>JAOXOE010000001.1:100659754-100706348 GCA_028565055.1 Phoeniculus purpureus | reverse complement strand
CCTCCCTGCACATCCCTCCGCACCGTTCAAAGACAGAACCTTGCGCTTAGCACCCTTGCCACCGAAAATAACGAGTTAACCGAAGGACGTAGGAGGGACATAGAGAAGAGTTGGGGTACAGAAGTGCTGTACAAAAGATTTCTGTGTACATGGCTGGGAGCGTGTTGTCTTAAAGTGAAATGCTGAAACTTCAGCGTTTCCTGCATGGCAACTGGGTTGTGATTCGAGGTATTTTTTTCTGTGTAACGCAGGAATACAATAGTTCAAAGAGGGGGTTTTATCTATCTTGAATCTTTAGTTTCTCTGGATTCTTTTAATCCAGTACACAAATCACACTTTTTTCAATCTTTTTTAAAATTTTTTTCCCTAGAAATAACTGCTTCATTTGTCACTATGTTTTATACCTCTATGTTCTGATAGCTACAAAATTCAGTTTAATCTCTAAAATTTCAGTGCTAGTGGGATCTTACTGAAATTTAGCACTTATTTCTCTAGACTTGCATCATTACTTTTAGAAGGTTTTCAGAAACATTTTTAACAGTCAGTATGGGAATGCGCACAAAGCTGTTTCATTGTAGCTGTGTATACTTCGAAATAAAGGATTTGAAGAGATTTACACTATTCAATAGTGGAAGTACACTTACAGACACTGACTTTCACAGAAATAGCTGTCCTGCTTCATAGCTGATTTAGAAAAATATCTGTAATTCAGTATTGTACAGGTGCATATGCAATTTTTCCCCACTATTTGACAGTTATGTTTGACAGCATGCAGTTCATACCCATTTTTCATTTTAGCTGAAATCTCTGCTTAGCACATATTTGACTACATCAAACAACTGTTCTTTTCAGCTTTTTTATTTCTCAGCTGCACCATTCCCATATTTTACAATTACATAAAGGTGGGTGTGGCTAAAATGAAAGCAGTAAGCAATCTAATGTCAATAGGTAGTGTATGTTAAGTAGGTTTTACTTTCATATATTTGATGTGCTCCTTATTTTGAGATATTTGGCAGGTAAAAAATAGTGTAGCTTAAGCAGACCCATGTAGAACTGCTCACATTTTTCACCTTAGTTAAAATGTCAAACATTAACTGGGATTACTTGTCCCTGGAAAAGTTACGTTCAGAGGAAATATCAAATGAGCTTAAACATCTAAACATATTACATCAATAAGAGAAAGTTAAAGTTCTGTGCTTGATATAATATTGCTTAGGTATACCCTATAAGACACTCTGTTTTGGTTTTTTTTTACATTTTTTAAATGATTTTTTTTGGTCTAATCCTTTAACTTGGTACTTACGAAAGACATCCAAATAAGCTTCAGTTGTTTAGGGTTTTTTAATGCTTTTTCATTAAGGCCCTCTAAGTTATACTGAAAGTTTCTGAGAGGTGCGCTCTCATGTTATAGATATAAATCTACTAGAGCTTAGACTGTGATTTTTTTTTTTTTTTTTTAATTTTCGGAAATAAAAGTAATTTTAAAACCTGACTATGTATCTATGTGGGTTTTTCTTGTGCTAGGGGTTGCATTACATAGGTTATTGTAGCAGCATTTCAAAGGTAGGCTAATATATAAGATAACAAGGTGTCAAGGGTTTCTTTTTCTGTTAGATTGTTTAGGTTTTTTGCTTAGATTCTGGAATTGTGACCTACCTGCTGTTTCACCCAAAATCAAATGTAATGAAAGGAATTTTGCTGTTAAATTGTAGTATTTCTTTAATTATCATTATGACTAATAAGACAGATTGTATGGTGAAGTATAGCTGGAACTTCATGCATACTACCTGCCTGTGAAGGTGCACATCTCAACCATCTTGAATGTCAAATACCATCCTAACAGGTGTATCCATGCTTTTCCATAACATTTTTACACATGTACAAGCACACAACCTTTCTTTACATAAAAAGTAACCACATAGCAGTTAGCATTTCTTTTATAGGATCTTACTGGTTTTTGTTAACTGCATTGGGAAACAATATACTACTGAATATATAAGGGAGAACTGAGCGGCTTATTACTGTATTATACGGATATGCTGCAGGTACTCTCTTTTGTAGATACAGTCATCCACCCACACCCAAAGGTCCATTGCAAGTCATTCCTGTAATTTACATTCATTACAAACTGTTAAAGACTGAGTGCATCTTGGACTAGTTTTGACTGTGAAAGAAATAGGGAATGAAATTGTAGGCTTTTGTTTACAAAGAGAAAAACATTTTTAATAAAAAGTTTTAAAAACTAAAAATAACTTGATGTACACTAGCAAGCAAGCATTTTCCACAGATTTTTTTATTTTTTTCCCTATAAGTAATTATGAATTCTAAACACTTAATAACTAGGACTAGAACCTGATCTCAAAAATTATATTTTAATTCTTTGAAATTTTTGTTTGAACAGGCTGCACAAAGTATTCTTGTGCATAGTCCTCTGTTACTTTCTTCTCATGACTTTTTTTTAAATAGAACTATTATTGGGGGCTTTTTTTAAAGAGGGGAAAATATGCCCTACAAATACAAAGGGGATATCAGACACAGATGAGATGTGTAGCCACAGATTTCTAGTAACTGTCTTTCACTCAGTGAAAATGCAGCTTTGCAATTTTGTTTTTGGTTTTCTGCATTATTGCAAGAAGTTGTGTAGATCTTACAGGTAACTGATCTACTAATACATAGCGAGCTAGATAAAAGTTAGATTTCAAAAGGAATCTCTTTATCGGAGAAATTATAATTTTGGATAGTGGTCAATTTCAGAAGTAGCTACAATGAGTTGAGTGTAAAAATTTGTCCCTGTTTTATAGAGTGTAAGGCAATGTCTGTACTGATATTTTTTTTTTAACCCTTTACTAAAAGATTTTAGAATACTCCAATTCCAATAAAGAAAATTTGGGATGTATCTATCTCTAGAAAATTGATAGTATTGCGACTGAGGAATAGTTTTGATCTTAACTTTGTATGTTGTGTAAGAACTCCAGCCAGCTTGCACGAATATTAGAGGAGGGTAACAATCTGAAGTCTACTGCAGCTAATACCTAAAGTTTGGCAATTTATTACCTTGATATTTGCATCTAATTATAGTTTAACATATCAATAAGAAAAATAGGTTCTCTTTACAGAGAATAGTAAGTTCTATAACTTTATATAATTATACTTTTCCATATGTTTATAATGAACAGTTGCTAGTGTGTAAGAATGAACTCCCGCACACACTTTTATTATCATATACACACAATACTGTAAAATGTAAATTATGTACAGTTAGGTTTCATTTTGTTGAATTTCCCAAGATACATTCTAAAACTGAAGACAATATTGTGATTTTGCTCAAAACTGAAAAGCAGCAGTGACATTCAGTGATCGTTAATAGTGTCTAAAGGAAATCACAGTTGGAAATAGGACCCCCCCACCCCGTGACTATTTAGTTTGTTTTCAGACGCTGCAAAGAGTGTATCCACAGTAAATAGATTATCAATAAACTTTTAAACGTTGGATCTAGTTGTAACTGCTTATTTTATTCAGCGTGAACTAAAATTTGCTTGAAGGTTTGGTCTAAGAAAAAGAAAATTACACATCGAGTATGGCTTAAGCTTGTATTTTCATTTTAATGGGTTTATGTAAGTCCTGTTCAAATACTATCTTTTAAGTATGTTAAATCTCCATGTAAGTAGGACTGTGTGTGGAATTTTCAGAAGAACTTTCTTGTTTCTGGTTTACGTTTTTTTAGAAAAGATAAAACAGATGTGTGGAATACATGAAAATAAAGACCAATTTCTCCTCTTGTTAAATAAGGATGCATATTATAGATACAGAGCTCTGGTTTTTGGTATTTTCTGAAATAGACTTAAAGAATAAAGAACAAATTTAAGGAAACTTGTGGAAAATGTTGAAAACAGGTGACCTAATCTAGGTATCTGCTACTCACTTATTAGGCATGGAATATGTCTTATCATGGTATCTACAGTGAAAAAGTCACTCAAAATGTGTTTAAGATCTGGCTGTATAAGTGCATTGTTTTCTCCAGTAGATATTTCACTATAGTTAGCTACTTCTGTCAAGTTGTGCTTGTTCTTACCTGATAATGGCTAATTACCCTCATGGCTTTAAAAAAAAAAATTAAAAATTACATCTGAGGTGTTACATGACTGTAATATTCCCATTATATGTTTAAAAGTGGTTAATGTATGTACATTAAATTGCATTACAGCTCCATAGAGAAAAAACACCATAAGTTAAATACTCAAAAGTCAATAGTATATTTAAAGGAATAGTGACAGTATTAATCATACATACAGTAAGTGGGGTCTACTCACCTGTTTGTTTGTTTGAGAAGGGAGAGAGAAATTGGTAATGGGGGATGGGAGAACACCACACCACCCTCACATTCCCCCCCCCCCTTTTTTTTTTTCTTCCTCTGACTTTCATCTTAAAATGCTGTGGGAAGAATGAAAGCAAAGACATGCTAATCTGATTTGTTTCAGGAGGCTTCTGATAATAAAGAGGCATATCACAGGTGTTCCTAATCAAGTTAGTTTGGTTTTTTAAAAAAAAAGTATTTTTAAAATTAGGATTTCCTGTAACACAGACAACGCAAGGGTCAAGCTGATGACCTACATCTATGTTTGGGGATCAACCATGAAACTGTGGGTGTTGGAAATACGTTATAATACATGACGTTTTTATTGCAGGTTTCGACCTTTCAATAGAGAGCTGATTTTGGAGAACGGCTTACTCCTGTGATTGAAAAACTCTTTCTGTGGAAGGCTGATGGAGCATGAGCATGGTATATATTATATTAACATTTCTCTTACTGTGTGTGTTCTTTATTTTTAAAAAATGTATACAGCAGTAGAACTTATTCAGATTAATCAAAATAGGCCAGTTCTGCTGGGTTTGTTTAAGTTACTTTTTATTTCTTAAAATAATTCTTCACACTCCTCCTATAAAGTTACAAAAGACTTAAGTAAAAGTATTTGCACAAGATATATTCAGAAGGAAATGAATTGGCCGAAACTGTGTATAAAAAGTTAAGTTTCAAAAATCCTTGTTCACTTGAGTTATATGAATTCTCTATACAGTATTGTTCTCATATTCTTGTCTTGGGAATTACTCCAACTGAAATGTTGCTAATCCAAAAGCAAAGTATGGATGATACAATGTTTGTTTTTAAATAACTATTTCTTTTCTTGGGAGTGCATGTTAAAGAATAGGGAGCGGGCTGAATGCATTTTAACATGCTGTGGAAAATTTGTTTTTAAAGGCATTAATAAACTAGCTACCTAACAAGCAAAGTAGCAGAAAACAGGAAAAAATTATCTTCAGAGCCCTCCACCTATACCAGAATAGTCAGAAATTTCATTTTATCTGTCAGTAAGTAGATATTACACAGTAGAACAGTGAACATTTAAGAATTGTTGTTATGGGCTGTGCCATACTCATCTTGTGAGTCCTGCTTTGTACTAAAAGTACTAATTTGGCTGAAACTGAGAAATCCATTCAGAGTAATCCTAACCTAAAAACTTCTATATGAATAATCTTAACTAACCATTTAAATAAACAATTGAAATTAAAATTGTAACTGCTCTTGGATCCAGTAAATTTGTTTAAATACTAAAAGGAGTAGTAAAAATTGTGAGACTTTATCTTCAGCAAAATATATTACAGTACACCAAATTTTATGAATGTGTCGTGACTTTAGCAATTCCAGCTTTCAGCTGGAATCCAGTTTTTTATCCTTAATCAAATCTGTCTGTCTTCAAGAGCACATTTTTTTTCAAGGAAGTAATTGTACCATAAAATAAAAGAAGTTTGCAAAAACCAAAATTTTAGATTATCTCAGTAACTGCTGATTTATGCAAAGCAAATCCAGTGAGGTGTGAATTTCATGTTTCCTTACTGTTGTAACTAACATCTAGTGCAACTGAAGAATTGCTGGCTTTTACCAGTTATAAGTCTCTTGCAATAGAAGTATTTGAGTTAGACAGGTTCTGAATGTATTTTTCATATGATATTGTCAATATAGGGTAATTAGGACCTCCTATGTAAAATTATCAGTCGAGGAAACAAAACTGTGAATACAGAAAGCATAGGAAGTGAAGCATGTATAAAAGCTTTGCAGTTTGTGATTAGTTGGTAGGCAGTTCTTTTGTCTTTCTATGATTAAAAAACACAGTGAAAGTATTTTTATTAATGCTGTTTCTGTATTTGGGTGATATACTTAATATGATCCCAAATAAACAGATTTCACAGTCTGTCCAGAAACTCTGCTCTGAGTGTCCTGTATTTCTGTCTTGAGTTTTGGTTTGGGGGTTTTGGTTTGGGGTATGTTTGTTTGGTTGGTTTTTTCCCCTCTTCTAGTTCTCTTAAGAATATAAGGATTTCACAAAACACTACTTTGACTTTTTTTTCCCCTGTACAAAGGCAATTATATTCTTATTAATGACAATCAGGATTATATTACAAGGCAAAGGTATCTAGGGCTCCCTTGTGACATATTTAAAAGGTGAAAGTTTGATGGAGTGTTTCTTGGTCTGACACAAGTTCAGAGTATTTCATAGATTTTTATTTAGCGCAGAAAATGCAGTTTCTGGTTCACAACTGTAAATCAAAGAGATTTTAAATGTAAGGCCTAATACTGCAAACCTTTAAATACACAACTACTGTTGATGACTTACTACCATGAATAAGGATTTGCAGAATCATGTTCTCATCAGATGCAAACTTCATTTCCTTTAATTAATTAAAAAATTAAAGTATCTAGAACTTTGAGGCGTCTAATTAAGTTTCACAAAGTCCAAAGAGGAGAATTTTGCAGTAATTGAGTCTTGCTCATTTACAAGCTGCAATGTATTTTGAGAGTGCTGCAGTTGTCAGTTGTCATTAGAATCCACTTTCTAACTGTTAATAGGTGCTAGAATGTTTTTAATGCTGAAATTTGCCCTTTTTTTTTTTTCCCTAGAAGAGTTCTGTATTTGGTAGCCAGCATGGCTATTTCATTAACTGAAGGGTAGATGAAACTTTTTTCAGGAGAAATGTGGGATGTGTTTATTTTGTTTTCTTACGCTTAGTCTCTGCTGTGGTAGTTTTAATTAGGAAAACTTCAATTTATTTTGTTGGAAGTTGAACCTGAAACAAGGACTGTAGTGCTGGGCCCTTAAAAATTGTTGGTGTGGCTATTACAAATTGTATGCTCCACTTCGTAAACTATTTTGTAGTATCTAATTGTAATGAAGCTGAAACAATGAAAATGTACAGACTTCTTTGCTGTGGTGCTTTCTCGTGTGTAACTTTTCATAGGCACTTAGACTATGCTTAGTAAGGTATACACCTGAGGCTCTACAGACCTTGCTGCCTGAATCATGATTTGAAAGCTGACACTGCATGCTTATTGCTGATGTAAAAGAACTGGTGAAGATTACTTTGACCACTCATCTATGCCTTCTTTAAGGACTTCTCTTGATTCTCAAAGGCAACTTAAATAATTTTCCTGAAAGATATGTGTAGCTATGTAAATGCAACTCATGCCAAGTTATTACCACACATGCAATATCAACCATTGTATGAAACCCTCTGATATCTTGGGCATGGCTGATTTAAGTTTTGAAATCTGAAACAACTGAATTTTCTGGATTTTGTCAGTTTAAACTGGATCCAGCACTAACATTATTTTTAAATGGAGTTTTGTATACTGTTAGATTTAAATAGACACTAATTGACATTATTAGATTAGGCATTTATTGAAACACGTATATATGAAGGTTTTATGACTGATATACTTACACCTCATTTTTACTTGTCTGTTGATAAAATGGTCTTGAAAGGCAATAGGAAAAGAGAAACAAATGACATACAAATTCTTAAGGAAAAAATAGTTAAAACATACTAACTGGGATATTTAAATGCTTATTCTTCTCACTCAAACACAGATATATGAAAGTAAGATATTGCTCCTTTTTGTTATTTTTAATTTTAAATATTTGCTCATTTGTTTCAACAAAAAACTTAAGTAGACATTTATGTAAACCCATACATTTAAGCTATGGGTGGGGAAATGAAACGTGTAATGAGAGTTCTTACATGTTCAGCTACTGTATTGATGGCTCAACCTTGTTTTAGATTGTTGTTCACACACTAACATGAAAAAGAGCATGTATAAAGATGCTAATTGAGTAGTGTGAATAAACTAATGTTTCTGGCTTTGTTAATTTTGAATTTATTTTAGATACAGGAAGTTTATTTCTGTTTGTGTAGGACATTTTTTTCAGAACAATTTTTTTGTTTGCATTATTCTACACTTTTACAGCAATATTTATAGAAAAGTGCCTTTCAGCAAAATATAGTACTAACAATATATTCAGTGCAAGAAATTGACAAATTTTTTGTAAAAAAATTTTTTGTGGCATTTAAAAACTTAATAATGTGCAAATATATCTAAAATCTTTACACCTTTCCAGTAACTCACCAAATTTTAAGAGCTTGTCTTTTACTTCCTCTGAGTGTTCTGTGGGGTGTGGGTGGGGGGGGTTGTGAGTTTTATTTTTAAAATTTTTTTTAAGCCTTTGGGTCAAAAATTTTCAACAACCATCCATTTCTTGATATTTATTTTTTTTTAATTTCCCCTGTCCCCAAAGAAGGAAATAGATTTAAGTATCAATATGAAAGTTAACAGATATTTTGAAAGTCCTGCAATTATGAACATGATTATGATCTTCCCAACTTTAACTGATAATTTCATAACAATAGATAGAATATGATATGTCACTTCTTAGGTTTAGAGCTAGACAGAACTTCCAATGGATCTGATAAGTCAAAACATTGGCTTTAGAAATTTTTTTTATTCTTTTGGAGCAAAATTTGGAGCAAAATTTGGAGCATTTAGAATAGAATGGCTAGGTACTGTGGTCTTAAATGTGTTACCATTTTAGTAATTCTGAAAGCACTTTGCTGCTTCTTGTTACGGGTTAGTCCTTCTTATAGTAAAGATCAAGGGTTATAAAAGGAGGATGCTCCATGTGTTGTAAAATGTTCTAGTGGCTTTTATGAGAAAGTCTACCTCTAAATCATAATACTGAAAAGTCTATTGCAGAAGAGAGTTCTCTTTTGGTACTTGCATGCATATATCAGTATCTTGCATGAGCAGAAAAACATACTAAAAAAGAAAAGTTTTGTACTAGTTACGCTGTCCCCACTCTCCATTAAACCCAAAATATTTTTTCCAGGTTGTCAGTGGAAAGAAGAACAATGCTTTTAGTACTGAGCATAGGGCTTCTACAAACAGTAGTCAAATGTGTATTTTATTTCATGTATTTATCACCTAACTCTAATAATACTCTCTGGCAGAATTAGAGATTGCAGTTGTTACGACCAGGGTATTTTTTTAACAAAGGATCATATATCCACCTTTGATGCTACATATGTGGAAATTTTGTATGATATGCAAGTGTGACTAATATGTTCTACATAGTTTAAGTCCTAAATTCATGACCTCTCTCATAAATTCAAGACTAGAAAAAAAAAATCACTTGAAATAAACCCACAAGAAAATGCTTGCACTTTTCTTTCTGGAATTACCAAGTTTGAAATCTGGATCTTCATTTGCATGGTATCTGTTTTGCATCCAGGTTTAGAGTGTAATTTGGGAGATTCTTGATTAGCAGTGGGAGAATAAGTCCTTACAGGTTATTAGTATTGTGAGACTGTTCTGTTTTTACACCAGCAACTCTTCAGTTTTCATTAAGGTTTTGATCCCATCTATGTCACTGTAATTACAGTGAATTTGGCAGTGACTACCGAGTGTTTCTTTCAGAAATTGGTATTTTTGTGACACTGCATAAGAAACTAACAAAAATATAAAATGCAATAGTGTTCATAAGTTATCTCTTTTTTCTATTTAGCTATGAAGATTTCCTCTTGCATTTTTGGTGTGTAATACTTATCAGCCTCACGGTCTGCTAATCTGAAAATGATTGTTCAAAATGATGTTCTTTTTTTAGTTTTATTTTTATATTAATGTAACTTATGTTGCTGACCCACTTCCCATTATGTAAAAACCTCAACAGAATTTGTCACTGAGGTAGGAATTCATGAAGGCTAACACTAGAGGGCAATTCAAAGCAGCAGCTTACCCCAAACAGTTACAGATGCCTGTGGCCCTATGTTGGAAAAGCCCCGGGAGCCTGTGGAGATTTTTCCAGAGTCTCCCTCAGGCAAAAGCTGGTCTTTGTGATCACTCTCCTAAATCATTCATGTAACTCGTTCTTCACATCCTTGAGTGCCCCACAGAATGAGGAGGAAGTTAAGCCTGTTCTTATGCTTTGGTGAATTAAAAGTTAAGAAACATTTTCCACAGTATCTTGCTTCACTCGGTCTTGCGACTATCAGAAAGACATAACTTAGTGGCGAGGTTTGCTTGTCATTTGCTCTCGTGTGCTACATTGATCACTTTGTCTGAAAGATACAGGGTTTGGTAGGTAAGGTAACATTGCTCTGAAACTTCAGTGCCTTTTGTTAAATATCAAGAATATATGGTGAGTTGAATGTCCCTCTGAATTTCTTATGAAATATTTTGAAGATATGCAAACAAACAAGATGGTATAAATAATGTGTTTCATGAAAATAAAAACTGAATAAAAATAAATCGCACCACAAGCAGGACAAGGCATCAGACAGGTTCTTTGTGTCCCTAATTTTGTCAGAGGTAATACAATATATTAAGTGTAATAGAAATTTAGTTAGGTAAGATGAGCGATCCTGTGCTGTGTTTAATACTTAACTGAGGAGGACAGTTCATCTGTGTATATTGTGCACAATTAAAGTAATTTATGTAACAGTGCATTACATAATAAATTACAGTTTTCACAGTTGCAATGTTCATTACAGATTTACAGAACATCCTGCATGCTTGTAAATAATAACCTGTAATGCAGATAGTGATGTCATGGTTCTTGAAAAGAGCTCAAGAACTCTTATTTTAGCAATGCAAATTCTCTCATTATGTTGAAATGTGTGTACCCAGCCGTGTAAATGATTGTGTCACAGTACAAATTTCAATATGAATATTTTATAAGAATGTGTGTATGTGTTTATCTGATTTTATATGCATATATAATTATATATTTTATGTGTCCTTATATACTGAAAAGCTAATCTATAAAAATTGCACAATTGTTCCAACACTACCAGTTTTTCAGGTATTCTGAAAGATTATTCAGGTTATAATCTTTGCATTCTTTAGCACAACTAAATGTCTAAAACTTATTCTTGCTTTAATTCATCCTAAATTTTTTTTTTGTAAAGCATACTTCCATTCACCCAGGCAGTGTCATTTATCAATAGAAATACTGCAATACCTTGTTACAGTAAATGTTTACACCTGTTTTCTGCAGGTCTGATCAGCAACTCCAGTGCTATTTGAAAATACGTAATCTACTGGCAGTGATGTGCCCAACCTTATTCGGTGCTGGAGCCTTTGGAAGAAAGAGTTTGTCATCATCACACAGTATATAGTCCAACAATGACTGACCTTGATGAATCTGTGAAAGAAGAAAATAGTTTTCTTGTTCCTTAATTTGCAAAATGCACAAAGTGGGGGGGGGGGGGTGCGCGGAGGAACATTTGCAATTTAACCCACTGAAGTTGTTAGATTCTCTGGAGCTTAGGGGATATATTTGGGGGTTCAGGGCAGTTAAGGAATTAGCTGGTAATTACATACTCGGTGATAGATGTCTTAATCACACATGTGAACTCTCATGATTTTGAGAATATGAATATTTATGCCAAATCTAGCTGAATACACCGGTGCTTAAACCAAGCATAAACTTAAGCTTTTGAGGAACTGAATCTGAAGTCCTTTGCATGTAAAAACACTATCAATTTAAGAATAAGTATTTTCATGCCAGCATGATTTCTATATTTCTTCATATTTTTCCATTTTACCAGTGTGACTTTTTTTTTTGCCCTAAATCAAAGAGAAGTTCTGGTGTTAAGTAACGTTAAGGATGCATTCAGAATTTTATTTGAACATAGCAAGAACAAATGAGTAACAGCAATATGCAGACCAATATTGCAATACTGGTCTGTTCTATCTTTAAGCAGGTGGTTTCATGTGGCAGGCTGGAAGAGAGACTCTTTTTCTTCCCAGCTTTTGACAAAAAGATGACGCATATGTCTCAGAATTAGAAGGGGAAATCTGCCAGTTTGCATCAGTTCCTTAACTTGTGGGCTGCTATTCACCACAAGAAAAATCAGTATACTCTCACCAGTGCTTCTTGAGAGATGAGGAGTAATCATTTCTTTCAGAAAGTGTGGGATGGTTGGAGTAGGCCTTTCGTGTGTTACACTAGGCTTTTCCTATAATAAGATATTTTTTGATTGTTTAAAAATTTTAGGAATAATGTTGTTGAATCCTACATTTAATGTTTAAAATAGTCATCAGACATACTACAGCTTAATGCAGAGTAAAAGCAAAGGATTCTACTTCCTTTTGAAAATATAACACTTATGTTTTGCTGGCACTGAAACTCAAAACCCACTGTAGATCTCCACAGCCAAAAGGTAAGTTGTGTTTTTTGGTTGTTTTTTTAGTCTAATTCCAGATATCTGAATCTCCAGTTCCAGCTTTTAAGTAAGTCAGTAGGACTTCTTAAAAAAATTAAATATATAGTAACTTTGAGGGCAGAAGCCCTCGGAGACTGTCTCTTTCAGTTTATAGGTATTTACTAGACAGTTTGATAGGGATGAGATTATTTTTTTTTTTTTTGCTACTAGTTTCCTTTAGGTATTGAATTATACATCTTTTTCTTAATATGAACTTCTAGTTAATTCAGCGTGGTTTTACTTTAAGCTTGTTAGTGAAATATTGAAAATCTAGCTTAACATAAAGCCATAAGAGGCACACATCCCCATCATCCTCATTTTTTTTCCCCTTTTTTCCTTTTTTTTTTTGTGGTGTGGATAAAGTTGGTTTTATTTGGCAAAACTATTATTGTTTTGAAAAAACATCTCAAATGAAGTTGACTTTTTAGCTGGAAAAATCAACTTTACTGATTAGCAGTCTGTATCAGACTTAGAAAGTATCATTTTATTTTGCATTAGTTCTGTTCTAAGAGCACTGAGTCTCATTCATGGGGCAGTGGGGAATCAACATATAAGCTGTTTTGAAAGGCAGTATATGCATCTGTATGTTAGATGTCATCTCTGCTATGAATATTTCACAGAAGGGTGGAGGAAAGATTAAAACAGCCTTTTGAGTTGCTGCTCCTGCATTTTTTTTCATCTGCCATTGAATAAATAACAAAGTAGATATTATGACTAGGAATCTGCACCCCAAAGTTATTAAGGACACTTGAAATTTTTGGTGAAGTGACTTGTTAAATAATGAAGTTACAGAAATACAGCAAAGGATTGGAAGTTACAGCAGTTAGGAGGTGTTCCTCTTCTGTCAGCTAGTGAATTCCTTTTAACAGTTTAGTTGATTTCTTGTAACAGTCCAGTCTCACCTTTAGGAAGTCATACAGTTGTCTGGTATTTTACAAAAGTCATGTAGAGATGATGTAAAGAAAAAGACAAATTTACTGCCTGAGACAGAAGGCAGACTTACAAAAAGCAACTTCTTTCAGGACACGAATAGCTCTTTGTTCTGTGGCCTTGGTCTTTTTGTGCTTTGACCCTTATTTTATAACATTGTCACTCTGACCCTAAATCTTTGGAAGTAGACATGCAGCAAATTTAGCCTTTTACAAGTGGGGTTGCATTCTGAGTCATAGACCTGCTTTTTGTCTTTAAGCATTATAGTTCCATATCAGCGCCGAGATGTAACAAAATAAAAATTTAAGCTTTGTGTTGTACAAGTTGTATTATTTGCATATCAGGGCAATTAATTCTTTTACTGTGTTGCTACTCTATTGTCCTATGATTTATTATTATTTACCAATTTCAGATATGATAACAACCAGGAAGGCAATCTGGTTAATGCTAATTTATTTTCCACTTTCCTAGCAGCACTTTGAAAGTGATCCTGTGCACAGACCACCAACCAGGGTTCCTACAAAATGCTGCTTGAGTATTAAGTATTCTGCTGAGGTCAAAAAATGCTTTGCCATACATTATAGTGTTCAAGGATTTGCAATACCTGCATGTATTTTTCTTAAATGACTGGGTGCTGGCTCAGAAGAACATAAAATTTTACCCTGGGCCCATGACAGGATTGAGAAACTCTTATCAGCATTTACTATAGCTAACTTTGGGTTTGTTTTTAACATCTTTAAGAAAGCTAGAAAATAATTAAAAGACAACCAATAGTAAGTTTATATGGTTTAAATTACTGTCTTTTTTTGTGAGTTTTTTTTTTTAATAATCAAATGTATTTAAGAGCAGAACCTCTTTCCCTATCTGAACTTTCCTTTATGTAGCTGGTATGGTATGTATTGTATGGGTATTGTTATTCAGAGAAGGATTGCTCCAGTTTCAGCAACAATTCTGTATAGGTCCAAGTTTTGTAAACTTGAACTAGAATCATAGAATAATCTCTTCTGAAGGCAATAATGTAATAATCTAAGGACATGCTAACTGGAGAGCTTAGAAAAACATATATATTTTTTTTTCTTTTTCCAAAATTTTAATCTGTAAATATATGAATTTTTTTTTAAATGCTAATTTAGAAACAAAAGTTGTAGTTTAAGCAGACCTGCCTTTCTGTTTTGTAGATCCACTAGTTTAAGTATTACTTTTTTTTTTGTGATAAAACTGGGGGGAAGGAACATTTTAATTTTCACCTTAATAAAATATAAAACTAGAAAATAACTTCTTCATTTTTCTTAATTTTGTATGTGTCTTTTCAAGCAGAAGGAAGTGTACACACAGGAAGAAAACTGTGTGAATGCCAAAGGTGCAGGGAAGACAGATTTTTAGAAGTTGTGTGCAAGCTACAGCAGTGCAATCAAGAGGATTCTGGAAGGCTTTGCTGAAATACAACTTCTGCAAGTTCTGGTTACACTTTACAAGTTCCCTGTAAAATATTTCATGTAGCAGTCTAGTTAATGCATCAGCATCTGACAAAACACTTTTTAGAAGTTAGGAAAAGAGGTGGGAGGAGTTGTCTTACTCAATTTTATTTTTAAGCTGGAGTTGATGATAAAATATACTGATAATATACTAAAATATACTTTGATAGTCCTTGTATGCTGTATCTGAGTTTTCCTTTTTCAGCCAGCAAGCTATAAAAACTGATGTACTGTACTTGTTCAAATCAGAACCTGATTACCTTTTAGCTTCTTCCTTTCCACATAAATCCACTACACTTTGGTTGCTATTCCTTGCTGCAGTAGAAGCATCAGTATTACAGCACCAAAGCAAGTGTCTTTGGTTTGGTTTGTTGTGACCGCAGTGGAGGTGCAGAAGGAGGGAAAGACCTGCATCTCATACAAATATGTGAGTCAAGCTAGTATAAGCAGAGGTTGGAGCGCTGAGATGAAGTAAAAAGATTGTGAAACTGAAATTGATGCTGATATACTATAACTGTATTTCAAACTTCCAGGTTTTTTAATGCTGAATTTCTAAATTATTTTACTTCCTGATCTTTATTTTTAGATGGCTTCGTTGTTTTATGTTTATCTTATGCAGTAGTTCTGCAGCTAGTCTAAATATGTTTGTTCATGATCCTTGGAGAGATGGCTGGACACATGATATGAATTCTCCAAATTTAGTAACAGCAGATTTCAGTAATCAGTAGTTATCTCCTTAACATTATGAGTATTTTACATTGCAAACAGCTTCTGTAGCTTCCCTAGTCTTTTGCTGTCCTTACATGGAGTAAATTGTTGACATGATCAGGAAACAGTTATCAGATAATTCCCTCTTTTTGTTTTTCATCAAAGTTTGTATATTTGACTCTACCTATAATTAAAACAAAAGTCCAGGTTCGTGTCCCTTACCTCTGTTCAAATATTCACCTTCAAGTTCAGAAAATTGTCCAAAGCATTAGTTGTAGCTTAGATCTTCCTATACCTTCTACCAATTAACTGAATATTTCTAAGACTGTTACCCATGGAGAATGTATATAAGCTTGATCCTGAAAGAATTCTTATTTTAGAGGTGAATCAGCCTAATTTCTTTATGAATTACAGTCATTTAATTTAAAAAAAAAAAAACTTCACCCAAAACTAATTCTAGAACAGAGTTGCCAGGTTACAGGTAGATTATTTGTTAGAACTATGGTCTTAAACAGGAGTTTAAAATCTTAATTTTTATTCTCACGAATTAATAGTAAGGTGTGTAGTTTATTCTCTTAATTGTTTTTTTCTGTGACCACAAAGTATCCTCAACTAAGGTGAGTGAATTAACTGGATATCCTAGGTTATACATGAACTGAACAACAACACAGTAGTAGTCAAAAGTACAGCAATACCTTTATAGTGATTCTTTGAAATATTTCTGTTGAGTCTTCTCTCCTTTTTTAAAATATATGCCTGTTGCTTTAGAAGCTGCTGGACAAAGAGTTAGCAGGAAAGAGAGTTCCTTAACAAAAGCAACCAGAAGGCAGGAGTAAAATAATATACTTGTAAGTGTAAGTTCTAAGAATGAGCAAGAGTTATAAATTCCAGTGTATTTACAGCATAAATATTACAGTGTTGAGTAACTATTAGGACAAAAAAAAAAGAAACTAGGGGGAATAAACGGTGTATTATTATCATACAGCCACATATGCTTTTATATCTTACAGTTTTGGTGTTTGAGAATGGAAGTGTTTAGATTGTTAGTAGTGAGGTGAGATTGTCTCTCATTCTATCTTTTATCCAGATTATTTTTTTAAAATAAAAACCAAAACCTCACATTAAAACATGTGCAGCAAGGGCTGAACTGTCTGTGTGTTTATTCGTATTGGATGGTTTATTGGTGGCACTGAGCTTTTAGAGGAGAACTTGTCAAATTCACCAGCACTTACCAAAAAAGCTATCACTGCAAAGTGTCCTCTACCATATAAGTTACTCTCTTTATAAAATGCACAGAAGAGGGGATGCTTGTCGAACCTGCCCCACTTCATACTGTGCCATCTGAGTGCAAACCCTGCAAAATTCTAGTTTAAAATAGGAAACTAAATTGGGAAAACAGATATAGAGATATACTCTGATGTTTGTGCTATGGGGGAGAGTAGCACTGGTGGATAATGTAATGCTTTAGACTGCAAACACTAGAAAGAGTATTTCAGTGTCTTTCACCTTCAGATTTCTGATTTTAAAATGGGTTTAGGAAAGGGTCACAATGCTTTGCTTCCATAGTAGATTTGTGTTGCTTTGCATTAATGGGCAAGTAATGGAAGCAGTGATTTAGATTGGAAGGAACCTCAAATATCGGCTAGTTCTAACCCCTGCCCCCCCACACTTCCATGGGCAGGGATGCCTCTCACTAGACCAGGTTGCTCAGAACCTCGTCCAGCCTGGCCTTGAACACTTCCCATGACCTACCTACCTCCCCGGGGCAACCTGTTCCAGTGCCTCATCACACTCAGTCTTATTATTTTCATCTTTTTCCTGTTCAAATTCTTATCTTGCAGCAAATGTAATAGCTTTTATGTGAAAACATCTTCCAGATAAAATATCTTTCCAATAGGAAAAAAAAAGAAAATAGACATGTGATTCTATGTCTTGACATTTTTTTGTAGTAAAGTTAAAAAAGAAATCCAAACCACCACCCCCAAAAACCCTAAACCATGGAATTCCCCCGCTGGGCCAACAATCCCATAATGTTTGTAAGATTTAGTGTTCATGTTTTGGATGGGGGCTGGAATTACTTGCAAATTCTCTCACTAATGTGCTTAATGTAGAAAACAGCATAATCATTCTGCTAGGTCTTTGTTTAATGGTGTGTGAAGCTTTTAGCCTTAGAGAGATTTACTTATGCAATAGAAAAAAAATACCCATGCTTAGGTTAGATGCTAAACACAACTAAGCAGTTGAAACATCAGTATCTAGGCTAAACACAACTAAGCAGTTGAAACATCAGTATCTAGTCTACACTCACCTGGTCTACAAATTAAGAGTCTGGCCTGAAGGTGCAAATGAGAAATGTACTTGCAAAGGTACTAAATGTTGCTGCTATCTTTATTGAAATCATTTTCAGTCTTTTAAGGTAAATTTACAGGTAAGATGTAGTGTTTTCTTTTCCTGCAGAACATCTTTCTTATTGTTTTCCCATAAAAGTTTAAGTACATCTCTTGCTGCTGGCTGACATTTTTGCTTGCACGTTAGGTGTATATATATGGTTGGTGTTTTTCTTGACCTCTTCCTCTCTTGGGTTATGCCTAGCACAGTCTTCTTTAGGTAGGAGAACAACTGTCACAGCAAACCTTTACAGTCGGGTTTATTTTGACTTTGCATTCATGTTTTATTTTGCCAAGGTACTGGGGTAGTTGTGCCTATACTGGGGTACTTCATGAAGGCTCTTCATGATCGAATGAAGTGCTTGTGTCCATGCTGTCCAAGTAGTTTTTGTCTTAATAATTCAAAATAGAAACATTAAAGACAGGTTAGTATCTAGAGAACTACTAGAAGTACTGTACACACAAATGTTAGGAAACAAATGTACACACACAGGTTAGGAAAACCTGTGAGGGATGTGAATGGTGAGTCTCTTGCCTATCTCAAGTATTGTGGTCATTTTAGGCTGAGAGCAGACAACTGCATCTAATAACAAATAAGATACAGTTCTTGCTAACAACCTGACGTAGGGGTTTTTTAAATTCTCTTTTTCCCCCTGAAATTGATAAAGAAGCACTTATAAATCTGTCTGCTCAAAAATGGTGGCAAGGGTAACCTACAGAGGTGACAAATTGCTTGAGGACCAACATGGTATTTACAGAAGCTTATTCTGAAATTAGTTTATTCTCTCATATATTAAAGATGAGGTTTTGGGTGCTTTGGGTTTAGGTTTTTTTCACATCGGAGGTGACTTGTTTTGTTTTGAAGTAAACATTTGCATAATCTTTGTTCCTCCTATTAGGCATGCAATTTTCCAGTTGCATGTCCCACTAAGATACTATGCGCAGTTGACAATGAAGTCTAGAGCTTCTCTGTAAATAAAGTCCTGCTTGGCAGTGGACAAAATGTTTTTAAACATCTTGTAGTTTATTAATACAGTTAATGTCAGGAAACCATTGGTTGATGAGACAAGTCTGTGTTCAGCTTTTTATTTCCTTGAAGTATGGTAGACACCTTGGCATAACGTAGCAGCACATAATGGTTTGTGGGTTTTGAAAAGGTGCAGGCCATATTGTGCTGCCTCAAAAATACAAGGATTTCATCATCCTGAAGAGAAACATCACTTACCAATTAGTCAGTCTTGTGATGCTGATGTCTGTCATACTTTAGCAGCACGTAAATATTGGTGTTAAGACTGTAAATATCTCCAGTATTAACTGTGCTGCTGAAGTAAGGCTAGCCACTTCTGCATGTGAGTCGTAAAAAGGACATTTCGTGTATTTGCTGATGCCTTTTTGTTGTTATGAATTATATGCTGATTGTTTATAAGCACTTTCTTGACTTTTGTTTATATTTTCATCTATTCAAAACCAATACTTGGTATTTCATTGTATCTGATGGTAAATATAGAATAGACATGTACATAAAACTTCACATGCTTTGATTTACATGAAAGCTGTATTTATTGAAGGAGCCATCTCGAGCTACACCTGTCTAACAATGCTTTGGTAAGTGTGCTTTTGGTGTTTTAGTTTAAATGGTGTTACTTTAGAAGTCAGCATTTCTTTATTAAAACTCTTAAAGCTGTGTGTTCATTTTTACAGCATTTTTTTAATTAGTGGAACCAGGAATGTTTTAATTATGTTTTTAGCAAAGTAAGCGCATAAATTGTGCTCCAAAATTGTTAATGGAACGTGTTAAATATTTTATTTCTTCACAGAAGAGTTTGGTTAGGAAGGATAAACCAAACATGATGTAGAGCATTACAACTTTCCTGCTTTCTTATAGAATTCCTGTGTCTTTACAGATGATGCTTCAAACAAATGCCAATAAGTTCACTCCTTTTTTACTTTGCAGAAGGAATAGAAGATGCCTTTGCAAAGACTCTTAAGCTTTTGGATTGTACTGTTTTCTTCTGATGTCTGTTAAACACCTTCTGTTGAAAAATAATATGAAAATACAGTTTTAGAGTGAGACAGCAAAGTGATGTGTAACATCTATTAAATACTAGAAAACTTTGAATAATTAGTTCAGTTTTAGGTATTTTACTAGACCTGGGTACAAGCAAATTTTAAACTATTAGAGGCTCAAAACACCATTTTTTGCAGAATGGAAGAGAACATATTTATCAGGTGGTTTATGTATCATTAAATCAGCCTAAGTATTGACTGCTCAAATTTCACTTAGAAAAATGCAACAAAATTTTGTGATTAAAAGCTTAAACTTTTACTGACTGAATTTACTAATTTTTTTAATCTCCCACTAAGATGTTTCTTTTGCAGGTGAATCTTTCATTGAGGTGATTGAAATCACAGTAGTGAGAATGGAACTCACTTGGGCTCCTTTTAAAAGCTACGTGCAAGTACTGTGTGGTGAGTCAAATGTAGACTAATGGTTATGTAAATGTCACTAATTTTAGATACAGTCAAGATCTGAAAGTGTGTTTCCTTTTAAGATTTTATTTTCTTCACTATCATGACTCAGTATCACTTGCTAGTCTCACTTTGTTAGCCCTGTTATATTTTGCTGTTAAAATACACATGCCTTCTTCAAATAAGTGCTCACAGACTCAAGTTTATACATCATATAGATTTTTTGGAAAGGAGGGAAAAAAGCTTAGCTGCACTGGGTATTTGTTTTGATTTCAGGATTCACAGGCCTGCTACTTGTGCAGTTGCACAGGTACAAACATGTAGACGAATATGAATCAGAGTTGTTAAATAATGCAGATTTATGAATTGTAACAATACAGAATTTCAACCTAGTGTGTGTGATGGTAACAATCACACTTTTCTTCTCTGCCCTTGGTATGAATTTGAACTGGCGAGATTACCAATGGCTAAACTTTCCTATTTAATGTAGATCTGAGCAATTTTCAATAGTAAAGCTATGAAGTATTAGAGAGCCTACAGCTTTTCATAAATGCACTTCTGTGTGTACTTCTACCTACTACAGTTTGATTACTCTGAAAAAACCCCTCAGACCTGGTTTAGCTTTCTTGCTGAGGCTTCTTTAAGTAGCACCACATTATACTTGCTTATCTGTAACTGCTTAATACTAAAGACTTTCACATACAATTGACCCATTTGGAAACTTAAAATGCTTGGCAAGACCAGACTCTGACTTATAAAAGAAAAAGGCTTTACTCTTCTGTTCCCTCCCTTTAAAGGTCACTGGTTTTTGTTAGCACACTGCAGGCTGTGGTGCTTGAAGATGGCCATCCATCCTGTTATTTTTACAGCTCCATGTTTTTCATGTATCTAGGCTTATTTCTGGGACTTCTGAATGGATGGGAATGTAAAGAGCTTACCAGATAGAGCATGCAACAAGTAAGTCTTTTTGCGTGCCTCTTTGTCAAGTCCAGTGACCAAATTGATTGTCCTTGGCTACTTCACTATGCCAGTATAGGCCTTCATGGCCTATAACTGTGCAAATGCATATAACTGGCACAAGGTAGGGGGTGGGAAGAAGTAGAAGGGGAAAGGATGGTCTGCCTTGTTTGGTGGCCCTTGCAGCTTATGGTGGTTTAGTGACAAGGTGAAAGTGCCGTCTCAGCATTTGCAGAGCCAGAGCTCAACTGAGGAACAAAAATTCCCATTTGTATTAATAGAATTACTTAAAGTGCTTGGGAAGCTCTACCCAAATTATTCAGTTCCTAAACCTTTGAAAAGGATGTTGTATTTCTCATGTGGTTTGCAATTGCCTTAAATATTATTAGCATCTGTATTTTCCTGATTTTTACTTGCCTGGGCAGTGCCACAGCCTGTGGCTGAATGGAAGTATCTCTGCACTGCAGCTCAAAGGTCCTAAGGATTGTGCCTGATGTAAGATAGGAAGGCTTACTGTTTTCAGTTCTGCTGCTTATTTTCTAGGAAGTGCACAAGGAGAAACATGCTTAATACATATAAAAGGGAAAGAAAAGATAGACCTGTTTGAATACCAACTAAGTCTAGTAGCTTTTTAGAAGTGAGGTCAGCTATGGAGAGGAGCATGTCTAAGATACTTATGTTGAAAGACATGAGGTGAACACTTACAGGGAAAGGATAAATCTGGTGAACTGGAAAATGTGAAATATTGGGACAGGCTGAGCAAAGAGTTTTGGATTTGTTTGTTTCTTGAAAATAAGAAGCAGCCTGACAGAAAGGATCTGGCCTGAGGGCAAAAAGTCAGGCTTAGGGAGAGGGTCTTGCACAACTGAGATCATTCCTAACATTTACTAGAGCTCTGTCCTTCAGACCCGGACAGGAATGCTGACTGAAGCAGGAGCTTTTGCCTACATCTGTGAAATCACTGTTTCATCCCCCTTACAGTGTTCCCCACAGAAGAGGAAAACCTTATTATTGGTGCTCTCAGCTACTTCATGACATTTGGTCCTAAAAAAGGAATGCCAAATTAACAGAGTAGGTGAGATTGAAGTGGCTTCTGGAGATCATCTGGTCCAAACAATCATCAGGAAGAGCAGAGCTTTTGTTTTAGGGCTGTGTCCAGTCAGATTTTTAATATCTTCAAGAGTGAAAACTCTGCAACCTGTCCTGTTCAGATAGATTTTTTCCTGTATTTAATTTTGTGCCTGTTGCCTCCTCTCACTGGACATAACTGATAAAAGCCTAGCTCTGTTGTTTACTTTCCTTTACTCCCAGCAGCAAGTATTTATAAACTTTGATGAGATCACACACACAAGCTTTCTCCAGGCTGGAGTTTCAGCTCTCTTTTTTCTTTCTTCATGTGAAAGATTGTCTCACAGTCTTTGTGGAAGTAAATAAAATGTTTTAGCTAATATGGGAATTGGAACTCAAAGGAATAAATGCTCTTTTAGCGGGGGGAAAAAGCAAATCACAACCTAAAAACTGTAAAAAGAAGGTGAAGATCACAAAATGAAACACTAAGGAGTCAGATTAGATAACTCCTTTAAGAATCTGCAATCTTCATTTGCCCCCTTGTGTTAGTGTACTATGAAGCAATCTTCTTGATCATACATATCAAATCTTCTAGTGGTAGGGTTGTCCTGGTGTGAGGTGCTGAGCCAGAAGAGATGTTTGTGGACTGTCCAAGCAAGAAAGAAGCCTGAAGCTGCTGTAGTTCCAGCAGAAATTAGTAGAAAATTCAGCTAAACAAAGGAACAAAAGACTGCAAGTAGAGGAAAACATGTCCTCAAGGTCATGTCAAATGAGAATTCCTAAGAATTGGATGCAATATTTATTTTTCACCCTTTATTCTTATGATGCTAAGCAACTTACCAGGCCATTGTTTATGTAGTATCTGTATTCTTCAATTCAGAAGTGCCTGACTTAAGACCTTTATATCTGACAGAAACACTGGCTGTTCACATTTGCAGCTGAGCCTCTTAAGGGTTGTCATGTGAATTGAAATACTAATGTAGTGTCCTGTCTGTTGAAGCCTTCTGTTGTCTTAAACAGGTTTCTCTCAAAGTGTTGTCTTTTACTATAGTCTTTACACCTCCATGTAACATTTAAAATAGGAGTGACAGACACCTTGAACGGCTGTTGAGTTCTTTTTGTTCAAAAAAACTACTTTTGTTTAGTAGCTGTACTACAGGAATGCATCGTGGAATTTTGTATTACATTTTTAATTAGTATCTCAGAAGAGGTGAGTATTGTGAATCTTTGAAAGACCAGGTCTGCAATGGACTTTCCTTGTTACCAGCTCAACCTGAGAAACAGTTTCCATGTTCTTGATACGTGGTCTATTCATCCAATCCTGTGAGCTCTGAAATACTCTTGATTCACGTCTGATCTTGTTGCAGATTCATTTAGCATATAAATTATCATTAAACACTTGCTTGTCCCATTTTTGGATTGTAGTTTCGTGAGCAGTGCCATCATCATTCTGCAAAATCTTTTATACACTGAAGGTAATACTTGTGTCTTTTACAGAGTATTCACATAGAAAGATTATCTTTCAGACAGAATGAACTAGTTAAATTGTAACACAATTTTTCTTTGTACAGTGGCAAATACTGCATCTTTAAAAACGTGTAGTGACTTACATCTTTGTATTTAGGACTTCAAATTTCAAAAGACATCTTGTTAAGTGTTGAGGGAATGCTGTCCTAATCAAGTAATGCTATCAGTAACATTTGAAATGTTTAAGCCTCCCTGTATGTTTTCCATCACCACCTTCTGTCACAGAAGTCACAAGAATTGATAGCTTGATATCCAAAGTGGTGAGCTACTGTTTTACCACAGGTTAATTCAAAGCAGAGCAGCAATTCTTTGTTTAAACAAACAGTTTAAAATGTATTTGAAGATAAGCGGATCTCCTTATGTGGATCTCCTTTCTAAGTCTGTATCAGAATACAATGTTTAATTGTAAACAGAAATAAGAAAAAATGATGGGGAAAATGCTTATCTTCTTGTGAGGAGAGTAATATCACCGGGGTGTTACTTTTTCACTCTAAAGTTTATTTCTGTTGAAGATTCTTTTATGTCTCTCAGGCACAACAGCTCAGTAATTTTTTTCCAACTTTGTTTCACATATAATAGCTCTGTGTTTGATTTTATCTGATCATGGTTCTGTCTCTTATTGTAAAATTTGAACCCTGTGTTTAAAAGTTAAATTAGTTGTAGCAACGTTTATCCAGTTTGAACCCCCATTCTTAACTACATGGAGCTGAGTAGCTGGAGGCTGACTGACTTAGCCTTTGGCGAGGTGGGAATAATGTATCCATAATGTTTTCTTCTGCTGTTTATAGCCATAGGAGACAGCCCTGGATAGAAAGTTTCACATTTCCCTATGGTTTTTGCAGGGCAAGCATGTGGCTTTATTACCTATAAAGGAACCTTCTGTCAGCAGTTTTTACTCTTTTAAGTGGTTTTAAAAGTGAAATGTTTTGGAATCTCGCATAAAGTACTCCAAAAAAACTTAAGTATTATAAAATTTTAACTATATACAGCATAAATTATTGAATATAAAGTCTCAATTGTATATGCTTTTAATATTTTATTGAAATAAAGGCAAAGGAAAAGCTTCAGGGATTATATTATTGGACTAGCTAGAATAGTCAACAACAATATATGACTACAGTTCTACAGTCCTGTGATTCTTAAGCCAGACAAGTTTGGGACTGAGAGTCTTCCTGTTTCCTTCAGTGTTAATCTGGCTCTTACATTTCCACGGTGGTTTCATTGAATGACTTTGGGTTAGTTGTTGGTAAGCTCAGCCAGCTGAATGTGCTGGCTGTGTGAGCAACGGTGTGGCATCAAGGAAAGGTTCCCTCTGCCCTTGAGAATGACAGTCAGAAAAGTAAGAAATTTCCAGAAGGGTCAGACAAAGATGAAAAATACCTCTACTTTTTTGGAAGTATGAAAAAGAACTCTACTGTTTTGGAAGTATGAAATCTATTAAATAACTTGTGCGATAACCAGTTTTAGGAAGCATCTGTGGATGGTAGGTTGTACAGTCAGAAGAAGGATTTCACTGCAGATTTGATAACATCGTGTAGCCAGACAGCCCCCTGTTGGTTATATTGCTGAGGAGGTTCCAGAAGTGACTTGTGCTTGAATTCAGCAATTGGTTGCACTCAGCAAGCTATTGCTTTCATTCCCGTATCACAAATGAGAACATGAGGGGAGAAAAAACTGTGTGCTTGTAAAAATGACCCCTGAAAATGACTTTTATCTCTCTTGTATGTAAGAGAAATACCAAAGCTTGGTTATGCAGAGTATCTGCACTCAGTCTCCTACTGTCCTCACGGAAGCTTAAAGAGCTGCTGTTAAAATGTGCAACAATACTTTGTCCTTTCGGTCAGAACTGGAGAGTAATAATACTGCATTTACAGACCAACTAATGCAAAGTTATTCAGATAAACTTCTGTCAAGATTGCGTATAAAATAGATTTTTAAAGCATAATGGTTTGTAAACTAGCAGAGAGCTAGCCAGAACACAGACTCCAGCCTTGTTTGATGACTGGGACTCTTGGAGGCTTGTCTGTGACAGCTTCTGCTATTTAATAAGGGTTACCAAGAGGCTTGGGGTTTTTATTCAGGTTTGCTTTGCTTTAATCTGTTCTTTTGTAAGTGGCTTAAGCTGTTACCACTGTAACTAGCTGCTTACTTCCCAGTTCCTCAAACCTTGTTCCTCAAAAGAAATAAATGTCTACAATGATGGAAAATTGAAGGACACATATTAGATATTTTGGCTTGGGGTTTGTTTTTAAGTGTTTATAAAGAGAACATACGGAGAATGGATATTATAGGTATTTTATGAATGCATGCAAGAGGTTATTGTCTAGAATCTGATGAGATATCCATGCTTGAAAGGGACTGTTTGTTGTGCCTTTGGACGACACAAGGAAGGTTTCCAGGAAGAACTCAGTCTCAAGGGCACAGGATCTTCTGCTCTGAAGTAAACAATGCAGAGGTGATGGTCTCTCTGCCTCAGGTATGGCCTAGGTTATGAAAGCTCATCTTCATTTGAAGAACTGAATTTTTTGCTAAAAATCCATAGTTGTAATAGTAGTAAAGAAGCTGATGTGAGAATTAATCTCCAACACAGAACAGAAGACTCGCATGATGCCAAGAAAGCCAAAGTGCTTAAGGACTTTCTTTCTTCCCTTCTGCTTTGGTATACATTAAAAAATCAATTGTAATCAGATACCCTAGAACAGCTGGCAAAACCAACAGAGGGTAAGAATACATGCTGTGATTGAAGGGAGGGAAATGGGAAAGACAGGGACAGACAAAAGAGCTGCTTTAAAATTGTTGTGAATTGCTAAAATCCATCAGAAGAGTTTAAGACTGGCGTAAGCAATCTCACATCGAGGGGACTCTTCCATGAAACAGAAAACTCAAGTTTCAGAAGCTCAAAGGGATACAAGTTTGCATCTTCTGCTCCCAAAAATGTGCCCAGTGGAAGTTGCCCACACATGTTCCCCATCCTTATTGAATTAAGGTTATGTGCAAAACAGAATAGAAGTCGCAAAACAGTTTTGTTCTAAGGTTGTTGGCAGTGGCAACTATTGCCATTAGCAGATGAAAGAAAGCTGCAGGTAGGATTTCAAAGGGTAGTGGAATTTGCTTTTATTGGACTAACTGTGCAGTTCCTTGCAAGTTCCATATTCTTTTCCTAAGATGTTTCCTGAAGTAGCAGTAAAATGAGCATACAATAAATATAAGTACCCATTAAAGCTCACTAAAGGTATTCCTTATGTTTCCAGTAGATGAACACTGAGATAACGGAATGTTTGTGAATTGAATCACAGACCCCTATTATGCTAGAGTTCTGTTTTTATTGCTAAGAGCACTGATAAAGGTGGCTTTAAACTGTTTTATGCTCTTACTTCAGAGCTGCTGAAGAGGGAAAGCAGGGAGCAGCTAGCAGTCTTAAAGGAACTTCATGGCTGCTCAACAACTAGCAAAGGGATTCATTCACCTCTTCCATCAATCTACTCTCAAAAGATTTTCTGTGTTTTGAAAAGACTTTTTGAGGTTCGGGGTTGTTTTTAACAGTTTACAATTTCCCTCACAAACTATTGTCAGTCATAAAAGCCTGTTCTGGGTTGAAAAAGATTGAAATAAATTTTACCTTGATCAGAAAAAACACTGATTTTCCTCTTCTGAGGAGTGGTTACTTACTCCATTTCCACATTGGGATTAAACTGAAGGAATTCATGTAGTTTTCATTTTTTTTCTAGTAGCTTAGAACATGCAGGTTACTTGCAGAGCTGTAATATTGTGAAACCATAATTTTATGCTTATTCAGACATAAAGTAAGTAGCCTGAGAAGGACACTACCTTACACTATAAAACTATCTTATTTTCCTCTAAAACATCACCCTTTTCAGCTATGAACAGCTGTCTAGAATAATGGACTTTTTAATAGTAATTGACAGATTCTTAACCATCTATTCTTTCACATTTATTTCAGAGTCGTTGTAAAAATAGCACCTGGTCCTAGTGATTTATAGTGTTTGAGTTTCTCAGGTGAAACTACCCCAGTTCTCCATGAAGCATGCCCTTGGGACAGGAATTTCTCTGTCACCCTCTATATTAAAACAAAGTATAGTGAGCTGCTCTACTTCTGCGACTATCTTTCATCCTCCTTTTTGTACAACACAGACAAAACAAAAAAAACCCTCTTAGATTCTAATATCTTTAAGAATACTTTTAATTCTTCTCTGTGTGTGTGTGTGTTGATACATAGGCACTGCATGCAGCCACTGGTACCAGTACTGCTGTACGGGATAACTCTTCAGCAGCACCTGTGACAACTGTGTCTTTGTGCAAGGACAGTTAATCCTGTCATCCCTTTGTTCTTTGGACTACTTGTGGGTAAGAATAGAGCTTTTAATTGGCCAACGATATACCAAGTAGCCTTTTATTATTCACTGATTTATAGTTAAACACCTGTTGAGATGTAGTTTAGTTCTAGTGATTGTAGCATTTCTGTTGTTTTTTTGTAGGTAGCAGTCCCTATCAGTGCACACCCCAAGAATGAGCATGACCTCCTTAACTGGCATTCACATTCTTTACTGCACAATGTAGTGGTATCATTAAAGGCTACCCACATAAGCCACTTTTTACTGGGCTTGATGAGCATGAATCTTTTAAGAAGGCTAAGCACACAAAATATCTTGCCTCAATCTGTCACAAGTGGTACAGGCACCTGGCTTCTGGTTCTAGTTTGAGCAGAAACACTGAGAAAGACCAGAACACTCTTCCTGTTCCAAATTCTTGGTCCTAGTCTGTCAGCAAATATCCTAGCATGGCTAGACCTCGATTACAAGGGTGACAAGGAACAGAACTTTTGCTAAACAGATCCTAATCTACATAAATTCTTCTGAAGGGAAGCATAGCTCAAATCTGGGAACACCAGACTGTCTGATGATACAAATTAGAAGTTACCTTGATTGTTTTGTGCTACATAGTCTGCAGTTCTTGGATCCTGGAGCAACCATAATGCTAGAGCAGAAACGATTCCTAACTATGACACCACAATAAATGTTGACAGGGTTGAATCACCTTTGAATCCTTCACCTGTGAGCAGACACAGCAATCATACTGGGTCTGGGTGAGATTAATTTAATTTTCCCCACAGCAGCCCTCGCAGTGCTGTACTTCATATTGGTAGCTAGAAAGATGTTGATAACGCACCAGTGTTTTGGCTACAGCAGAGCGCTGCTCACACAGCCTCCAGGCTGTCTATCCTACAGCCATTCAGCCCTCACCAGTGAGTTGGGAATGAGCATCATCTTGGGAGCGGACACAGCTGGGACAGGTGAACTGAATTGACCAAAGGGATATTCCATACCATAGGACATCTGCTCAGCAATAAAAGGTAAGAGGAAAAGGGCATGGGCATTTGTTTATGACATTTGTCTTCCAGAGAAACTGCTATGTGTACTGAAGCTGGGCTTGATGGGAAGTAGAGGATAGTATTTTTTTTCCCTTTGCTTCCATGTGTGACCTTAGCTTTTGCTTTATTAAACTGCCTTTAATGTCACCAATGAAGGCTTTTTCCTTTTCATTGTAATGCCTCTGTTATGCTGAGGAGAGTGATAGAGCAACTTTGTGGGCACCTGGTGTTTAGTCAGGTCAACCCACTGCCCTGCTTAGAATCACTCCTCATAAGCCCCTGTGGCTATCCAGCCTTTGGAAAGGTTTCAACCATACCAAACTCTGCTAGTATTGAGGATCATTTTCTTTAAGTTTCCAGCATTGTATAGAACTAGTTCCATGGAAAATATTCCTGTATGCAGTTAGAACTAGAAAAGGACTGAAAAGGCTCATCTGTAAGGTTCTCTTTCTCTGGACATCCTTTGCTGGATAACAAGTTCAGGTATGGTTGACACTAGCATAGTTTGTACAGATGGAGATTTGCTGAATTTTTCAACCTTTTTATAGTCTCATTAAAAGTTCTTAAATGCCAAGGGTCCTCATGGTGCCATCAAGACCTTCAAGTTCAGCCTTCAGTGAAACTCTTGTTTCTCTGATGTCACCAACTATCACAGCAGCAACAATGCCTATGCTTCACAGAACCACAAAATTGCTGAGCTTGGAAATTACCTTTAAAATAATTGAGTCCAACCATTAACCCAGCTCTACCCAGCCCACCACTAAACCATGTCTCTAAGCTCTGTATCTACACAACTTCTAAGTGTGTCCAAGGATGGTGCTTCAATCAGCTCCCTAGGCAGCCTGTTCCAATGCCTGATGACCCTTTCAGTGAAGAAGCTTTTCCTAATGTCTAACATAAAGTTCCCCTCGTGCAGCTTGAGGCCATTTCCTCTTGTCCTACCTGATGTTACTTATGAGAAGACCAACACCCACCTCTCTACAACCTCCTTTCAGGTAGTTGTTGACAGCAGTAAAGTCTCCCTCATTCTGTTTTTCTCCAAGCTTCTCTTGTTTCTCACAAGAAACAAGACACAGACAGCTTCTGACTCATGTGCATCCAGTGAGCACAAACCCTTCAAAGACCCACCAAAGCCATTAGTAAATGCCATCAGACTAGAACATTGTGGCTGGACAACTTTCCCTAGTAACAGCAAAAACTGACACCATGAGAACCAACTTCCTTGTATGTAGCAGTTCACCTGCTTTTTTCATCAATATGGCAGTGTCTGGCTGTTTGACCTGGAACATTCATGATGTTTCTACCTTTTCATTTCAACCCATGAATTGAGTTTGTAACAGGTTAGTGCCTACCAGCTGTCACAGAGACACTCTTGCATATTCTATTTTAGTCACTCATTGACTCTGCTCTGCCGCAGGGCATTTTACTGGCAGCACGTTAGATCATTAGTAACTGCTTTCTATGGAAGAGATCCCACCTTATCTTTTATAAAGGGAAGGGATGAGGTGGTAGACTCGGTTTCAGTACACTGTTGACTTTGGCTATCCCAGATCCATCTTTCAGATGGAACACATCCATCTGAAAGATCAGATCTGAGCAATGTTTTCAGCTAGCAGTTTTTCACTGCCAAGTTAAAATGTCCTGCTCTGATCTTTCAAAAGAGTTTTCTTCCATATTGTTATCCACACAACCTGAAGGAGTGGTAGGGTCTTTGTATCAGGAATCATTGCTTCCAGTAAAAGACCCGGGTGCTTGTCTCTACTGTTTTCAGAAGAACAGATATCCACATATTCATAATCTGAATGCTCCAGATGTGATCTTGTAAGAACTATTGTGAGATCCTCCACTGATGGCTCTTTCTTGGCACTGAGGGTAAACTAAATCCCTCCACAGAATGTAGATGTCCAAAACTGTAGCAGACTGATGTTTTATCAGCCTTGTATGACATCACGAGATGTGGTGGATCACTTGTACAGGTTGCTTGGGGAGGTGGTGGAGGCCCCATCCCTTGACATTGACGGTCAGGCTAGATGAGGCTCTGAGCAACCTGATGTAATTGAAAATGTCCCTGCTTACAGCAAGAAGGTTGGACTAGATGACATCTAAAAGCCCCTTCCAACCCAATTCTAGAACTCTATGATTCTAACACCCATGAATCCTGGGTTCCAGTATTGTACTCCAGATGTCAAAGAAGACTTATTTGATGACAGCAGAAGCCATTGTTAGCTTAACCAAAGATGGAAGAAGATCTCAGATTTTCCAGTCACATGCTTGATGTGGCCATATCGTTCACCAAGCCATATACATGTCCCAGGGATCCTTGGTTTTCTGAGCCATCTTCAGAAGACAATTTGAAAAAATCATAGGTAGGAAAGGAAAATATATGGCCTAACGATCAACTTGCAAATGTGGAAAACATAATGGAAACCAGTCTGTTCCAGAACTCATAGAGTTACTGCTCACCATAATGCAATTGGAATTGAAACAAAGGCCACCAATAGGACGTGTATCTGGTAAATATCGAAGAGGCTTGTAACCATGGCACTGCCAAAGTAGTGCTGGTATTTTGATCTTTGGAGTTTGACTACCAAGCCACCAAATGCTTGGTGTCTGTGTGCAGATGTAAGGTTTCAACATGACTAATCCATTGTACATCTGGATCCTGCAGTGTTTTGCATCGGAGCTCAGAAGCAGAAATTACTTCTGGGAGAGAACTGTTGTTCCTCAAGAATGTGGACTATTGATGTTCCACAGATGCACTTACCTAAGGCTCTGGAAAAAATTAAAGAGTCACTATAGTCTCACGAGCATTTAAGTCATTCTGTGCCTTTTCCACAGTCCCTTAGCAGGTATCACCCACCCATTCCTTCACCCCTGTAAGATCTGCTTTTCCTTGGCCAGCAGTGTTGAAATTGCTGGCAGCTCTGTTAACTGTCCTCCCTTTAATACAAGGAGTTTGTGTCTCTTTGGTCTCACAAAGGCCCTCTCTTTCCAGATATAACTTTATTCTTAAACTCGGAAGTGACCTTATCATGTAGCATTTTCCTCTATTCTAAAGTGACCAGGCTGAGGAGCAAGCCGAAGACGTAGTAAAAAGATGCAAACATTAAAGGACAGAAGGATTCCCATGTCTTCTGCTTGTTGTTGAATACAACGTCATAAATAAAATGGTATGTCAGCAATTGTTGTACTACTCAGTGTAGTTACCACTGGGGAACAAAAAGCACAGACCAGCCTTTTCAGAAGGTCCTCAATGAAAGGTACAAACTGCCTTTGAAATTCAAAGAAAACCAAGTTCCTGACTCCAAAGTACTAGTAAAACCCAAGACTTGATGTTTCCAATCTATTGCCTTTTTTTCCGGTGGAGAATCAGAATGGAACAGTGTTGCAACCTTTAATTCTTCACTGTTCCACAAGCACTCAACTTTGGTGTAGCAGAAACTTGCTTAGAAAGCAGAGCCCTAAATTAATTCCCTACAGCAGACTTGTCCTCATTACTGTTTCCAATCTTAAGGGCTACATTCATCATCCTTCTGCCCAGAAAGAAGCCACCAATTATGACCCACTGCATTAGAATGGAAACAGGGTAGAACTGAAGGAAAGATTCTTGGAAAAATGCACATGTTGGATCATACTTCAGGAGGTTATTTCAGTAGAAACTACATGATGATCTAGAAAACTGACAGACACTATTTTTTTTTTCTTAAATAGAAGTAGATTTATTTGTATTTTATACGATGACTAGTGATTTACAGCCCACCCACCCATTTGAGAATATTCAGGGCTCCAGGCATATCTCCAGATTATTCCAGACTATTGAAATCGTCGTTGGTCTGTCCATTTTCTAGTAACAACAAGGCCTTCTGTGACTAATTACAGCCTAACTGCAGCAGGAGAGGCAACTTCAAAGGATGAGACTCTTCAGAAGCACTAGCAGTTCCCTTGGTTCTGAAATTCTTTATTTATGTGGATTACACTGAGTTGACAGATTTAACTGGGCTGTTGAAGATATGGTCAAAGAAGAAGAGTCACTCCCTTCCCTTTTATTGTCTTTTGAAGACATAACCATCATATGCTTCTGTCACTAGAGAAAGGAAGTCCTCCATCACTGGACTTCATTTGGGCTTTTATATGCTGTTTCAGTAGCATCTGGGAATAGATCAATATAATCCCTGGTAAGGAGTTGTATTTCCTCGTGATGCACTGTAAATCTTTTATTGTAGATACTCCCACTGTTTATTGTTGAGAATCAATAAAAATAAACCTTGTAAAGTTGAAGCCTGGCAAAGGTTCAGTACAAATCAGAGGGAAGGAGTAAGAGGCAATGAATAAGCCTCCCCATCTTGGGTAGTTTCCAGCTGGTTTCCCAATGCATATTCAGGAACACTTTCTAGCAATCTGGGAACGTATTTTTTACAAAATTAAATTATTCAAAGTTATGAGTGCTTCATTGTGATATCCAACAGGACTTCTGATTCTGAATCCAGTTGTGGATTAAAACAAAGCATGGCCAGATTGTGCATTATGTACACCCTAGGCTTATCCCTCTCTTCCAGAGACAGACAGAAGCACAACCACCTTGCTCAGGTCAGAGGAAAGGAATTACTCTTGAGTACTGCAAAACTGGAAACCAACCAAAATAGGTAAAAAGTGAGAACAGCCCGACATGAAGGTGAGTTTCTCTCAAGTCAGAGTAGAAGGTACTACCCATTTGCAAGCCTTTTGTCCTATGGCTATTAATTCTTCAAAATACTGCATCATGGAGTGGAGTCCTCTACTGTTTCCATTAGATTCAATTAAGCAGGCAGGTGAAAAATGATTTAAGATTATTTAGTAAAGGGGAAAACATTCTAATATTACAGCCAGCACTAAGAGATCACTCTTTTTTAGTCTGAATATAGTAACAATTGCAACAATTTAATTTAAGCATCTATAATCAATTATACAATCTTATGAGCATGACTGCAGAACCTGTAAGAATGCAGTGACAGCACTTTCTAAGAGAACAAAACCTATCAGGAATTGTCATACTGAAGACTACCCAAAGAAGAAGTGATCATTTAAGGTTCAGTGCTTCAATACAGCCTCAAGTCCATTTTTGTTCTTTACCTGTAAGAAGTTACCGCTTTTGTCTTGTTTTTCTTGCTGTTAATGGTCTTTCCACCAAAAATATTCACTGACACTGGCTCAGAATCACAGACTGGTGGAAAGAACCTATGGGTTGGAAAGAACCTATGAAGACCCTCTAGTCCAATCCCCCTGCTAGAGCAGGATCACCGAGAAAAGATCACACAGGAACACATCCTGGTGGGTTTGGAACATCATCAAAGAAGACTTCACAACCTCTCTGAGCAGCTTGTTCCAGTGCTCTGCCACCCTCCAAATAAAGTTTTTCCTCATGTTCAGATCAAAAACTTCTGTGTTCCAGTTTGTGCACGTTGCCCTTCATCCTGTAACTGGGCATCACTGAAATGGGACTGGGTCTCAGTCAATATTCATCATTACTGGTTTTGGTTTTACAGCAATTTGAGAAATGGAAACTTGTCTCGAAAAGCAGTGCCACAGATCTCAAAATGAATTTAGAAAACAATTATCATTGCCTTTGTAGAACAGTAACCTGTTGGGACAGTTATTCCATAGAGCTAGTCTGCTGTGTCACCCAAACGCTGCCATCAGCAGTCTGACTTCAAAGTCCACTATGATAGGCCTACAACAGTGAAAGTCAGGTTCAAATAACAAACCTTTGAAGTTATTGCTAACTTTTTTCCCTGCCTGGAAGGAAGCACAAAAGATTCTTAATCTATAAGGCCTGGTAAACTTGCCTGTCCTGGTACCCGAGCTAATTTTAGCATCTTTACAAAGCTCTTGTACAGGGCTAGCGTACACAAGGCTTTTAAAACCGCTGCTGCCAAGCCTTCCTCCTAAAGTGTTTTGCACTTAACAGACATCCAGAAATCCTCTACACTGTTTCATGGAGAATCATGCTAGCTCTTCCCTCCAAAGGACTGTTGGTCACATTTTTATTCTTTTTACAGTTCAAATTCTAAAACTTATCTGAACCTTTATTAACAATGGCCTTTATCATGTAATTCTCAGCTGTTCTTCAGCAGCTTAATGCCTTCAGAGTGTGGGGACAGAGGAGTAGTCTGCAAGAGACACATTATTTCATGGACACTAGTGGTGGCTTCACTAAAGCACTTTCTCTTGTCTGGAGTCAGACAGCAGTAAAATGTTTACATCATTATGCTTTCAGCTAATTGCAAGAGGATCAGCATACAGGTAGCTCTTGAAAGCAGAAGTAGCATTGAACTGCTGAGGTTTGCATTCCTCCTCCAGCCACCTCTCCAAGCCATTGGGACGGCAGTCCTGTCAAGCTGCTACTTCTCCATCCATTAACACGTATTTAAAATCTATACGCAGATTAGCACAGAACATAAAAGCAGTTTTCCAGGAGGAATGGCTAATTTGTTGTAAGCCCTAATATAATTGTTAGCCACAGAGAAAAACAAAAAACACCCCTTGAAAATGCTGGATGCTGGTCCACAAAACCAGTATTGAATCTGTGGTTCTTTTATTTAGAGTTGAAGAGGGTGGAGCAATACAAGGCAGGAAAGCAATTTACTTTTTCCAAACACTTGGGGGAAAAATCCCAATTTGTTTGTTTGTTACTTCCCTCAATAGTCACCATTTCAAACAAGCCAACAGCGAAAAAGAAGGCCACTCGTGCTGGCACACCCCTCTTCCACCTTCAGAAGATGACAGGAAAAGCCTTTACTTCCCTTTCTGCACTTGGCTTCTCTTTGCCTGTGCTAGCCCGGAGCTCCCTGGGGTGTGGTTCACGGTGATGGAAAGGCCTGCTGGCCTCTGCATCCTTTCAAAACTGTAGCATTCGACTTTTTCTTCACTGGAGACTGTCCTTGTGCTTATGAGGCGAAATCCCTCTTTGAGTAAAGTATCCAGCAGCAGGCCTAGCACATTAGTACCGTTAATCAGCTTTCTATTATCAGGCTTTATGGAAACATACCTAAAATAAGAGGAAAAACAAGTCACAACAATATAATCACTTCTCAAAGGATGAAATCAATTTTTTAAAGAAACAAACCAGGTCCTCGGATGATGCAGGTCTGCACAGCTCACAGCTTTACCGCAGCCAAGGTTCCCGGTATTTCTTTTTTTCCTTTTTTGAGGACTACTTAATTCTTTCCCTCATTGTAAGAACATGTTGGGGAAGAAGCACTTCCCTGCCACCCCACATTAAAACTTACTTTCTTAAGGAAAAGCTGCAATAGCCTCCATCACATTGTTTAATGGAGGAGAAGTGAATTGCATGCTTGATACGAAGCTGCAAGTTTTTCACTGAATCATAGAAGTGTTTAAGTTGGAAAAAACCTTTAACATCATTGAGTCCAACCATAACTCTACCAAGCCCACCACTAAACCATGTTCCTAAGCTCCATATCTACATGATTTTTAAACACATCAAAGGACAGTGATTCAACCACCTCCCTGGGCAGCCTATTCCAGTGCCTGATGACCCTTTCAATGAAGAAGCTCTTCCTAATGTCTGAACTAAAATTCCCTTGGTGCACCTTGAGGCCATTTCCTCTTGTCCTATAACTTGTTACTTGTGAGAAGAGACCAACCCGCCACCCTCTCTGTAACCTCCAGTCAGGTAGTTGACGACAGCAATAAGATCTCCCCTCAGGCTCCTTCTCTTCAGGTTAAATAGCTCCAGCTCCTCATAAAGCTTGTTCTCCAGACCCTTCTCCAACCTTGCTGCACTTCTTTGGGCCTGCTCCAGCACCTCAATGTCTTTCATGAATTGAGGTGCCCAAAACTGAAACACAGTAATTTTTGGTCACCTGAGCACACTGCTGGCTCATGTTTGGCTGTCAATCAATAACCCCTTGTTCTCTTTCAGGTAAGAGTTAAAAGATGGTGAGGGTCACACCCCAATAGCAACACTTTTCATTACACAGTATCTCTCTCTACAAACATTTATTGAAAAGCTACCATGTGGTAACAAGTACGAAAATCATTTTCACGTCACCTCAAATAATTTTACTTGATATAACGTACAGTTTAAGAATCCATCCAGACATTCTGAGGAAGAGAAGTCAGGTAAAAATACTATTACAAAATATGTAAGCTGACAGGGAGTGAACCTATTGCTCAGTTCACGGGGGAGTACACCAGGCGTTCACACAAAAAAGGCAAGAGTCCAATGTCACCACAAAGTCAGAAGTTCAGCAGGCAACAACATCAAACTCGTTTCATTAGTTGAGAGAAGTTTTTCTATTGGTTTTCAGAGGAAAATTATTACAGAATCTGAAGAAATAAAGGAAAGAATCGGGAACATTTTCCCTGCTATTTAAGTTGTCACGACCTACTCAACCATGTGTTAGTCCATTAAAATTACATTATAAAGTTAACATTTGGCTTACATGTTGCAAAGGCAAAGTAGATTTTCTTCTACTTGCTTAGCTAAAGAAATAGACACTATTTTTAAAACCATCAAAAGACTGCTGTATTGATTCATAGACTCAAAATAACCCTTTTGGAAATACTGCAATGAAAATCCCATACAATTTCAGATGTTCTAACAGCCACTGAGGACAAACTGGGTCACATTTTCCTGTACAGTAAGAAGGTATCTCCATACAGTGGAGAAATCCAGCACAGGCTTGTTTAAAAAAATTGTCATTACACTATCACCAAAATCACTGATGCACAGTAATCTTAACAAAAACAGAACCTGGCCCTGAATTCAAAGAAAACCCACAGTGCAGCATATAGTTAATAACCTGCTCCTTCTCCCTCCTCCCAATAAAAGGCTCTACAAAGGCTTTCCAGCCCCTGAATCACTATCTTAGTTCTACTGGTGTTTTTAACGCTCTTCAACCATTTTACTTTTCCCCTTTCCATATTAAAATCTTTTGGACCACGAGCTAGTGGAGGTTTCAGGCTTCCCTAGTACTTCACTGCTTATTTGTTTTGTTTCCTTAGCTTTGCATTTACTGTTTTTCAAATCCTCTAGAAAATTACTGATGCCATAACATTCTAAAGCCTGGGAGAGCAAGTGGAGAGGAAATGGCAGAGAAATACCCAACAGAAGTTGAAGCCAAACATCAAGAACAGTACTTCAGAAAGCTGAAGAACAGACAAATCAGTGTAACAGAAATTAACCTGGGTGCTTCAGAACTAGAAAAAGGTAACAGTAAACCAGCATAAAGCAGGAAACACACTTCTCTCAGACAGCTGCTCAACAGTTTCTTTAAAACAAGCTTTGCTGGCATATAGCATGGTACTCCACATGAACTAGAGGTAACAAAAACATTTTCATAACAAGAAGTCACACTAGGGAGAGTACCTGGCCACAAGGTCACCAGCAGAGTAGTCAGTACCGCACTGAAAAGCCATATCATGATGAGAAGGTCTTTCCAAAGGAAGTGGAACGAGCGGTTTCTGAGAAAGAAAAGGGCTGTTCCAGCTCTGTCCTGACTGTTGCCCTGAAAACACCGTGATCCGTTCAGACAGTGTTTCAACAGTGGCACTGCAGGAACCAAAGATCCGGAAATAGGCCTGCGTGTCTTGGAAAGAAAAACGCACCTCCAAGATCTCCAGCCTCGGCTTCAGCAAGTGTTCCTGCCTCAGAAGGCCAGCCAGAGGGTAGAGCCCATAGAATTCTGCTTCTCTCTGCAGCCTCTGATAGTCTGAGAAATCAGTAGGTAAGGAGACCTGGAGAGTCCGCAAGAAGTCCATGATGTAACTAAACAAAGTTCCATCTCTGTCTACAAAAACCTCTCCATTCACCAGTTTGAATTCCCGGTCATCATTGTTCAACATCCGCGCCAGCCTAGACTCAGGGAATTGCTGCAAGGTAGACGCCCGGGTTACAAATCTCACACCTCCAACACTCAAAAGGACCACCTCTCGACTACTCATTGCTGTCTCTGAGATTCAAACCTGTAACTCCCTGATCTATGTGTTTGTGACTTGATCTTCCCTAAACTGCAAGGCATCTGTGGCTGCAAGGACCATTCAGTGCTCTCAGCAAGTGTTTGCAATGAGGTGTGGAGCAGCAACAGGACTCCCAGGCAACAAAGACGTAAATATCAGGTACAATAGTTTTGTTTGCAGGGTTTGGTTGCTTGGAAACTTTGATTGTTGGAATTTAATGCTTTCTTTTTGAAATGAACAGCTTTCAAGGACTACTGGAAGATACCAAATTGACCGTCACAACTTAGTAAACTTTGAGAGAGGCAAATGAACACCCCCAAAGCTCGGCATGCATTAGCTTTTACCCAGAAATGTCAACCGAGCTTTTCATTCTCTATCACAGAGTTACAAAATTGAGGCTGGAAAAGACTTCTGAGATCATCAAGCCCAGCCTATGACCTGACATCACCACAGTCACCTAGACCATGGCACATCCAGTATTTTCTTAAACACCTCCAGGGATGGCAACTCCACCGCTTCCCTGGGCAGTCCATTCCAGTGTCTGATCACCCTTTCCATGAGGAACTTGCTGCTCACAAAACTGCTGCAAGCAGTATCTTTTAGTATTGTACACTCTTAAAGAAGGGCACTTCAGAGAACTCGAGCTTGTAGCTTTGAATCTCACTTATCATACGGACAAGTCAATACACTGAGAAAATTCAATTAATTCCTGAAACACAGTACACAAAAATACAGTAACAGTAGACCTTATGCGTGTTTCACTGATAATGCACTTCCAAACACACCCATACCCCTGTTCCAAGGAATCAGCCCATCACGTTTCGCCAGCTTCTGGAATCAATCTGGAGAGACGGAGATGCACAGGCAAGAAGCTGCTCTACCTGCCACCTCTGCAGAGCTAGAGTGCAGGCTGCCTTCCTGCAGCTGAGCAGTGAGTGCCTTTCATCACACCACACTTCCCACATTAAGGCCACTTTTTAAGAAACTGTGGCTTCAGAGAAACATGGATCTAAGAAGGCAGCTCAGTTAGCCCAACAAACTGATGCTGGGAAAGTAGAACTGCAAAGTATGTACTATCTGCAATGTATGTACCATCTTGCAGCTTGTTCTTGTATTAACTGATTTCACCCCTAGAGTTTATGTTTGCCCTGAAGATACATTTTTGTATAGAACGTGTAAACAGTAACGGATAACTACAGTAATCTGAATGCACAGTATGATTACAACATTTGATTATACAAAAAATACATTCATCTAGTTCCATGTCAAGTAACACCCTCAGATAGAAAGTGGTTCTAGAACAAGAACGATGCACTCTGTGTTTTGCAGCAGAAGACAAGTCCTCAAAGCCTCCCAGTACAGTGCAGTTCTCTCAGTCACAACTGCTTTTACTCTTTCCAAACCATCTCTCAGGTAGAAATCTTTTCTTCTTTAAACTACGATCTCTTCAGAAGTGACACTGTTTATCATATTCTACGACTACATTAAACTAAGTACAAAGCTTAGCCCTATATTTTGGTAGGAAAAACTATTTACAGTGAATATTATTCCCATAATCATCACTGAGAGAAGACTCCAGCAAGAAAATGTTCTTCAAACCTCCATTTCATCTTGCAGCTTATCAGTGCTCAAGCTACATGAACAGAATGAATGGTCTGGAAACACTTTGAATCTCTGGATGTTTTCACTGTAAGTCTTAAAAAAACCAATTAACTTTAAGAAGTTATGTGTTTTCTTTACCAGACTTCTCTTAGCTGATACTTCAGCAGGGACTTCACAACAGTTTATATTTACACACAAACTGTGCAACATTATCCAGTACAACCAGTGTATAGTTTTTACACTTTTCTCTTAGAAGTGAAGCTCCATCTGTCATCTGTTCCCAGTAAGAGACTGCATGATCTGCTATCTCCACCGTATCTGCCAAATAGGACAAGCTAATTGTAAAGAGCTGGGATTTCCAACACTGGAGATTGTCAACAACAGACTCCACAAAGGACATTCTGGTGACGGCAAGAATAAGCAAGCAAATAAGAGAGTTCACAATAAACCTGCGTGAAAAAATTGAGGGAATCTTGAATTTGAGAGTGCTGTGTTCCTGAGGCAAGGAAAGTTTGTCCACATCAACTAGTTTTATTCCATTCCACTGGCTGGTATCAAAGCTCTTCATTGTAGGGCTGATGTCGACATTGGAACAAGGTAGAGGGGTTTCTTTGAGCACCTTGATTTTTTCCCTGAACTCCTGCATCTGTTGCAGGAAAATAATGGGTTCAGACACATCTTTGAAGGCCTCTGCGATGTTAAAAGCCATCCGCTGCTCTTGCAGAATGGTGTTCAGTTTATTGATTTCAGGATCGTAGGCCTGCATCACTGCAAGTTTCATTGTCTCAAAGTCAGACAGAATCTCATTTCGCTTCTGCTCCAGCGTGTGCTGCAGCTTCTCAAAGAACTCCTTCACTTTGTCAGAATCTTTGGTCAGCATCTGCAGAGCTTTCCTCTTACTGGTTTCTAAGGTATCCAGCCGTGAGAGGGCATCTCCACAACGCCAAGTTTCAAAGCCCTGAAACAGGGTTTCAAAAGCCCGCTTCTCCTGGGAATAAGCTTCTTCAATAGAACAGAAAACGTGCTTTGTATGGTCACCACGGGTGGCACAAACCCCACAGATCAGCTGCATGTCTGTCCGGCAAAAAATGTTTAGGGGTTGCCCGCTGTGCACTTTGCACACAGGCATTTTTGGAGTCACTTTGATTTTGTTATACTTCTCCACAATACCTTTCAGGGAATAGTTGACTTGCAAGCTGTTGACTCCAATAACGGGAGTTTCCTTCCTGCATGTGGGGCACTTGAAAGGAGATGGCCTCCAAAGCACATTTCGCACGTTTCCTTCAAGAATTCCTTCCAGACACTTTCTGCAGAAATTATGTGAACAGGGCAGGACACGAGGATCATCAAATAGGCTACAGCAAATTGGACAGGTGAGATCTTCCTCTAGGAGCTCCATTGTATCCTAGAAAAGAGAAGAAAAACAGTAAAAGAACTTACAAAATGTATTGCCCCTCTAGGAAAACCAGATCTTCACTAGAGACACAGCTCATGAGAAAAGTATCTACATTTTTCTCCTTAAGACAGAGCCTCAGATGAGTTTTTGCAGCCAGTCCAGTCAGCTGTGGTACGTGGCCACGAGATGGCAGGAAGAAGAACAGGTCAGAGTGTTCAAGCAGAACCATTTTTGGGCTCTCAACTAGAAACACTCGAAAAGAAGGCTTGCCAAACCCACCAAGGACTCTGAATGAAAATAACTCAGGCACCCACAATAACAGTTCAAGACTTGCATCTTTCCTCACTGATGCAATACACAGAAACCAGATCTTCACAAGATACCCAGCTGATACACCCTGCTGTGATTGGACTGCTTTCTACTTGCTCAACCCATCCACAGCTCAGTTTTAAACCCCACACACCACTACTGTAAGAAGGTTTTATCAGGTGACTGATAAAACCCAGCTTCAGAACTTCTACAGCTATAGGATATGTGACGTGGCTCTTCCTTCTACCTGCAAAGCGAAATGTTATTTCACACTAACTTCAAAAGTTAGCTTTCCTCTTGCTCCTGCAATATTCTTAATAACCAAGTGAATGCATGAAGAACAGCTGCCCATGATCCTTGACAGTACCCCATGAAACAAAGCTGTTAACCACTTTACTCATCTGCAATGTCTACTGCCAATTCCATTCTCACAGCACTCATGCCCCAGTAATTTCTTTCTGTGGACAGGACTAACTGGATGAGGGTTTATCATGTAATCCTTTCTACTGCAGTCTCAGCGAAGGGACCCATTGCACTACCCTGGCAGTGACCTGTAACCAAAGCCAAGTTGTCAGATGCAGACACAACTTACAATATGCTCTAGAAAAACTAAAAGCTAATGAAGGCCAAAACTGGTGACAGTTTATATTAGTGAAAATTTACAAACACTGAGTTTTGGGCTACAACGATGACAGGTGCTTCCCTTATTTAAATTCCTTCCATATTATTGGAAGGAATCACAGAATCTTTTGGGTTGGAGGGGACCTTTACAGGTCATCTAGCCCAACCGCCACCCTGCAGTGAACAGCATAAGTATTCTCATATATACAGAATATAATACATGAGTCTGTATATATGTAATAACAGTTTTCTTGTGAGAACTGTAATAAGATGTATCAGGGAAAAAAAGAGCATCCAAGTACCTCTGTGACAGCAAGGCATATGAATGAGCTCTTTTAATTAGTTTTCATGTTATTACTAAGGTTTCTGTCCTCTGAAAGAATTCTACGGTAGAAAACATGAGAGCCAAGTGGAGGGCTGCAAGGCAAGGTCCATGCTGCACAGGACACAAAGACCAATAAAATCAATACCACAGGTCCATGGAATGCAAAATCAGCTCATGGAAGAAAGCCAAGGCAAACTGAGTTTCTTTTGCAGGATGACTGATACAGTCCCAGCGAGGACTTAGCAAAAGCCATTCCCGAGAGGTGCAAGCAAACCTCCCATGCTTTTCCAATGAACAAGGAGTGTTCTCTGTGCTTGTCTGAATAAGAGAAGTTTGAAAAAGTTGTCAGATTTCCTACTCAAGCCTCAGGTCATCGGGCAGAAGAAGCCACCACTACAGTTCGAGACAAAGCTCCAGAGAAAAGGTCTAATGACTTCATTTACCACCTAAGATTTCCTATAAGATCACAAATCCCCATTTGAAAACTTTTTCTGTGAGAAGAAAGTGATTTTGAAACACTTCTCTATGTTTCTCTTCCATTCTGTTAAAAAGAATGGGATGATGGGAAGATAATGATTGTGCTGATATTCTTGAGTCTCCCTCTTTACAAATAGCTCTTTCCAACCTGCACTCACAGCTTTTAACCGTGACTTGCTATGCACAAAAATCAGTTTTTCTCACATGTTAAGACAACAAAAATGACAAAACTAAAATTAGTTCTCTGTTGATTAGTAAATGGAAATTCACGGTGCAGAAAACATTTGCCCTAGCCTACCTCCTTTACTAGGGAGCTGGAGAAGCTGCTTTACATTCCTGACAATGAGGAATGCGAGCCACCGCAGAAAATGCTTACTGCAACTCGTCCCACCAAAACTGCAGGGCAAACACTGAAGGCTTTCATGCTCTTAAAAATACAGAAACATACTCACAAAAAGACTCAACGATCCAAATAAAACTGTCCCATTGCATTCCAACCCCACTTATCTAATTCAATAATTCTGCTTCATAAATATAACTGAATTTCACAACCATTATATGACATCAGTTGAAACCTTGGATTTTAAAAAATATATGGGCAAGTCTGGGAGGTACAACACCACCAACAGCAAAAATACTGAAAACCTGTATGACTGATTGGGACAAGCTAAACTTTCGCCTTCTTTACAACATTAAGTTCAGAGAGTAAGTTGACAGTATACTGAAACACCCTTTTGTATTAGCAACTTGGTATTTGTGTGAGCAACTACAGCAAGATTTCAGCTTCTCCACTGGGAATTTCTGATCCAGGTTTGGCTGGCATTGAAATTCCTCACTCAGAGCTCTTCTTTCACCTGAGCTACACAAACTCTCTGGGTACAAACCCATCAGAAAGACCGGCTTCAGTGGGTTTATGACTAGGAAGAAGAATGGCAAAACAAATCAAACCATAAATGCAAAACCAACCATAGAAGATTTTTCCCACATTCCAAATTCATGTAGCATGCCTCTCAGGACAGAAGTTGGGTTATCACCCAAAGGCACGCTGAAAGAACAAAAGACATCACCAAGCTTTAAACAAAACTGTAGCTTTTGTACGATACATTTCCTGCAGTGGCATGTAAATATTCTAAATAAAACTTGCATTTCCACAAGTAGTTGAGCTAGTCTGGAGAGGTCTTGCCTTCCTTTCTCTGCATAGACCTCTGGTCCTTGTCAGAACCTGTTCGTTCTGTCACACTGATGTGTTGAATTAGCCCCTCAACAAAAAAAGGGTCTGGTGCAAATAATGCAGGATGGAGATAGGAGCTCCTTCTTTCACCAGCAATGATCTTAACTGAATCAAGAGGAACCACCACCTAATTGAGGGTCAGTGTAGCCATTTTATCATGGAATGATTGACCTTAAGGTGGCCAAAGTTTCTTCCAGGAGTACCAGGTAGATCCCAATGTGTTTGGTTCTCTGAAAGTTAGAAAGGCTTGGAGAAATAAGCAGAAACAGAGAACCTCTTGGGTTAGAACAGACCTTTAAGATCATCAAGTTCAACCTTTGACCTAGCACTGTCACCACTAAATCATGTTTCTAAGCACCAAGCACACATGTCGCTTAAATGCCTCCAGGGATGGTGACTCCACCACTGCCCTGGGCACCCTGTTTCAATGCTCAACACTCCTATCAGTGAACAAATTATTTCTAACAACCCGCCTAAAGCTCCCCTGGTGCAGCCTACAGCCCTCTCCTCTAGTTCTATCGCTTGCCAACAGGGAGAAGAGGGTGTCCCCTTTCTCGCTCCAGCCTCCTTTCTGGTAACTGGTTCATGAACCGTTCTGGAGCAGCGTAGTTTCAGCCCCATCGGTACCCTTTCATCACCAACCTGCCCAGAGCAGGACGAAGACGCCCCTGCACTCCCCTCCTCGTCCTTTAGCCCAAGGCAGGGATTTTCTCGCTGTTCCTGAGTGCCACGACCCTCCTGCCCATGGGCACGGAGGGGATTCCCAACACACTGCTGCCGGGCCTGGGCCCCGACCTGCTCCCGGCCGTGGCCTCGCCAGGGGTCACAGCACTCCGTGGGGGCAGCTTTCGGAGCCAGCGAGCCGGCAGCGAGGCCGATGCGGGAGTAGCTGCGAGCGAAGCTCAGGATTGCGACCGAGGGCCTCCTCACACCGCCGCGGCCTCCCCTCGCCAGCCCGGCCCGCCCCTCCCGCAGCCCCTACCCCTGGCGCCTGGGCCTGGTCCGCGCGGCCGCCACTCACCGAGCCGGGGCTGCCTCAGCAGGCGGAAAGAAGGGGCTGCGGAGGCCGCCTGCACCGCGGCCCGCACCAACCTTCGCTCCTGGCTCGAGGCCGCCGCTCCCCGCACTCGGCTCGGCTTCACCTCGGCGCGGCGCCGCAGCGCGGTCAGCGG
>JAOXOE010000001.1:100617640-100659654 GCA_028565055.1 Phoeniculus purpureus | reverse complement strand
GGAGGGGGAGAAGTGGGGTGTCAGGCAGCGCGAACGGACCCGCCGGGGCTGGGGCTGCAGCTGGCGGCTGCTGACTCAGAAAAGCAATGTAGGTCATAACGAGTTTCCTTAAGTTACCTAAGTACGAACAATTCGGCTTTTCTTTAGAGACTTCCAAAGAGCTGTTGCAACATTTCTGACCGCCGTTGGCTTTTGCTGAAGTTCAGCCCCCGGCTCTGAGAGAGTGGGCTATGGGGCAGGAGGAATCCCCGCTCCCCCCTCCTTTCACCTCTCGCGTTCTTTTTGTCCTTCGCCCATCTCTATCAAAACATGAGTTTCGTGGTGGTTTTTTTTCATCTTTTGTCTCAGAGGCGTGTTTAAAAAAACTTAAAATTGTGCCAGTCCGTCAAATTTTAATTTTCTCCTGAATTTTCAAAGCAGCGAGCTACCTCCCAACTCTTCATTAGGTTCAGTTCTTTCCAGGAAGGCTTATTCACGGTTCATAGTTTGGGTCTATTCTTTGTTGCCACTATTTACTACTTTCCAAGACCAGTCATTTTTTAACACCATCGGTCAAGGGGCTGTTAAAAGAGTTCTCTTTTGTCACGGGTTTTGAATGCAAAAGATGACCCGTCTTTTAAGAAACGCTGATCGCCATCCGACTTCAAAATTGATCATTTTCGTTTTTTATTTTTTTCCTTGTTCTCTTTTTTTTTCACTTTTTTTTTTTAACCACAGCAGGGAGAGGGAAAAAGTAGCTGCAGTCCCCACGGAGAGCTCACGTCGGATGAGCCAGCACCGTGTATTGTCTCAAGAGCAGCGAGGTAGGACGGAGACCTCGATCTGAAAGCACCAAGTCGTAGAGGAGAAGGAAACCCGGGATCAGGGGAAGCTTCGAGAAAGCAACCACACCAACAGATTTCATTTTATTCACTTGGAGCTCTCCCCAGCTATTACCTGCGCTCCCCGCTCCCCAAAGCCGCCCCGCAGCAAGCTGGGGCCGTGCGTGGGCTGGGGCGGGGCGAGTTCGGGAAGATTTCCGAGGGACTCGCACTCTCCCCCAGAAAACCCTCATCGGGAAGGCATCCGTTGTCATGAAGCATAACTAAGAGGGCAGATCATCCGCCCATATTTCACGAAAGCGAGGAGCAGAGCGGGGAGGAAAAATATGCAAACCTCACGCGGCCCGACGGCTGTGTTTTTGCTGAGCACAGGCATCGCCCGGGGTCCTTCACGGGTGTTTTTAGGGCGATCCCACAAGCGGTGCCTCGGCCGCGCACCCTCCGAACTCCCTTCAGCTCCCCTCTAAACCCTTTGTGACACCCTGCCGGCCTTGGTGCTGCTGGCAGAGGATTTCCCCGTCTAAACATATAAGGTTTTTTCCCTCGGAGCCGGAGTTACAAGCACCAGCAGCTCCGCCGAGGCCCGGGGACAAGTCCGGTCCCGGCCTCCGCCCGCCTGGGGCACGGCGGGAGAGGCGAAAAAAAAAAACCCAACAAACCAAAATAGAATTGAAAGCAAGGGAGAAAAAAATTTAAAAGACACTTTTTTTTTTTGAGGCTTTGCTACCCGGCGACGGAAAGTTCCCCCCCGTCCTGAGGCAACCAGAGGGCGGTGGCTGGAGCGACGGTGGGTGCTGAGGACGGGGAAGGAAACGGGGGGAGGGGGGTGAGCAAAGCTCGGGCACCCCCTTGGGAACACGGCGGCGGCGCTGGCAGGCCCTGCTCCGGTGTTTGCAGTTTTCTTTGTTTACACTCAGTTTAAAAGTATTGGCATTCGGCCAGAAAAGCGTCGGTCCCGTCCCGTGTCTGTGTTCCACCCACCCTCCCCTCCATTATTTGTCGGTTGGCGGAGCGAAAGAGACTTAAAACTTCCACGACCCGCGGGATCTTAATGTGTTTTCCCCTTACATTAACCCTTCGGTGATAAAGCGGGGCCGAGCGGTGCGTGCACCTGCCCCTCGGAGCTCCCAACCGAGGGGTCGCAACAGGTTTCCACCGGCAGATGGAGGCGGCGGCGAAAGAGGTTTTGCCGGCGAGCCGAGGCGAACGGAACGGCGGGGCCCGCGGCCCTCGGTTCGGCTCGCCTCGCCTCGCCTCGCCCGGCCGCCCGCGGGGCGGTGCTGTGCGGCGGGGAAGCAGCTCGGTTCTCCCCGCTTCTCCCCGGTGCGGTTCTCGTCGCCACCGCCGCCGCACCGACCGGTTTCCCCGGTGCCCGGGGCTGTGGCGCCGGGCGGGGAGAGAGCGCTGAGGTCGCTCGTAAGCGCCAGGTTTGTATGGCGTGCTCGTCCGTGTCCCCCCGCCCCTCCACCCCGATATCTTCCACTACCACCCCCTCGGCGAGGAGTAAGTGCCACCGCTCCGCCTTCTCCTTTTCGCAATGTTGACGCAATCTATAAATAGTGGAACAAAAGGACCAACTTCCTCGCAGCTTTGCTGAAACTGCACAAAAAAGGCAACCGAGGGAGGGGGGGAGGGTTGGGGGCACCACGACAACACGACACACACGGTTATTTTTTGATTTTGTTTTTCGTCCGGTTAAAAGGCGAATCCTCCTTCCTCCCCCCTCCTCACGCTACTGGAAGATTATCTATACATTTTTTTTTTTTCCTCGCTGTCTTCTACGCTGGCAACGTCCTGCGAGCGGCTATTTTGCTTTCGCACCGAGAGAAGGGCTTCCCCCCCTCCCCGCTCCTCTTCTGACAGTAAGTGCCACTAAGCTACTGCTTTTTCTGTGGTGGTGGTGGGAGGACAGTGCCTGCTCGCCCACCCTCTCCTGCCCCAGAGAGGGGGCAGGAGGGACCCGTCGCTCTGAGGGTGGGGGGTCAGAGGCACTTCGTGTACTGAGAGGGGGAACCGGTGAAATAAGGTAATCGGGAGAGGGGATGGTTGCCGCTGCCTGCTAAACAAAAGCTGACGCTGATATTAAACGGGCTTTTGTTAGGGGGAACGGAGGTGGGGGTAGATTGCGAGGGGCGGACACCCCTCCCGCCGCAGGTTGTCGTGCGGCTGAGGGCACCTTAGTCTTGTTTACGGCTCAGAGCGGCTCTCACCGGTGTGTTTACCCCGCACACACGACATGGGGGCTACCCTCACAAGCCCTCAACCCCCTCCTCCACACTCCACATGCCCACCCCCTTCCCTTCTCCGCACCCAGGGAGCCGGGTTTAAAGGGGGGAGGAAGGGGGGGCGGCGGGGTGCACGGTCAGGAGCTGCTGATACGATCACGCGTAAAACAAGCGCTCCCCCCCCTTTTGCCAGTCGGATCGGTGCAGGCGCAGGCAGTTACTGGCCGGAGGGAGAATTACATCATCCCCTGCCCCACTGATGCTCCTTTTCGTGCCGCTTCGCTGCGCGCAGGGCAACAAGCCGGGGGCGCGCCTTGCCACACACGCACCCCGGCTCGGGCGCAAGCCGGGGTGGGGGTAAAGGCGCGCCCCCGCGTCACTCACACACACACCCGCCCGCCCGAGTGTTTACAGCGCTCACACAGGCGTATTGTGACGTCACCTGAGTGACAGCCCGCCGCGCCAACGAGCACATCACGGGTGCTCCTACCGCCCTCCTCCTCCAACCTCCCCCCCGAGTTACTACGCCGTGGGTAGGGGGGAAAGCCGAGCCGAAGCCCAAATAGCCTCAGAAGTGGAACGCTTCAGCGCTCGGGCGGTTTACACTGATTTGCGCCGGTGACGTTTCATGACGTCCTAAGGCCACACTATTAGGCCGGAGAAGCTGTTTGGGTGTATCTGTGAGGTCAAGCCGCCGTGCTGAGCCCTGCGCACCGCCCTCCACCCCAGGCTCCCCGAGACCTGGAGACCGGCCTCCCTCCGCACAGGGGCTTCGACACTGAACTGTCCAGAGTGGACAGTAAAATGCTGGTTTTTTTAAATAATTCTTTTTAACGGGAAATAGATTGAACCATCGAGGACAAAATCTAAATTCAGCACAGCCCAGTGTTGCCAGTGTTAGGTTACAGGGTTAGGAACTTGAGGCAGTATGCTACATCAGGGGAGAAAGTGGTTTTTTTTCTACTCAGTCTGTGAAAATATTGAAGCAGTACTTACCCTCTCCAAGTCAATAAATCCATGTCACACCAAAAGCAACAAAAAGTGTTTTACAAACTGATACGTGTTGAGAATTGTTTGCCAGTATGCGGTGTGTGAAGTTATTCCTAAAACACCAGTGTTTACTCACTGCAAAATCCAAGCAACCATGGAGCCCTGTTCAGTCCTACATGCAGCTTTTAATGTGTTAACGGTTGGGGTTTCTTCAAAAGTGCGTTACTTTTTGAAGTCTGTTTCTATTTGTGCAGAAAATAGACTGAGAAGCTTTGAGCTCCTACTGTAACAAAAGTTAAAAGGAAACCAAGTTGAGCTGCTAAGTTGGCAGTCTGGAACGAGTCAATAGTATCTCCTTTGTCATGCTGCCTTTCTCTGCTGTGGTGTATCTTTGCTCTATTTCCTCTGCACAACCAAATGACCATTTTCCACCCCTAGTATGTTTAATAGTTAGACTTTACAGGTCTCCTGGCTTCTAATTATTCAACCAGTAAAAAACGAATGCATCTGCCTTTCCAGTCATGACAACATCAATGACACTACTCCCACGTCTTTAATGATGCATATATTTACACATTTTCCGTTATCTGTAATTAATGTGGCAAATTATTCTTGCCTTGTTGTAATAAACCTTCACCAGGGAACAAATACGCCTTTTTAAAGTATTCCATCAACTTCTTTTTACTAAAAAACCCACCACCATCACCAAATAAAATTAGGATGGAGGCACGAAGGAGATGTAAATAACTCCCCACCCTGCCCTCATTTACTTGGGGATTCCCTGGGAGTCTCAGAGGGCAAGGAGGTAACATAGCTGGCTTTTACAACAAGATCACAGGTCTTGACACAGGGTCATAGAGAATCTATGCTTGGCTAGCCCTGTGCTCCAGTTTTGTTTAGCTGGTAGCCAGTCCCTTGAGGGATCAGTGTCAACTTAAGCATGCTAACTTCTACAAGCAGTGGGCTGGCCAGTGACTGAGAGCTGGAGCTGGCTCCTGGAGGGCTCCCCAGTTCTGCTGCACTTGGTACTCAAGTGCTGCTGCCAGGCTGCTTCTGCAGCCCTAGAACTTGTCACAGAAAGAAATCAAAGCAGCACAAGTATAACGCAAACTCCAAAACTGTCTGTTTTCTGAGTAGATATATTAGGTCATAAATATATTAGGTAGATTGGTAAAGCAGCTTGGGCAGGGATGTAGCTTAAGGCTGAAGCACAGAAACTGAAGCCAATTCCCATCATTGTGAACTAAGTTTCTGTGATACTCAAGCCCACTTTGCACTCAAATTCTGGCCTTAGGATTAGTGTTAGTCATTCTGCAGATCTGTTGCACTGATGGGCATTATCAGCAAATGTCAATTCAACATCCCACATGTAAATGTATTAGTGTTCAGTGAATAAAACAGGAGCATACTTTCTCTGTATTACGTATATGTCTTAATCCATTAAGGAAGGAGATTTATATATGCACACACACATATTTTCTCACATTAATAGCACCTTTTAGTTTAACTATGAAAAAGCATAATAGACTAGATCTGGGATACCAGAGTACAAAGAAAAGTGAAACTGTATTAACTCACTGGGAAGCTGAAACCTGTGTTTTAATATATAGAGTACATAGGATTTACTTACTTTTATGCTACAATTACAAAAGCTCTTTATGCCTGCAAGTTCAAGATTATTTTTGTTTTGTATAAATAAGGCTTGTTTATTATTAATGTATCTAAATCTGATTTTCTATTACCTGAATTACATAAATGAGTAATTTAGCATATGATTACCTGAATGACCACCCCTTTCCCTTTTCACACTTGGAAAAAGATGATCAGTCAGCTTCTGCTGAAATATTGTATCTGTGACCATTCTGTATCATTTGGTGTCTTGATACTTTTTAATTTTTTCAAATCTTAAATTCTGTACTCCACCCCTCACTTCTTTTAAAAAATGCCACCTCATAATTCCTAATGACAACAAGCAGTTTTCTCTGGTGACCATAAAGGCCTATGGCCTGAATTGCCATGGTTTTCTTTTAAAGCTAAACACGGCTCTGCCTTTTCAGTTGTAAAGGGTGTTACTAACTTACATTTGGAAATTTGACTGATAGAGACAGCAAAGTCTTCCTGGTTCTGCAAGCAGGCAGTTCCAGTGTTTCAGCTTTTGCACAGTAGCACTTTAACAAGCAGCAGCCATGCATAACTAACAAGACTGCAAGCTCAGTTACTGCTCTTTAGAAGCCTCTACCCAGCTCTTAAGTTATCTGAAATGTCCATTTCATATTTCTGCAGCCATATGAGAAAACTATTAACAGCAGGAAAGTGTGGTAGTTACTCACAATGGATAAGATATGGGGGAAAAAAAAGTTTAAAAAAATGGAGCCTGAGGCACAGGAAGAAAGCAGCACAGCTCCAGCCACCCTGTTATAGTAACTGGTGTTTTATGGAAAGTGGGAAAAGAAAGAAAACTCTCCTGTCCAGCAGCTAGCTAGTGATGGCATGACCCTTCTAAATGAAGAGAAATATTTATGCAGGTTTCATTTCTGGTATCTGGAAATGTGAAATACTGTTTTCCCCAGTTCATTCTCTTAAACATGCTTCTAGATTCTAGGTCTTACCTTTATTGATAGAACTGAACTATCCAACAGTACTAGTTGTTGTTAATATTTGCTACATGTACATTGTGAATAATACGTATGTACAGATGATATTAGCCCATCAGGGCATTCCTTTAAGATGTGTATGTGATCTGTATGCAAGATACACATAGCGCAGATTTAAAAAGAGCTCTCAGCATGGATCACAGCTATGAATACATTTTTTGTAAAAGATGAGTGGAAATTAGGAAATCACTAGCAGTTCATCAGATGAGAAATACGCCCATCAGACTGCACGTCAAAGTAAAAAATAAATATGCTGAAAACTAGGCAACGCTGTCCGGCAAAACAGAATATCAAAAACTACAGTACTTTTTCAGGATTCTGTTTCTGGCTGAATGTGGTATGTGCACGAACATCCTTTCTTATAAAATAATAAATTTCACAAAGATTCCACTGTATGACAGTGTACTGATTGGCTGTCACAACTACTGGCTAAATATTACTTTTGGTAGTCTTTCCAAGTTAAATCTATGAACTACTATATCTGAATAATTTTTAAATCCCTACCCACAAGTGAAACTCCAACCTGACTTGCACATCATATGTACTTGTTTGTACAGGTTTACTTAGTAATTTACTCTAGTTCATCAGTTTTACTTTTATTAGTTGGTTAGAGAAATATTATTCTCTTTTGATTTAAAGTTTATTTCGTTTTAGTTTCACAACACTAAACAGTGCAATAAACACTGCAGACTAAGTAGAAGGAGCTTCACATTAGTGCAATCACTTCAGTTTCATAACTCCTACAGATTTTTATCCCTTACAAGTAATGATTTACATACCAGTTAGGCAAAATGAAAATGAGGGGGAAGCTCATGTAGTTAGTTTCTTCTGACACAGACTATATTAAACCTGGCCTATATCAGAAGAACTATGAAGACCGGGAGCAAAGGGTCTCTGCTCAAATGCACAATTAATGCTCTCTTTACCAAACAGACAAATACAGACCCCAAATGGGAAGGAGGATCTGGGCTACTATTCTTTCACCTTCACTCCCCGCCCCCAGCCTTTCAGCTGTAAAGAAAGGATCAGGTTGCATTATTTTAGAAGCTGGTGCAGTGGGCACGCTTCCTCAGTACACTGGAGAGCACTGGGGGAAAATCTGTCTCAGAGGTCCCTGCAGGAGCCCATGCTACTTCAAAACATCCTGTACTCAGGACTGTGGCTTATCATTGGAGCTGAGCATTCAATTAAGTGATGGAAACTACCCCTGTGAACATACAGTATTTTTTAGGGACATATACAAATAATATTATTGAACTAACTTACCTTTGGTACATGGTTTTGAAAACTTCACACTTGATGCAAGTCATAAAAAACAAACTATCACAATAGCTCAGCACTACAGGTAATGTAGACCTGTAAATAAATGAAAAAAGATAATAAGTGACTTACCATAATTTCCCGGTCACACCTAAGTAAACTGGTTAACACCTTAAAGAATATGATTGCTCTCTGTTCCATCCCAACACCTGGGTGCAGATTGTTAGCTATTCCTTACAGAAATTTCAAGTTAAGTCATACAGCTGATGTTAAATCTGTATCATGGTGGAAGATGGATGGTGTTTTGACCAAGGTTTGGAATACAAGTATGTAGCTACATTTTGTTTGCCTGTGTGTTTATCTTTTCAAAATATAAAAGTCACAGTTCCAGAGACAAGGTACCTAGCTGGCAGTGCCTACTTAATGTCAAAAAGCTAATTCAACTGGGAAGATCTCCCTTAAAGGAGTTCTGATAGTATATCTTATCCCACATAACTGAAAATTACAGTGATTGAACTCCTCACCAGTCTTCCACACTCTTCATATTAGATATGAAGACCCGACTGGGAAAGGGTATTACAAGTCTCATATCTCACCCAGGGAAGAATCATTCTGCAAGAATAGCAAGTTAAAATACAAGAGGAAATGGCCTCAAGTTGCCAGGGGAAGTTTAGGTTACACAGTAGGAAAAACTTTATTGAAAGGGTCATCAGGCATTGGAACAGGCTGCCCAGGGTTGAATCACCACCCCTGGGTATGTTTAAAAGTTGTGTAGATACGGGGCTTAGGGATGTGGTTTAGCAGTGGACTTGGCAGAGTTACATTAATGGTTGGACTCACTGATCTGAAAGATCTTTCCAATCTAAATGATTCTATGAGTCTGTGAATTGTGAAAGACAGACATAAGCATCCTTATGTTGGAACAGAGGAAGTTTTGGGTGTAGTGTGAGAGTCCACACAAAGCACCACACATATGGTGGGCTGTTAGTAAGTGGCACTCAGCAGCCAGAAGAGTTGTATCAGTTTGTTTTCACCTGGTCAAGCAGCTCAACAGTAAAAAGACTTAAATGTTCTTTAACTCTTGTCTCCGTCACTTCTATCTGAGCTCTGTGAGTCTTAAAAGGAACAAAATCTCATTCCAGGCTTTAAAAAATGGTTGAGATCCATAGATCAAAAGCTGTGTATTAGATTTAGGTGTTACTGTAGTAGTTGATAATAACACACAATTTCAACATACAGACTGGCAGACATTTTTTCCAAAGAAAGAATTAAAATGACAGCTTGTGTCATATGACAAGTAGTAGCAAAACTTTCCTCTCATACATACAATTCATCATTGTAGAGGGAAAGTCTGCTGGAAACATTCAAGAGGCACAGGAAAATGGAGGGAAAAATAAGAAATTAAGCTTTAATGGAAGCTGCTAAGTTGGATGATTGAAGACTGCATCAAATAAGGAAGCACTATCCTATATAATTTTTTCATGCTGTGTAAATGAATGAATCAAAGCTCATGCATTCTCTTGCAAACTGTGTCACAAGGATTCTATCTCCCTCTGCCCCTCAGGTCACCAGTGATCATGCACTGACCCTGGACAGGCTCATGCCACCTTTTCTTTAATACCGCAGGCAGACACCTTTCTTGCCACTCAAGCACATAGGACTGCTATACACCACAAGCTGCCTCCCCTTCTTTTTATTTTTAAATCTTTGCAATGTATACCCCCCAAAAAAGATGTCTATCATCTTTTATGTCTCTCTACAGCCTTTCTTGCACTGAGAACTTTCCTGATACTTAATCAGACACACATTAAAGTATGAGGAAAAAACACAAAAAGATAAGATTACTTCAGGGAAAGACTCAGCAGCTTTTCAGAAAAAGGAATACTTGATTTCAAAGAAAATAAAATCTTTTTCAACTGAAAGAGGGTAATGTTTGTATTATCACTAAAGCTTTGGCCAAAAGGGGAGGAAACAGTAACTGCAGACAGTAGTTCAAAAGGAAGTTCTGTTACGTTACAGACCAAAATTTTAAGTTCTTGAAGTACATAAAATAAGTAGTCAGTGCTGTATTTCTGCATGTGCTCTGACTACTGAGCTGAGTGTGGACTGCTCTTTAATGCACTCAACAGCTTTCATGCTGAAACCTATAGGAGATAGTTAATACAATAGCATTTACGAAGCACAAAACTGAAATATTCTTTCACTGAAACATCTCCAGCTCTAACAAAGACACCATTCAAAAAAAAAAAAGGCATTTCAAAAACCACTGTAGATGCTGGACACAGACTAATTCTTGAGTTAAAGACAGATGTCCGCTAGCCAAAAGGAGTAACTTGAACAAAGGAGAGACTTTCAAGCTTCAGACTTTCAAGTCTGAGTCCTCTGGTTTGAACTTAGATATGTTTTCACACATCAGTGGGTTCAGTGGAGTTAGAAATACCCAGTATGTGTAATGAAAACAATCTCTATCAGTGGATACAACATGAACACGATAACATATGTTTTCCAAGCCTAGAGCAATTGTCAAGCAATTACTATTTGTCAAGGCAATACACTTGACAGTCAGGGTCATCTAACCCTATGTCATCTCTTCTACCTCATTTTGAGGCAGGTCTCAGCAACTCAGCTGCTCAGCTTTCTTTAATTTGCTCTGAACCAAAGTTGCAGAAGCAGGTTTCTCTGGCTATGTGAGGTGACAAAACAGAGGGAGGCTGAGGCAGTGGCAAGGGCTGCAGTGCCTGCACTGCAATGGCTCATGTAAGCAACAGCTGCAGGGTTTTTGTTCCGAGATGAAGGAGGGCCAGTGCAGGTCAGAGGGGACTCCTGGACAACTGATTATTAACCACAGCTTTCTAAAGCACTTGCAAGGCCCGTATTGTGTTTGTTTAGGACCCAGAACTATGAGTGCATGTTATCAGCAGGCTGGGCGGATTAGTTTGAGCCTCTGAGTTAAATTATCAATTTTAACTATCCTTTAAAATGAATGAGAAAACCCTCATCTTACACAGCCTATTTTGGTCTAGTTTTACATTTGCCTTCTTATTTTTTCAATTTTTAAGGCTCTCTTTTTGAACTAAATACAAAATATTATTCTTTTTGCTATGCAGGTTGCTATTTCATGCCTGTACCACTTTTATTTATCCATCTATATAACTAACTTCTAATTATAAATTTCTACACTTCACTAAATTTAGTGGCTTTTCTTCATCAAATGATCCAGTCTTCCAATTGTAATTTGTAAACTGTGTAGATGGAAATTGCAATTCAATTAAAATGTACCAAAAGAGTACTTAACTTTTTATCTGCAAAATTAAATAACTATGGATGTACACAACATGTAAAAAAATTATCAGAACACACTGCACTGAAAACTGATTTATTCAACAAGAATTACTGCTAGCTGGTGAATTTCAGTGTTTGTTTCTGGTCAGCACAACCTTCAAGACTTTAGACCTAGTACATCCCATCCTGTTACAGTTTTCATCAACAGAACCCAGAGGAAAAAAAAATAAATTGCCTGTTTTTTCATTTCCAGTGGATTTTTCATTTTTTAACACACTAGTCATTAATAAAAAATAGATTAATACATTAAAAAGGAAAAAAGAAAAATTATCAGAAGCAGGTTTAGCACTCTGGAGCTTATAGTTCCAGCTGACATTCACCCCTTTTGTAGTTTGTCTTTCTCTACAACTTTGGCATAGAAAATATATGTTGCATGGTATTTTTATTGTGGTTTATATGTGATAGTAAATTTAGCATTTATACTGTCTGTCCCACTTCCATACTTAGAGTGGTCTTGTTTAAAAAGAAACTTCTAATCTAAACAAAGTGTACATACAGAAGTCATTAAACATATATTAATCATTCCAGGAGGCCAGACAAGAAATAGAAAATGTGGATTCCCTCCTTTCTGATTTATCAGCTGTTTATGCTATAGTATAGCAAAACAGAATGGGTTCCTACTGTGCTTGCTGGTGTACATACAAAATTAAAGAGACATTGCCCTGGCACAGAGGTTTGCCTTCATTTGCTCAACACCTCAGGTGTTAGAAGTAAAAGCCAAACTGGAGAGGCGTAATTTTTTTTTTTTTAGCAGTGTCTGTTCAAGTGCAGCTTTGCCAGCAGCAGGAGGCAGAGGGTGAATGGATGCTGTGAAGAGATCTAGATACACTCATTTCCCTTTCCTTTCCTATTCATCCTCAAGCTTTAGCTGCGTCCACCTATGCCTGTCTAATGAAAATTAGAAGGACTTTAAGCTATACAGGGAACTGAACATAAGCATCGACCACCTTAATGTCTGCTTAATACAGAGCCTTCCCATTGAATTTCATTGAGTTTGCCAAGTGGCTTTGGAGGATAAATATACTACTAGGGCAACTCCTCAAGTTGAAAAGAAGAAAAGGAAAGTTATTTCTGAGAGCATCCAAAGGCTGTGCTCCTGGTTTGCTGAAGTTTGAAACATGACTTACAGATTTGGCATTATAAATCTGTGGATGTGTTTTATTCATATAATAAGATCAGAATGAAATTCCTCCTCCCAAATTACTGTGATGGAAAGAGTATCCCATGGATTGCCTGTTAATTTTCTTGCTCTTCTCTTTGGCTGGCTCAAAGATTTCCTCTCTGTAGTGAAGAGAATTCAAAGGCCAGCATAACAAACAAGGGTAGTTTCTACTCAACATTACAAGTTTCTAAAAAGATACAAAGATTAACAAAGTTTGGTTTTGGTAAGGGCATGATTAAGTAAGGGAAAAAGAGCAGAGACATTTCATTAACATATGTCATAAAATCTTTGAAATACACCAGGCTATGCAGTTATCAAAGCTGATAGTTCAGTGAAAGGTTGGCTCTAGTTCATTGGATTTAAATACAGGATGATCCTGAAAAGTTATTTGCTTCATTTTTTGCAAAGACTGCAAGTAGGCCAAGATTCATCAATAAACCTTAAGAATACAGGAGAGGTCAGAGTGGTTCAGACCAGGCATACACTTGGATAATTTACCCATCTCCAACAGCAGACATCATCCAGTTTTTACCTATAAGTAGTCTAAGAGAACAGCAGGACCGGGGCAAATGCATTTGATAATGCCCATGGGTTCCAGCACCCAACTCTGCTTTAGTCTGATGTGGTTCTTCTAGTCAGTGACCTTTACTAGATCTCTCTTCCAAGGTCTTGTGCAGACTCTCCTTAGATCCACATGAACTTCTTTCATCCATACTGTCTTTAGGCAAATAATGTCATGAATATATTACCCATGAGCATATAAAACAGTAAGATTTATTCTATTCTTTGCTTTGAACCTGCATACTTGCAGTTTCGCCTGATATACTCTCTTTTTTTGTTGTTTTGTGACAGATGAGGTAAAAAGCTGATCCCTGTCCATCCTTTTCATGTGTGATTTTACAACATTTCTTGCTGTTTTGAAGAAGTGTTAGAGAGTTGCTGTAATTCAAGTCTCTGAAGAAAAATCCATTGAGACTGTGCTGGAAATCTATTTCTTCTTATCTCTGCCAATCAACCACCAGTTTGCCTACTATCTGTGGTAGATGCTGAAGCTGCCATTGCACAGAACCTCTTCCAAAATCCTGGGGAACTGGAAGCTTAGATGAGTGCATTCTGAGAACGCCATTCTTTCCCTCTGTTAGGGAAGATGCATTAGAGGAAAAGATGCAGTCATGCATATTGTGCTCTTAAAGCCCTGCTGGTGTTTCTGCAAGCAGGACCTAAAAGAATAGGAGGGATGAGAAATGAAGAGAAGAAATTTTGCCAATCCACAGAAAACAACCCCATTCTAAGAAAATTACTTGCTAAGAATTAAAGCTCAAGGAATCAATGTAAACTTCATTTAAAAACTGAAGATAAAGTAGTTCAAGCTTCCCTTGTAGGAGGAAGGATTGTTTCTAATTTGGCAGTAGACCTCAAGTGGGTACAGTTAGCATCATAATGAAAATAGCAGAAGCTTGTGAGAGTTTCCTATTATTTCAGTAGCAGATTCATAACCCATGCAGTATACTCCCATTTTCCCTCCTAAATGTTTTACAAGGCACGGGAGTATTTCTCAAGCAGACAGAAAAGCTCAGTTTCTACTAGTATAAAATTATACGGATAGATAAGACAGGTCTCCATTCTTAAGTAAAGTATAAACGAGGGCCTTTCAGAGCTCTTACTACAAGGGACAGTATATTGTTCAGAAGAAGATAAGCAGCTACTGCAGAAAAATACACTTTTAGAGAAATTATGTAAACTCCAGTTAGTGTAAAAGCTATTAAACAGTCCCATACTATTGAAGCAGAGGAGATTAAGGGAGACTGACAATGCCACTATACTTAAACAGAAAGTCTTTTCATTGAGGTTTGTGAGTAACTCTAGTTAAAGTGACTCTATTTGACACAAAATGAGCTGTACTGTTGCAAAATAGTTTCTGTCAGGAGATTTCACCTAGGCAACACCCAGTCTATCAACTATAATCACACTGGGTTTGGCTGCAGGATCTGATTATTGCTTCCTATTAGTATGTTTGACTAAGCAGGTAAAGAGCCTACTGAAAATTTCGTAAGGCACAAGGAAAGGTAAAAAAAAGGCTAACAGACCCCATGTCATTAAACGGGTAAGTAAAACATTTTTTCAGGGGTCCTAGGAATCCTTTTAGTTAGAATGGGACACCTATTCTTGTCTGTTACGAACAAGTGCATGTTTAGGAGACCATGTTTGAAAAAGGTAACTGGAAGACAGGTCATTGCTGTTGACTCTCTCTAGGATGGTTAAATATACTGAAGATTTGAATGGTTCAGAGCCTCTAATGTTACCAGCTCTAACCTCAGATGTTGCCTGGTTCTGACTGGCTTAATTCAGATGTCACATAAAATTTCCAGAAGATGGTTTTGCCCTTCAGTGGGTTCTTGACAAAACATAGAATTATTTGTCACATCGACAATCGGCACTTGTTTGGAAAGTCCTTGAAAAACAAAACAAAATACACTTGTTTTTCAAGGGAGAGGGTCCTGACTCTTGAGATATTTATATGAAAACAAAGCAACTCCCGGACATCACAAAGATTTTGAATGTGAGTAAATCCCAACCTTAGAACAGACTTGTCTGTCACCCATACGCTTGGTACATTAAGGTATGAAGATTACACTATACCAAGTATAATTTGCTCATACCAAGTATAATTTGTTCAAAGCTTAATGAAGCAAGGACTTTGTGTACCATAGACTTCTGATGCAGCATGTACCAGGTAGTTGCAAGTGACTTCAGTCAACTTTGTGCACAATGCACATAAAATACAGAATGTTTTGGGAGAGACTATAAATGCTGAGATGTTTTCACTGATGTTAAACAGATTATCCAGAAGCTGATGTAACTGAAGCGTCTTTGTCCAGGATCTCCCCTCAGAGAAGCAAAAAGCTCTCGCTAATATCTTGGCTTGGTAAAATCATAGCCAAGTGTTTAAAGTCAATGTTGTTGGCTTTGTAAGTATGCGAGTACTGATCATGCAGTTTTAGACATGTGTGAACCTAATCTCTGTTGTGGTATTACATTTCAGTTCTTTATCGTCTGAGAGAAGCTGCGGTGATAGCTACCTTTTGTGGGAGGATGCAGGGGGAACATAAAACCAACAAACAGAAAATTCCTGCTAGGTTCACAAGACTGGAGAGTACTGCTCTGTAACATAGTCCAGTGTACCTGTGAGAAATCTAATGTCTTTTCTCTGTCGCATGGACCGCTATGTAAAAATAGACATCTTGCAGTCTGGCAGTTCAAAATCTCTGACAATTAGTGATTGGTTAGAAGATTGTGGACATTACTCCAGTCTGAATTTGAAGAAGCAAATGAAAGTGCTGAGGTACTGATAGTTAACATTGAACTGAACAGCCCCCTCACCCTTTCTGTACATTTGTAGATACAGAAGGCTCTGTCACTGATTGGTAATGGCACCTTTGCTTCTGCAAATGGAGGGAATCTGTTTCTGGTGTTTATTGTTTCTAATATTCTGGATATCTTGTTAGAGACTAAGAGAGAAAAGCCATGAGACGAACAAGTCGCTCAGCACTAGGTACAGCACAGTACTGAACATACAAAGATGATCACTACTATCAGGGCTATAAATACATAAGGCACTCAACACAAAGCCGGTCACTGTCAAGGTCTCTGCAGGGAGCAGGCAAGTAATAAAATGGGTCTTTTTAGGCCCTGGACTTTAAAATACATGAATCAAAGACACATCACATTGCTGATGAATCTTTTACCCTTTGCTATGTGCACAGGCAGCAACTTGTGCTGGGAACCAGGCTCCTCTTACTGCCATCAGACTTCCCCGGCAATATGGGTAATGGATGTCCTGGAAGCTCAGAATCACAGCTTATAGGACACTGAATAGGAGAGATTGCCTTCAATCATAACTATAGTTTTGCTTGTGGAATGTAGAAATCAGTTGATTTCTGTTCAAGGAAAATCTTCTCCTTCCCTACCCTGCTGTGTAATTCCTCTCGGAAAAAGAAAATGTTACTATGGGATATGTTGCTCTTTGCAGTATGACTCCTTTATAGATACATAAAGATATATATAGATATATGAAGACATATATCTAGTTTGTTAAGTCACTCTGTATTTTGCTACTGGCCATAAGGAGACAATTTACTGCATGAAATTAATTATACTATTACATGTAAAGTTAAATTAATTACACAGACCATATACTGCATGATTTCCATCTTTGCGGTATGATAGAAATAATGAATTCATAAATGTTTTTACTTATGTCACTATTTAATGCCTTGAGGATAGTGGACATGAGGGCACTTCAAGTAGTAGTCTGCTGATACCATCTAATGGACTCTGCTTGTCCAAATAATTTGTACTTGCAGTCACGAGGCATACACACACCAGCAGCAAAAACAATCCATGCAACTACTCAAAGAAGCAACCAAAAGCATCCCAGATGAGTTATTCAAACTCTGTATAAAAATTGGCCAATTAAAATAACTCTTTCTGCTTTGGCCAACTTGGATGGAAAACTGGGCTATTCAAATTAACATACACTTAAATTGCATTAAGAAACCATCTCTTTATACTGTTTCTGTACATCACAATATTAAGTCTGGAAAGCCCAAAGCTACATGCAAATACACTTTCTAATACACTCCAGAGAAATATGTTCTTAATTCTGACGTCTTCTTATTTATTTCTCTAACTTGGCCAGAGGACTTCCATGCTCTTAAACGCAAATGCTTACATTTTTCATCCTATATCGAATCATAGGATTGTCTTTCTGAAGTACAGTTTGTACTACTTTGTCCGGTCCAGTTGTGGTTATGTTACATAAGTGAACCACCACCAGTTTAGAACATTATTATATCTGCTAAAATAGAAAAACTCAGAATGACTGCACACCAGTTCTTTCCCAGTGTTTTCCCAGTTCTACCTCAAATTACACATTCCTCTGCCAACTTAAATAAATATCATTCCAGTTTCCTTGTATATGGTTGTTTACATCACTTAATCAAACTGTATATATTATTTCTCTTCCTAGCCATCCTTTAATTATTCTTACTGTTTCTGAATGTCCTTATTTAATCTGTAATATTTTCAACATTATTAAATTACAAAGTAATTGGCACCTTTACAAATTCGCATTAGTTCCTTCTATTAGTTAGTTATTAGTTCTACATTTTCATGAGTATCATACTGTCCAAAACAGAATCAGGCACCTTGCTGGGGGCTGATTTCTGTAGTGGCTGCATTGAGCCTCTGAAGAGATGAGAAAAATTAAGTTCCTCATAACAAAAAATCCCCTCTGGTTAAATAAATATTTTCTTTAGCCAGCAAAAAATATTTTTAAACAGTTCAATAAAAGATTAAATGGGAAAGCTGAACATACAGTTTGCACTTTATAGCTTCAAATATAAACGTAAATTAGTATATATGTTGAAAAGCAAGTTCTGACAAGTAAAACCAGACTACCTTAGTTTTCAATTGTAAGTAGAAGAAGTCTTAGTAGTTTTTTAATTTTACTGATCTGTTTAATTCATTAAGGCATCTCACAATTTAGAACCATTATTCTGTTTTCATAAAACAACTTGGATCACAAGATGATTCTTTGACTTTCATGAGAAGTCAAGTCATTCAACTTTCAGAGGCCTTTTAAAAGCAGTATTACAGGAATTATATTTTCCTCTCCTTGAAAAAACGGTGTTATATATTCATTCCTTTCAAAATCATCTCTGACCTATACTGAGATTTTTCCTCTATAAACTGCATTAATATAAAGGTGCAGTGATAAGTGATTCATGCTCTTGAATAATTCTATTCTGGTTGACAACAATATTCCTCCAGCCTGGCTTTTATTATAAAGGTTTTAAGGCTTGGGTAGTCTCTTTCTAAGTGGATTCATTTATGCTATTTCAAGCATAAATAGATCTCTCCTACTGGAACCCCTTGGTTCTATATCAAGGTAATGTGGAACAAGACAAAAGTAAAGGGGTGCTACTACTCAGACCTTCCTCTCTGGGAGGTTAACTGAGTGAAAGTCACTTGATTCACTGTACACTGTTCACATTTTTAATACAGCTGCTTCTAATAATCAAAACATTTCTAGCACAATCTGAAGGAATAAAGTACAGTAAGATATCAATTTGCAAATGCTCACAGCCTTTTATGTCACAGACCCAATACAAGAAAAAACACTGCAAGATAAACATTTTTATTTGAAGACTTTAATTATTGTTTGATAAATCCCTAAGCAGGTAACAGATTATCACACTAATAAATAGAAATGTTTTCATCATCCTTCATACTGAATTTCTTAGAAAGAAGAGACTGAATTCTGTCAGTATCAAGAATAGGCAAAAGATCTTCATGCCTTCAATTTCCTTGCTCTCTTATGTTACATATTTTATGCTCTAATAAAAGCATACACACAAATGATTCACATTATAATCAATGCCACAAATGTTGGTAATGTGAACCATACATATACTTTAATGTTATTTTTGAGTACAGGAAAATAAAATACCTTGAGGTTTGGAGCAGAAATACAAGTGATACTTTCTAATATTACTAACTAATTTCAGTTTAGGGTTCTATTATCACAGGATAGATATTAGGTTTTATTTTTATTACTAACAGGCTTTACTTATCACAGTAAAAATAGGCTGTTAACCACAGAAAGTAAAATGCATCATCCAAGTTCTGGTTTTATTTAGGAATCAGACCTTTTCAGATATTCTGTCAAATAATAAAGTCTAGTAGTTATCTGTATATGATTTAAAAGAAATTAGATGGGGTTTAAATGTAGAGCATTTCTTCACAACATCTACAAAGCTGTATATACATACCTGAAGAGCACGTACTACATAGAATTAGAAGCCAAAGGAAAGAAGTATATTGCTGATGCTGAAACCAACTTCCTGCCCGGAGGATCAAGCGTTGTAAGCAGAGTTCATAGTCCTGGTTGCACAAAGAGATGAAATGCTTTGTCCTTACTGATGATCTGTAAGTAGAAATTATATGTGTATGAACTTTAAAATTAATTAAAAGTAACATTTAGAAAGGCATAAAGAATATAATAATACAATTATTGACAAAAAATGATACCTGCATTTTTGATGATTGGTCATGTGTTCAGACTATGCAATTTCATCTCCACATTCTGAATTTGGTTTTCAAATTACTTCTTAATGTTCCAAATTATTGAGTAGAGCAAATAATTATGACAGAAGATGGATGAAAGACCATTGTGATGACAAGAGTCCTAGTCCTTTTGTCTAATCTTGTGAGCTGCCAGTGAGGAAGATGCTCCAGCATCACCCAGATAGCCTCGTTTCAGTCTTTAACTGTCCTTCAACTTAAAAGGATTTTCAAAATATGTAGACTGTTCTTCATGGTAAATTAAGATAATTTTTTTCTTGTTCTTCCACAACTGGGTAGAAAAGATAACTGATGACCATCTTCTTCACAAAAATCTTCAGATGTCAGATTATTTTCCCAAGTTTTCTCTAGACTAAGCAAGTACAACTCGTGAAACATACCTTAGACTTTCACAAACTTCTTCATTCATGTGGTATGGATTCACTTTAATGTGAAAAGCAAGATCGTTTTCCTTTTCTAGATCTTATTTTTACACAGAGATACAAGAGGTTTATTCACTGACTTTTATTATGGCCACTTTACATGAGTGTTCTTTGACTTTGCTTCATCTGTAAATCTAGGCAGTAAATAGTGCTATCTCTAACTTTGTGATACTCCAGAGCAGGAAGCCCCACAGACCCTTGAAGCAAAACACATCTGTCCATCTCTTCAGTAACTTTTTCGAAAACCTGTACCAACACAACTTTCTTTGAATGTAGACTGAGTCATCTGTTCTCACTTTTTTCCCCTTTTTCTTCAAAGATCATGATAAACCAGGGATTTTGTATGCCTTCTGCTTACTAATACTGCAACTTTTATTATTTACATTGCACAGCTAAAGCAAGAATTAATTATAAGCAGACAAACAGATGGATGGACAGGCAGGCATAAATCCAGTTTTCCTTCAGAGTCAAGCATACTAGAAGGAAGTAGAGATATAAAAGCTTTTATATCTCTATTATTTCAAAAGAAATAATGTCTGAAATGGAGCTAGAAGGATGTTGCCAGTTGAAGTATATTGTGGAGTCTCTACATGATGATTAGACAACTATTATTTTGCGGTAAAAATCTGTCATGTCATTGTTTTGCCTGAGTAAAGCAGAAATATTCTGAACCAAGAAAAGCAAAACAAAAGATATAAGGTAACAACAGATCAAGGAAGTGCTCTAAGTGCTGTAGTGGCTGGCTGTCTTCACCTTTATTTCCAGATTCTTGCCTTTAGAGAATCTAGTCTTTTTTTTTTTTTGTATCAGAGATAGTTTATCCTGGGAATCTCCAAATTATTTCCTTGGGAAAGAAAAACAAAAGTGAGAAACTGGGCAGCAGTTTATGACATCTAGCCCAGAGTTCCTTCTTCTTTGCTCTGCATGACTTGCACAGACTATGCAACTACACCACAGTCACATATGAAAGTTCTTCTAAGAAGTGGTTTCTATGGTTTGGTTTTGCATTTTAATATTCATATAGTTTATTGATATGGTACTTTCATAATGAATTCCTGAAATTTAGTAGTTGTTCTTTGTAATCTAGTTAATCTATCCATCTGCAGAACATCCAAATCCCGTGATACCTAGGTGTGTTCTTAATATACTAAATGAGTAAATAGCTTAAGAGCTCCCAGCAGCATTAGCTCTGTTCAGAGCCACCCATTCCCAGTCTCTGGAAAAGCCTTTTTACAATTCCGTGATTCAGCCACAGTTCTGATACAGTCATCTCTTTCTTACCATACTCCAGTTTAGCTTCCAGCAACCCCCAAAAACTATGTCACAGAATCACAGAACATTAGGGATTGGAAGGGACCTCAAAAGATCCTCTGGTCCAATCCCCCCACGACAGCAGGATCACCTAGATCAAGTCACACAGGAACATATCCAGGTGGGTTTTAAATATCTCCAGAGAAGGACATGTCCCTCCACTTCCTTGGGAAACATAGTGGCAATCCCCTCCAAAAATTATTATTTAAGCAGCAACAATGTGCTTAAATAATAATTTTAACAATGTTTAATAATAATTAAAACAATGTGCAACTGTTCACAGCAGTGAAGAGACAAAATATTTATGAACATCTCCCTAGCAGACAGTCGTATGTGTACTATCTGCCATAACATTTTTCAGAATCTCTTTTCATAGAAGTCTTATTTCCTCAAAACAGGAACTATCAGTTCTGGCAATTCAGACATTACATTTACAATGTCATGTATTCAAAGAGAAGTAGACAACTTAACATATTTTGTTTGTTTGTTCCATGCCATTTTCTAAAACTTCGCTTGAGGAAATCATAGTATTCTAATTTTATGTAATATTTTTGCATTTCAAAATTATGAAGTCATTAAACTTTTTTCAGCTAGGTATCAAATATATGTGACAGATTTGCTTTATGATTTCCTCCATCTATGTGCACACAATTCTACTTCCTTAGATTTTTCATTGCATTTCTTAATGTAGGTTCCATTATTTGAAAGAATATATTCGTATTATTTGCAAAAACACAATTTTACTGAGGCCAAAGCAAGCCAAAGGTATACAATAATGGTTCTAAATTGTGAGATGCAGGACTGCTTCTCCAAATACTTAATCTATAGGCAAATTTACTTCTGAATAGTTATGATGATGCTCTACTTGTTTCCCAGTGCTCCATTAAGAGTCATTTCCTATTAAGAATTGTTTCCAAATACCTACTCCCAACCTTCCTCCTTAATTTCTGTCTGTTTGCCTTTGATCTAATAGCATCCTAGAATTTTACCCAAATTATTTATTTCATTTATATCCTTTACATCCTCAGCACTCACCAGAAGAGCTCACCTCCTTTAAGAATCTGCATTTATTTTTTATTTGAGCTATTTCCTCTTTTTACCTCTGAGTAACTTAAAAGGCAACATCCAACTGAATGCTAACGCATTATGTTCCGACATGGTCTGATTTGCCACATTTTCCCTTCTCCTTTTATCTTCTGTCTTCAGATTTACGCAGTTAATCCCAGGTCACAAAGTAGTCTATCAATACAGTTTTGATTCCCCTATTTGTCCATCCTGCTCATAGTTTTTTACAGCCTGTAAAATTAGAAATGATCATGGAAATTACTGGTCATAGTATAACATGCAACCTAAGAGTACTTACTAGATATATTGGAAAACTGTCCAAGTAAAACAGAGATTATGTTAATCCCAAAATATTATTGCCTATCCTTCTTTGAAATACGTATAAATATTCAGTAAAGAACTTATCCCTTCCTGTGCACTACAACGTGCACATTTTATATTGACCCATGCACCCCAATTCAGCATCAGGTCTTTCTCAAAAGACTCAGAATAAAACAACATAAGCAAATGCATTAAATTTCAAGCTTTTATCCTACAAGAAGATCGAAACAGCTGGAACACAAACTGCATTTTAAATGAACTAAAACTATTTACCCAAATGGTCATAAACTGATTTCTTTATTGTAACCTTGCTTATTTTTAAAAGAATATTAATTCACTTAATTGACTTTCCAGTTTCCATTTAAAAATAATTCCACATCAGATAAGTACTGTTTTCCCTTTAATTGTCCTCCCTGACTTCATTAATCTATTGATTTTTCAGAATTTCTATGCTTTCTTTCCAATTAATTAAGTCACACATTATCTCCAAATTTATACATTTGTTGACATTTCTGTTCAGAAACAGTATTCTGAAAGTTAGCTGTAGATTATTGGTTTTCATGTCATTGCAATTTTAATTCAAAGCAGTTGTAAAACTAGTACAGATGCAATTATTGCCAACTGGATGCAGTTCATAAGGTTATGTCTATATTACTGAGCTAAACAGGGCCCAGAATCTAGGAATAGACCTTGGCTACCTTGTGCCTCCAGTGGGCATAACAGGGGTACACAATCTGGACCCTTTCATATTTTCAGATTATTTTCTGTAATTCAAATTACCATTTTTCTCTGCTGTTTTTTGATCTTCCAATCTTTTTTCAAATACATTATCTGATTAGTAGACAGTGGTGTCAGATTTCCTTTTATTCAGTATTACTCTACAGGAAATAAAGAGAAAAGTTAAAAGTTAAATAATTTTTTGTAAAAAATCTGCCTTCTAGTGGTTCTAAAAGTTTTACATATTTTCAGATTACATGAGTATAACTACACTAAGGAGATAATTAGGCCTTCTCAGATCAAATGATCTGAGCTTTCTTTCCATTTTATTTTATCTTTGCATGATGGCAAACTGAAAGTTCCCATTTCCAGTTCTGTTTTCTTTTCTCCTACTTTACACTTCATTAAACATTTATTTACGGTGGAATCTCTTACTCTATTGCAATCTCATTGCTGAACCACTGTTACTCTTCAAACTCTTTACATTTCTGTCAGCAATTTTTCACAACATGCTTACCCTCTTTCTGGGCTCTTTATTAAATCAGAATATTACATATTCATAAGGTCTTCATTTTAGATCAAGGATTATTTTTTTCCTGATCCCTATCAGATACAGAACTTAATTAACTCTCATTACTTATTCCAGTTGTTCTAAGTACTACACAAAAATATCCTCCCATAACCTATTTTGAAACATTTCTTGCGTGTAATTCCATTTCCTCTTTCACAGGTTCTCACATATTTATTTGCAATATAGATACACAAAATATACATATATTCTGGGTGTATATCATAATCATAGACAAAGTCAAATGAAACAAACCTGCAACAAAATCTTCATGGATTTTTGCATCTTTCATTCTCATTTGTGAAATTATTTCTGTGTCTGCCAGCCAGGAGAACTGTTAGATCTGCAAGGAGGGTGATTGTTTTATAAATTATGTTTCCTTCACCTTATCTTCCATATGTAGTAATAGATAATTGTCTTCTATTTGTGTCTTAGCCAGATTTGTTCATAATGCAATCAAAAAACTTGTCATGAAATTCGCAGCAGTACTACACCTCTCAAGCCCACAAGTTCCCAAGCAGTGTTTACAAATGGAAAGACCTAATTTTTCATTATTATAGACTTTATTGATTAATTATATTTTCACATCTTGGTGTTGCAATATTCACGCGACTTTATTCTCCTCTTGCAAGTGTTTGTGGCTACACCTATTCATTTGCTGAAAAATCTTTCCTGTTTTGTTAGCATTTCCAGCTATGCTTTCCTCATTGTTCCTCATCAATTTAAAAACCAGACATTTTAGCTGGCTGTTTTAACTGCGACATCACCTCAAAACTGCAAAAGAAAAATACATGCACATGAGGGTAAAAATCAGTTTCAACCTAACCACTCTAATATTAGATTAGTAAACAAGCAGTAATTTTGTAGCCTAACAGGCAATATCAATACAGTATGCTCAAAACCAAAGTAATTTTCTAAACCTATGCTAATCCAAGTTAGTTCGACTAACTTGGCATTGTTAGAATTGCATTATTTCTCATGATGAGTAAGACCTTATTCCATAACTACTCTACTGTAAAATGAATGCAAGTATTAAGTAAGTGACTATTTTGGGATCTGCATTGTATTATACAGTTAATAGAAAGGACAAATCTTCAGTGAGCAGTGATGACTTAACTTTATACATGCCAATTTATACCGTTTGAGGATATACCCCGGAAAATCCTAACAGGTTTTACATAGTTTTAAATATTCTTTCTTTTTCTATGGATAAATTTCTATGGTTCATTTTTACAAAATTAGTTGCAGTTGGTTCATTCTAACAAAAAGCTTACTGCTGCTACTGTACAACACAAAACCTCATCATCGCTGTAACTGTTCTAGAGATTACAAATTTCCTCTGCTTTCTAATCCTTGTCTGTAGTGTCATTCTCATGCATAGTAAATGAATCTGGCAAAGAAGGTGCTTTTTTAAATGCGCTCAAAATTATTCAAAGTCCTGCTTATAACTACACCACTTAAAACTTTTAGGCACCATAAACAACATTCTTGGCTACACCTCTAAGTATTTTCTACTAAGTTATTGCAAATTACTGTAAGCATCAGAAGAGGATTCAAAATCATATTCTAGATATCTAGTATCTACCCCTCTGAAAACATTGTTATTTAAAATTTCTGCTCTAACAAAGCATGATTTGCAAACATTCTCCTGATTTTATGAATGTACATCTTCTAGCTGTCTTTTTTAATACTTTAACGCTTATATTGCTATAAATACAAAGCACTCTTCCATTAACATATCTTTTTATTTGCAAATAAAAATCCTGCAATTCCACTTACGAATGCAGCATGTTTGCTTTCATCCAGCTGCTCTTTCTGAGTTAGCATTTCTATATTGAACAAGCACCATAAATATATATTTTAACAGCAAAGTTTATCTTTCTCTAATTATTATGCCATTGATGTAGGAGATAAGGTACTTTGCTCCTATGGAGGCACACATGTCATAGAAAACTTAAAATGCTTCCACTGAATTGTTACATTTCTCTTCTGGTTTACTGAAGTCCTAAAATAGCAGAACCAGCTGATGTTTAGAAGTAAATACATTCTTGAATATATGCATGATCATGCTTAAGGCAGTATTTTAGGCTAATTGATGCATACATGACAGAAAAATGGATCGATATGGAACCAAAAAAGTTAGAAGAGTCCAGGAAACTTTGGTGAACAAAAGGAAAAAAAAAGGGAGAAGACAGCTCAAGAAAAGGAGAGATCTTTAATAGATATAAATTAAGAAAATATTACCATAGGGAGGAACAAAATGGTTTCATCTTTTAATAAGTCAGAGTTTACCAGTACACAAGTTTTTAAACCTATCCCACATTTTCCAAGTAAGCCATGTAGGACTCAATTTTTAAAATAAAGACTAGTGCTATGTTTTGTTAAATTTAAATTTCTTTAATATGGATTATATATTTATTCACATTTGATTTAACATTTCTACAAGCATCTTTAAATGACAAGTACAATAGGAAACCATCACATGTTATATGAAGGCAGAAAAACAATACTTCTTAACTATTCAAAAGCATTAAAAAAATAAGACGAGTGACAGTCTTCTTGTATTTATGTGTTCACTACAGTACTTTCTCTCACCAGAAAATACTGGTATCAGCATCAAAGGAAATGGTCAGCAATCTTCCGCATCAGAATTTAGGACAATATTCTCACCATGGAAGGGAGGATGGTCAGAGAAGTAGCAAGTGAAAAGCTTCAGAAGAAATGGTAGCTAAAAAGAGTCAGGAAAAAGAAAAAACAAACAAACACAACAAGGAAAGATAAGATAAGATTGAAAAGAACAGGAAAAAACAAAATACACAGGAAATAGCAACAGTAACAATTTGTGCTTATTTATCTTAGAAACAGTACAAGGAAACATTGACAGAAAAGGTGAGGAATAAGGCAGCCATTCGTAAAAAGAAAGAAGTCTACAGAAAAGATCTAGTATGGTATGAAACTCTCAGTTATTTCTCACTTAAGGTGAAAGGCCTCTCTCACTTCTACTTTGAGCTAGTCAGTTCAAAGCAGTATTCATATAAAATGAGGAGACTGAAACGAGCACCTCATTCAAGACCAAGATTCATCCCATCTGAAGATCTGAATCTTAGACTCTGAATCACGTATTGAAAAGTAATTAACTTTGTTAAGTTCACTAGGTACTTGTGAACGTAGCTGCATATCCTTAAGCTGAATACTTACAGATAACAACATTTGGATTAAAATAAGAAAGAGCATATTTTCAACTTCCTTTACTCTGAACAAAGATAATTTACTCATTACTTTCATGTACACAGAACATGTAATAGGCTTGTACTGCACAGTATTTTTTTATTACTGAATATTAATTGTGTTCACTATACTGAGCACAAAAAAGAATTCTGATCCTAGTTTTAAAAAGTTTGCTTTCTTTATTAGGATTAACTGTGCATTACTTGGGCTTGAAGTTTATCTGCAGTAAGTAAAAATCAAAGCTTGACATCACTGGGAATCGATATTCCCGATATTAAGACCTGATTCAGGAAATATCACATTTAACTGATACTTAAAATGGCAGAGCTGATATTTCCATAAACTAAATACAGTAAATACTGTTGTGATAAAATGCTGAAATCTCATGTCATGGTCATGGACACTTACTTTATAATGTTATTCTAAATGAACTATAATTAAATCCAAGAGTCATGGGAGAAGGGCTGGTTTTAAAGTTGGTATATTAGCCATGTCTCCGTGCAGTAAGCTTCACTGTTGAGCAGGTCAGTGGGAACAATCTCTTCATTTCACCGTCACCAGTTGCCACCCCAAATGCAAAAGGAAGACTCTACTCTTGTAGAAAGAACTGTAGCATCAAAGCATACATAATCAAAGAGGATGGGAAAAGGAGCTTTCCTCAGGGCGCTGATCTGGGGTCTGGAATACACACCAAAGGGACAGCTGACAGTCTGTACTTTCTTGTTAGTATGGAAAGTCTGAGAGACATAATCCTGGCACTCTGCAGTTCGTACCTCATTGGAGACCTATGCATGCAATGGTCTTCTATAAATTACTATTTCAGAATAAAGTCATCCTGATACTGCCTATTCATGAGGACAGCACAGAGCCGTCAGTTACAATAGAATTTAAGAGAAATCTTTAAAATCTAAGTATTGGTCCACTTCAAGTGTGATTTTGCACTTAAGAATTTGTATGATCCAAACAATTTGCATGATCCGAACAATTCTAGAGTCATGTAACAAAAAATAGTGCAAACACTAATGCAAAACAATGTAACAGTAAGGGCTAATTATAAAATACATTATTGAACTCTCTTATTTAGAACTTCTAAAACTTGTATCTGCATTTAATTTCATTTCCTTTTAGAATGAAGAGAAAGAGTACATCTACATCATCTTGCCAGTATTTTTATCTTCACTGGGTTCCCTTAAAAACTACTGCCCAGTGATGCAGCCACTGCACAGGAAAGGGAGCCCTATCATACCACATGTATTTATAGCATAATTCTTATTCAGGCTTATCTCTATCAGCAGAAACTAATACACTACTTTCCAAAAAGCAGACGTTACCACTCCAAAATTATTTGTAAATTTTCACCATTAGGGTCCCTGCTCCATCCATTTTTATTCTTTCTGTTCCCACTCAGCAGCAGAGCAGTTTTAGAGGGAATGCTACACTGCTGTACATCAGCTCACAGCCCCGTTACCCTTAAGAGTTGCTTAGGTGGACAGTTGAGGCATTTTATGAATTCTAAAAAGCGTTAAGTCCCTAAGATAAGATTTTAGCATGGAAATTCATGAAGCCCAGTTGCAGCCACTGTATAAATATTAGTTCAATACTCAGTTTAAAAAGTGTATAATTTCCCTAAACATTTACTGTGCTTTAATACCATACATACTCATGAGAATCATGCAGTAACTAGGCACACAGATTAACGAACTGTTGAATTCACTTTTTTAATCCATTTCCTAATTTATTTTATTTTATTACAGCTTATGGATGAAAACCACAAGCTGATGTCTAACCCGTGATGATAGCCAATGTAAGTAATCCATTGTTCTGCAGCTACATTTGGTTATTGACTTTGAATTAATTGACTTTGCCTAGTCCTGTCAAATAATGATTAATTAGCGTCAGTGTTGAGTTTCAGCATTATTACAGTTAGGTTTTGCACACAAGTTTTGCTATGCAAGTGTTATAGCCTGCCCACCTGCCTGTGCTGTGCCCCAAATGCTAGTGACTAGAATTAACAGAAATATATACATTAAAAACTGACTTTTAATTTTGATCTCTAATAGTATTTTTTTAAGAATAATTCAGGAAGACAGAACACTGGGACAGTCATCATATTCTAGTAGGATAAAATGATTCAAGTTGGCTCAGAAAGTCAATGGAAAGCCTTCCTTTGAAAGCAACTATGCAAAAGCAAAAATGCACAGAGTACATACAGCTCAGCACCTCTGTTAGACAGAAAGCTGAAGACTCAACCCGTTATCCATGCAAGCATAAAGTATAACATGTCTGAGCACTAAATACAAAATACTAGAGTACTTATGTGACTTCTTCCTTCTCACCCTATTATTTTTCCTACACTCATTACGTTCTTTTTCATCCTTCCTTTCTTTCTGTAAAATAGAATAATTTCAATCTCTCCATTTCAGTTTTTCCTTGAAATCCCATGGTGAGATACCAAGTCCTGAAAGCTTTTAGCATGGCTGAAGATCAGTGACTTAAATTTTAAATGTTTGTATTCTCTCATTTCCAACAAAGACATAAAATCATCAGAATTAAGTTTATCTATTTAGATAACTGTAGTCTTGGTATGTGATCAGCATTCTGTGAAGAGCTCTGCAATGAACTGTACTGATTTGTAACTGTAGTATTATCTGTGATACATTATTTTTATGCTTAGCTGTTATGAGAAATGCATGCCCACTTCTCTCCTTCAGTAGCCATTTTAAATGATGCACTGAATGCTTCAAAAAATGAAATAATTCATGTATTTTAATACTCATGTCTTTTAATAGCCAGCTTATGATGTTTAGGAGATAAAAATAGCTAGAGATCAGACGCATATAGTACACAAATGTAAATATTTTTTCTCCTGTAGCAATTAATAAACAACATTTACTAGCCATATCCACAACATAAGTTTTTGGATGTCTGCTCATCTAAGCACAAAATCTACCTGTAGAATTTTTTCAAGTAACTTAATAGCCATTATGTTAAATGTTGTTTCACACATAGTATCGAATTCGGTGTTTCACTCACATAGTAACAGGAAGTCACCTCAGTATCCCTTAATTTGTAGAGGATAGTGACAAAAGGTAAAGCTGTTACCTTCAACTATCATGAACTCTTGCACTCTTTAAACATAAGATGAAATATGACAAACTAGAGTAGAACAAATTTTAGGGATCAACATCAAATAACAGAAAGAGTGATCTCTATATCCACTATAAAAATTGCCCAAGGAAGAAAGAAACACCGAAAGTGATCTCCATTAAAATGTACCCTCTAACAAAAAAGAAAAGTATGCTTTATTTTATTATTGTTATGGTCATCATAGAATTACAGAATCACAGAATTATTGAAGCTGAAAAAGACCTCTAAGATCATCAAGTCCAGCCTATGACCTAACATAACCACAATCACCTAGACCATGGCACTGAGTGCCACATGCAGTCCTTCCTTAAACACCTCCAGGGATGGTGGCTGTCTATCTTCCCTGAGCTGTCCATTTCAGTGTTTGATCACTCTTTCCATGAGGAAGTGCTTCCTAATATCCAACCTAAACCTCCCCTGGTACAGCTTCAGGCCTTGCCCTCTCGTCCCGTCATGTTCTGTAGTAAAGTGACTGATGCAAATATATTAACCCAACTGTTTCTCCAGAAACCTTGAGATTCTACAGATTCTTACAGAAACCTTGTTCTGATCCCTATTCCAAATTCTTTGTCCACATACACTCATCCCCAGTCCTGCCTGTACACTGCATCTGTAGCCATATGCCTTGCCTGGACTCATTAAACCCTCTGTCCTGTCACTCACAGATGATACCAGGAAATAACTTATTTCCACAGCACAGCAGAAGTCACTCTCTCCTTCCTTACATGTTCCTTTCTGATACAAGGCGAAGATTCCCCTTGATCTTATATTTGGCTAGTAACTCAAGGCCAAAGAAAAACAACTTCAGAATCACGTACATTAGCAACAAGTATTTAGCAAGATAATATAGAAATATGCACAAACTCCCTCACTTTCAGTATATGTACTGAAGCACACAAGAAATAAGTATAGAACAGGAAAAGGTTACAAATAGCACGCTCACCTGCCAACTTGCTTTTGTTCCTTTTAAAATGCTATTAACATTTGTTTCCAGTATTGTGTCTAAATTTTGTAAAACACATTATAGCAATTTTAGGTCAGACACCACCATAACGCCTTACAAAAAGATGTGTTTTCTACCTTTTCAAACTCCAGAACAGTGGTTTCCATACTTCTGGAAACAGACTCATGTCAGAAACCACCACACACCCACCTAATCAAATTTTTAATTTGAAATGCTATTCAAAGCATTGTTAACTATGGTTTAACCAAACAGCTTTTCAACGTACCATAGCCTTGTAGCCCTCCAGAGGTTTACGGACCACAGCTTGGAAACCATTCCAGTTGTTTTAAAGGTACAAGGATGTCTTTTATTCCATCCCTCCCTCCAGAGACACAGACTTTCTGGTTGCTGTGTGAAGCTGTTCTACTTCTTTATGTGATTACCCCTGGGATTAGTTTTAGGGACTACTACTGCTTTTAGCTTTCTGGAGTAGCAAGAAAGTGGCATTCTCCGTTGCCCACAGGTTGATATACAAGAAAACAAAACCTGACCTACCCATCCATACCACACCAGATAAGGGAAGAAACAGAAGCAGAGGATTTTTAAAAATCTGCACGCTTAGGGAAATTAGACCTGTTTACATAAATCATTTTTGAAAATTTATCATCAGTGAGGACTATAAACTTCTATTTACAGAAAAGCAGTAATTTTGCACAGGTTGTATTTCAGCTATAGCTGGTTCAGAATAAGTGGAGTTCTGAAGACCAGTAAACAGTTGGGTTCCATGCACTTGAAAATACATGACAGAACTTGTGTTATGCAATGTTTTGCCATCTTAAAGATCACTGAATTAAACAGAACAGGGACCAAAGACCCCCTGTTCTTCTATTATGAAAAACAAAATTATAGTTCCCTATTAAATGTTTCCATGCACTCATCGCTTTAGAGTTCTTTCTCACATTACCTACTTCTCAGTCAACATACTTCCAAAGTGAGGAATCCTGATTCATTTACTGTCCCTGCAGTGGAAGTATGCCATATTTCTTAGTGATGCTTTTCGCAATCACACAGAATTCTCATCAAAGCTCAAAATTTAACAGTGTGTCTGTGATACTTCTCTGTTTCAAGTGTCATTTTGCCACTTTCTGCTGGCATCAAGTGTATCCAGAATGATTTTAGGAAGTTAGCAGGAGCTGTTAAAAATCCATGCAAACATCGGTAAAATGTCTTGAAAGCTCTGGTGGCTTGCAGCAGCAAGATTACCTATCAGTTTAACAGTGAGATTCCACCTGTGACAGGCAGGAACTCCAGGATCAAAACCTTGTTGGGCATGTGAAACTGTGAGAAATAGGGATGAAGAATCTTCTCTTAAACTTGCAGCCTCTGATTAGAAAGAACAGCTGGCCTTCTGAATGGTAGAACTGCTCACAGCCTGCTGAGCTCTTAGCTTATGCAGTGATGGCTGCTGTATCCAACAGCCACTGTCTGTCTTTGCTGATAGATATGCCTGAGAGTGGGGTCAATGATGTCTGGCCTCTGTGACAACCATGGCTCCTGGATCACCATAGATCATGCTGTGAGATCCTTCGACAACTCTTCAGGGTCAAAACTGGGTCTGACTCCAACTGAATATTTTCCTTTTATCATCTGTAGTCTTTATCACTGCACTTTTTTAGGCCATTTAGGAACAGGAGACAAGCAAAGGTGCCAGTACAAATCTTTGTTGAGTGACACTGTTAACACTGTCTATTAGTTGCTATACTGTTCCTTGTCTTGTAACCCTTTACTAATCCACTAAGAATTCTATGTAACTCAATACTTAATTTTGTTAACAGTTATTGGGTTAAAGAGCTTTCAGAAACTTTTGGGTCACCCTTTCCTGTGTATCTGTTGAATCTTTCTAATAAATAGCAAAGGCAAAGCTACATTATACAAAAGCCAAGATGACGGTTGCCTGTTACACCTATACATGCTCCTATTAATGATATTCTTCACCACATTCATTAGCATTTTGACTGTCAAGGTAGTAAGACATGTTAGTCCATGATCATGCCTAGAGGCATTTTTAAAAGTAGTGTCACACTTGTTACTTTCCATTCCTCTATTATCAAGGCTAATTTAAGCGATAAATTATACAACACAGTTCATGGATCGCCAGTTTCATTTCAGAATTTCTCTAGGTCAATTGAATGAACAACATACTATCTGGCAATCTGCTAATGTTTATTCAGTTTGTTAAAAAAAATCTAAATCTGAAATATTTCACATAAAGAACAACTTCTATGTAGGGATGTCCCTAATCTCCCTGTAATAACACTTGCCAATGCAAAGAGTTCATCTGTTTCTTTTGCTGATGGCTTTGTCTTTAAATATTTTTATTCTAATAATTCTAATAATTGTGAATGAGAAAGGAAAGACCCTGTATCTCTTTAATGTTCATTTAAACTGTATCTTCACTTGTATGCAAATTTTTAAAAAAAATTATTGTATTTTTAAAAAACATCAATCTTTTCTCTCATACAAGTACAAGAAACTTCAGTGTGACATGAGATATTGTTACTGAATGGCTCTTCTATAGTTGCTTAGACTAAATCAATGACTGTCCCACCTCTTCTGGATTATCTACTTAGTTTGCTCAAAAAGTAGTTCTTGACAGTATCTATAAATACAGCCTGTGTGTGATGGCCTAATACCGAGCTTAGAGAGAAAGAGAGGCTTAGGGAAGGTCTTACCACCTTCTACTACCTGAAAGGAGGTTGTAGAGAGGTGGAAGTCAGTCTCTTCTCCCAAGTTACTAGCAATAGAATGAGAGGAAATGGCCTCAAGTTGTGCTAGGGGAAGTTTTAGATTGGGTATTAGGAAAAATCACATCACTGAAAGAGTTTTCACATATTGGAACAGGCTGCACAGGGAAGTGGTGAAGTCCCTGCAAGTGTTAAAAAAACCAGTAGATCTGGCTCTTGGAAACATGGTTCAGTTGGCAGAATTGCCCTGGGTTGACAGTTGTACTTGATCTTGGAGGTCTCTTCAAACCTTAATGATTCTGTGATTCTATGACTAGTCCAGAACTCTTACTAAATTTCTCTTATCAGATACAGAACTATTTGCAATTACATTTGCAAATTGTAACTTATGTTTATTTTGGTATATACAGTATCATTTGTCTGCATAGTCCAGTCTACTGTATCAGCTAGGCACTAAACATTCTATCAACTCTGTATACTTATATCCTAACATTTCAGCATCCCTTTAAATGAAAGAAAAGGGATACATGCAGACCCACTTCCAAAAGGAGGGTGACATACCTGGGGAATTCCTGATGGAACCACTCTTCTGAGGAATCATTACATTCAAGGCACAATAGAAATGGAGCACTGTGAGATAAAACTAGTGTAGGTTCCTTCCCAACAGAAATCATACGGGATTTGAAAAAGTACTGACCAACAGTATGGCTGGAACAACTCTGCTTACGTTTAAGATTTTTATACCGAAAGATGTTGAGCCAGGAAAGGAATGCACTAAGCAGCAGAAGGACGTTACAAGAAGTATAAAAAGTCCATTAAACTTTGGTACATACTTTGGTACATTTGGTACAAATACATAATATTTGTATATGAGAAGACAGAGTCTGTTCTCACGTCTGTGAGAAGAAAAAGGAAGGATACTTCCAGGACAATGCCATCTCACTTGAGTGTGAGAGCTGAGAAGGCCTTTCAGAGGCTGTCATTCTGTCTGTTGGCTGCAACTCTTCTTTTTGTGAGTCCTCTAGTAGGAGCACCTTCTTTTTGCATTAAATATGAAATGACATTATGCACAGCAGAATCCAACAGCTACACTGCAGTATCCAGTGGCTATTCTATATTATGTATTTGTATTATTGTACATCTTGGGAGGCCTCACTCTAGACCACTTCTCATTATGCTGGGAAATGAACAGATACACAACAAAAAGTATATGCACTTGAATTCTACACTAAAAGACAACAGACATTATGGCAGAGTACAAATGCAATGACACAGTGCTCCTGTGATAAGTGTTGGCATTAATACACCTGCAATGTAACTGTTGTCTAGTTGGATTGTTTTATACTTCAGAGTACATAAAACCTTTGGGAAGATATGTAACAGAAAATAGTTGTTTATCAAGAAGTCAACCAACACACGAGAGGCAGCTGAGGAGAAAATATCCAGTGTGATCTAAAAGTTTAACAAACGAATGATGGAAGCTGGCATCATAAGTTGATCACAACCAGAGTCAACCTCTTGATACTGCAGGAGAGGTATCAGGTTAAAGTAGTCTTGAGAAGCCTTGAAAATAAAGACAGATAGCTTATCTTTATTGCTTTAAACTGAAGGAGGAAGCTGAAAATAGCAATTGAGTAAGTCTGAAAATGGGTATTGACAATAGAGTAGAACTTCAGGTAACAAGCATGGCAAGACTGCATTTTTCACAGCAAAATAAAAAGATTTTCTAATAAAGACATGACCCACGGAAAACCTGGATGAAAAATACAAAGAAACACCATCCTTGAAAGGTTGAAAAAAGATTCCCAAAACTCAAGTTTAGCCTAGATTAGAGGATGCAGAGAGGTTTTGTGAGGGCTTCAACCTGAATATGAAAAAAACTCCAGTTACAACTATTGGTCTTTTGTCAGTAAATAAAGAATTGAGAGCACTACTGAAGAAAATTTCCATGCATTACATCTGCTTAGGAGTGGAAAAGAAGATGAGAGGAGGTATATGAAACACATGAAACATTGTTTTTTCCCATAATACTATGAAATAAAATTATTTCATGTCATATTTATTACTAACTTATTACAGCTGTCTATGATGCCACATTTTAACTTTGAACAGTTGAAGGAAAACATTTTTTGTGATGTTACAATATGATGGGTGGCTCCTTCAACATGAATGAAAATGTGCTTCATCCAGCCTGAAGACAGGAGTCATGATACAAGTGAAGCACAAGCAGCAGCAAAGATCTCCTAACATAAAAGTATGATAGGAAACATGCTGAACATTCAGGAACATTCCATTGCTTTTGCTTCTTAGTGCAAAGAATCAAAACTATCCCCTCAGTTTGCTACTTAAGGAAACTTACTCTCTGCTGCTGTAATTTGGTGTTCCAACCCCTGAAGTATTCCCAAGCCCACATAATGTGTAGCTGTGGAGCAAATGCCCACTCCCTACATTCCATAACATCAAGTCCTTCTCTTGATACCTACTTTCTTGCTGGTCTCCTGGTTTCAGTCATTTAGAACACCACAACAAGGGGTGCTCAGATCAGATCAAGTGCTCAACAATGGATGTTAGCAGCAGCAAGCAGTGGAGAGCTGATTATAGCAGGAGACAATTCAGAGTTCTTGTACTTCCAAATAATATTCTCAGCAACATTACTGCAGGAAAACAGAGCTATGCCCCAACATTATCTCCCTCAAAGTACTGGGAGGTTGCCATCCCAGGGAAAAGAAGCAGTCACATCTTAGGTGATCTGCTTCTCCATGGTAGTGAGTGAAAAGAATTGGATACATACGAAATATCCAGGGGACTCCTAATAATTCCCTTGTTAGCATGTCACTCTCCTCCCTTGTCTCCTCTGAAACTAGATCTATTCTGAGGTACTTCTTTTGATCTAGTTTGGGGTGGAACAGTGCAGGCAAGGCTAGGTGGCCATGACTAGGATTGTTTTTGCAATCACCTAATCTTCCTTTCCCTTTCTTCTTTTATCCAACTTAGTGCAAGTAAGAATAAATAAGGCAAAAAAGATGAAAAGTTGAAAGCAGAAAACTGTTAGGTTTTAAATACCTGAAAAACAAGATATGCTTGTCAAGAGTTTTTGAATGCAAAATTAAACATCCAATGTTCTCAAATCTTGATTTCATTTAATATTGAAAAATCTAAGTTTCACTTTGTATTGCAAAATCTCAAAAGAATCACTATTAAGTTTTTCAACTAGAACTCTTCAAATTCCCATCCTGTACTGAACATAGTCAAAATGTGTTTTGAGCTCTGTTGAAAATGATACGTTTCAAACATTAAGTTTGATGTTTGAACAAGAAATTATGGCTTCTGCTTAGCATTAATTGTAGTTTAGCATACATAACCATTGTCCCCTGTTCTTAGTTGTAACTGTCATCTTGAATCCAATTTATACAGATAATTCATAACTAGTCACTGAGTCTTCCTCAAATGCCATACACTCCCCTCCAAAAAAAAAAAAAAATATTTACTGAAAGTTTTAAATTTAAATAATGTGAAATACCAGTAGCTATGCACATAGTTCTCCTTTCAGGCATATTTTTGCCATCCATTTTCAGGTTTTAGTTCTGTTTGGTTTGGTTTGGGGTTGTTGGGATTTTTTTTAATTTAATTGGATTCTCTAGTCTGCTTTTGTTCTGAGTTTATGATTTCTCCTTGGTCTTGGTCTTGCTCTTTCATAATACTACTTTGATTTTATGCTGCTCTTGTGCCAAGCAAAAAGCAAATAATCCTGTCCTTAATCTTTAGTAATTATTGTCTGCATCTTTGCTCCATGGAAAAGAATCTCTCATATACATGTATATGTCCTCATATACAGCTTCTCTAGACCTTTAGAGCTCCTTGATAATTATTCATAAATTCATAACATTTCCAGTGTTTCCATTTTTCAGCTACTAAGATGCTATTGAAAACATTCAAGTATTTGAATACCAGAAAGGAAATACAACATCATACGAAAGAGCATGGAGCTTATAATGCTCCTTTTGTTATACAGGGAAAACACCTACACGTAGTTTTTGCTCATGTGTATATAAAAATAGGAGTCATGGCAATGACTGTACCCATAGCTACAGGAAAAGAACTGCTTCCTTAATCCAAGCACAGATAGTTACAGTTATGTTAAGTGAATCCACTGACATAAGAGATGGGTAATTATTATTGATTAAGCACAAAATATTTAGGTGCAACAAATTATATTATTCCTGCCTAATAAAGCTAATCAGCATGCAAGACCAAACTCACTCATAACGCCAGTTCAGTTTAATTTAACCAGGTTACACTGACACAAGTATAAGTGTACATTTATTAACATTTCAATGTTCAACTTGGCAAGACAATTATGTTAGCAAATTAGTTTGCAATATCCACACAAATATTGGTAGTATAAACAGCTTTTATAGATCTATAAATTTCAGAAAGTTTATGGGTGAAAATACAGAGCAAGTTAGAGACGCGCTATTCTGACAATAAAGAAAACACACAAATTAGGACTCCCTACGTAATAGTGGGATGAAAAAACTCCAGGTTCACACAGTGCATTACTGTTAATGGGTATATTGTATATATTCTCTAAAAAGAACTGAAGTCAATTGAGCTATGTCAAGCCTCTTGATTTGCCTATTTATCATTATCAGTCTGTCAACATCAGTAAAGACTATTGAAAAATTCAATCATTTCAATGTACTTACAGCTGAATTTTCTCATCATGTGACCAACTATCCACAAAGCCTCAGTGCCATTATGAAGTATTGAGGAATACATTATTTGGTACTGCCAAAAAAACATAATTAAAAGAATGTATGTAAATTATATTAATTTTCTAATTATAAATGTTTTATGACTATTTCACATCTAAAGTACATTCGGGGAAGAAGCAGAACTTACATTATCCCAAAATGCAGGTTCCAGCACAATCAGTGATACACTGACAGAAGTCACAGTAGGATCCTGATCTTGAAACTCAACTTTCACAAAAAGAACCCTGCACTACGGCAGAATCTCCTTAATTTCAATAGGGCCCTACCCACACATAATCAGTTACAGAGTCTGCCAATGTGGGAGTAACAACAGCGAGAACAGGACTTGTTCTTCCACACACCTGCAAAAATATCAGGATAAAAAAAAAATAAAATTAGTCTCATGCAGCAAAATCTTCCGATAGCCTGTTTTATTACAGCATTTAACATATAATAAAGGAGTTCCATATGACTTCAGGTTCAGTATTAGTTATAGGAATTATTAGCACCTTCTTTAAACAGTGATGGCTTAAAATTGGCTAATGGATTTTACATTAAGTGACAGCAGCACTGTCAATTTATTGAGGATTTCCTGATTGTGAAAGTATCTGACCACACACAGCATCATCCAAGACCAAGTTCTTAAAAATTACATGACAAAAACTAGTTGATTGTTTTAATTTTTTAACTAAAAGGGTCAGCTTTTTTTTTTTAAAAAAGCAAGTCATTAATTGTAGTTGATTTTCAAAGTTTAAGCTCTTAGTGAACAATTAAAATACGGGAAGCACACAATACAATGTAAAACAAGAATATACCACTATGTTGTTCACACAAAACTTAGCATTCATGATCTGACCTTCCTGTTCTTACTAAAAACACATGTATGTTGATCTTTAAAAGGAAAACATTATAAGTTACAATGATTTTATATATTATAGACCATTTAAAACAGGTTAGCCATAAGTTCCATGGAATAATATTTAACCAGTTATACTGTCTACGCAAGACGCTGTTGATAAAGGTTATAAGAGCAACCACTATATCCTAGAAACATGCAGAAGACATATCTTCATGTCTTTAATACAGACAGCATTAGGGAAACAACGGTATTTTTCTAAAAAACAACCTGGAACCAAATTAATGTATTTGAAAATCTAACAGAATCAAAAGTACCACATAAATGAAACACAGACTTTTTTTTTTTTTTAATGATCAGTTGTTCTCTTACTGGCTTAGATTTCATGAAATAAGACACAAAAATAAGCAGAAAATGAAGCAAAGCATCACAGATTTTGGTTCCTTAATGCCAGGTTGATGTTTTTCAACCAGGCAGGAGGACAAACAAAAAATTTAAAATACACATTTCAGACTTTATGGCAAGTTTCAAGACAATTGCGTTACAAAACTGAATTGGAAGTGTTTGTTCTCATGTTATTGCTTTTAAATTTTATGTTTCATGTGTATGACTGTTCTGAGACATTCAACTGTTTCTAAGATACAGTGCCAAGTTCTGCTTGAAGCGTTATAGCATGACCTCCGTCTAACATTGTGCAGAAAATTTTTAAATATCATACATCTGCAAAGCTAGTGCTGCCTACCTGAGCCTACAAGTGAGTGAACCTCTGGCAATTGTAATTTATGCAGCTACAGATATAGCATTTCACAAATTGCAGGGCAATAGAATAACTTGATGCAGCCAGATCCTAGTACTGTTTTCTGTTCCTGTGCCTAGCTCCATGTCTTCTTCACAAAGGAATTTAACTAGAATACAATGTATATGTCCTGCACTGCTCCAAGGGCATAGGTTGTAGGATGGTTCAGGGATGCGGAAGTACAGTCTAAACTACAGCTAGTTTTTGACAAGAGCTGAAAACACAGCTTTACTGTTTTAATAACCTAAGGAGCTATGAGCTCAGAGCTGATGTTCAAACAGGCAAAGATATGAAATACTTTAGCCATCTCTGAACAGTCCCCTTTTCTGATGCAGACATGAAAAATGTGCATCCAACCTACGTAGAGAAACTTGTTTCCCAAGTGGTTTGGAACACTAGAAGGCCCTGGTAAAACCAAGGGTTTTTCTCACAACTAGTAGAAGTAATTGGGTCTAGCCACCTATTGGTGTGCTTGTATGTGCCACTTGCAAAGTAATCCCAAGCCAGTACTACCATGCCTGTTTTCCCATTCCGTTCTAAACAAATTTCCCTAAATTCCTTCAGAAAATGCAAGCTTCTTACTTCCTCTGACTTTTACAAGAAGCAGCTCAGTTAAGTCTGGCATCAGCCAAGCATGATGACTGGCAATCCAACAGGTTGAACTGAAAAGAAAATTTCTGCGTCCATGCTGCAGCTTTTCCTACCCCAGGGGCACTAATTTGAGTCCTTTCTCTACTCCCAGCTGTTAAATTTCACTCAAATTGTAGAAACTTGACTTCATGACCTCTGTCTCTATATCAAATGCAGCTGAAAGTAAGCAGTGGATTCAAGTTATTAGCAGGCAGCACAATCCTATATATCTTGTTTTGTTCAGAAACTGGGCATGAAAACCCTGTAGCATAATCACTGTGAAAATAACTAATGAATCTTATGTCGCTTACTGTTTTAGTTGAGGAGTTACACCACAAACTTAGCTATAACAGAACACAGATTTTTACGTGGTGAGGGCATAAATGAATCCAGAGAATGTAGAGACTGTTCCAAGAAAACCTAATTGTTCCGCCACTGTGAACATGGCCCTAAATACATGTCTCTTTCTAAGAGTAAAAATGCAAGAGAAATTAAATTTCACATATACATTTTTTGATCTTACCAAGACTGTAGCTGACTGGCCTTAATGGAGATCCTTGCTTCTCTTCCAGTGCCCTGCTTTGTCTCGTAAGGCTTAAGAGAAATTCCATGATATGTAGATCAATAAAAGAACAGTGACATTAAGTCTAATGAATCTGCTAAGCATATCTAGACTTTTGTGGGATATTGGTTTGGGTTTTTTCATAGAATCATAGAATCATTAGGGATTGGAAGGGACCTCGAAAGATCATCTAGTCTAATCCACCTGACACAGCAGCATCATCTAGACCAAGTCACACAGGGACACATCCAGGCGAGTTTTAAATGTCTCCACTGAAGGAGACTCCACAACCCCCCTGGGCAGCCTGTTCCAGTGCTCTGTCACCCTCACTGGGAAGAAGTTCCTTCTCA
>JAOXOE010000001.1:100595003-100617540 GCA_028565055.1 Phoeniculus purpureus | reverse complement strand
TGGCACCAAGTGCCATGTCCAATCCTGCCTTGAACAGCTCCAGGGATGGCGACTCCACCACCTCCCTGGGCAGGCCACCTCATTGTAACATCAGAAAGAAAACCTTCCTGTGCATTATAGTATTAGATGGCACTAGGCTGCAGTTTAGGAGAGACTTGGCTCCTCTTCCTGGATTTGCCAGTGGCCTCTTTTACGGCTTTGAGCAGATAACTTCAGACACTGTTCCTTCAGCAGTCTCATCTGCTAATATTGGTTTATTACATTAAATGACTGATTTCCAAAGATTGTTTTTAGTTTGGTAAATCAAACACCTGAAAAAGAGGTTCACTCCTGTAAAGTCACTGGCAAATATAAAACACATGAGGCTGTCAACAGATAGTATAGAACTGGAGAGTTTCTCTGATCAAGGCTTTAGTCCTACCTATGGTTGTACATACTTCTGTGCATAGAGCCCTTGCTTGTCACATGGAATCGTGACTATCAGAGCTGGAACCTTTTCACAATTTTGCTATATTAACAAAGCCACGACTTCCCAAAGAGCCCAGCTACACCCCAGTCCCTCCAGTGTGGCACCTCAGCCTAGGGTAAACACTTTGCTCAGAGTAGCAGCAGGTTGGAAACAAAAACACCGACACAATCCTCAAACCTGTGGTAGTCTGGCCATCCCCACAAGGTTAGAGCTAGCTGAAAAGAAGACAGGAAATTGCAGAAAAAATGCAAATATGTTGGGTTGATACGCTGCAGGGAAGGGAGGCTGTCCAGAGGGACCTTGACAGGCTTGTAGAACTGGGCCCATGCAAACCGCATGAGGTTCAACAAGTTCTAGTGCAGGGTCCTGCATGTGGGTTGGGGTAATCCCAAGCACAAATACAGGCTGGGTGGTGAATGGATTGAGAGCGGTCCTGAGGAGAAGTACTCGGGGGTGTTTGCAGACAAGAAGCTCATGAGCTGACATTACACGAGTGCAGCCCAGAACGCCAACTGTATCTTGGGCTATATCAGAAGTGTGACCAGCAGGTCAGAGGAGGTAATTCCTTCCCTCTGCTCTTGTGAGACCTCACCTGGAGAACTGCATCCAGTTTTGGAGTCCCCAGTACAAAAAAGGACACGGAACTGTCAGAGCAAGTCCAGAGGAGGGCCACAGGGATGATCATAGGGCTGGAGCACCTCTCCTATGAGGACAAGCTGAAGGAGTTGGGGCTGTTTCAATCTGGAGAAGAGAAAGTTCTGGGGGGGACCTTAGAGCAGTTTTTCTACTATCTGAAGAGGCCTACAGGAAAGCTGGAGACAGACTTTTAAGAGAGACTCTAGTGATAGGGCGAGGGGGAACAGTTTCAAGCTAAAAGAGGGTAGGTTTAGATTGGACTTTAGGAAGAAATTCCTCAGTATGAGGGTGGAACAAGCTGCCCAGAAAAATTGTGGATGCCCCCTCCCTGGAAGTGTTCAAGGCCAGGTTGGATGGGGCTCTGGGCAACGGAGTCTAGTGAGAGGTGTCCATGCCTAGGGCAGGGGATTGGGACTAGATGATGCCTGACATCACTTCATGATCTCTGACATCACTTCCAACTTAAGCCGTTCTATGATTCTGTTCTACTGCTTCTTATTGCCAGGGCCTGAGGAGCTTTACTGTAGCAGATTCTCTAGCTGCTTCAACTTAAGTCAAGGAGTGTCCCCTTGAACACTTCATTATTGACAGTTAACCACAACAGTATCAGTTCTGTGCTAGAATCTGGCAAGGACATTTTTTAGTGGTGGCCTTGGCAGAGTAAGGTTAATGGTTAGACTCGGTAACCTTAAACATCTTTTCCAAACTAAACAATTCTATGATTCTATAATAAAAAAGCACTTATCAACCCAAAATGAAAGCACTGTTTTTCTTGCCAGATCAGAGGTCAACTTGTGTTCTGATCTCAGGTTACTACTCACTCTTAGCAGTCTTTCCAGTTCTCCATGCTCCACACGGCAAGTGAAATGCCTGCATGAGAGAGGAACAGTCTGGGATTTAAATAAGTCTCTGCACAAAGATGAGAACTCTGAATTTTGCCACGTTTTTCAGCTCTCAACTCCAATTATTTAACTCACACAGCATGGAACAACATTAGTATTGAGATTACTTTCACATTTCACTCTTTTTTATTTCACCAAGGATATTTTTGACTTCAACATTTCAACTTCAACATTAACTGCACCATGAGACACTAGGCAGATAGTAGGAATCTGGTTTGGATACAGGCACTGTTGCCACAGTATCTTTAAGCAGCCTCATCCCTTCTGATAATGCATTACCAGTCCCATTTCCCACAGACGTCCTCCCATTCCTTCCCCCACTGCACATCATACCCTCTATGATGAGTCCCAGCTTATTTAAACTCCATTAGCTGCTACACCTCTGTGAAGGCATTCTGGCTTCAGCTGACCTTGGGGCCAGATCTCTGCAGAACTGATCTCTAACATCAGCATTAAGCATTAGCTTAAACTGATACACACAGAACAAGAAGTAACCGTGTACGATGCCACGGTTTGATTTTCTCTCTTGCAGCTTTTCCTTTTGCTTGATGGACATAGAATCATAGAATCATTAGGGATTGGAAGGGACCTCGAAAGGTCATCTAGTCCAATCCCCCTGCCACAACAGGATCACCCAACATGCTTCTCTTCTCCCTAGAATCAGCTTTCTCCACCTTTAGTTGATTCTGTACTTTAAAGAGCACTTTCTTCCCCCACCTCAAAAAGCAACCTTTTTGTTACTTTGTTTCTCTCCTCTGCAACAAAGTTTGAAGGAACAACTTATGTCTAGGGTCCAGTAACTCCTTGGAAGTCCACAGACACCACGTACTCACTTCTCAGTGACCAAGCACATGTCCCACAAGGATGAGTATCAGGTAACTTTTGTTTTTCTGAACGTCATTTACCCTGTATTGGCCCCAAAAGGTCTGGAAGGCCCAGGTTTGCAGCTGGGGAAGTATGTCCATTTCTCCAGAGTACTACAGACCAGTGAGTGAAGAACATCCCTGGTGTGCAAGGGAAAAACATGCCGGGGCAACACTAGGAAGTGAAATGCTGGGTAGGGAATAAGAACTCCCAGAAACCTAAACCAACCCATCTATCTCAACTTCTGCATATGGGTCAGACCTGAATGCAGTCACAAGTAGGTGCTACCTTCACCATACTTGGGAGAAGCTCACTGTGCTCTTTTCTGGGCAAACAGTCTCCTGGACTGAACCACAGAACAGCAGAGAATACGTACACCACTCTTTAGGAATGGTTAGAGATATACAGTAGTTTGACCCCCAAATGTGACACAGATCCAGAACCACAGTGGTTACCCCATGCAGACAAAGTAAGAAGGTTCCCGAGTGTTGCATATTTTGTATTTTCACTTTTTGCATTGTCTTCTTTCCCCTTCTACACTGTTTCTCTTTCTGTGAATTAATTGTCACTTCATGATCCTACCCTGAACAGCAGAATGGCAGTTATAGCTTTCCATTTAAAAACACATACTTTCAGCCAAAATGAAATACATTTTAAAATCTGGTAAGAGCAAAACAAGGGAGACTTTGCGCTGAGTGCCTTGTGTTTGCAGAGGACTGCTAAGCACTGCAGACGGCACAGTATGTAATGTCGATCCATAAACAAAGCATAATTAACTGAATCAAAATAGCAGGTAAATTGCTACTTCACTACTCTTCTTCTCACGTCCCCCCTATTTCCCTATTTGTCTCCTCTTTCTCTGAGAAACATATTTCATGGGGACACATCAAATATGTTGCTGTACCATAGCAAATTCTTCACTGAAATCCAGAAAGTTTAAATTTAACAAGATGTCACTTTTCCAGCAAATGAAAGCCTCATACCACATTCAAGAGGTTTAGTTTAAAAATTATTTCTTTTTTTATTTACCATACAGAAATTGCTTTCCTTCAATATCTGTTTTAAAACTTTGCACCCCTGAGGTCAGATTAATAGACACAACTCTCTCCCCACTTCCTACAAAGAGAAATTGTGTCCCTGTCACATGTTCCCTTTTCTCTTTACAAAATGTTGATACATATGGTTTCGTACAACTGTTCTCTCTCAATTCTGGAACAACAGTCTATCCCACTCTTCTGGTTGGAGACCATTACAGTCCTGAGCTTTCTCCCCCGTTGTTTGTTAACTGCCATTTCTACACCCTCAGCAAGCATCCAGACTTTGCCCTGTTGCTAGATTATCATCTGTTTATCTGTCAAGGGTTTATCCTGAGACAATATTAACCAATATTCTGTGAATTTAGTTAGTGGGCAGAAATAAACAAAACCAATAAAGGTTCAAAAGCCACTTATAAATTGCAGGCTAAACAAAGAAACTGACTCAGTTTGGAGGAAAAAAACAAGACATATTTAATTTACCCCAAATGAAAACTCAAACACAAAAACATACAGAGATTAATCACATGCTCTTACATAACTGAGCCAAGCTGCTATCTCCACCTCCTCAAAGGGAAAAGGCTTCCAGGAGTTCTTCCTCCTTCTGGAAAAGTGGAGGCCCTTCAGTTCATCCACATGTCCCTCAGTGTCAGCAGGCATTTTAAAGTCCAGTTCCCTGTTCAATGTGCTTCCACACCAGTCCTCCCTTGTCAGCACATCATTTCCTACAGCCACTAAGGAGGGAAAACTCAATTTCAGCAAACAATGCAATTCAGAAGAAATCTTCCTTCCTATGATCTCTGAAGTTCCATCTTCCACTCTCTCCCATTCACCACATTCCCAGGTTAGGATGGCTGCCCTGCCCAGCTCCAGCAACTACATGCACCCTATCTGAACAAACAAATAGAAACAAAGTGGAGAAAGAGCCAGAAACCTTGAAGCCCAGAAAACCAGAAGCTCTAAACCAGTCATACCAGTTTTCAGAGTCAAAAAAATTTCACAAGTTTTCATAGCGGCTTCCCAATGCCTCAGGCCAAGAAACCCACTAAATTCACTATGACTTTACTCAACACAGATTGTAGTTCATCTTCACAGCACAGGCACCTACCTCTTTCACACATTTTTTTTTTTTTGTAGTGTAAGAAACTCTTGGTATTTCTCTCAAGGTCCTTTCATCTGCTTTTACTTTATTCCTACACATCCTGCCTTCTGAGACATATCTTTCTATGCTGAGCCCTCTTTTTCCTCTGTCCTTGCCATAACCTTTGTGGTTATGAGACATCTAATTCGAAAGAGTGTCTTTCCAACTAATTCTGTCAATTAAGTTTGGGATATAAGTTCTAGATACTTTTCACATCTGAAACTTCAAGAAAATCTACACCTCCTCCATATTTCAACCCCTTGGCTCCTGAGTCCAGATGACTTCCATAATTAATTCATGTAGTTTATCAAAATTTACATTTCCAAAATCAGGAACCTTAACTACAGTCCTGCTTCTATTTTATGTAAACACCATAGACTGGTAAGTACTTGTGTAAATGCTTCTTTTATTTTTGTTCTTCCATGGAAGCCATGGTGCTTATCAAAATTGAGTCTGAAATTCACACTCAGTCAAGAAGTATTTAATCTACTGTGCTTACAGGTACCTTGAGAAATAGAACCCTACTTCTGCATGCCTCCAACCTACATATAGGAGCCTAATTCTCCCATAAAGTCGTCATTTCCAGTTGTTATTTATTTCCCTAATTATGCTACGAAGACCTCTGTTCTTGTCTAGATGATAAAGATGAACTAAGGGCTACAGCAGCCATCAGGAATGAACTCTACATATTCTCTCTTGACTACCTTTTCCCAAAGTAATGTCAACGTGGACACATTTTACACAGGGACAGCCATAAATACTAATAATTGCTTTTTTCAAAGGGAGAATTGCAAAGCAATTGCATCACCGAACAGCAGAAATCCTAGGGCTACTGGACTCCGGGCTGTTCTAACACTGGGATACCTCAAAAAAGCATCTGCCTGTGAATCAGGAAGGCTTTGGCCTGGGTAGCCTGAAGAGGCAGAGGCCTGAGGACTCAGGAAGCTTGGGAAGGGAGACCAGAAAAGTCTGATCCTCCACTAGCCTGGCAGAAGACGAGGGAAGGGAGCCAGATAGCTGCTAGCCCATCATACAGAGAAGGAAGGTGGGAGCTGTCTATGCTGGAGGAGGAGAAGTTTTGGAGGTGGGGGACCAGAATTTAATTCCTTTTAATTTTGCTATCGTATTTTCTAAAAGGTGATTTTGCCACTTGATTATTTGCTGCCACAGCAGTGGTCTGATCAGCCTAGTGGAGAAATGAGGGGTGGCTGGTGGGGGCAGTGGGTACAGGGCAGAAACTGCCAGCTCAGCACCCTGTAGGGCTTCAGTGGAGCTGATGCACCCCAAGAACAGCAGTTTCACCCTGCACAAGTGGCATTTTCTAGTTGAGCATGCCTCAACTAGTAGAAAAACACTTTTGATGAGCTCATATGCAGGATGCTAGCAGCTCTAGTAACAAACAAAATACTTAAATCTTTCACACAATGTGAAGCAAGAGCAGCATTTCAGCCACCAAATGAGTAATACTTCTGAAGCAGACTCAACAAGAAGCTTGTGGGAATTTCTGTCTAGCATTATTTACCACTACAAGTTATTTACCAGATCTAGCCTGTTCAGACTGCTCTGCTTGTTACACGAAAAGAAAAAAAGACTGAATTCTGGGAGTCGTTCTTTGTTGTGGTCGGCTCTCACTCACTTTCACTAATACGATATGAAAAAGTTGCCTGGGATTTATAACAGCAAAGATGGAAACTTTCTGCATCACTCCAGTAAACCTTACGGGACAAGGCATACAGATATATCTGCGCAGTATGTGCATGTACAGGAAGCTCATGAAAATCAATCACCTTAGAAAAAAACAAGACAGTTAGGAAGAAAACTGCTTCACCAATTTCTTCCATTACTCATGCCAAAGGGCAGATGTAAGATTAAAACCAAAAGCAGAATTTTCAAAAGCCTTTTGAAAGCTCGCCTGGATTTCCTACCTTGTCACCTTTGTGAGCCACACAGAGAATGAGAAGTCTATGATCTCTTGAGAAGCAGGATACCACCTAACATAGCGACACGGAACAACAGTAGGTCCAAAAAATGGTTTCACTCGGGATCAAAGCACATTGTACTTCACTCATGCAGCTGCAGAAAGAATAGGATATGATGAAACAGAACACTTTCCTTGTGGTTTTATGTCTATCATCCTTGCACTTTCGTAATGAGACATTAGGACATAGGCTGCCATTGAAGTCAATTGCACAGTTCCCATTGACTTCAGCAGATATAAATCAGATTAATATTATGCTTTTCAGTTTTCTGGAGGTTTAAACACCTCATAAAATAAATTTACAGATGAACTAGTAAATGTACACTTACAAAGAAACCTCCTAAGGAGTCCCTAAAGCCAAATTTTTAAATGCTGCTATTCATCCAGTTTATATCAGACAGACTAAAGAGCTGTCAAACAAGGGTGCATACATCAAGAACTGCAATAAGAAACACTGAAAATACATTCCAGAAATATAATTCCAAAAATATCATTTGGCATATTTGACAAAACAGACTTAGGAGAGGGTTTTATATTATGTGACATATTTCACAAGCTCAGAAAACCCTATCTATTTATTTATCTGCCTATCCATTTCAGTGATCGGTAAATGAAAACACACACAGTATGTGCAGCAAGTTTTTTTTCCAGGAACCCTTTCAAAACCACTAAAATAAAAATGCGAGAAAAGCTAATTGAGGAAGAGAGAAAAAGTGAAGGAGGAGAGAGACTCTAACCAAGAAGAAGTCAGAAATACTACCATCCAGGGCTGACATTCTCTTCTACAGAGCTATGTGCCCATTGGGCATACTTTTTGATCTCGCAGACTTTCCACATGTAAAACTCCAATTTACTTCAATGCAAATCAACAAAGTGCAGGATCTAATTAAGCCTGCTGAGGTCTGAAAAAGAATCTCATGTGCTGCCTGAATATTTCTAAGAAATTTAGAGATTTTCGAGACAGTTTGCCTAATTCATTGCTCAATACTAATTTATATTTCTAAGTATAATGTGTAAATATGAGCAAAAGGTGAACACCAGATGATAAACAGATAACAAGAACTAACAGTTACCTAACCTGACTTGAAGAAGGCTTTATTAAATAGAACATCATGCATGACATTTCCAAGGAAAGAGTTGTGATTGATGAATGACATTCGCACTATCATCTAGTTTCAGATACTACTGGCACAGGAAGAATAGCTCTTTCGGCAATTAATAACCACTTGGGAAATATTTGCCCGTTACCACACAGGAGCACGGTAAAGAAGTAAGAACTGTCAAGTCATCCAGAGCAAAATTCAACTACCTTAACCTGGAAATGTTGTCTTCTTTTTGCACCACGCTGTGCTTCATTTAGAAAACACCTTGCACCACCTCAACAAGTGAGATGGAGTTCTGTAGTTACCATCCACCAGTCCTCCTCAGTGCTTCGTTTGCAGAGCAGCTGTATGTCAGATATAGGGATGAAACCATATGAGGAAAAACACAATGCAATCAGAAAACTAGAGTCACTGGCAGTTCAATGCCAACGTACGGTGGAAGCACACTGAGACCGCAGAGAGCATTCTGATACACTTAGTTCCTGGACACTCGTCTGTGTAGCTTGTAACATTATTTTAATGAGGTGTTTTGCATATACTTGGTTTTAAAAACAAACTAATAAAGACTATATCCTCTATGTGCATCCAAAGCCACCCATCAACTACGATGGTGCCTTCAAGCCCAATAGAGAAAGGAACAGCAAAGAATCGCTGAACCCTGGACTAACCTAGGCTGGGAAGGACCTCGGGAGGTCATGTGGTCTCAGCCCTGTTCCAAGAACGACTGACTAATTTCAACATTACACATGGTTGCTCAGGGCCTTGTTAAGGTTTTCCAACCCTCTACACACATTCAAGCTAGTGAAAAAGAGAAACTACTCTGGAGGCTTGCCAACAGCACTGGAACGATAAAACGTAGGAGGCCTGAGTGGCATTCCATCCCGGGAGGGAAAGGCCCCCTGCTCTCTCAGCTGCACTGTGTAGCATCACTGCAGCTCTCAGCAACACCCAAGGACGACACTAAAATACTCTGTTTTGGTGCCTGGTGCCCCCAGCTAGTGACTGCTCAGTCATCCTGTGAGGATGGTGTATGGAAAATTTGATCATGGGAAGGAGCTGTGAGAGGCACAGAAGATGAAATCTATGGAAATATTTGCTGTTAGGCTTTAGTAGATCTCTGCGGAATATTTGGTAACTGTAGTTTTTTCCATGTATTGAAACAGTCAACCGAATCTGAAAGGCTTTGTGAGGGTGGCAAAAGGTATGTACCTGATGCAAAGGCAGAGAAAGACCTGACCTTGTTCTAAAACCTTTTAAAGTACAGAGGTCAGATTTTTTTTTTCTAAATAAGCAAAACCCATGATTTTTTATGAGCTTTCTCCCTATAAATAGTTTGATCACTTTTCAATTCAAAGATTTTTAAAACCCCAAAACAAAAGACAAATAAATTCAGCCTAAATACACTGAGTTCAGCAAAGCTCGGTCTAAAAACCCGAAAACAGAACCTTGTAACAGAAAGTGTAAGAAAATCTTCATCATGGGCAGAGCTGCCCATCCTGTACGTTAAGCACATTGGAATCCTTAGAAGTGAACAGAACCACATAACTGAAGCCACTAGACTGCATTTCTCCGGTCCCCATTTCTGCTGCACTATCTTACAGTTAATTATTGTTATAAACCGCAGCCAGCTGATGGGAGCATCAGCGAAGCACATTTTCCTCTGGAACTAAACTCCAGAAGAGAAAAACTTCTGCTTATGCATTGCATCAGGATTAAAGACAAATTCTGAGGTTCGCTTCCAGAGAAAATGCTGGTGCATTCAAACCTTACTAATGTACAGGGGAGGAAGTGCCAAAGGACAAGAGCACTCCACAAATACAGCTGCAATTCCATGAAGTCAGAGCAAGCAGCTCCTTGCCCGCAAGATGAGGTAAGTAAGGGATGTAGTGTAACAGCCCACAGAACACGAGCAGATCTTGCAGCCCTATCTGAGCTGTGAGGCCCCAGAACTAAGAATATTAAACAGATACGTTTAGATTTTGTATTCAGCTTAGATTTTATTTGACAGCTCTAAACTCTGATTGTTTTGTTAAGTATTCTTTCTATTATTATTATTTTTAAGGGGTTGGATCTTTTATGAGCTTCTGGTATGCAATGTCACTAGCCAGTAAAGGATCACTGATGAACCCTCCATCCTGTCGTACTCAGCAGAAAGTTTGCCGCTCGTTTCAGAGAAGCAAGAGCTTCACCCCACAGGAAATCAAGGTAAGTGGGAAATAATACTCATTTCATCCAATTGCATAGTAAAGCTCACTCAGGATCTCAGTCCACAGACATTTCCTTTTTCTGTCAGAAAAATGCGGTTGGGAGGATATGTAACATAAAGTACAAAAAAGGTGCTGTAACACAGAGTGAGACAAGGGGGCCAAAGCTGTAAATTCTTTCCATCAGCATGGTAATCTGTATTTGTAAAAGGCCAATATTGAGCAGGCAGTGAAAACAGAAACGCACAACCACATCACATCATTCCGCTGCCACAAACATTCATACTAATTTCCACCATCAAACACACACTGTGATTACTTAAAGGGGTTTTTTTTAACCAATCCTACTTATAAAAACAAAATCCTCAGCACGGTATAACTTCACCTTTTCATATTCTTCAACGTGAATGTGTATCAAACTGGCAACAATCTGTGTCTTGCGTACAAGCATCCTTCAGGGTCACTCACACAGAATCAAACCCTTGCTGTAAGTACATACTTTTTTTTCCCCTTGATTTTTATGTTAAAAATTGAAAATTAATCTTGCAAGTCATTTTGAACCAGAGAAACAGGGCTGACAAAGCAGGCACTGTAGTCTGATATCTTTTATTAGGCCAACTTAGAGTTCAAAAATATGCAAGGTTCCTTGACCACACACAAGTTCATGTATGCAGAACTCCAGGCTGGACCCATAAAAATGTGTTAAACTACTTGCTTTAAACTACTACAGATATATATGTGTGTGTGTGTACGTGTGTATAATGTACGTGCACGCACATTTGAAAGGCTTCAAAATAAACTGTTCAGGTTTAAAATAACAACTCTGAAGGACTTTTGTGGGTTGGCATCTAATCTTTCTCTATATTACTTACTGGGTTTAATAAAGAAACTTTAGCATTTCTGATTTCTAATGAGTTCTAATTCCTATGAAAAGACTCGTGATTCTTAGTTAATGGCATCAGCAACCACAGGTCCTTTGACGTTACTAATAATCGCGGTGAGAATACCCAGCAGAGGTACAGCACATCAAGTGTTTTACAAGGACCAGTACAGCTGATCGCTAACCTGGTGATAGCAATGATACTTTGGGATGCTTTATGCAGGTAAGATGTATTATAAATGGGTATGGCTTGTCTGTGTAAGAATTTGAATGGTTTTAATGTCACTATGTGCCACACAACACAAGGTGTGTGCGTAACTCGCTCACCTCTACTTTTCCTTCCACAAGCATGTAGACACATCACTGCCAACTTGTCAGTGGCTCCCAGCCCACGGCAAGTCTTCTTCCACCCAGGGAACAGAGGGGCCACTTGTGGAAGCTACATACAAAGAACATATGGAAGAATTAGAGTGATGAAGGCAACCGCTCTTCTTTCTTCAAGTTCTGGCACCTGTGAAACTCTTCCTGGGTGTTTTGTGATGAGTGCAGTCACACCAGTAAATATGAGCTATTCATTGGACCAAAGACTGAAGGAACAGCGTCCTCCAAGCCTTTGTGCTACCAGACTTCATGTGGTGTCTATACAGCCTTCAGCTACTGGAACTCTGCCAGCACATGCTGTGGCAGTACCATGTGCTCTAGTTGTGTATGCCCTGAGATGTGTTGGTGGATCTAATCTGATAACATCAAATGCAGATCCAGTGAAGTCCTCTAGCTCATTTTGAATGAGTTTGAAGTCAGTGCTGCATCTTTTTAGATTTGATCCTGAACAACAAAGGATGCTTGAGACTAAAGAGCACCACAGATTTGCAGAAAAGCTTTGCCTGGCTAAGGCAGCATGTTCGAGCAGGATCAGCATTTTGATCTTTCTACTGGTAAAGCGGGTCATGGGAAAACATATTGGTAAGTGGATATACTGATTAATAAGAAATCTGAAACCAATTTTAGAATAAATTTAAGATGTGGATTCAGTGCTACTCTATCCACTTGAAAATAATATGAAGGATTAGACGTAAAAGCTAGAACTTTATTTATTCTTGAGCTGAGGTAACAGCTACTAAAAGTGTGGATTTCACTGACAGATGATTTAGTGAGCATGATGACAGATGCTCAAACATGGGTCCATTAAAGTTAAAAGCAACATGCTTAAATCTCATGAGGAGGGATTATTTCTTATTGGTAAAGAATGTGTGTCAAAACCTTTAGAAACCTAGGAACCACATAATGAGAAAATAACAAACACTCAGCACTCATAAGTGTCTGCCTGAAGTTCCCACTAAATGGGCTTTGATAGATCACTTTTTTCCTGACAATAGAAACACCAGAAGGATTGTAGCTCCTCACTGCAACCTGTGATGAAAAATACTTTCTGTAGCCAAATGGAAAGCCAATGAGAGGAGCTTCTCCCTAGAAATAAGGTTTTTTGCACTTCTAAAGTGAATGAAGTCTACAGATAACATTTGAGACCAATAATATCATCTGGGGCACATGGACGTGTAGACATAGCATCAAACAACAATATTGGGATATGATCTTCCTTGAAGATGACAGATTTATCAGTGACCAGGAAGACACAGAAGATCTAAAAACTAAAATTAGTTGTGCTTTTGCTTCTGCAACCTCCACTGCCTGTTGCAGAGGCCGCTGCAATGCACTGGCTCAGTCAGCCTCAGGGTTTTGTGTCCTTTTCTTGCTTGGAATCAATGAGGGTGACTGGAAGGCTAGCTAAGAGCTATCCTCCCTTTCTTTGTGGGCCTTGGTGACAGCTGACTGCTGCTACGGAACTGGTCTTCTGAAAATACTGGTCTTGGGTGCAGCTGATGACCCAGACCTCTCATTAACCGGGCACTAGAGGAGAGAAATAGACAATTCTTACATGTGGTTCTTCTTTTCATAAAGGAAATGTCAAAAACAGGTCAGATTAATTATTTCCCAGAAACACCTACTCCTCTGCTTTAATCATAAACATTATCTGGGGTGACATGCTCAGATACAAACATCCACATTGCAGACATCCTCACTTAGATTACAAGGATCCCACACTAGACATCTGCATTTCAGAATAAGAAAACATCGGTGCCTTATGGTATAGCTGAATCTAGAGGGTGATATTATCATCACAGTCTTCCACAATACAAAGACGAACAATTCTGACTCCCAAGTCTTCTCTGAGCTTTCGTAATGAATGTGAAACTGGAATGTCCTTCCAGTACCTGGCAGGGGAAAGTGGCAGAGGTACATTTTATGAGCAACTCTAGTGATAAGCAAGGGGAATGGTTTCAAGCTAAAAAGAGGACAGATTTAGACAGGATCTTAGGAATAAATTCCTCACTTTGAGGGTGGGGTAGTGAGGCAATGGAACAAGTGTTCAAGGCCAGGGTGGACAGGGTCCTGGGCAACCTGATGCAGTGTCCCTGTCCATGGCATGGGGATTGAAACTAGATGATCTCTGAGGTCCCTTCGAACCTAAGCCGCTCTATGATTCCATAACTGCACAAATGGAAGGAATGTGGCCTGTTTCTCAAGAGCAGAAAATAGATTACGGCCACCACTTCTTTCACATGTGGCTTAAAACCTGGGAAGTTCATGACGCTAATTAAAAAGTAGGAGTAGGCAGGTCCATGCGAACAAAGAGGTGAAGAAGAAAGGTTTAATTGGGCTCCCACTTCCAGTTCCTATTGCACACACTCCAAAATTGCTGTAATGTCTTTTTCAGAGAGCTTTATTATGTTATTTTACCCTGTCTTCCAAGCTAGAGTAGGTGTAGAGACCTCTTTCGATATGTTTACACTGAATTAACATTAATTAATGATGAAGGGTATAATGAATGATCTGTTCAACCAACTAAAAGTAGATGTCTACATAAGTGAAATGAATTGTCTCTAAGCTCCCTTGATTTCATTGATTAGTTTGACTACAGAGGGGATTTAAACATCCAATTCACATGTGGACACCTACATTTACCCCAAAGGCAAGCATCTAATATCTCTCACAGGCTTCGTAACTCTCAGTGGCAGACAGGTAAATACTCCTGACTAGTTTAGTAATGAGCTGAATGATCTGAACAAAATGAAGAATTGGTCTGAAAACAACAGGAGGGAATTCTGCTGAAAGCAAAACAATAAAGGTCTAAACCTAGGCAGCACATGAAGGGGTGGGGGGGGCACAGTGTAAGAAGCAGTTCAGAGAACCAAAAGGAATACATTCAAGATTCATCAACTGTAATTTGATTTTCAGCCATAATATGATAAATGTATACCTGAGAAGGCACTTGAAGGAATCCTTCCATTCTGTTTGGTACAAATTACGTTGCATTCAATTTGAGACACTGAACATTAGGAAAGATGTAAAGTAAACCTAAAGCTGCAAGAATGGCTGGAGGTCAAGAAAATTAAGTAGTTCTCAAGTGATTTCAAGTCAAGAGTCAGAAATGGTAGTAAGGGGTTTAACTTGCAGCCAAAGAGATTCAGGTTACAAGTCAGGCTTGTACATGAAACTCCCACATGTCAAAAGGGGCAGTTTTCTAAAATTATTAAGCACTGGAGTGAATCACCTTGAGATGTTCTGAAATCTCCATTCTTACAGTCTTGGAAAACAGGTTAGTCACATGTCTGTTAAAGGACACCATAGTTATACTTAATTCTGCCTCGATCAGAGGGAAGGAGAGATGACCTCAGATCAGCTCTAGCTCTGCTATCTGTTACTCTCTGATAACAATCCATACAGAAGCAAAAGTATGATTTGCCTTAGATTACAACAGCACGGCATATCCAGAATGAGGACACGCTGTCTTATCTCATCGTTTTAAATAATACCAGACAGCAATACCGACCTATTCTTAAGACAAAAAATTCTCTTACGCATATTTGCATTTTAAAATATATAACAGAACCACAGAATAGTTTGGGGTTTAAGAGAACTTTAAAGACCATCTAGTCCAATCTCTCTGCAGTGAACAGGGACCTCTTCAACTAGATCAGGTTGCTCAAAACTCCATTCAGTCTGACACTGAACACTCCCAATGATGGGGCACCCACAACTTCTCTTGCTCATATGTTTGAAAACACAGATTCATTTAGGTTGGAAAAGACCTTTAAGTCCATCAAGTCCAACCATTAACACCTTCCAGGAGGATCTACTCCATAGGGATGGAAGTGAGGCCAAATGGTAGTTGCTAGGATTCTATTTCATAACTTTTTTTTAAAATGAGGATGATGTTTACCTTTTTCCAGCCATCAGGGATTTTCCCTGACTGTCATGACTTTTCCAGTGTCATGGAGAGTGGTTTGCCAGCTGTATCAGTCAAATTCCTCAGGAATGCATCTGATCAGGTCCCATAGACATAGTTCAGGTTTCTCTGGTGGTCTTGAATCTGATCTTCTCTTACAGTGGGACAGACTCTGCTTCTCCAGTCCCTGCCTTGAAGTTCAGGAGCTTGAGAGGTGTGGAAAGGGAAATGACCATAAAAAAATGAGACAAAAAAGGGTATGATGAGTACCTCAACCTTCTCCATGTCACTTGTTACTAGTTTTCCTGTCCTACTATTATCACCTCAAAATGTTAAAAAATGCCTAACTACATTAGTGTTGAATCTGTAAATACAAACTGACCAATTTCATCATGTTGATGTATAAAACTCAGGCTCACATTTACAGACGCATCAATTAATTAGCACAGTAAATATATCACACAGCAAACGGCGATACAAAACTGTGCATACAATTCCATGCAGTATTACTATATTTTTAGTTGCCTGTAAACTCCCTGAAACAGATAGCAAAGAATACTTGCAAGTACACAGCAGTCTTATCTTTGTCGTATGTAAAGGTCACTTTTATTTTCTTCAATGACTCCCCTGCTAAATGATGATAATGCAGACCCAGAAGTATGATCTCATTCATTCTTTGTCCTTTTCAAAACAGATGGGCTGGGAGATCACCATGAAAACTGCAACTTCACAATCTTCTAATGTAACTGCTAAAACCATGTACTCTCTCAGAAACCATGCCAATCATTTGCACAGAATTAAGGCAATTTTCTGGCATTATATTTCAATGACCTTGTGCCCAGGGCAGAAAACATAGTGTGGTGGTTTTTTTTCTAGATGGCCCAGCCATACACCCACCACTTCTGTGTGGTCCTGCAGCAATACTAGTGGTCAAGGAGGCTAAGCATAAGCAAAGAAATCACCTTTTAAAGGCAGGTGTTCTGTTACATCTAGGGGGGACTTCACCTACTTCTTCCTTTCTGCAATGAATAACAATTTACTGCTATCTATTTCTTATAAAGAAAGTATTCTATCGAGTTTTAGATTTCAATTGAATTTCCCAATTCCATTTCAGGACTGATGTTCCCACCTGTACCATAGAACTCTGGGGGAAAAGTATGGTGTAAACAGTGTGTCTCATGCTCTTGATGCTGCTGTAGTTGGATACGTAAGATGGTTCCTGTCTGTGCCTCGGAATCCCTCCCCCTCAAAACTGTAGTCGTGCATGCTACAGTTTAATATTGGTAACCTTACACACTAACAAAGTCACCAGAACGATCGGATTACAATAACATTCCGATGCTATTTTTGGCTTCTGTAAACCCTCAGGTAGCAATGTAGAAGCCACTGGCTCAGTCTGGACAGGCACTGTCTTCTGGAGCTCTGTGAGTGACACTCGCCATCCGGATCCACAGATACAGCAGCACAGACGCTTTAGCTCTTTTGTCAGGTCAATGACATGCTCAGAATTTGTCTAGACAAGGTGCTTTGAGAAAATCAGCCTGGATCAACAAAGTGAAGTGAGTTACATGATACTGGATTCACACTCTGAATAAGTATCTGTGCGGGTGTTTAGTACTCTTTTTGCAAATTGGCACTGCAAACCCATGAGATTAACCTCCACACGCCACTGATGAGAGCTTTTCGTGCTCTGTGACAGTGCAGTTTCTTAACAGGAACTGCCTAACGCAAACTATAAAGCCTTTACATTATTTGATATTTTTTTCAGGGCTATGATGGGCTCCATCTAAACCTGCAGTTCGTAACCAGCCAACAAGAGGAATGACAGCAGTCACGAGAGAAGTGGTACATCCAGCAGATTAGAAGCTCATGCTTATATTTGTTGTTACAACTGGGGGCGTTCAGATATTGTATAACGGTGCCCTGCTGACATTGAGATTTCCTAAAATTCATATTAATGAGGCATCCACAACGTGGACATATTGCCCCTCTTTCCACAAGAATTAAGAGACCAGAAGTGATCTGTTATGTGGATGCCAGAAAAATTAAAATGTGCATAACTTAATATTAAACGCAGAATACAGATGTCTCTGTCTGATCTGTCATATCGCACCAGACACTGCTTTTCTTTTGCTGTGAGTAGCATCTGGACGTCACTGGGCCCAAACACTTGTGCCTCAAGACACCACACTCACCTCTAGAAAAAGACAGACAGAAAAAGGCTCTAGGGCAGTGTGTCACGCTGGATCACTGCCCGTGCCATGACACCGTATTAACCCTGACAGATGTACTTCAGCTTGTCAGCCCCATTGCTCCGGTTTGGTTTCAGTCAGGTTGGTGCCTCCCTGGTTGGTTTGCCCCCTCCCTGGAAGTGTTCAAAGCCAAGTTGGATGGGCCCATGAGCAGCCTGGTCTAGCGAGAGGTGTCTATGCCAATGGCAGGTGGGTTGGAAGCAGACAATCTCTGATAGGTCCTTTCCAATCTAAGGCATTCTATGATTCCTCCCTCACTTGAGGCCACAGTTCAGGAGCTAATGCTCTAGGCCTTATAAAATTTTGAATTAAGCGTATAGAATCTTTTTCTGGATAAGACTAGGTGGTGACATACTAATCTAGTTATCTTCTGCAACAGGATAACAGATGGAAGAAGCAGGAGGTGTCATATCTTGACTGGTTTTGACACTGACATTTATTATTCCTCTATATTCTATATTCTAAGACAGAAATTCTATTCTATATTCTATATTCTATTCTATTCTATATTCTAAGACAGAAACACAGTTGAGAGGAAGCTTGTATAGGATGAGTACAAACTGTCTAGGAATTAATTCACTAGAAGTACTTATCAATGGTTAGTTATTGAAGTAGGAGGATGTAGAGCGGAATTCCCCAGGAGTCTGTTAAATTTGTGGCTTCTCAATACTTCCATTATCCATCTCAATAAGGGAAGATAAAATATGCTTATTCATTACCGCAGATAATCTCATGCTAATAGAGGATGCTAGCTCACTGAATAGGACTGAAATTCAGATTATCTTGACAAATTCAGGACATAGTCTTAAAAATAGGTGGCAAATGAATAACTACATATGCAAAGCCCTGCACTTTCATATTGCATAAATACAGGCTAAGCAAGAATTGGTAAGGCAGCAGCTGCATAGAAAGGGGCTAAGGGAGCATAACTGCAATTAAAAAATATTTTTAAATTAAAAAAAAGGCAAATCTCACTGAAGGGAACATAAAGGTAAGACAGCCTTTAGTAGAGTTGAGTTGTCTTCTCCCTCAGCCTCTCTGAGATATGGTAAATAAGAAATTGAACAGTTCAGAAAAGAGCTACAAGAAATATCAGAGGTCCAAGAAAATACAACACCCAAGAAGAAAGAACTAAAAGACTGGCATGGTTTAGTCTATAGATGACTACAGAAAATACATCAAGACTTCCAACATGAAGGATGGTTAAACACTGTCATAGATTGCATGAGGGCTGTGAGAAATCGCTATGCCTGGATGTCTTTAAGAACAGGCTAGAACAAATGGGAAAGTCAAATGGATAGCAGGGCATTGTGAGAGGTTTGGTGTTCTCTGACATCTCTTCAACACTCTTTTCTAGGTTGCAGTCACTCTGCATTTTCTGAACTTTTTGTTGTGAGTAGTTGCGTTCAGAACAATTGTGCAGAGACCAGCATTTCTCATTCAGCATTTTACTTGTTATAAATTCAGTGAAGTCCACTAGTTCTCAGAGTTCACTGCACTAAAGCTAAGGCAGTTAGACAGCCTGCTTTTATAATGCTTTCATTGAATAAATTTGCAAAGCTGCTACCTAGAGTCTACATTATTACTCAGCACCACTTTGTTAATTTGGAATCCAGATCTGGTGACTGATTTAGGAAAACAGTTCAGCTAATCCCTAGTGAATAGAAATCCTCAGCCCAAGATTGTATGGCTCACCAGATTCCCACATGTGCAAATGCAGCAGCTGCTTTGCAAAGGGAAGTTAAACTATCAAGTGCAAACTTTAGGGGGTTTTCACATGATGTGCTTATTTTCCTTCCACAGAGATCTAGGGCTCCAAAAGGAAGAAGTGAAGACAGTCACAAACTTTGCCAGCAGACAACTGTTGTAGCAAGGTGGCAAGTGCACGTATGTATTTCAGAAAGCTCTTTGAGTGTGGTAATTCTTTCAGGAGAATGCTCAGAACTACTATGAAACACCCCCCCCCCGCCCCAGTTCTGCTAATTAGCCTTGTCTCACTTCTTCAGTTAGTGTGCATAGCCATGGGATATCAACAAACTATATATTTTAAACTATTTCCATGTAATTGCCTTCTGCATGATAAAACACATTCAAGCAGAGCACTATAAATTATAATTCCTCAGCGAGAGCGTCTGTGAATACCGGAATGCCCCCGTGCATATTGTTTCCTGCCTGATAGGAAGTCCTTAACTGACCCAAAATCTGTTGAACTTTAGGAGACCACAAAAGGCCCATTTCTTCACTCAAACTTGGCGTGACAGTGGGCAAGCAGCTGATTTTCCTGGGTTGTTGAGACAGGCCAGTCAGTCAGACTGCTATATACTGTATCTGCTCTGGCTGTAGCCTTCCACATTGAGAAATAAATGAATAAATTTAAAGAAAATAACTACTTTAATTATGATGACAATATAGACACTTCTGCCTCAAAATCGTTATAAAGACACAATATGTGCTCTCAAATCTAAATCCTTCTGAGTAGCAGTGCATTAGTAAACAGTTCAAATGCAGCTCAAACTAGTTTCTACTAAAGACAAGCACAAAACTTACCTACCCATACTCATGAGGGTATTCTCCTACTATGATTCTTTCTATTGTGATATTATTTGCAATGAGTTTTAAGATCATTATCTAAGTTGTCCAGGTGCATATTGATTTATACATTAACCTCAATATGTTACACAGATTATTCCCCTTTTCTCATTCTTGCTGTGCCCTCCCACCTCACATTTTTTTCCACTTTCTCCCTCCCATATTTTCTTCCCTGTTTCTGAGATTTCTTCTTTTTCCTTCCAGATGAAGTCATATGGGATTAACTTTGGAAGCTCTAAGTACCTTTTCAGCAGACTGATACTCCTCTCCTGTTTGTAGGAGCTCAGAGACTTATTTCTACCGTACTTTGACCTCCTGCCAATTACAGAATGGAGCTCAATTCTCTTAAAAGCACAGTGAGGGACATAGAACAGAACAGCTGAAATCCCTTCATTAGAATCAGGATAGTCTTGTCCAAGGTTACCTTCTAGTAAAAGTATGTTTACAGATGCAATGAGAGATACTTCATACAATGCCTAAGCAAAAAATGAGGCTCAAAGTCTAAAGTTACTCAGGTATTTATCTTCTACTACACGACAAGAAATATCTATACAGGAGTCAGATGTGCGTGGATCCCAGATGACATCTAGGAATCCAGGCCTATGGTCCTATCTGAGCTGCCCAAGCATCAAATAATTCAAGATGCTCTCAGACAGACAAGAGTGTCATGCAGAAAACTTGGCCAAAGTTTCCGAATTAAACATAATTCTGGGCAGTGAATTACATGTTTCTGGCCTGTTTCCTGGAATCTGTGTCAGGGACAGCCAATGGATACTAGAAATGATCATCTGGTCCATGTGAGTCTGGACAAAGATGCAATTGTGTTAATGTAGCTACAGTTTTTATAGTGTCACATGTAGTTGAGCCATTTGAGCTGTAATAAAAGGCAAGCTGCATTTACTAAGATAAGGTAACTATTTTGTGAAGAACAAATGCTTTCTGAACATCATTTGACACTGACTTTTTTTTATAACAAGACTTCCTTTTCATGTAAGGTTTTATAATTTTTATCTGTTCTGCTTACATCCTTGGGTCATCCTGGCTACAACATGTGACATTTTATAAGCAGGCAATAAGTCTCCGTAATCACTGTAAGTCAGTATACAAAATTGTTATGATAAGTCAATGGATTCCCAAAATCCATTGACTGGATTCGTGGATTCCCAAAAATTGTCTACCCAAGATTACAAGCCAAGCAGGTAACTTACAAACAAGACAGAGATGATAGACAAGACAGATAGATGATTTTTAAGAAATAAATGCAAATTTTAAAATATATTTAAAATTATAGTGAAGAGATCCTAACCCTGAGGTTAGGATCTCCCTGGTCACAAATATATTACCCAAATTACTTTCAGTCTTGTCTGAGCAGATGTATCTTACAGGTACTGAACAAAGTCCCTCCATACATTAGCCCTTTAGTACAATAATCATCTTGGTTACTCTTCCCTGAATTCCTTCTAGAGCACTTCTTAACTTCTGACTGAGAAGTAATACTAATTATCTATTAAAATGAGGAGCTATGAATTCATATGTATGCAGACAAACATTTTTTTCTCTGTTTACTCTTAATTTACATCTTGATGAGTCAAATCCCCACTGTCATGTTGCCAAGTCAAGTAGAATTTAACCAGTGATTAAAGTTGCCCTGTGGGATTGTACAAAACACACATCTTTAATTAATTTGATCTGCTACACGCACATGGCCAAGAACAAACAGCATTTTTATCTCTCTAAGCAAAAGCAAAGAAGAAAACATCTCTTCAGATCCACTGGCATTTCAGATTGCAAATAACTTTCAGTTTCTCTAGATTACTACAGATATCTTCAAACAATTCTCTGTGTAACTCTGTATAAGTCTAAGTAGTTCTCCTAGAATCACTGTCCCACCCTTGCCAGCAGCTTTCAGCTTGCTTGGGAACTCTATAAGGCCGTGACTGAAATGCAAACAAAAATCTACTTTTAAAAAAATTATACAAAGAAAATATTATAGTAGGTTTAAAAAAACTCTCCTTTTATCTCTTGCCCTTTTGCTTTCCAGCTAACGGGCCATTCTGCCAACAGAACAGGCTGAATAAGGTCAGTTAAGTGAGAGCACTGCGGGCAGCTGGAGGGGAAACCTGCAGGGGCGGATCATGGCCGGCGAGTTATAGGGGGCGGTAGTCCAGGGTCTCCGGAAAGGAAAAAGAAGAAAAAG
>JAOXOE010000001.1:100560724-100594903 GCA_028565055.1 Phoeniculus purpureus | reverse complement strand
GTCCTATCACTAGATGACATTGAGAAGAACCTGGCTCCATCCTCCTGACACCCACCCTTCACATATTTATAGACATTCATGAGGTCACCTCTCAGTCTCCTCCAAGCTAAAGGGACTCAGCCTTTCTTCATAAGGGAGGTGCTCCACTTCCTTCATCATCCTCCTTGCTCTACACTGGACACCCTCCAGCAGCTCCATGTCCTTCTTGAACTGAGGGGACCAGAACTGGACACAATACTCCAGATGTGGCCTCACTAGTGCAGAGTAGAAGGGCAGAAGAACCTCTCTCAATCTGCTAACAACCCCCCTTCTGATCCACCCCAGGATGCTGTTGGCCCTCTTGGCCACAAGAGCACATTCCTGGCTCATAATCATCCTGCTGTCCACTAGGACCCCCAAGACCCTTTCTCCTACACTGCTCTCCAACAGGTCAGTCCCCTAGTTCAATTAATTTTATCAATCAGTTGCCAGCTTTACCCATTAACGGGTTTTTACACAGACATTGATGGCATTGCAACAACTTGGTCCAGAGACCAGCCCTCCGCATTCAGAGATGCAAGCTGCTCATCATAAGGAAACAATCAAGTGGCTGCAACAGGCTAAAGCACTGCTTTATTCCAGGAAAAACAGGAAAAAATATTTTGTTTTAAAAACAGACAAGATGTACAGTTCTTGTTCCTCTTAGAATTTCTTAAATCTTTAGAGTATTTCACAATTTGATTATTGGCATAAAACTCACTGCTCGTGAGCATGGAAAGGGAAAATTAAAGTCCCTTTATTCAAGTAATAGATAGTGGGAGGACTTACCTCTGTGGGGTTTTTGCAAGATTAATACAACTGCTGAGAAAGACCTACATGAAACAATTCTGCTTCATCAGGTGTCACATTTTTGCTGGGCGCAGCGAGGTCTAATACCTTGGTGGTACTTCTGCATTGGTCTGTAACATAAAGCCTTCATCATGCGGTCACCAGGCTTTTATTTCCTATCTATTCTGTGATTCTACAGTTCAGCGTGACATGGGGCAGCACAAGATCCTCCTGGAGCTCGCAAAAAAATTCTAGTAGTGAAATATCATCTCAAAAAATGTTTCCTTCTGTCATCCTGAGGGGTTTTGCCTCTGAGCTGTGCCCTCCTTGAGCCCCATCATTTGCTGGGGTGTCAAGCAGCTCTTTGTTTCTGCCCGCCTCTAGCAACTTCTCACCCCTACATCCTCAGAGCTTCTCCATGTGAGATTTTGTCAGAAGTTGAAATGATTGAAGTCAGCATGTCTCGCCTCCTACGTACCATCCGATTGATGTCGCTGAGGAAATCAATAGAAGCTCGGGAAGAGCTATTTGCACTAAAGGAGTTGGTGTGGCTAACTATGGTGACCTGTTTCTGCACAGGAACACAGGCACCATCTCACACCAGGCCACCAGCCACCACAGCAAGGAGACACACTGCTGTCCCACGCAGTACAGCCCAGGGAGTGGTGGCTTTGCGAGGAAGAAGGAAAAGTACCCTTGCTCCACAGGGAGAGCATGTGGACCTGAGGACACACTGCCAGGTGCCACCAGCTTGCTCCTGCATAACTGCAAGGGTAAAGCCTCTGAGAAGACCACATCAGCCACTAGTCTCTGACATGAGGGATTTCCCACTTAGATTGGATTTTTCTTAGGCTTGTCCTGCAGCTTGTCCCTTTTTACATCCTCTGTTTAACCACTAGCAAGCACCCCAGGCAAGGATTGCCTCAGTACTGGGGACTCTGCTACCTCTGTCACCTCACCAGAGCCATGCGTTAGCTCTGCTGATTTGTACCAACACAGCCAAGGGTTCCTTCTAGGAGGTTTTTTACAAGAAAGGAGACAGTTAAGGCCAGGCTTTCCATTAGAGAGCACTTTGTGCTGTGCTATGAGGTTGGGTTTTTCTGCCAGTGAGGTCTCGCACACCACTGAAAATTACATTCCACTGCCATCGCTTGAGCTGACCTTGGCAATAGGTTGTGCTCAAGTCATCTTCTGCACCTCCACGAGTCTAGTCTGTGTCCCCTGATGCTAACACTCATTGGCTGGTTGGTTCTCACAAGACTTTTACACTGTGTCTAAGAATTGCTTACCTATGACCCGCCAACCAGCATTCCCTAGGCTTTTTCACCTCCACTCTTCTTTTCTAATGAATATAGAAAGAGGAAGGTGTTCGTAGAAGGTCCCTCTGGCTAAACATTCATTACTGCTCCCATCTGGAAACATGTAATTTATACTGGGAGTTTTTCATACCTTGCTTTGTTGGGGTTTGGGTTGGTTTGGTTTCTAAATCATCAGTGCAAGGTCACTCTGTCCACAAGTAAAGCAGCACACAGGGGTCCTCTCACTGCGGCCCTCCACTGAGGCAGTCACTTGGACATCACCGTGGCAGTCACCACCTCCATGTGGCTGCCACCTGAAAACAGGATGCAAAAAGAGTCTCTCAAATAAGAGACTGCTGCTGGGAAAGAACCAAGACTGAAAAAGAGGACCAAGAGCAACTGGAAATATTTATCTTACCCTGTACCCTGCACGTGTCATCCCCCTCCACCCTCCACTCCTTGTTACAATCTCCACACCACATTTTTCTCCTGCTGCCAGCACCAGTGACTGGCCCAGCCATTCCATTGGCATGGAACCTGCCTGCACCTGACCTTTTTTATTCTCTACATCAACAAACAAGATTTCCTTCCAAGAGCCCATGAGGATATACAGATATACACATTTCTCGGCTCCTAGTGACTTCCCAAGGCAACCACAAACACCAGCTGCCAGCTGCCAGCTGCCCAGGCTCACAGTGAGCAAAAGAGCCAGAAGAGCCTCAAAACGGTGGGGAAGGTTGGAAATTAATTAACTGAACCAGGGGAGTACATGATGACTCACTAGTCAAACTGGATATTGCATTCTTCACTTAAACAAATACAGCATAAGAGCTCTCACACTTACAGCCAGTCTTAAAGAAAGGCACCGTAGAATTACATCAGCTGCAAGATTACTTTTCTTTCAATATAACAACCTAAAGAACAGTTAAAAACAGGCAATGACAGTGTGTCACAGGGAAATCATCCTCTATAATAAGAACGTTCCATAATAGGTGACTGTGTATTATTTTTCCTGCCTTTGGGAGATGATGAAAAGGGGACTGCTCAGCAGCCACACTGTCTCCAGCATGACAGCAGCCCAACATGCAGGTGATATTTCACTCCGCTCGTGAGTAAACTGCACAATTCCTGGCTCTGCCTAGCACAGGAGGACATGAGCGCGCTTTGGAGGAAGCCCATGGGATGCCAGGTAATGATATCACAGCCCCTAGGGAGGGGCATTCTAGAGACTAAAAACAATAGATTTCTGCATTTTAAACAACACAAACCTTCAACATCAGGTGGAGGACAAGTAGAGTTATGTGTGTGTGTGCGTGTGAGCGTGTAGGTGCAGGCAAGCTCACACAGACTCAATGGGACAAGCAAGTGCTTAGCTTAAGAGAGCTCTCAAGAGCTGCATTTCCACCGACCTCCACTAAAGTGGTTCCAAAAACCAGCAGACAAGCACATGGTGGCACTCAGCAGGTTTTGCAATGTGGCTTCGCTACAGCTTTACATTTCAGGCTGTATCAAAAAGCAACACGCTGCCACCAAAAGGGGTTGCCTCCACAAAACCACCCAGCAGAGGTCACGCAGTGTGTGGTTCCGAGAGCTAAGCGGGGCCAGGCAGGACCTGCTGCGCATAAAGCCAAAGGATAAAACTCACGGGGAAGAAACAAATACACAGGTGTGTCCAAGCTGCAGTAGTTGCACATCTTGTCTGAGTTGTCAAGTAGTAACATCTCTTCCATCTACCTTCGTGAAGAAATTGCAGCTCATGTTGGAGCTCAATGGCAGCCAGCTGCTGCCAGATTCCCCCCCGTGCCTGCCAAATTAGTAGAAGGCAGAGCACTACTTGAAAGCAAGAACAGAAGGAATAGGCTGTTGTATCAGCAGACCAGCTCGTTCTGCAGGGGAGACCCCTCGCATCTCCACCTCTTTTTCTCTGAGCAGGCTTCTCCTCAAAGGGAGAGAAAGAGGGTGAGAGTCTGCACTGCGGGGTGATGCATCAGACTTAGATGTAACTCTGGCCGTGAAACTATCAAACTTGCACTAGGTCTTGTTGAACTCCATCAGGTTGGCTTGTGCCCACCTCTCCAGCCTGTCCAGGTCCCTCTGGATGGCATCCCTTCCCTTCAGAGTGTTTGCTGCTCCACACAGCTTGGTGTCGTCAGCAAACTTGCTGAGGGTGCACTCAATGCCTCTATCCATGCCACTTGAAGATGGTTCCTTTCAATGTGTTTGTCACAGGAAGTAGTATCATCCAAGCAAGATGCTCTGAAATCTAAAAACCAGAAGACCTAAACTCCACAATTAGTTTCATAATTATCAATCAATCTCAACTCTGGAGGCCAGTTTCTTTGTCTATTAACTGAGAATCATGATTTCAAGTGTTTAAAATGCTTTGAATGCTGTTAATGAAAGGCAGCACAAGGGAGGCATTCGCTGTCCTTCCATCCGAATCAATATGGGGCTTTTTTCCTCTCCTGGACAGTCCTTTGAAATTCCCACATTTGATAGACTACATTCGGTAGCACTTTAGAGGGGTCTAGTAGGGAATCCTGCAAACCTCGGTAAGAAGAAGGCGGCGCAGAACTCGCCACAATAAAACACAGCAGGAAAAGAGGATGTGATTTTTTTTTCTCTGACTCAGTCACTTACGTGGGGTGGTGTGCAGGGGATCTGAGGACAGGAAAAATTGATCATTAAATGCTAATATTCCTGAATGGGAGTAGCACTGTGGCGTTTCATTCTGCGGCACTCAAGGCTGTGGGCAAATGCAGATTCAGAAGAAACAGGAGCTACACAGAATTGGTTCTGAAAATTTTAAAAGCCTTGCTTGACAACAACTTTTTGTTTTCATTTGGAGTTTTCCTAATTGACATTACATCGGTCTCCTGTTCAGTACCATGATGAAATGCATTGCTGAAGGGTCTCAGTTCCAGTTCCTTGTGACACGTGTAACGCCTCAGAGAGGAGCTGTACGCTGTGATGGACACCCGTGCACACCAGCTGACTTAGAAAGGGTGACTTGGAATTTTTCAGGTTCAGTCTTTTTGTTCTTTTTACAGTTCTCTGTTCTCATCTCCTCCCCTCAGCATATTTCCTGTTTCCTCATCCTGTAATAGTTACGTGCACTTCAATGGTGGATCAAACCCCTTTTGAGCTGTTGTTGTCAAGTTTTATTAACATTTCCCACACGGTTTCCTGTTTTCACACTGATACCCCAGCAAAGGTCTGCATGGGCGAGCATGGCCAATACCTACCTTGAACTGCTGGCAGAGCATCATCCATCCCAAAAGATATTAAAACATTGCATTCATAAACTTAGTCGATATTAAAGGAATCGGCTTTATATGTAGAAAGTCTGCAAATAGCCTCATGGCAGGGAGTAGCAAAGGATGCCCTGAAAACACAGGGGAGGCAGAAAGCCTTTTTCCAGCCTGGTGTGGGCACAGTGCTTCCTAAAAAAAAGCCATTTTGGCCCCATTTGTGAGGTACTGCTTTGAACAGTGTAGTGTCCCAAGGATCACAGAAGACAGCCACCAATAAATGTAAGAGAGGAAACCAAGTTTCCACCAGCTTCAAAGCAGCAACTGCAAGAAGTCGTCTTCTGCTTGCAGATGTCAAGGTCTACTAATATAACATTCGTCATGCAAGCTGCCCCAGTGTGTGAGTATGTAACGCAGCAGGAAAACCGACTGACTAAGTCAACGTGGAGAAGTGACTTTATGGAGTTTGTTACTGCTCTCCCATGTAATCCCCTGCAAAACACACCAGGCTGGCCCTATGGAAACACAGATTCTGTGTGCCTGTCGGAGTGAACGGAGGGCTTTGCGTTAGCCAGCAATACTGAAGGCAGTGGGCACATCGAGCACTCGGAACATGTCAGACAGTGACTGAAAGCAGTAGGGCAAAAAGCCTGCGTTCTCCCACATCAAGCTTCTGCAGGGTTTGAGGGAGGGAGTGGAGCTTTAAATGGTTTGAGACTTTAAAAGAAGCCAAATCACAAGAGAAAGCCATTAAGATCCAGCGTGTCTGAGTTTCCAACCAGCAGCCTCTGTTAAGAAGGGAACAGAGAAGTGTGTGCCTTACAGAGTTTTCTCTTGCGGTGTTTTGCTGGGTCTGTTACTTCACAGGATGTTCTATTGTCTTCACTGCCACGATGCACAGAAATACACTGCAAAACATTGTGGGCTCTGATACAGCGCCTGGTGACATGAAAGGGGTGGTTTTGCTCTCAAGACCAACAATTCTGAAGATCAGTACCTGAGACCTTTGCCACTTACATCTGGCAGTTCAAGAAGATTTCCATGCAACAGGGAAAAATCACTAAGCCAAACCATCTAGGCTGGTGTTTCTTGGACTCCTGAAGTCCTCTTGCTAAAGAAGTCTCAAGATTTAACTACAATTGTGCTCATTTTTTGGTTTTCAAGGTGCTTTCTGTGAACCTGGGGCATAGAAAGAGGGCCGCTGGCTTTTCAGGCTTGAAGATAGTTTCCCAGAATATTCACAGCTGGCATGGCCATGTGGTCAGGGACTAGGACTGCGAGAGAAAGCAGAAAAGCTCTTTTTTAGAAGAGGTGTTGGCACAGACCTGGGAGTTCAAGAACCAGAAAGGTCCAGCACCAGAAAGCAGGAAGCCCAGAATTCGTACCACAAAAAATAAGATCCTTTTGTGCTTCTTTATCCAGTGAGGAAAACGATTTGCCCACACCCCATGAAACAAAGTGCTGAAACAGTGGTAGGTAGAGATGGGAAAGGGTTAATGTCCCAAGATTTGGGACTACACTGCTTACCTGCACCAAGACCTGTGGCCACTGTCTATCTGTGGCCACAGCCATAGCAAGTGGCAGCTTAGGTCAGTGGTCACGAGCTGGGCAACTTTAGGGAGGCAAGGGCAGCAAGCCCTGCACTCATGTCAGGTTCTCTCTTGAGCCCAAACAAAAAGGTCCTTGAGAATAACAACTTCAGTTGCCCCAGAAAACACAAATCTACCTTCATGGGCACATCCTTCTTCCCATTAACTGGCCCACACATGAATCCTCCCCACAGTGCAGAACTCTGCAAGGTCCAGGCTACTAGCCCTGGCTGTGCCTGTGCAGCTCAGGAGGAAGCCTTGGGCCTCATGGAGATCTTCAGCATGCAGATGAGACAGAGTGGGGGCTCCTGGAAATCCTGGGTCGGAGAGCTATCTCAGACCTCAGCATTAACAACATTGTCACCATACCCCAGCTTCACTGTGGAAAGAGGCTAGCCCACCTGGAGGAGCAAATGCTGGAGAAGACCATCCATCACCATCTAGACCCATCCATCACCATTACACAAGATGCACTTCTTTTGGTGCAAAACTGTCCTGCAGTGCACTGCTCTCACAGGTACCCCCACCAGCCCACCGACCTTTATTTCCAAACCATGCCTCTGGGTACTGCGGCTTTGCTGGCTCAAGCAGCTCTTCTTCAGCAAGTCTTTTCCCGGGAGCCCCCTGGCTCAGCACATTCCTGCAGCCAAGTTGCTTTCTCTTGCCAGGAGCAGACCCTGTGGCAAGGTGGTGCTGACAGAGCTCTCCCTCCTCAGCATTTGAAGCTAGCTCAGGGTTTGCGTGAGCTCTCCAACATCTGCAGTGCCAAGCATTTTGCAGAAAACTAGCGGTCTACGTCTCAGACGAGCTGCTGGGTTTGCCTGCGTGCCTTTCTCGCCGGCCCTGTCTATGTGTGCTCCCGTTTGGGACATGCATTGAGTACATCGTAACTCACAAAGAGAGGCAAGGTGAGCCGAAGTTCTAAAACAGCTCCTCTGTGTGAGCGAGCTTGCATTCCGTTTTCTGACAACTACCTTTTGCAAGTGGGGCAGAGGGGAGGTTAAAGGTATGGGGCGAGGTTCGACTGTGTTCTAAAATGTCAGTAAGCTTTTCACACAACCACCAGAAAGCGCCTTTTTGGTTTTTTTCACATGCACAGAGCCTTATGTATTGTCTTCTAGTCGCCCCAAAAATTCCCCTTAGCACTTTTATCATGAAGCATCACTCCAGAGTTTAGTCAGCCAAACCATACCCTTTTCCAGTGTTAGATAAACTGCATCTCGAAAACAGCACCGACACCAATATCACATCATCCTAGGGCTGAGCCACATGTGAAATCTCTATCCTGTTTTTCTACAGAGATGAGTAAGATTTTCCTGTGTAATTAATACACAGAGCCTTTCTGTGCATTTGTGTAAATATATAGAGCAAAGATACCGCAGTAAAGATAACAACTTGCCAAAGAGCTTTTCACATTCTTTCAAACGCGGTGGTTTTACTCGCACATTGCTTCACTTTAGTCATGTTTTGACATTTGAAGAATTTTCACTAAAAATAGGTGTTGTACTAATAACAGAACCAGCCACAAAACTCATCGTAATAAGGAGTTAACAACAGATTTACCACCTATAGTACACACTTACTATGGATGAATGCAGTAGTGTACTGAAGTAAAATGTAATGACTCCAGTATTTCAAAATAAATAAATTATTTACACACTCGTTTAATTATTTTAATTATTACATTATTATTTTAATTATTACACTATTATTTTAATTATTACACTATTATTTTAATTATACTATTATTTTAGTTATTATAAAGAACTCATTTTTATTATTTAAATTAGTGTGATTTAAGCTACATGATCGGGGGATTGGACTAGATGATCTTTTGAGGTCCCTTCCAATCCCTAGTGTTCTGTGATTCTGTGATTTAAGCTACTTGCTTGCTTAAATTCAAGCTAAAACACACAATTTAAGCTGCTTGCACGTATTTAACATAAATAATTGTTACTGTCATTGATAAGTACTTTTGGACACATTCCATCACTTTTCAGACACTTAAAGACACAGATTTGCTTCTACAAATAAGCCCCTGCATGTTGTAAAGAAGGCTGCAAATTCTCTAACAACAGAGAGATGAGGAACAGTTCAGAAAGACCTACGAAGACCACCTTCTGATTGAAAGAAGCTTATGTTCCTAGGCGTTTAGAGCTGATTTTCTATTGTCTGCTGGCCCTATATCGCCAAGATCTGCAAAGAAGTAGGAATTCTGTGAGTCTTGGATTTGATCCTTATTTAATAGTCCAACAAGTGACTTCAAACAATCAAGCAGACCAAAATACTCAAGTTATCAAGACTTTTACAGGTTAAGAGTTGTCTCCTGAGACAATGAACTGTAGGGCGTTCAGGAATCGCATGTTCTTGCCCAGTAGCAGGATGAAATTGTCACCGATTCATGAGCAGCAAATGGGGGGCACAGAAACCCCACAATAGGCACAAATATGGACAAGCAGCCCCATCTCTGCCTGTTGAATTTGGACAGGAAGCAGCTGGTCACACGCACTCATTCATAGTGGGAAACTTCTCGTGTTACTTTGCCTTGGGCTTGCCCGAAAATGTGGGACTTCTAAACTCTTGCAGCAGCAGCAGTATTTTAAAGCAGCACCCGAGGCTCTGCAGCAGGGAAGGTTGCAGGGAGGCTGTTTGGCTGCTCAGTGTAGCCAAACCGTGCTCAGCCAGCAAGATGCCAACTCAGTTCCACTGCTTTGAGCAACCTAGCACAGGCCTTCCTGCTCTTCCTTCACTCTTTTAGCCAGCCTTTGTGCCTCCCAGCTTGACGTTTTCGTATTCAAAACAAGGCTGCTTGCAGTTGCAGCTGCAGCTGCAGTCGCCAAGACACCTGCTTCCAGCAGAGCCAGCCCTTTGGGTCTGGTCCTTAGGATGGCCTTCTGCAAAGCCACACAACCAGTTCATGACCATCAGTTTTCTGTCGTCCCCCTTTGCTAACTGTAGGACAAGTTAAGGTAACCTTAAGGTTAAGGTAGCACAAGTTACTAAGCAAAGCTTTCTGTTCTGCTCTAAAACCTGAGCAATTACAGCAAGTAAAACTGCAAAGTGCTGTGGCCTTGGTTCTCACCCTCTGTTCTTGCCTTTTGCAGATTCATTTAATTCTTTATCAACAGATGCAGGCACAAAACCAGCTGCTTGCCCTATGGCTGCAGCCCAGGTGTGCCAGCAGGTCACCATGCCCCCTGGCTCGCTCCAGCTAGGAGCACCATCCTAAAGCACAGAGTATCTGCTGGAGAAGCGTGGTATGGAACGGCAAAAGGAAAGGGCATCTTGTCCCTGCGCTTACAAGGGGGTTGGGTCTAGATTATCTTTACGGTCCTTTCCAAACCAAACCATTCTCTGATTCGATCCCTTGATCTCCGAGGAAAGGGTTGGGAGTTTGAGTTTTTGCCCACTTTCCTCCACGGTTGTCTCTGCTCAGTCCCACAAAGTTGCACCATCAACAAGGAGCTGCCTCTTTACACGTGCTGAGGTTTTCTCCACATCCAAGATCCCAAAGCAACACTGCTCTCCTGAACAGTAGGGCTGCAACCCCTCCATGAGGCCAGACCCTGCCCCAGGGCTGGACACTGATGCAGAGCTCCTTGAGCCAGGCAGCAGGCAGGGGCTCAGCGTGGGTGTGAGCAGCGGGATCCTGTGTAGTGAGATGTGATGTGAGAAGCACAGGACCAACACAAACATCTTCTCAATGAAGTATCTGCACTACTTGCCCCACACCACGGCACAGTCAGATGTGCCTGTCACACAGAAACTAGGTTAAATGAAAGGAGTGAGGCTCTGTAAACCTTCATTTCAGCATTGTTTTGTACCTTCTGGGTCAAGACCTGAAGGTTTTGGTCAGTTCTGGGGCAGATAGGAGGATGTCCATCAGCAGTTTGTCTGAATAAGAGCTAAAGCTGGAATTTGGACTTGAGCTCCCGTGGGTGAAGAAGACACCATCCTGGAAAATAAACATTATCAGTGTGTGTTTTATTGTGGCTTTAGCTGACACACCCAAAGGATGTGTCAGAGCTTCAAGCTGGTAAAGCTGCCAATACCCCTCCTTTCCAGACACTCCAGGTGTCCCTGTCACAGCATTAAATATTGCAAATGAAGACCAAGTCACCACATTTTGCTGGGGGCAGTTGATGCTTCCCCACCCATGGGGGTGCTGTCCCTGTTTCCCCATCCCCCACCCTCCTGGGGCAGCAGCAGCTCTTCCATCCCCTTTCTGCTCAGAGCATGGGACCACCTTCCCAAAAGCCATGACCAGAGTCCTCCAGGGACAAGACAGGCTCCAACATTAAAAATGCCATTGCGATAAAGGATATGGGAGAGCTGTGAGCAACGTGAACCATAACCCCAAGTAGGTTATTTGTGATGAACTCCTACATGGCCAGATCTTACTTAGCAACCACAAGACTGAGGCTTAGGCTGTGCTCTCACAAACAGTTCAGCCCAGTGAGAGTGAGAATGGCTGCTTCATTCCTTGTGGCAACAAAATGGTGAGCAGCTTGCTCCAGTGGCACTATACCTGCTGTGCTTTCAGCAATCACTTCTGCACTGGGAGAGCAGGTCATCTAGTGATAGGACAAGGGGCAATGGGTGTAAGCTGGAACACAGGAGGTTCCACATCAATATCAGAAGGAACTTCTTCACAGTGAGGGTGATGGAGCACTGGAACAGGCTGCCCAGGGCGGGTTGTGGAGTCTCCTTCTCTGGAGATGTCTAAAACCCACCTGGACGTGTTCCTGTGCGGCTTGATCTGGGTGACCCTGCTGTGGCAGGGGGATTGGACTGGATGATCTTTCAAAGTCTCTTCCGATCTCTAATGATTCTATGATCCCGGACGTGTTTTTAAGGGAAATATTTCCCTGCAAAAGGTGATCTAGAGTTTAACTAAACAGAATTTAATCTAAAAAACCCCAAACCCACCAACTTGCAGCGTTCAAAGCCACTTTGCAATTGCTAAATATCATTATCAGGATCTGCTTCGCCCTTCAGGGCATCAGGGGACACCCTCCCTCTCAGGTGGTGGTGATGAGCCAGGCCAGAATGTTGGTTTATACCATCTATAAACTTGGGGTTTATTACATGTGGCGTATTTAAATGCTGCTTGCTCGTGCTGAAGGCTGATGACATTGTGTTGCAGTGTTTGCTTTTCCACACACATCCATAACGTGGCCATCAGCACTCGTTTTGGTTTTCATAGCCTGGCTTGCAGCTTTTCTTTGCTTTCTTCCTCAGGAGAGGGCTCGCTGGTCAGCAGATTCTGAACGTTGCCTCACCTCTGCACCTTTCCTTTCTTTTGCAAAAATCCTCTTACTAAAATGCTGCTCAGTACGTACAGAGAGCAGGAGAAAACAAACGCAGCCCCCTTGGGTTTAAAGCCCAAATACCAACCGAAAAGATTCTGCGATATTAAAAATGATGTTTACAACGTGATAACAGCGTTTTCCTACTGCGAATGGCACTGGTAATCATAAAAGCAAACACCTTAGGCCATCTCCTCTGAGCACAGCGTACACTATTGGTCCCAGGGGAGCACGAGCGCTCCAGTGCTCCGCAGAGGAGCTCTGGTGTAACGTATCCACTGACCTGCTCTTGAACCTACCACTTGCTGTTTTTCTCCTGTAATCTAAATCTGGAACCGCGCTGTCTGGTCAGCAGCATACTACCAGATCATTGAGTGGAATGCTCTAGATGCTGTAAAAGCATGCCTGTGCTTGCAGCACCGTACCACACCAACTTGTAAAACAGAGCCCGAGCGCGGCTCGCAGCCACCGACATCGCAGACAGCCCATGTGCCGCTGCGGAGGCACCTTTGTAATGCGGCCAGGCAGCAGCTGTGTGCATTGCAGACATTGTGGGTGGGTGGCTGTCTGCGTGCTCAACAGCTGTCCCCACCGCCACGCCGAGGCAGTGCTCGGTCTCCCCAGGGAGAGCCCCGTTTCGCTTGTCCAGAGCCGATCTCGGAGCATCTCGTGAGAGCGGTGCCACTGCTTGCACTCGTCCTCCTTGGTGGGGTTTAGTGGGATGTGGCCGCCCTCACCTCGGTCACAGGGAGAGCCCGGACAGCATGAGTGCAGCCTCTGCCTCTGGGTTACTCAACTGATGACCACAGTCATCTTCATAAAAAAGTTATTGCAGGCACCAAATACCTTGCGGACACATTCGTGTTAAAAAATGCCAGGCAGTAAGCTGCAGCTTCGAGTTCTGCCCTTTTTATTTCCTATCCCTGAAATTGAGTCAAATCCATCTACTTCAGCGAGCCTCCAAGTTTTCTACTTGCCAGCGGACCCTGTGTGCTGACCTTGATTGTACCAAAGCCGTGTGCGTGCTTACGGCTTCGGCATTTGTAAAGGATCTCATTAATCCCTCAGCAAACCTCCTTAGCTTATGCCATTGAGTAAGAAAAAGAGCCTTTGGGATTTGTTACAAAGGAAAATTCAAAAGCCTTGATTCCCTTGTCTACTTCACGGAATTATTTAGGCTGGCAAAGACCTTCAAGATCATTGAGCCCAGCCATTAATATAGTCTGCAAAGCCCACCACCGAACCATGTCCTTAAGATCCATATCTACACAACTTTGAAACACATCCCAGGATGCCGGCTCAGCCGCCTACCTGGGCAGCCTGTTCCGATGCCTGATGATCCTTTCCATAAAGACGTTTTTCCTAAACTTCCCCTGCCTCAACTTGACTTGGTCTGTCATCAGTGGATGAGATGCTCTTTACCATGTTTGTAGAAGTCCTGACTCATGGTGTGGGGGGGTTGGGAACAGGCTAGCACCTCTGAAACATAAACCTTCAGAACTGTATCTTCTCACTGCAATTCAGAAACTGCTGTGGCAGCTATAGAAGCCACCAAAGGCTTGGCTGCCAGTGAACACTGAGGATGCTGGCAGCTGGAAAGAGCAAAGTGCGTGACGGCACCTAAAACTGCCTGAAATCACTCTGCGCCTTTCTATTAACTTCAGTGATCTTCAAAATGAGTAACAAGGAACCCCACAGATTAGACAAGTAAGATGCACACACAGAGAGCTCACAGTGTTTTTTAAAGAGCCTACTTTTTTTTTTAGATACTTTCAACTTCTAGGAAGAAAAGGCTGATGCTCTTCGTGAGTTGTCTGGGTGTTCCCTGGCTTCATGGCAGAATTCCCCACCAGCCACATCGATTGCTCATGCGAGCAGGGAGTGATTTTCAGTGTGAAGTCGGCTTTTTTCAGGCTGTATTGCACCGACTCTTGGGTAACATCAAGCAAACTGTTGACTCTTCATAGGATCATAGAATCATTAAGGATTCGAAGGGACCTCGAAAGATCATCTAGTCCGATCCCCTCAACACAGCAGGACCAAGGCGCCTGGAAACATATCCAGGTGGGTTTTAAACTTCTCCAGAGAAGGAGACTCCACAATCCCCCTGGGCAGCCCCTTCCAGTGCTCTGTCCCTCTCACTGTGAATAAGTTCCTTCTGATATAGATGTGGAACTTCCTATGTTCCAGCTTACACCCATTGCCCCTTGTCCTATCACTGGATGACACTGAGAAGAACCTGGCTCCATCCTCCTGACACCCACCCTTCACATATTTATAGACATTAATGAGGTCACCCCTCAGTCCCCTCTTCTCCAAGCTAAAGAGACCCAGCTCCCTCAGTCTTTCCTCATAAGAGACGTGCTCCACTTCCTTCATCATCCTCGTTGCTTCTTACGCAATAATGTGGACTCGAGAAAGCTTTCATGCAGGACCATACACTTTCCTCATTGTGATTGAAGTACTGGGGTTTTTTTATGAGGGACAACATGCAGGAAAGCACCAACTGTGCTAGTGAAAACTTCCTTTTCCTTCCCAGGGCACCTGGATGAGCTGTACGGAATTTTCAGTGCTGGCGATGAGCTCTGGCTGCAGAGGCAGAGCCAGGACCCTTTTGTTCACAGGGGATGGCAGGGCTGGACACACACGGAGCAAAACAGCTTCCAGGCTATTTTGGCAGCACCCAAAACATGGATGCAGAGCCTGATTCTGATTATATAGTCTTCTTTACAACTGTCAATGCTGGACCTCCAGGGATTGCACAGCTACAGTGCAAGACTTGGCAACCATAGCTCTCAACCACTGAGACATCTGACCAAAGAGAAAATAGAACTTCTTACAGGCTTCTTCCATGTCACATGGAAGGGAATTTTTCTTGGCTTGGAAGAGCAAGGGAAGAGGGAAAAATTCACAGGATTTCTGAAAATCTTTGATGTTTTGGGGGGTTTTAAACATTATAAAATGCACTCTTCTTCTTTCCTGTCTGGCAAAGCAGTTCTGCTGCCCCTGGTCACGGGCAGGAATGGGTTAGATATTGGGGCCAGTTGGTCAAGCTTTCCTCGCTGCCTGACTGGGATGTTTTCTCAGCCACGAGGCTGCTCTAACTTATGCAGAAATGCCTTTTAAAAGCAAACTCAAAAGGGGGACAGGGAAGTTGATTTGTACAAAGGGTTTCTGTCCAGCTTGCTCTCCGATCAAGCCAAGAAAACCACCTCAGAGGAGAATCTCAACAGATGCTTTTCTGCTGTCTCAAAACCCCCTTGGTGTTTCCTGGTGCACTGAAGATATCTCAGAGCCCATCTCCAGCAGCAGCGCAAGCGCCGTGTGTCTCAGCAAGCCTGACACCTGTGCACAGCTTCGTGATGCTGGAGTTGCTCCACTTAGATAACAGCAAACAACAAGCACTGATACTTCTCAGCAGGCCTTCAAGGGGGGGACCTGGGGACAAGGGACCTCTTTGAGGATCTCTTTATCCTTTGAAGAAACCAACTAAGAAGCCAAAAGGAGGAGGTAGAGATCTGCTGGTTCCAGTGAGACTGGGGTAGGCCGATGTTGGAAGCAAAACTAAGTGACAAATCACGTGCTGTATGGAACAATGACGTCCTACTCTGCGTGAAGAAGCGCAAGGTAAGTCTCCGGACACAGTTATTTTCATTACCCGCTGAGAAATGTCTGTCTCGCAGCTGATAGACTTTGGAAGTTGTTTCATCAACACTTGCCAGACACCCACTCCTCTTATCAGACCCTTTCTCCCAGGGAGCGTGGGGCCAGGAGAACCCTGCAATGCTCACAGCTTCCTCCTGGATTGCAACGAGGTCTTTATATTTACAAAATCTTTATTAGCCTCTGGAGGGACCAGAAAAAGACAAAGACCATAAAAACGTCCATAGGAGGTCAGACCAAAGGTCCCTATAGCCCAATATCCTGTCTCTAATGCTGGCGATAGCAGATGCCTAGGGAAGAGTACAAGACTAGGGCAAGCCTATAATAAAATTACCATGATGTACTCTGCCTACCTCCAGTGATTTGGAGGTCAGGGACTTCCTGACCCAGCCATAATGTGTTTGTGTTTAAAGGCAGAGAAGGATTTGAACCTCTATTCCAAGCACTCAAATGCTACAGGAAGAAAAAAAAAACCAACCCTAAACCAGCTGTTGAGATAATACAGAGGTGCAAAGCTGGTGGAAGCAGAATAAAAGTCCATTCCTAAGTCAAAACCTTCAACTTTCTGTGGCCAAAAGCATCTTTCAGCCTGAGAGATTCTGGCTACTTGGCATTCCTGAGACAGCGTTTACCCAGACCCCTCCTTCCTCTCATCGGATCCCCCAAGAGTAAATGGGGCAAGGGAACTGTTTACTGGCCAGAGAACAGCTATCCCAGCTACAGTTTAATGCAAGCAAGTGGATGCAGTGTTGAGGTCCCGGGGTTTTCACGGTTGCCTGAATACAGGAGAGTTCCTTGGGCAGTGCGAGCCTGCGCCCTGGGGCCACACAGCTCCAACAGAATGCTGCCACATCGCAAGTGGCAGCATTTGGACCCAGGTCACGAGGACAGCCACCACAATAGGTCTCAGCAGCGGCAACAAAAAAAAACAAGCATGGGTCCCTGGACCACATGAAAGGCTGCACAAACATCCATTCCCCTGCAACACTTCTGCAGGGCCCCAGGGCTCACATGAAAGAACAACAGCACTGCAGACCTACTCCACTTTTCTCTGTCATCCACCACATCCCCTATTGAAATAATTTCCTGTTTTATTTTTAAGATTGTCATGAGCCTTAGCTGGTGTGGGGGTGGGGATGGGAAGATGATAAATGCCCCATGAGCACAATAGCCAACTGGCCAACGGGTCACCTCGACAGCTGCTCCACGACACAGTGTGGTGGCAGAGGGAATGCCATGAGGAGTGAGATGGTGATACGCAGCACCTCCTAGCATCCCTCCCAGGAAATCAAGGAACACAGGCTCTACAGGACACAGGGAGACACCTTCATCCAAGGGTTTGACTACAGAGTTGATATTTCAGATCCTTGTGGTGCAAGACACAAAAAGCTGTGAGGGACAAGGGTCCCTGTTTGAGGATGTCTCTGCAATTGCAACGGAGATAGAACATACAAATCTAAAACCTGGTAGCGAGCGCCACAGCTGGCGTGGCCATTCTCCCTCCTTGCGCAGCCACAGCACAGTCAAAAAAGGGAACTTCAGACTCAAAATGGTGCTAAACCGTACTGGTAAGCCCTGCATCGTCGCTACTGTTACCTCTGCCTCTAGGTTCCAGCTTCACGTGCCATTTATGCTGGAACGAGACTGCTGGTCCACTGCACCCTTCCGTGTTGTTGAGGCTTTTGTGTCTTAAACATGCAAAAAGCAAGCGGCGTGGTTTGAGTGAGCTGAGGGTCAGGTCAGAAGGCAGAACTGTGACAACCAAGCTGCTGGAACTTAGTTCACAGGCTGTGGGACAAGCTCCTCAGTTTCACTAGGGGCCACTGTGCAGCACAGGATCGGCCCTTTCCACGAGGCGGGTGAGAAGGAACGGCACCGCATCGTGGCCACAGCTCAGGAGAAGCGGTGCGGTCTGCGTCTTGGGGCAAGTAATCTAAAGCTCAAGTGAACTCTATAAAGACTCCCCAGCAATCCCCTCCCAGAGCCGGAGAACTGCAGCACTCTGCCTTTTTTGCCTGGTGCCAGAGCTCATGTAATCCTCGTGGCTCCGAATCAGAAGTCTTCATTCCTGTGGCGTGTTTTTCACTTTTGTGAACACTAATTTCACTACATTTTTCGAGTGGTGATTTTAGCCACAGCGTGGCTGCTGCGAAGTTCCCACGGCTACCAGTAGGACTTTTATGTGGGAAATCTGTGGGCAGCAGGGAGCCTCCCTGTTTGTATCAGTATGAACTTCCCAAGCACATCAGACTGACATTTTCTCAGCCCGGGAGTTGAAGCACACATGCTCTCACTTAGAGCTCTCGTTTCCTAAGCTGAAGGACACGTGTGATCATTTGGATTTCTAGTATGCCCTCTGCTCACACACGAGTCCTGCACAAGCAAGGGGTTTTACTCAGCCCCCAGAATCCCGCTCCTGTAAACTGCCCAGTACCAGCTGTAAAGCGCTAAAGGAGCAAACACCAGGAGATGTGCAGAGCATCCTTCCAGCTAGTGTGTTCCAAACATGCTGGAGATCTGCAGTGCTGTGGAGAGACCCGAGTTCCTTCTCCAACATCAGAGGTCATGCTGTCAGTGCTGGCAGGTCAGCAGCAGCACAGCCACCCTGCGAGATTTTCCCAGCCTTTCACTGGGTGGCTGCACATTCCAGAGATGACCAGACACATAAACACACCTCCTGTGCTTGCACGCTGGAGCATTTTCTGCAGCTGGTTAAGTAACAAGTCGAATTAATAAGCAGTAATAAGTCAAAGAGCGAACTAAAAGCGTACGTGACACAAGCTGTCGGGGGGTTTTTTTTGTTCTCAAAATATAAAAATGCAGTGGGAGGGTAATGGGCAGACTGTACAGCTTCAGCTTTATTCGAGATAATATATTGCAGGGACAAAACCAAGTGTGTGATGGGACACTCTTTAATCAGTGTTTAGAGAAGACCACGCAACCCACAGACGTGACAGGCCCATGCTCGGTGATTGCATCTTGCATAAATATCAGAGGGAGCAACTTCCCAGTGAGGGTGACAGAGCACTGGAACAGGCTGCCCAGGGGGGCTGTGGAGTCTCCTTCACTGAAGACGTTTAAAGCCCACTTGGATGTTTTCCTGTGCGACTTGGTCTAGGTGATGCTGCTGTGGCAGAGGGTTTGGACTAGACGGTCCAATTTTGAGGTCCCTTCCAATCCCTAATGATTCGATGATTCTGTGATTCCTATTGGCAGGACTGCAGCCTCAGGAACTGTGGAAAGGTTCCGGGTCCATAATCACCGAGTATGGACAACTGCACTCAGGAACACAAGGCCCCGTGAAGCAGGGAAGCAAAAGCCCTCAATCAAGTGTTTATCACTTCAGTCAAAAAGGCTGAATTTTTTGTCAGTGAGAAACGGTCATCAAGAATTGGAACAGGCTGCCCAGGAAGGAGGTTGAGTCACCGTCACCGGACAAGTTTAAAAGTTGTGTAGATGTGGAGCTTAGGGACACAGTTCAGTGGTGGGCTTTTCCAGCCTAAACAATTCTGTGCTCCAGTCCTGCGTAAAGATGAAGGCAAAATAAATCTGCAAGCCCTGAAGCCTCAGAACTCTCACAGTGACCCTATTTTGCCAAAGTGTTCAACTACTTTGTGAAATCATCCTTTGACAGCTGCTGCAACTTTCATTCCTCGTACCTGGCTGCAAGTGAAGCTCACACTGCTCTGGGCATACACGTCAGCACCATGTCGTGAGCCAGTCCCAAAGACGGTGAGATATGCTGCTCTTCAGCGAGCGGTGGGAATGCCCACACATCGTTTAGAGGGCTTGGGATGGAAAACAAAATGAAAAACTGAAGGCACTTTTACTGTTGCTCCAGCCAGGATAGCCTGGGGCTGTGAAAGGTGCTGAGGTTCCTGGAAAGAGGTGACATCTTTCCTGAGACTAACATATATGTTGGAAGAAAAATAAGATAACCTTTAACTCAAAACTATCACTGCTGGGCTTTGAAGTTCTCCAGCTTTGACTACTAAAACCTGGAAACCCCAAGCAAGAAGAGAGCATGGTGGCACAACAGTCATGTCCTTGTGCTCAAGACGGTCAATGGTATCCTAGGGTGCCTCAAGAAAAGTGTGTCCAGCATGTCTAGGAAGCTTCTCTTCCTCCTGGAATACTGTAACCAGTTTTGGGCTTCTCAGTTCAAGAGAGACAGAGACCTACTGAAGAGAGTCCAACAGGGAACTGCAGAGATGATTGAGGGACTTGAACATCTCTCCTATGAAGAAAGGCTGAGAGAACTGGGGCTGTGAAGAGAAGGCTGAGAGGATCTTATTAATGTCTTTAAATACCTGAGGGGCGGGCGTCAAGAGGAAGGGGCCAGTGGTGGTGCCCAGTAAAAGGACAGGGAAGAACAGGTATAAGCTAGAACACAGGAAGTTCCACCTCAACATGAGGAGAAACTTCTTTACCCTGAGAGTAATGGAGCATTGGGACAGGTTACCCAGAGGTGGTGGAGTCTCCTTCCCTGAAGACTTTCAAAACCCAGCTGGATGCAGCCCTGTGTGGCCTGCCCTAGGTCATCGTGCTTTGTCAGAGGGGTTGGACTAGATCATCTCTAGAGGTTCCTTCCAACACCTAACATTCTACAGTTCTGTGATTGTTCACTTGCAGCAGAGAAGACAGCATGTGCTCAGCTGCTGCACAAAGTGTGGGGCTCTGCTCTCAGCTCAAACCACCTGCAACAAAGAGGTGCAGCCTTCCCAGCTGCTCACTACTCAGTGGCTTAGAGATGCTGTATTTGGGCAGAGCTTTGTTTGCAAGGCCCCAGCCAGCCAGGCTCTTCTATGAGCAGAACCACGGGAGAGTGCAAAGCAACAGTAAGGAGCTGTGATGGGCACCAAGAAGACTTAACGCAGAGGTTTGTGCACTTCTCTGACATCAGAACAGTTCTCTAATATACCAGTTAAAGGACACATTGAGCTGCCTGCAATCTCTACGATTATGGTGGTGGTTATTATTGTTATTATTACTGTTGTTATCTCAGATAACAAGGCCAGCAGCACATCCCAGGCCAATCTCAGTTACCCACTGATGTAAGTCAGAAAGATGTAGTCGTCACAGCAGGGGCAAAATTCTGGCTGAGAATCCTCACCAAACTCTGGTGTGGCCACTAGTGCAACACACCAAAAATGTTGTCTCTGTTTTCTCTGCTGTCTGCAGCTTAGTCCCTGCGTTTCTTAGGCAGCTTCAGTGCCTGGGTGTGCTTTTCGCTACTGTTCCGCTTTCAAAAGTGGCTGAATGACTTGGCCAAAGGAGCCAAATATTGCAAAGGTCTCAAGTTCATCAGGGTTTCTAAAAGCCACGTGAAAGTAATTGGCAAATAGAAGAGAGGAGACCCACACACAGATGGAAAGGAGGGCTGTGGTGTGAAACTGTATGTTACTATGTCTTTCAACACCCACCTGGGTGAAGGAACTATTCAACAGGGAGAGGCTTCAATGCCAGTCTGTGCTCACCTCTTCCACAAATCCACTGGTCTTCAGTAGTCGCAATGTTTGGATGATTCCTTATGGACATTAAGAGTGGGCTTGTTTTCAGAGTACAGGGCTGGAAACAGGGCTTTACTGGGGACCATTGAACGAGCATTCACCTAACCACTCTCTAGTGACTCTGGCCTCAAAAGACATCAATCCCACCAGGCATCTGCAGGCAGGAGGTGTGTGGAGGTGGGCTGGTGAGAGGGGCTAAAAAATAAATATAAATATGCAGAAGAAAAAAGATGGACCAGCAAAAATAGGACATAATAATAATAATAATAGAGAACATGGAGAGATGCAGGAGGTTAGTGCTTTGGTCTCACTCTGCAAAACTTACAAGGACTTCTTGGTGTCGAGTCATATGAAGAGAAAGTGGGTGGCTCCAGATGCACTCACTGACCAAATCCTCGTCCTCTTACAAACACTGCCAAGAAGCACAAATAGCCAATCTGATCTTAAATAGAACAAAAAAGAAAACACTTTGTAGTGTGACCAGCTCCGAAGAAACCATGAATTGCTCTTTTAGTAATTAAAAGTGACCTTGCAGCTTTCCAGAGCAACCATCTCTCATTCACGGAACGACAGGCTGTCCTCACTGCCTGTGTGTGCAGCGTGCCACCTTATCTGCCCAGAGAACTGCATTGCTTTGCCCCTTGGGATGAAATTGTGTTTTGGAGAGGGACAAGGTAATGCCCCAAGTGACAGTTCCTTTTGTGCTTAGAAAGCACCATCAAAAATTATTCAGTTCATGGGAGAAATGAAATTCTTTACCTTCCTACTTGCCCACATTTTTGTAAACTATGGATGAGAAAAGCTCACAGCCACTGCCAGCGTTGTGAGCGTTTTATGTGACTGGGGCTGAATAAGATTTCTACCCTGAGCCCATCTGAATTCAGCTTGGGATGTGCCTTACAGACTTTTGGTTTTACTTTTTGCTGTGCAGAACCGGTATTCTGCTGCAGCTCAGCTAGTGCCGTGCACACGTTGACCTTCAAAGACATAGTCACCCTTTGACATTTCTAATGCCTTCAGTGAATATGAGAAACATCATTACTGTCTGCATCCTGAAAGTTCTCCTCCAGGTGACGTCTGAAATGTAGCTCTCCCGGAGCTATTGAAGAAAGACTTCACCACTTTTAATGCCTTGCAGCACAACTTCTTCGTGCAAGGCACTGACAGCAAATGCTATGCAAAACAAGGAAATGTGGCCAGAGTGAGTTTGCAGGCAAAAGCCACCAGAAGTCAAACCGTCCCCCAGCTACCACGTTTAATTGTGCTGGCCGAGGTGAGATCACAAGGATGCCATGGAGAGGGCTTTGGCTCATTAACATCTGAGAGAGTTTTTCTCAGACATGAGTGTGGTCCCAGGTCTGAAGTCCATTAAAGCCTTTCAGTTACTCCGGATTTGGCTTTAAGAAAGGGCAGTTTCTGGTGAGGAGTTTGACTGCATGTATTGAAGCAGCCCGAGCCATTGAGTTGTCGGCACTGCTGTGATGGAAACAAGGAAGGAAGCAGAGCCGAAGGGACTTCTGAGAAATGTTTCAAAGCAGTTAACTGGACAAGAATTGAACAACCCATCAAGCACTATGGAAAGAGGCTGGTTCCTACAGGTTTGTCGCACACAGCGATTTTGTTCATCCAGTATCTTTCACTGATCAGATCCATACATAAGGATTATGGTACCAGACCAGAAAAATACATCCTTTAACAGTGCCCATAAATTAAAGGCACAATCACAGTCAAAAACGGTGGCTGTTTGTGGCCGTACATCTATGCACAGCCACCCCTGAATGAAAACTAATCGTGTATTGCTTACTGTGCCTGTGTACTGAATCTCAACAAGCCTAATTTCACCTTAGAGCCACTGGCCTTTGCCTTTTATCAGACAGAGAAAAGGGAAATGGGTACTCTTTTTTTTCGTGTTTCAGAACACAAGTGTGAGCTTTGGAGTTGTGTGTTTGTGAGAGAAACCATCGCAGCCTGTTAAAACAAGCTCTTGGTATTGAAAAGGTTAACTAATTTGGTTTCCCTGATAAGTTTATCTATGATCAGAACTGAGTCATACAGAAAATACTCCTACAAGATTTGACCTTTTACTTGTATCCCACACTGAGATAATATTATACTTTAAATGGATATCAATAAGAACTTTGTTTTAAAAAGTATATTTAAAATAAATTACTTTTAAATAACAGAAACTGTTTTCAATTAGCCCTGTTAAAGGAAATCAACTAGAAAGTTATGTATGCTTTTTTATTTTCTTTATATAAATTATACCCTGGGGTCCTATGATAGCAGCACTGTACAAACTATGCACTACCTTTATATTTATTTCTTATCAAAATAAACTTAACAAATTAGATTTGTTTTTACAGCACTTTATATCCAATAATGACAATGTTGTATTGGTCCCAGGACAAAAACAATGAAAGTAGCAGCTGAATGGTATTTTTATTAAGAGGTAACAAAAATGTCTTGTGCAAACAGAGCGTATAAAGCAAATTAATTCCACGGTTCCTCACGAGGAAGGCGTCCCTCTCTTTTCTCTTCTTTTCTCACAATATCAGTCTCATTTTCTGAGGGGAAAACCTTAAGTTCTAGCACGACTTACTCAGCAGAACGATATGGCTGAACTTAAACTTTGCTGACTGCTGGGATTTAATATTAGGAGCTGGCAAATGTTTTGATAACTTAATACTTTTTAAAAGAAAACTTGTTTGTTACTGAAGATTTTGGGAGCCCAGAAGAAATATAATCTAAAAAATAACAGCGTGAAAGATCCAAAGAGATCTTTCTTCTTTTTTCCCGTTTTTTCCATTTCCTCTACCTTGAGCTGTTTCCTCCACGCTAGCACTTTAGAGGTCTTTTTATTGGTGGCAGATTCAAACATCTCTAAGATATTCAGCACACAGCTCAGCAAGAGTCCACGTTTTCCTTTCAGCAGTGGAAAAATGGCAGGGCTAGTAGTCTGGGGTTTGTTACTAAAAATGAGCCCTTGCACACAAAAAAATTCAAACATTGTTTAGAACATGTGGTTTGCTGCTATTAAGTTAACAGTGGAAAATCTCATTACTTTTAAAGTTAATTTTATTTTGTGGTGGGATTGGTCTCTAGGCTGAAGCAGACTTTCTCTTAAGCAGAGCCTCTAGTCGTAGCTCACAGCCCTCTGTTCAGCAAGTCACTATTTGCATAGCATCGCTAGATCGATGCTTTAAGTCAAAGTGCTGATTTAAAAGGGAAAAGAATAAGAGAAGAAGCTTTTCCCAACACGTGCCTCTGGGGCTGCTAGCACGCACTCATGTGCCATCCTTTCCAGCTCTTGCTCAGACTGGAGGAGTTTTCCAGTAAGGGTCTTGGGTTAAAGGTGCTCTTTGAGCAGAGCTAACAAAGTTTCTGCCTCTAATAAAAGACTGGATGCTGCTGAGTGCTCTAACAGGGTAAATTAGAGATTGCACAAATTCTGATGCTAGAATTTGCGGGAAGCACTGCAGAGAAGCAGAGATGTAAGAAAGGTCTAACATGGTTTGACAGACCCTCTGACATGGCTTGATGGACCCAGAGTTCTGAAACTCAAACCAGCGAAACTAAAAATAAAACAGAAATCTGTGAAAGTTTCTGGTTCAGATGTGGTTTCAAATTTTGCAGGCATCTACTCTGACTTCTAACTTTTCATTGAGGCTATAACAATGCACAGCAACAGAGACACAAATCTGCAATTTGAGGGGGAAGGGGAGAAGCCGTGCTTACATCTTGTGTGCCATACATGCACAGGCACAGCCTACTTACAACGTACTGTGACTCAAATCTGAAACTCACGGTTTAAAACACCAAGTGAGATTCAGTCACCTAATATTTGCATTCCACCAGCAGCACCCTCCCTTCTTTTCTTTCAATCACATATGCTCACACCACATAAAATTCACTTTTGTGAAGAGGTGAGCCATTGTATCGCAGATCCTACTCACTACAATTCTCATGCATCTCAGTCTGCGTTTCAAGGTACCCTTAAACCTTTAATCTCAGCCATTCCTCTTGCACTCTGCACTTTCCTAGGTGCTAGTTCACCATGAAAATCTGACATATGAATAAGAAATATGCAGGCACAGAAAATTATTGACTATCGGATATTAATGTTCAGGGTCTTTTTCTGAACATCACTCTAGTTCTTCTCAACACAGTTGCTGAAGTCTGAGATCTGCATCTAGGAGCTGACCCACTTAGCCCGGCTGCTGACACTTGCTTCTCCATCAGTGACAATTCTGGAAGCTTGGGAGCCCTGTTTCTCCATATTTTTGGTGAAAGAAAGTCGATGAGCTGACCAGCAAACAAAGGAGGCCTGAACTCATCCACACACAGCTATATTCTCCTAAAAGTATCTCTGTCTCATTAATGTCTATAAATATATGAAGGGTGGGTGTCAGGAGGATGGAGCCAGGCTCTGCTCATTGTCATCTAATGATAGGACAAGGGGCAATGGGTGTCAGCTGGAACGTAGGAGGTTCCACATCAATATGAGAAGGAACTTTGTCACAGTGAGGGTGACAGAGCATTGGAACAGGCTGCCAAAGGGGGGTTTTGGAGTCTCCTTCTCTGGAAACATTTAAAAGCCACCTGGATGTGTTCTTGTGCGACTTGGTCTAGGTGATCCTGCTGTGGTGAGAGGATTGGACTGGATGATCTTTCGAGGTCCCTTCCAATCCCTAATGTTCTGTGATCCTGTGAAATGTACATATTTGTTTCAAGCCAGTTGCACTAAAACTTTACAAGTGAAAGCAGAGCAGAAGATCGATCATTGCTTCACTGTGAGTAGCTCAGGAAGACAGGTCTGATATTAACAAGGGCATGAGCATCTGCATCTCCCACACCAGTGAGAAAGATCAGCAGGTGTTCAGCATCGCTGAAATACCAGGCTTTGAACATAAAACAACGAAGTCCTTGGATGACCTGCCAAAGTTGAAGGCACTCCTTGGGACTGGGTGCTATTTAGAGCAGCGTTAGAATGAACTCTGGGCTGGATACAACTACAAAAACATACAGACTGGGATTAGGACTAAAGCCTAAATCCCTTGCTTTGCAGATGAAAAAAAACCTGAGACAGAAACCTTGCTCGGATGGAGAGTGGTGCTTTACAGCTGTGGCGCTCATCTGTGCCAGGAGGTAGTGAAACCAGCTCAGTTTTGACACCTCACACTTGTGCAATTGAAAAGTGAACTTGCAAAGAGGAGCTATTTCAAGAGCTGAGTGAAACTAGCTGGTTCAGTTTGCAGAGTGTTAACTTTCTCGTTTTGCTTTGTATGTTTCTAATTCCCCAGGAGTTTTGCTTTGAGTTTTAGCTTCAAACAAAACAAAACTGATTGCAAACCACTGTATTTTGACTCATCATGTTGAAACTGTATCTCACACAGAAAGTTTCAAAAGGCAAAATGCAGAGTACTGGTAGCCTGGGGTTCAGGTCAGCCCACGTTCAAGCTGTCAGACTGAGGGGCAGAGACAAGCTCTCCTCACGAGAAGCGATGTGGGACCTGTCTTTTTTGTGCAGCCCCAAGTCTGCATGAAACTACCCCAAACCACCCAAACTGATGTAGCTTTCTGCAGGAATAATAGGCAGATCCATCCCAGAGCTGTCAGATTAAATGAACACGAAATAGTGGCAAATTAGTAAAATGTTGTTTTTAATAGATTTGTTTCCAGCCAGGTAAAATAAAACTATTTAAGAGGTTTGATTAAAGAGAAATGCAGAGCTCAATAGAGAACTGTTTGCTACTAAATGAATGATGTTTGCTTACCTTTATCTTGATAGATGTGTTTCGTCAGAAGCAGTATGGCAACGTACAGAAACACCTTCCTGAAGGAACTTCTTTAGCAACATCTACTTAAACATACTTCTATCCCTTATTTACTCCACTTTCTACATTTATTTTCTTAGTGGCCCTTCAGCCCAACGGTTAACAACTTGGATTATCATTCTTAACGTCCACAGAAAATAATTCCTGTCTGATTTACAACAGCGCTTGTTAAAATATTTCCATGGCCATCACTTAACTTTGAACTACCTTAAAAACCAACACCAATTTTACCAAGCAAGCAGTCTAAGCCCTCTACCTTTACAAAAACATTACACGCTTATTTGTCTTTCTAACCATCAAAGAATGTCACCACGACGACTCCGGGTATCAGCACTTTTCCTGTGTGATTCACTTATGCCAAGCAAACCCTCTAGACCTACATTCTTCCTTTTTTGAATTTCTGCTTAACCAATAGGATCAACAGGTCTCCTTCTCTGTGGGTGGTGATAATGTCAGTACACCACTGCCCAAATAACCTTTCTCTATAGGGAAATGCTAACATTTAGTTCTTTAAATTTAAACCACATGTATTTTGGTCTCATAACTGTGCTCTGCATTAACTGCCTTTTGTTATTAATTTGTATCACTAAAAATCTTAATGAAAGCAGTTATTTAAATTGGAAATGTTAAGTGCAGTAGACATCTAAAATTCATGTATGAGCTATAATACATCAAAATATTTAAGTAGTAACTAAATATTTTACCTAGCCATTGTAAACACATTTTCAGAATTAATAATGACACAGCTCTGCATATGTTCAGTGTAAAACCGTCTCTCAGAAGAGCTATTCTTTCTAGCCTGTTTCAAGGAACATAAGCCATGGCTTGTGAATGGTTTCTCTTACCTTCACCTCATCCAGAAACAAAAAGTGTCATTTAAATGCTATCTGTGTGAGACCTCCACCAAGAAGAGCAACTTATGTGTGGGTTGACCACATCCAGTTTTCCTCCTGGTACTCTCTGGAAGAGGCACTGCCACTGTATATAAAATCTATGCACACATTGCCCTGGGGTGACCACAAATATACAGCTGCCAGAGGAGTAAAAATATTGGTGTTTGGGACTAATACTCAGGGACTTCTTGTTCAAACATCACCAACCACAGCTGGGATAAAGTGTAACGGTTTCCCCAAACAAAATTGACCCTCAGTAAAATTTAACACAACTGCAAATATTAAATGAAAACCCCACCAAATAGACAGATTTGCTCTAAGACTTTAATTATATTCAAAAAGAGAGGAGATGGAAAGACTGTATAAAATTTTAAAGTGTTTTCTGTAACCTCTAGAAGCTAAAGAGGTTATTTAATACTTACACATACGAGCAAGAACATATTTACATAGTCCTAGACTTGTAGTAATTTTAATTGTGCATTTCACAGTTCATCATATAGGTGTGCTGTTTAATAAATATATAAAACAGTAAACCTTTTTGCTGCAGATAAGAGAGTGTGGATGTAAACACATTACCTCTGAACAGTCTGGTTTAAAACATGTACCGCCTCCCCGGTACAAATTCATTCTGCCTTTTATTTAAAATTTGAATTCTATAGCTACTTCCACAAACTGAATGTTTCAACTGCACTCGCTTTACTCCTCGAGACTAACATTAATGAAAGGAACATCTTTCACCAGTCTGTCTTGGGGAGGTTCCTGGTAAATTTTTATGTTTATATTATACCAAAAACAACAATCATCTGAGGTGGTTCAAGTAATTCAAGAGATAGTCTGTGGCCTTGGTTGCAAATTTCGAGGTGCTTAGGTTGTAGCTCTCAAAGGCTTCCCGCAATGCGTATTCTTTCCCATCTCACAATCTTCCAGTGAATTCCCAATCCATAAGCTTTTATCACCTGCCCTGGTATCTGATAAAAACATTTAAAATGCCATTGTACTCTTCTTAAGGGACAAACCATTCCCAGCTCTCCGTAGGAGTCTTTCTCCACCTTCATTTAGGCTCAGACTCCCAGCGATCAGTGAAATGAATGACAATAAGAGGGTATCTGTTGTTTCAAACAACAATTTCTGCAAAAGTAGTCCGAATTCCTAATGATCATAAAGCCAGTGACTGATTAAAAAAGACCACAGGAAAATGTTCCCAGCCTATACATTCCTAATTAATGCTTGTGGTAAGTTTTATCCAGAATTTGCTACCTTCCAACAGCTTTTATTTTGAGTTATGCATTTTAAGTGAGCATAATTTTAATATCTATTCTATGTAACGAGTTGATCTTCCTATAAAGCAACAATTCCGTAATCTCAGCCCCACGTTGTACAACTCATATGTAACTACACTAATGAATGTATTAGAATCATAGAATCACTAAGGCTGGCAGGCACCTCCAAGCTCATCAGGTCCAACTGTCAACCTGACCCCACCATGCCCACCAAATCATGCTGCCTAGGGCCACATCTACACATTTTTTGAACATCTCCAGGGACAGCGACTCCACCATTTCATGGGCAGCCTGTTCTAATACCTGACCACTCTCTCAGTGAAGAAATGTTTCTTAATGTGTAATCTAAACACCCCCTGGCACAACTTGGGGTCGTAAACTACATCTATTCAAAGTTTTTAAATTCCCTGTGATTCAGTAGAGCATTAAAAAATCACCTATATATAAGTAGCATAAATAATTACCTGTGTAACTAAAGCAAGTATTTCTGAGATGAAATTGCCACCTTCTTCAGCAAAACTGTTGTGCTGCATCATGCCCAAAACTGAGGAATTAAGATTAGTTTTGCCAGATGCCCAACAATTTTGAACAGTCTGACTGCTCCGTTCTTGAAGAGAAGCCCCAGATTTCTGGCCAGGATCTTTCGTGTTGTGTGTCCTCAGCAACAGCAGCTCTCAGCTCAGGTTCAGCTCAACCACGGTAATTTAAGAGACTCTTGCTAGCATCCCCTTAAACACAATATCTCTGCACTTGTTAGATATGAAATTAATTTCTTACCTCTATGTCTTTTTAATGTTCACAGCTGTGCTATCGTTATTTCTGTAAGCACTCACAGAGACACATTATCTTTTACAGAATGTGTCTAAAGGAGAATGTCAGATGCCTAAAAGAAGGTAGCTAATGTCTCCTGGAATACCTTGGAGTGTCCAGGATGTCTGTGTAGGGCTGGCAGATACCATGTGGGACCTACAGGAGACCCATACCTTTGAACTGGTAGTAAAAGACCAGGTGGGATCCCCAGGGGATCTAACATGACAAAGGAGGTCTCTATGTTTAGCACAAACAGTTCTTCTAAAATTAATAAAATAAATGACTAAAGTTAAAAAAGACTAAAAATTATGTATGACTTCACTTGAATACAAATAAGAGAAAAATTGTTAAAATTGCAAAGCAATAATTTTGTCTCATACTCTACTGTGCAAAAACCTATTGGAGATCTTCACTGCTTGCTCTCTAGCCCTTATAAAAATTAAGCACATCTTGAACCAGTCATCTTCACAATACCTTTATAATTTCTAACTTCAGATTTTAGAATACCACCACATTGATTGATTTCATTTGTCCACTAGATTGGACATTAGGAAAAAAATCTTCACTGAAAGAGTGGTCAAGTGTAACAAGCTGCCCAGCAAAGTGGTAGAGACACTGTCCCTGGAGGTGTTCAAATACCATGTAGATGTGGCACCTGCAAACACTATTTAGTGGGTATGGTTGCCTTCAGCTGACAGTTGAACTTGATGATCTTGGAGGTCTCTTCCAACCTTAATGACTCTATGATTCCTTGATTTTCAAAATTAGATACTCAAGGAGTCAGAAAACCCTAATACAGGCTTCATGCAAAGCCAAGACTAGAGCTTTTAGCTATTTTAGAATGAAGTTTTTAATCTATATACTGTCATTATTAAATTCATATACTGTCATTTCTCATTTCACAACTAAGCATTTGGTCCTGTTCATAAGACTAACATTGTGATGTTCAGAGTTAACCTCTTGAAATAGATACAGCTGTCCACAGTACAATTATTTTACATCCCTGTATTGTAACTACAAATTGATTCTCACCCTGGTGTGCTCCTTGCAGCTTGGCCTTGGAGCTTGTTCTCCTGGTTTTCCTCACGTACATTTCCCTTTGATTCCAGGAACAGTTTTGGTAGAGCATCCTATCACAGTAGCAAATAGTCCTTTGTAGTAGCTCTTCCAAAATGGCTAAAGACAAACCTGGCTGTACTAGTCAACTGGAAAACTACCACAAAGAAGACACAAGAAAGTAGACACAACGCTAAGATGTATGAGGTGAAAGGTTACTAGATGCCTTGGAAGCTGTGGCATGGATGCTCTATGCAAAGCCTTAATGAAGGATACAGCTTCTATTTGCCTTCAGCTTGAAGTGACACTGTGGGATGGAAAATTAACCTGAAAGAAAACTCTGCATGTTTTATTATTTCAGTCTAGGATGCTCACACGCAAACTTCCAAGCTGCACGCTGATGGTAAGGGAAAGGACAACATGGTCTCCCACAACTCGGCGCCATCCCACAGCCTGCTCCTGAGACAAGTCAACACTGGGTGAGAGAAGCCACCATGGCAGGCTGTGCATGGCGCAGTGAACCACAGCCTAGCACCTCTAGCTTATTAAATCAAACCTCAAACGGAGTGTTACTGATTTTCCTAAATACATCAGCGTGCAGAAAACCACAACAGAAAGGAAAAAAACTACTTAACCTAGAAGGACAATTCAGGCTGGAGGGTCCTGGGTAAATTTGGGCTGAAAGATAGAGAAGTATTTTAGAATCATCAGAGCTGTGATGGGTTGGAACAAACTTCCAGTAGAACATAGGCTGGGCAAAACACCTTCTGCATGGATTTCATGCACGGTAAGTTTGTTTTTAACAGCCGCAAGTCTAGAGCAGCAATGAACCAGCAAGATGCTGGTTCCTTAAAACTCAGACCAAGCTTTCTCACTGTCATTATGCAAAATCAAGGATAATCTCTTCGTACTAGAAGAGTGTGCAGCTAATGCCCAGATGAACACTTAAAGCAGAACACAAACATTACAGCGGATAATAACACGATTCTGTGATTATTTTCTGCATGAGGCTCATTTATGGACTGGAAAGTTAAATACTACTTCTGACTAAATCCCACACAATTCTAGTGATTTCAGTTGCTTCAATGAGGTTATTTCAGATTTACATGGACACACAAGAGATCTGAATTTAACACCTTAATAATGTGTCCTAAAGCTGAAAGCTCATCAAAAGTTGATGACTATCACGGATTTTATAGTTACGGGGTAAGCAGTGGTGAAGATGTCACAGAAGACAGTAAAAAGCAGAAGACAGCTTTAACTAGACGCATTCACCCTTCCAGTCATCTGCGTGTTGTTGGTGTAAGCTGGAACATAGGAGGTTCCACATAAATATCAGAAGGAACTTCTTCACAGTAAGGGTGACAGAGCACTGGAAGGGGCTGCCCAGGAGGGTTGTGGAGGCTCCTTCTCTGGAGACATTTCAAACCCACCTGGATGTGTTCCTGTGTGACTTGGTCTAGGTGATCCTGCTGTGGCAGGGGGATTGGACTGGATGATCTTTCGAGGTCCCTTCCAATCCCTAACGATTCTATGATTCTGTATGTCAGGATTACACACTGCAGACAGATTATTAAAAATGCAGAACAATTAACTATCTCTTGGTTTTTATCCTTCAAAGCTATAGTTTTCTTCTTCATCATCATGGCCAAATTCTCTGGTTCAGGAATTCACATTATTTTCTTTTTCCAGAATGACACCTGCTGGTAGGAGAAGAATGGATGAATTGCAGATTTTTTTTTTATAGGCTTGATTGCAGCTGACCTGACATATTCTCTGAGCATGCTCATCACCTGTGCCCAGACAAACTACTGAAAATAAAGATTTGGAAGCCATAAGAGTGCTATAAGGAGAATGTTATAGAACTAATATAGCTGTCCAATCTCATTTAATATTTGCTCTTAATAAACCGCCAAGCTTCCTACTACTAAGACAATGCTCCAGTGGTGTTTCGTTGTTGAACACTAGCAGTATTTCAGGAAACCCGCATGATTAATTTGTCAGATTGAGGAGAAAGCCAGAAGGAAACCCTCCCCATCCTATGCAAAAAGCTGCTGCACTGATTCAAACCCTCAAGTGCAAGTAAAGCCAGCTGCTAATGCCACTATTGGTGCTTAACACACCAAAAGATTAGCATCTCAAAGAGAAGTATTGTGCTCATGTTCCTGACTCTGCATAGGAGGACATAGCTAGGAGAGACAGAAAGCAAGTTGTACCTTTGCCAAGACTGTGACAAGTAGTCCTCAATACATCAGGCAGCATTAGGCTCTGTAATGGACTTCCATATTCATAGCACCTCTGTTGTCTGCATCTATTGGTGTAACCTCCCCTCCAGCTAAACTGGAGCCAGAATGTTTTCAACACATTCACAGCAATATTTCTAAAAACGTTAGTTCCTGTGCTAAGAACATCCTCTTGGGGGATGCACAACATTCTTTTTTCTGAGATACCAACTCTCCACCACCTTCTATAAGGGGAAGCTGAAGTGCAGGTGCTCAGAACCCTGAGGAAAAAACTGAAGCTGGCTCTAAAATACCTAGAAATATTAATTATCATAGCTACTTCGGGGTATTTTTGGATGTTAACTCGAGGTAATTTTTAATAGTCAGACTTTGAGATCTGTAAGTTTTACACATAACTTTCAAAGAAATATTTGTGAAGAAAAATGCCCACTTATAAAGAAAACAGTATTACAAATTCAATTCAGAATTAGAATGCAAAGAATTCTTTTGAATTATTTAAAAAAGCACAGGCAAGCATGCACGCTAAATTGTGTTCCCCTCGGGCAAATCATTAATATATAGATAGTATCATAGTATTACCAGGGTTGGAAGGGACCTAATAGATCATCAAGTCCAACCCCTACCACAGAGCTCAAG
>JAOXOE010000001.1:100538374-100560624 GCA_028565055.1 Phoeniculus purpureus | reverse complement strand
TCCCATTTTGGATGCTGTCATCACCACACCAGCTGCTCACCCCTGTTTGGAAAGTGAGAAGAAGCCTGAGATAAAAGTAAAGGCTGGTTATTAGGGACACATGACAAGGCAGGTGGAACTTACAAGCATTATTCTCTCTTTTACTGCTGTCACCACAATGGTTGCGGTCTCTCACCTAAGACCTGATGTCCAGAAACTCCAAATTAAAAAAGCAAGAAAATTACAAATGGTCCCAGATAGGCTTTTCCTTCATTCATGGTACTGTCTGTCGAAACCCCTCCGTCTTCTGAGCACCTCAGAGTCTGCTTGCAGGTCATATGGCCCCAGATCTGGAATGCTGATGCTCCCTGCAGAGCTCACATGGTACAGCCATGGTTTGGGTTTTTTATTGAGCTTAAGCACTATATGGATTCCTTAGATAACAAAGAAGCAGCAAAGCCAAGTGCACTTCTACTGCCTCAGAAGAAGAGTTGCAGGAAAAAACCGACCGGCTGTGTAAGAGCTTCCCACCCTTGGCTACTGCCGAGACCCAGGTAGCTGAGCAGGCAGGCAGAGCTCTGTTTCCATTTGGTTCCTAACACAGCAGCAGCATACATTCAAAGCTGCTCTTGTCTTAGCAATCCTGTAATAAAAGTTCTGCTTTCCATGCCAGTGCAAAGGTTATCAGCTTGTTTCTGAAACACAAATTCACCATAAATCTCCGGGAGAGCTAAGATGACTAAGCTGGCCCCTTTGCAGGTGACAAGGGGAGAAGGCTGGTCTCCAGAACACCAGCAGACTAGTGATGGGGCCAAACTCCTACCTCACGTTCCCTCCGAAAGGGAGAGTTGTTGATTTATGTGCCCCACTTGACACAGTCTATCACGTTAGAAGGAGAAAGCCTATTGGAAGTCCCAGGAATTTGTATCCCTGTTCGGATATCTCTCAGACTTGGAAACGGGAGCTCTTGCGTGGGATCGTGCGCAGACAAGTCACTAATATGAGGCTTATCCTGGATACTGCCTTCAGGTTTTCTTCTCCTACCTAGAGGACAGTCAGGTTTTCAAGGGCTCAGTGCCCAGGTAAGAGTAAAGAGGAGAGGTATCCAAGTGCTAAAAGGAACTCTGAAATCAGCACATGGATTCACCCACTCGCTTTTGTGCTTTGGCAGGAGCTGGGCAATTCTGAAAACCTGCAACTGATTGTGGGCTCTGGGTCCTCTAGAAAAATCTGGCCTCAATGCTGTGCAATCATTGAACAGTTTATAACTGCCCAAAGGTTTAAAACCTGAGTAACAGAAAAAGCTGTGGATTTCCTTGGCTGCTAACTTTGAGAGCTGCTGTACTTTTTCCCAATGATTTATTTACGTCTAAACTGCAAGGTACAGTTGTCTCCATACACGATCTGTATTAATAAACAGAACCAAATTGTCAAACACAAATTTAGGCAAAATCCAAGAAACTACATGCTTCCTAAAATTTAAAGCAATTGGAAAAGTGCTCAGAGACTTTGACATATGGATGAGTCAATTCTAACACAATACATTAGCAAAGAGTAGTTTCATCTGCTGAAAATGAGTCACACTCTACAGAAATGAAAAACACCCTGTATTCTCTGTCCAGGAGTGTTTTGCATCCTGAATTGGACAGAACATATGAAGATGAGAATCTGTCTGCAATCTTCACTCAAAAAAATACTGAGCTGAAGCTGAAATTGGCTCAGCAGATAGCTGCTAGTAGTAGGAGAATGGGAATTACATCAGGTCATAGTTAAACCATGTATCCCATGATGAACTTATTCGCAGCCAACAAAAACAAGAGTCTAACATTTTGTTCTTGTATATGCTGTCTGCTCTAAGGGTGTCTAAAAATCCGTCTGTTGAAGAAGCAAGGCACCACCGGACTTTGTTTTCCTTCCAGATCTGCATTCTTGCCTTAAAGCCATTGTACTCATCGGCACCGCATTCACGAGCTGCTTAATTTGGGCACACTGGGGAGAAAACCAGAAGGTATTTGCTACCAAGCGTGCCCTTTCCTTGTGGAAAAGCATTAAAAGCTCAGAGACATTTCAGCTCTGATGGGAGGTGTCTTTCACTAAGCTGAATCAAACCATGCATATGAGGAAATGTTGACAAGAGTGTTGCTGAGTTGTAAATTATCTACAAATGTGAAATTGTTCTGTGTTAACTGTGGTGTTGCTTAAAATAATATTTACTGGTGATTTATCTCCTGAAATCACATAGGTAATGATTCTGTTTCCCTTCTTTCTGCTTTCTCTTGGTACAGTAAAATGTGTTTCACAGAACTTGCGCTGTATTGGATCCTGTCTTTTCTAGTGCTTATCACAGAATGGTGAGGGGGGCTGGAAGAGACTTCTGGAGATCATCTGGTCCAACCCCCCTTGCAGAGCTGGTTCTCCTAGAGCAGATAAGAGTCATAGAGTCATTAATGTTGGAAGAGATCTCCAAGCTCATCTAGTCCAACCATCAACCCAGTGCCACACTGCTCACTAAGCCATGTTTTCAAACACCAGTTCTACACTTTTTCAAGCACCTCCAGGGACAGCAACTCCACCACCTGCCTGGGCAGCCTGTTCCAATACTTCATCATTTCCTCTAGTGAAGAATTTTTCCTCAAATCCAATCTAAACCTCTCCTGACACAACTTGTTAGGCCACTTCCTCTTGTCCTATTGCTATTGACTTGAGACAATAGATCAGCAACAGCTTCACTTCAACCTCCTTTCAGAGAGTTGTAGACAGTGATAAGGTCTCCTCTAGATTAAACAACCCCAGTTCCCTCAGCCACCCCTCATAAGACCTGTCCTCCAGGCCCTTCACTATGTTCGTTGCTCTTCTTTGGACCTGCTTCAGCATCTCAACATCCTTCTTGTATTAAGGTGCCCAAAACTGCACAAAACGCTCAAGATGAAGCTTCACCAGTGCTGAGTACATGGGGCCCATCACTTCTCTAATGCTGCTGGCCACACGATTTCTGATACAGGCTATGATGCTGTTTGCCTTCTAGGCCACCTGGACACACTGCTGTCTCCTGTTCAGCCATCTGTCAGTCAGCACTCCCAGGCCTTTTCCCTCTGAGCAGTTCTCCAGCCACTCTTCCGCGAGCCTGTAGTGTTACACGGGACTCTTGTAACCGAAGTGCAGGGCTCGACGCTTGCTCTTGTTAAACCTCGTACAACTGACCTCAGCCCAATGCTCCAGCCTGTCCTGATCCCTCTGCAGAGCTTTCCTACCCTCGAGCAGATTAACACCCACCCAACTCGGTGTCGCACACACACAGCAATACATCCAGGCAGGGTTTGTACCTTGTTTTATACCTCTGCTTGCTGACGCACTTCGGTTCTCAGGGGTAATAATGAAATACAAACGTTATAGTACATGTTTTCTTGGTGAGCAGTATAGACCCCTCACGTAGTTAAAAGTTACGTGCAGCGGGCAGCGCGTTTTCCCGTTGTCACGTGTGCTGTTTGCAGTAACTAAAATGGAGTATTACTGTGAGATGTAAGCACGTGAAAGTCTCTTGTAGTACTTCACTTTGTCTGTCACACTGACCTCTGGAGCGAAACCGCTCAGCTGGGAAGTGAAATGTGAAAAATCAATGCAGACCTGAACTGCAGTGCGGGGCTTTAGATTGGGAACTGCTTCTTCTGAGGGAATCTACTTAGGTGGTTAGTCCATCTCTAGAACGGACTTGCAAGGCAAGAGTTAACCTGAATAAATGTGCTCAGCTTGGGCAACAGCTCACCTGGAGCTCCCTGGACGCTTTCTACATTAGGAGCAGTCTGAAAGCACCCGATGATCAAGGGAAAATACAAGAATCCCATAAGCATCCCTCTTACACTCAGCTTGCTAGAGGTATGCAGGATTTCCAGAACTCTGTCTGAATCTCTAAGTACTTGCTTGATTTGTACTGAGTTCTTACTGGGCAACTTCTGGTTGCACTAAAACAGAATTAATTCTGCATATCTGACCTTGGCAGGAACAAGCTGTCTGTCAGCACATCAAGATGCAGCCCCGTCCTTCTACATTTATTTCTGTATTTTATTAATACAGCTGTGCTGTAGCCAACAAAATCAGACACAGACCGCTGTACAGTTTTGATGGCTAGCCCGATCTTTCTATGAAATTTGGACTACACCCTTTGCAACTTCTAGTGGCAGGAAGGGTCTCACAGCTCAGGCTGCTGGATGCTGATTTAAAGAAGTGGAGATACTCCTGCTACTGGAGAAGGTTTTTCTGCACAATGTCCAATTAATGCAACTAAACTCACCACTTGATTTAATTAATGGCTTGTGCCTTTTTTTTCCTGCATGCTCAGCTCAGTAACCAGGGCTCCAAACAGCTAAGTGCTTGCAAATGCAAACGAAGACAGTGGAAAGATGCTGACTGTACCTGTGCTATGCAATTCTGGCCACAGCAAGGGTAGGTTTTCACCCAGAACTTGTATCTACACCCCACCTACAATCAGCGAAGGAAAAACAACGAGTCCCTCAGAATACGTGAGCACCAATGGACAGGAGGGGCAATTCAGGATTTCAGAACAAGGGAGCTCAGGCGGGGACAGTCCTTCTGGCAGACATCTCTCTGCCAGTGAGCCAAGCCCTTCCCTACATGGTTCAAAGGTGGCAGGATACATTCTCCTGTTCTTAAACTTCTCATGTGTGTTGCCTGTTGGGTATCAGGAAGAACGAATTTTCTCCCTTGTGAAAACTAATACACAAAGCACAAGGAAAAGAATTATTTTGGATCAGGGTGCCCACTACGGAAGGCATGGGGGCACACTCGACTGGTGAGGATGAAAAACTTGCACAAAAGCAGCTATTCAACGAGGAAGGAGGCTGAAGAGTGAATCGTCTAAACTGGGGAGGGTCAGCACATACCATGACCAACAATACCTAATGGGAGTGATTGATTCAGCAGGAACTGCAAAGACCTTTTAGTCTGCTTTTAATGCACTGTGACCTCTGTGACTTCGAGCCCATCATCTGAATGTTTCTCTCTCTTCAGCAAGAAGACTGCTGCAGAGACTCTAGAAGGGGGCAGATGTAGAAATTGCACCTCCTTGCTTTGCAAGCAAAGTTCAGTCTCCTCTAGGGCATTTCTGTTTGTACAGAATACAGCATCATACAATCACAGAACCATTAGGGATTGGCAATGACCTCAAAAGGTCATCTAGTCCAACGTCCCTGCCACAGCAACATCACCTAGACCGAGTCGCACAGGAACACACCCAGGTGGGTTTATCAGTTAGGTGAACCCCTTACCAAAGATTTAAACTGAACTTCTTTCATTGCTTTAGCTCCAGTCTTCCTCTGATTTACCTAGCCACAGGAAAATCAGCTCTGAGCTGGGGCAAGGGGCACTGACATCCCACTCATGTAGGAAGGACTGCTGCTCACAAAGCCCTTTCTCATTATGGCAACACTTGTGTACCAGCTGTGGCTTTTGCCAGTATGGAAAAAAGTAGTCAGGTTCCCAAGTGATTCAAGTTTTGAGAGTGGTTTACACTGAAGCTCCAGGGCCTCCACTCCACAGCTCTCAGATCTCTGCCAGTGCCTAATCAAGCCTTTATCTTAATCAACAAAGCCACTGATGGATTAAAACCAAACAACATCTCCATGACATGCTGAAACAAGTCTGTTGATCGCTTGGGTATTTAACAACAAGACCAAAACTTTTCTGCCAATACCAGCAGCACATGAAACTCACACTTAAAAAATAATAAAAGTCTGTCCAGTTCTCCCCTGTTCAAGGGAGACAGGGGGCTACTGGAGAAAGTCTAATGGAGGGCCACAAATATGATCAGAGAATGGGACTATATCTCTCATGAGGAAAGGTTGAGAGACCTGTGTCTTTATAGCCTGGAGAAGACTCAGAGGAGATCTTACAAATGCTTATAAACTTCTAAAAGGTGGCTGTCAGGAAGAAGAGACTAGACTCTTCAATGGTGTCAAGTGATAGGACAAGGGGCAATAGGCACAAACTAGAGCAGAGAAAGTTCAATCTAAACATAAAGAAAAACATCTTTGCTTTGAGGGTGGTCAAGATCTGTTCCTAGAGAGGTTGTGGAGTCTCCTTTTCTTGAGACTTTCAAAACCCACCTGGACACATTCTTGTGCAACGTGATCTAGGCAAACCTGCTTTAGCAGGGGAGCTGAATAAGTTTATCCTCAACTTCTACCATTCTGTGACTGCACGAGTCTGTGAAGACGAATACTAACCTAGATATGAAAAGTAGAATTTAGGAACCCAAAAAGAGCAGCTCCTTGAAGCCGAACTTCAAGGAGTGAAGTAAAACTTGAAGCCAAACTTCCAGTGAGAGCTGGAGACCCCTAGTCTGTGGATCAAAGCAACGTTACCTCATCATCATTGAAATACAACAAGGACAGTCAGAACAGAAGAAAAACAAGACGCCAATCTTACGTCTTTCTACAGATTCAAATGACCAATAAAACCAAACAGCAGGGAAAGTCCAGTTCCCCAGGCTTCCCTGGCACGGTTTCTGTGCTAGAGTCAAAGCAGGAGGTCATTCTGGGATCAAGGAAGACACCGACAGCCCTGGTATCTCCTCATGCTTCCAGGAGAACGTTCAGAGGGTGTAGCTCTTTAGCAGCACCTTGGTGAAACAGCCAGTGCTTGACGCCGCGCTGAGAGCTGTCAGCTGCACCGTTTGGCAGTGGGACTTTAATGAACTGCATAAATCAGCAGTGTAATTGCAAATCTAATCTGAGGGCATGTGAAATGTACTCTTGCTGAGCCTGAAGTGGGGCTAGGATGACTCTGGAAACAAGGGGGATTGTTAACTATTAATTGCCATGGCCGTGTTGTCACAATCCGAGATTTAATCGTTTCCCTGCAGTTCCCTGAGATTTGGAAACCTGTGTGCAGAGAAACCGTGCAAAACCTTTCTCTTCCCTCACAAGAAAGGCTGTTCAGCCTTCAGCAATCCTTTACAAAACCAGCCTCCTAATAGGGAAGGTGAGATCAGGCCTTTAACGAGAACTTCATCCCAGGGATTGATTTTTGGTAACAGAATCTCCGTTGGTTATTCTTTATTTCCTTCCCTTTGTTATTTCTGCATTTGTACCCTTTTTTTTTCCCTGGTGTGTTTTCCAGACTCTGGATCCCACATTTAGTTTCCTGAACTTCTCCAATACTCGCTCCAGCCATCCTGGTTGCCTGCCATGAGTATCGGTTTCCTTCCTTCTAGTTTGGGGGGCAGGGAGACAAAACCCCTGTTTTCGGGCCAAGTAGCGGTGCCACCCTGGAGATCATTTGGCAGCGCGTGCAGCCTGCGAATGAGTCACTGCCTGCAGCGCTTCGAGCTTCCACCGCTTCTCACTTTTCTGCGGAGTGGGGAAGAGACGGTGCCAGTGGCTGCTACGTTCAGCAACACATGAAGCAAAAGTAAACAACTAAGATTAAAATTAACTCGATTGCTACTCAAAAGCCGGGCAAATGCTGTGACGTCACACTTGTCAGTTACTGGAATCACTGATTCGTAGTAGAAATTCCTTGTTTCCAGTGGGTTTTAAGTGAACCAAACCACCAAGCCGATGCAGCAGCTGCAGACAGCTTCCCCGAAGATGCCTCCAAATTGCTTCCTATAACCCATAAATGACTAATGGTGACGGTTTAAATTTTATCTGTAGCCTGAGCTTGCTCTTACTTGTTCATTCTCCACGCGCAGCCACTGCTCGACAACTTTCTCCAAGAAGTGTTTGTTCTGAATCTGACTTGGAAACCCTCTCTTCCAGCCTGGAGTTGTGCTCGTGAGTGCTTGAGTTCTCCTTCAGACGGTGCTCTCGGTCTTGCTTTAGGTCCTCACATGAACCCCTGAAAGACGTGGAAATCATAGGCAGCACCTTAACATCTCACCTGCCTTTTGTCCCTCACAGAAACCCGTTTTTCACTCCTAAAGGCGCAAGTGTAGGAAGATGCTGGTGATGTCCACAGCTGCTGCTGCAGAGTCACCAGTAGATCCGATCAAACACAGCAAATAGCGACAGCCAACTTGTCCGCGGTACCTCAGCTCTGGTGGATTTGCACTTCCACAACAGGCTCAGCCCTGCCCCCACTGATCCTCGTAGGACGAGGGTAAGGTCTCAAACGAAGCAAATATGTTTCATGTCTCATCTTTCAGGGGTCAGCGCTTAAACTCACAAATCTGTCCTCTTTGACATTATAATCTCTGGTTGTAAAATGGATTTAGTGGTTTAACATTAAAATTTCAGGCACAGTTAAGGACGGGATTGCAAAAGAGTTAATAAGCAAAATACTTTAACAAACTTTGGCAGAGAAGATTGAAAAGCTCAGATGGTCTCCCAGTGAAAATAGTTGAGCCCTGGCTTTGCCAGTCTTTCCATTAAAAACTCTCTTAACTTATTTTTGCTTTGGTTTTTAATTTGATCAGTTTTACTACCCCTGAAGCTTAGGGACTTGTGAGCATGGGAGAAAGCCAGTCAAATTTCAGGTAATGGTTTTGCAAGCTTTTACACTTCTGCCTACACGTCTCGGGCTTGACGTGTGATATACCCTTGCCGTTTAACCCTTGAACCTCTGCTGAGCTGTTATGGACGGTCAAGACAAACGAGGTGGGTCTCTGGTGGACACAGACACAATAAGTATCAGAAAATTGCCAAATTAATTTCGCAGGTGACCCTGCACACCTTTAGTCAATTTTAAGATCAGCTTTAGTCTCTGGGGCAGGTTGCATTCACGTTCACATCTTCCCCTCCCCCTTGGTTTTCCAAGGCTTCTGTCCCAGGTGTTTGACTGGAGCACATCTCAGAGCGCGGTCACTCAGTTCTCTGCTGGAGGTGCAGGGATTCCCGCGCTGGTTCCTCAGTGAAGGACCCTTCTTCTCATGATGGTAAAATGTTGTCAGCAGAAGCATCCCTGTCATTAGATGGCTTCTGGCAGCAAATCCCTTTTTCAAGCAGGCGAGAGGCTTGAAATCACACACCTTCAAACAGCCCTCTTCAGAAGCAACTGTGCTTGCCGAGACAAAGGGAAGGAGCATGGAGCAGTTCTGAGCAACTAAGCCAAAAAGTAAAAATTACTGAGACCTCCTCGCTTGTTTAAAACAGCACATTCTCCACCTTCTGAAAGCAGAGTCAGCAAACCCTCCTATGCTGGCTCAGCAACCTTGGTTCAGCCTTGCTTCCAGCGTAGCACCTGGAGATATCAAACTACTTCAAAAACAGCAACAGAAGGTTCTTATTTTATCTCTTGTCCTTATACTTTTATGACATGCAATCAACAGGTTCATTAACCAAAAGAAGCCAGTCATTCATTGCGTCTGTGCAGCAGACATCTGGCTGTCGCTCTACTCTACGGTGCCTGCTAGAAAGGTCGTACTTAGTGTTGTACAACATTGGGACTACATTAAAGAAACCACAATAAAAGGGATAAACTTCTCCCACCAAACCCACTTCAAAGTGACTGGGCTCTTCACATATCTCCAAGAGCACTTAGGTGCATGAAGAATGATAATTTTCAAGTGCTGAGACATCGCAGGTCAAGCGCTATTCACAAAGAGTTTTGACCTGGACGAAAAGAGCCAAGAGGCAGATGTGTTCCTGCTCTGTTAAACCAGATCTGAGATGTACCGCTGCACATGGCATTCGCTTCTCAGTTTGGAGAGGTGGAAGATAAATCTGTTCTAGAAAACATTCACCTTAAAAGCCGTATTCAGGTTTACAAGCAAGAACACAAGTTGATTCCAGTTGATTAGCTCACTGGCAACGTGATGGCAACAGTTGATGCCAGGTGACAAGTCACATACTTAGTGCCAGCACAAGAGAACACCATTGCCAGGTAGGTACTCAGCTCATAGACATTTTCTCTAGTATGGTAGCTCTCCTGCAAGGGTCAAGTTCATAACCACACTGAAGCTCTAGGGAAAGCCAAGATGCTTTTTGATGTCCTCCTTTTACTAACTTACAGAAACAGAGCTTCACAGGGGGTCTGGAGCTAAGACTAGAATTTGTAGCACAAGGAGGTGTCAGTTCCTCCACAGAAACTACATCAATAAATTTACTAAGGGGACGACTCAGCTGATTGTTTTCCAACCAGCAAGTGACAAATACGTATTAGGCATCACAACAATTTTCCAGAATGCAAGTCCTCCTGAACTGGAGGACAAGGGGAAATTAACCAACACAGTCTGTTGAAACTGCTGTTTCTGAACGACTTATTTTGCATGGCCAAAGGGCCTGGATTTCAGAAGAGCTGAACGTTTCCTTTTATTCAAAAAGTTTATTGTGACAGGGTCTTGAGTGTGAGTAAATTCAACCCCAGAAAGAGGTCGTCCAGTCCTGCTACCTCCCCCTAGCAAAAATACCTTATTTCTTTTAGCAAGAGGTTTTTTTCTCAATGCTGTGAAGTATGAAGATAGATATAAAGTACTGTGAAAGTCTTCTCTCTGCAGTGTATTATTCATGCACTGGGAAAATACAGTCCGTCATCCTACATCTACACCATACCCTGTCTTTCTTGCCAAAAGAAAATCTGTCTGGCACATCTCTGCAGCCAAAGACGACAGACCCCATGGCCATCTTATCCAGTGGTGAGGACAAGACGAAATCATGGGGAAGTGACAAACTCATAAATTGTCTTGGCCTTTTCCCAGAATCACCGAGCTGCTTTGGTTGGAAGAAATCATTAAGATCAACAAGCCCAGTTGTTAACCCAGTACTGCCAGATCGCAGTTGAGCCATGTCCCTAAGAATCACATCTACACGTCTTTCAAATACCTTCAGGGACAGTGACTGCCGCAAATATTATAGACTCATAGAAAGGTTCATGCTGGAAAGAATCTTCAAAATCATCTAGCTCCAACCTCTCTGCCATGGGCAAGGACATGTCCCTCTAGACCCGGTTGCTGAAAGACCCATCCAACCTGGCTTTGAATACTTCTGGGGAAAGGGCATTCACAACTTCTGTGGACAACCTGTTCTAGTGCCTCACCATCCTCACAGAGAGAAATTTCTTCTTAAGGTCTAATTTAAATCTAACCTCTTTCAGCTTGAAACTGTTGTTCCATCACTAGATGTCCTAGCAAAGCTTCTCTCTCCAGCTTTCCTGCAGGCTCCTTTCAGGTACTGAAAGGCTGCTGTTAGGTCCCTCAGAGTCGTCTCTTCTCCACCATTCATTGGGAAAAAAAGCCACGAGTCAGCTTAGTTTATGCAAATGATACCTGTTCCTGGGAGAACCACGGCATCGAACTTGCCTCTTCAAATGAGCAGCCACAGCAAGAAGGGTGAGACTAGCCAAATGAATAAAAGCACACTAAAAGACCGAACAGAGCGTCTCTGTCCAGGTTTCAGTTCAAGGTAAGTACCTTCTGGTAAGTGGGTACGCCACCAGTGTCATTCCAGGGCTTCATTTGGCTCCTGATCTAAACACAGAGCATTCTCTACACTTTGCAATGTCATCTGGCATTAGGACATATCTGCTTGCAGTTTACCTATGGAGTAAATAACTTGCTCTTCTTGACAGGCACACTGGGAGTTTCAGCCTGTTCCCCATTTGCTTTAAATATCAGGCTGTAAAACTGTGCTGGGGTTCTTGGCTGACATCGGGGTTCACGATGCACTGTGCCTATTCTCTGGTTATGGAGGAATTCTCACGTTATTCCTGGGGTAAGCTAATCATGAGTGTTACTCAGACCGAATCTTAGGCTTGTGGTTGACTTGCTGCCAAAGCAGGAAATAGAGTTACGACCATTACTTCAATCTGTCTCCTCCCTCTTGAGCACAAAGTTTTAATAGTAATTCAAATTCTACATCTAAGTAACCAAAGCCAATTTGAGGGCAATTTACTGCACCAGCTCCCTTTAATGGTGTCAGCGTGTCAGCTTCAGTACTCGGAGGAAGCATCTTGGCACCTCATCTTCTTGTTTTCTTGTGGGGGCCACCACCTCATTTCTCATCTTCGGCCCTGTGCTCTTCTCTGCTTTGCAAAATTACCTGCACCAATTCTCACCAACCCAACCTGCCTTAGGCACCATCAGCTAAATAGATTTAATTTCACTTTTGCTCCAAAGAAGGCAGAAACGGCACACACGACACAGCAGTCGTACCTGCAAAGCAGTTCACTTGCAAACCTTAAATTACGTATTTTGCACAAAACTAGAGCCTTCAGGAACAACAAAACACGTCCGGCACCAGAGTGTCGCACTTAGGATCTCGTTCATTCACGCCAATGCTTGGGATCCCATTAAAAGACCAGTCGCACTGGCTGCATCCAAGCTCTGTTAGGTGGCTGCACTCGCATTTGGGATCCAACCCTCCAGGGTCTTCAGAACTCCGTTTTCCTCTGATGTGGTTACCAAACAGTGGAACATTTCTAGCATGACCAAAACTTAGTCATGCCTCAGTAACTTAACTCAGATTCCACATCTCCGAGCCTGAAAGCAGTTTGAGGGGCACAGTTTTATCCAATGCCATCCATAAAACGTAATTTAAGCCTCTTTTCCTGACTGCCTTGGACGTTGCGCTGTGCACACAACACCTACCCTGCTCGTGCGCGCACCGCTGCCCAGTGGGTCATAAATCCTACGGCTGCTGCCGTCCAGTTGTGGCACAAGGGAATTTTCCTTTACAACACCCGCCGCAGGGCCAGCCCAGTGCAACTCGTCTTCTCCCCGCCGTCAGAGCCGGGGCTTTCAAAGGGCTACGTAATACAAGTAACAGGGGCAAAACCGCTATCTCCTTTTACGATGGAACGTGATCGGTGTGTGAAAGGTCCGTATGATGTGGTGACGACAGCAGAAGGAGACAGGACTGAGTGACTCAAGCTTTCCTTCCAGGCCCCCATTAGCACGAGGGCTCCCAGGGGCTCCTCGGCTATAAGATAGAGCAGTTCTTTCCAGTGACGTGGAGTTATGTCCAGCTCCGTGAAAGCTGAGCTCTCTCCTTGATTTGCTCCTCTCTAAACATCAGGTGAGTTATGGCAGGGGAAAAAAAGACATTTCCTTTCCTCCCCGTCTCACTGCCCAAAAGCCAGTGACAAAACTCAAGTCCTGAAAACAGCTTCTTGAAGACTTACAGTGACAAGACGAATATCTGGCTGAATAGGTTCCAAATGTTTCCCTTTCTGCCTAGGCTTTTCTCTTTCTCCAACCCAGATCCAGGTTTCCCTCATAACCACAAGGCGTGTTCTCCTCGATGGGGTTTGAAATGACCTTTTTCTCTTGTTAGAAAACAGAGCGGGTAAAGAAGTGTAACACTAAAGTGAGATCTTCTCGGCATCACAGCACCTTGTCAGCTAGCAAATCTTCTCTGTGACTGTCCTTGGAGCCTCTTCATGCTACTACTGGAAAGTAACTTGATTTTTGAAACCACAGCCCAAAGAAAAAAAGAGGCAGATTCAAAGGTACTGATGAAACACTGCATCAGCATGTGCAGGATCATGCACCGTACAGTGTCACTGAGGTCACAGCCTGGAAGCAGCACAGTTCTGCCAGTATGAAGCCAGTTTCTCTTCAAATTATAGAATCATTACGGCTGGAAAGAACCTCCAGGATCACCAGGCCCAGCCCTCAACCCAACATCTCCCTAACCCCTGGACCATGGCCTTAAGTGCTCTATCATTTTTTAAACACCTCCAGGGTGGTGACTCCACCACCTCCCTTGGCAGCCTGTTCCAGTACCCAGCTACTCTCTCAGCAGAGAACCTCTGCTTAAGATCCAATCTAAACCTCCCTCGATGCAACTTGATGCCATTTCCCCTCATCAGCAAACTGGGAGAAGAGACCAGCACCAGCCTCGCTACAACCTCCCTTGAGGTAGCTGTAGAGAGCAATAAGGTCTCCTCCCAGCTTCCTCTTCTCCAGACTAAATAACCCCAGTTCCCTCAGCTGCTCTTCGTGGCCATGTTTTCTTGATACAGCAGCTGCCATAAAAGAATGTGAAAAGAAACACGAAGACTTGCAACCTTATTTTACAATTTTGAAAAAGTGTTGGAAGGATGAACCACACAGAGAGATAATCCAGTAAGTTACAATAAAATCCCCTACAACAGTAACTACTTAAAATCTTTCCCTTGGCTACATCAGATGGGAACCACTTCTACATCAAAGAGGAACAGACGTAAAAGATGTCTACAATCAGTCAGAGTAATTTTGGTTTGTTTCTTTTTAAATCTATGGGTGGGAGAGGTCCCAATAAAGTTCTAATCAATCCCTGGGACAGTGCATTTTTCTGGAGCACAGAACAGTTTTGCCTGTGGTCCTAGCACCCAACTCACATTTTTTTTCCACAAAGTGGGTGTTGTCTGGGACTGTTGTCTCCAGACAGCTACCACTGCAGAGCCATCCTGTACCAGAAATCCCCCGTGCCCCAGCACCCTGATCCAGCTTCAGGCCTCCCATCCTCCCTTACTGTGCTTCTCCAGTTCCTTGTACTCTTGTGCCTTTATCTCATTAGCCAACATCTATCTGCCCACGGAATTCTCTGCCTGATGAAAACCTCCTGCATGCAGCTTTTCCTGGTCTAGGCACTTGTCTGCTCTCAGACATGTAGACATAATAAGGTCTGAGAAGATCCATTTCTTCTTTGAGGTAGTCTTATCTCCCAGACAGTGGTTTACTCAGTGGGTTCCTTGGGGAATTTTCCTCTTCACACACAGTGCTGTTCCCTTGGCCAAAAGTTAATGAATGTGGCATCTCTCCAGACTGCGCCAAGAGGACAGGAAGGAAGGATGCACACCCAGGCAGGCTTCTCTCACATTCAGACATCTCGTCTGCAGCATGAAGACAAACTTTGTTGCTGGTGCATCTCTCTTCCCCAATGGGTGCAGTATCTCAGACCCTTGGTGAAGAACTTACGCAGGCAGTTTGGCTTTCTATCCCCGAGCATTCAGTGTCTTCAGGGTGGATTGGGGTGTTTCTTATCTAAGTCCAAAGTTCTGCATTTCTCCCAGTCCATCTAATCTCACTACCACCAGTATCTCTCAGTGCTATTCCTGATGTGGACAGTGTCAATGGCCTATTGACTGCAATACTAGAAACACCAGTGATGAGCCTCCCAGCCTTTGGGGAGGGAAGTGGGGAGTACCTACAGAGCACTGGCTTAGCTCAGGGTGGTTTGCTCTGTTTTTCAGAGATATCAGCCTTTTTGTCCAAGTCTTTTTGTCCCATGCCTTTTAGGGGCTCTGGACTGCAGCTTGGACTCCAATCGCTTTTGAATCTTTCTCCTGGGCCACGGAAGGACCATCCTTGCAATACTGCTGGGGAAGACAGTGTCGTTTTCTGTGGGAAGCTGCATGAGTTGGAAAGTTCAGACCAGACACAGACCTCTTCCAATTTGGAAACATCCACATCTGGGATTTGAATAAGGATCATTTCTTGCTATTAGCTACCCATGGCTGCATTAATATGGACTTGGAGACAAGCTGGCTGTGCCTCCAGACCTCAGGGCTCTGGGCACAAGTCACAAGGCAGCAGAACAGCTTAGCAGCAGTTTCTGTGTGGACCGGGGAGCTGCTGATGTGGTGGTGTCCCACTGAGAACTGCATGGGATAGCTAGAGACATCAGTTGCCCATTAGAACCAGCCTGGATGTGTTCCTGTGTGACTTGGTCTAGGTGATGCTGCTGTGGCAGGGGAATTGGACTAGATGATCTTTTGAGGTCCCTTCTGATCCCTAATGATTCTGTGATTCATTAGGAACCTTCAAATCATTATCCCAAGCCATCAGCTGCCAGCTCTATCGGTTTATCTTGTCTATTTATTCATGCCCCAAGCCCAATAACTGCTTTTGCTGATGCATCCTTCTCTCACACAGCCCAGCACAAGATCAGTTGTCCTTTCTTCGTGATGCCAACCTACATCATTGTAGAGAGTATCATCACCCCACTCAGCTGGCCCACTCTGGATGCAGACATGCATCAACGGCTCATCCCCCCAATAGCTAGAAGATTGAACTAGTCTGGGGTTTGTTCCTCCTGCTAACTGCCCCACCAAGTCCTATAAATGACCCCCAAATCTCAAATTACCAACATCTTCCCTCTTTCCATACCACGTGCCTGTTTCCCCAAGAGTAAGCTGCAGAGATAATCTTTTCCCACTTTTCCTCTAGAGGGACCCTTATCTTGATTTTAATTTTATTAACTTTGATTAAAACACATTTAAGTATAAAGAGGCCTCACCAAAACCAAGCTGCCAGCCCTGCAGAGATAGCAGCACAGCAACCCGTCCTACCACAGGCTGTCTTAAGACCAAGGGGAGTCCTGAGTGTGTGAAGAATCAAGACAGGACTGCTGCAGAGCAAGTATGAGGTTTTAGTGAACCATAGAAAGCAAATGTATCAGTGTGTTTAGTCTTACGTGTAATTAAATGTTTCAGTAGCAAATTAAGTGACGAAAACAAATCAACCACATGTTTTCAGATACTGGGTACATCAATATTAAATCACTATACAAGGCACACGAAGATGAGAACGCAAACATTATGCAGATTTTAATTTCCTCAATTATTCCTATTTCCCCCTGAGCCCTACATTCATTCCCAGTGATTGCAGACAGACTAATCATTCAAAGCAGGACACCAGTTAATAAGATGCAGCAGCTGAGACGCAGGACTCATCACTGTCAACACGGTGGCACTATCGTCTTGATCCAACTCATCAGCCTCAGGGACCGTTGTTTGCCACTCGCATGTCAGCAGGTACATAGGTGATGTGTGCTTCACACCGCTCTGCAGCCTGTCTGGGAGGATCTATCCATCAGCATCTGCCTTCTAAAGCCTACAGAGATCTATTTATGTAACTCCCTCTCTGGAGGAAAGGTGCTGGGAAAGCAGCCAGCAATAAATGGAGTGGGTGTGGGAAAATGAAAAATAAGCAAGCAGAAATACTACATAAAAGAATGACCATATGGTTTAAGCCACAAGCTATATAAGTCACAGCTATAAAGTTGTTTCTGATAACAGATCCAGCGGAGTAGGTGCGTAGAGCCAGAAGCTCTGTGGAGAGGGTCCCAGTGGGGAGTCAGGTGTGGGGAAAAGACATGGGCTTAGAGACCTCCACCAAGAATAAAACAAGCCAGAGTGAACCCAGAGGCAACTCTGCCTTTTCTCAGTCAGACACAGACCAGCTTTGCCCATCCACAGACCACATTCTACGGCCAGCATCTGTTCACTGGCCACGGCATAGAGAAAGAAAACGACCGCTCAAACCTGTGCACTGCTTCACTTTGAGGACTGATCTTGAGCAGACTGAGGTGTTGATTCTGGATCAGGGAACTGTGCACGCTCTGCTGCGTGGTCCCAGTCTTAGGACTGCTTCAGTGATCTCCAAAGTAACTGTCCAAGAAGATAAAGAGAAAACCTAACATGTAAGAGCTCTCTCAATGTCAGGTAATCCACAGTCTGGGACAGAATTTAATGGAAAAGGGAACTTGGTTGTCACATCTTGACCTAGACCTAGATGAAACTATGTGGGTTACCTCCCTTTTAAATTAGGCACCATAATTAACTTGCTGTAGGGTGCCAGTCCTCCTGTCTGGTGGTGAGAGTGGCTCTGCAGATGACAGCAGCCACTTGCTAGTGAGAGGTGTTAGCTGCTTCAGTGAAGAAAGTACTTTTTTTTTCCTCAGGGTGCTGAGACAGTACTAAAATCCCACGTTAGATAGATACTGTAGGATGAGAGAGTGCTGCCCCAGAAGTGCCAGTTCTCTCCACTGACTGCAAAGGCATCTCAGATTTGGATACGACATCTGGGCAGCCAATATCTCTTTAGTATCTCTTGTCATGTTGCGAACTACATTCCCAACATTGCCTTATCCCTCAGGCCACAGAACTCCACATTTGAGAAGGTCACTCCAAAAATCCACCTTGACCCACCACTCAGCTTGGACAGGCACCTCTGCAGAGGGTCTCCTCCAGCTCAGCAGTGGTGCTGGAGGTGAGAACAAGGTGGGCAGATTTCACCTCACATCCCAGCCCACTTGGCAAGGAAGTGTGAAAAGGATGAAGCAGGAAACGGTTTTGTTTGTGCCTGTTTGTGCCCATGGGAACAGTGTGGATGAGTGAAGTCATTTATTCCCCTCAGGAGACCTGTGGCAATGAGCAACCAGCCAGTTTGACATAGGATGGCAAAGTGAGCACGGGGCAGGTCAGACTGAAGGGCACTGTTATACGCACAGCACGGCTCAGCGCTGTCTGCGGAGTGACACCACGTTTGAAACGAAAGCTGAAGAAATAGCGCATTGAAGTGAGAAAAGGGGTGGCAGACAAAATGACTGACACGTCACAAAGGCCATTTCTTCTCCTGACACCCCCACAAATGAGCTCTAAAACTGATGCAAGGAGAAGCAGTAATTTCTAACGCAGGCGGCTCTGCCCCTTGCGAAGATGGATCAGCGAATCGAAGACTGAGACTGATGCAACCATTATATATGATCATCAAACCAGTACTTCCCAGTGTTCTTCGTGCAAGCCTTTTCTTTCATATGCCCCCTCTTTTTTTTGCCAGCAGAGAAGACTTCTTAATTGCAGGATTAAGTGCAATTCTTGCCGGTTACTTTTACAGCAGGAAATGGAATTTTTAGTTGTGGTTGTTCAGTTCTATTTTTCCTCTAAAAGCAATTGTTTCCCAGACTAAATTTCAACTTTTCATTTTAAAAAAATAAAATCCTTAATCCCGAAGTGTTTTAGTGGTTTTGGTCCAAATCCAGCTCAGATTCAGTGTTGTTTGAATATTATTCTCTCTGAGATGGACTACCCTGTGCCAAGCTACCTCTTCCCCAGTGCTAAGGTCTATATAGGGAGGCAGCAGGGCACTTTGGGAGCTATGGGACAGCTGGGATGTCTGAACTCATAATGGCAAAGTGAGGCATATATATCTTTATATTTATATATATATCTTTTTTTTCAGCAATATATCTTTAATATAAAGAAACATTAATTATATGTAATTCCTAGAAGGCACTAGGATGCTATGCTGCAAACCAGAGCAGTCATTCGCGGTTGAAGATAGTCACATTTTGATTTTTCACATCTAGTGAGGTCCCATAGAGGGAAATGTGATGCAGGTAGAGAAGAGAAAAATAACCAATCCTCTACCAGCTACATTCAAGGACATGCCTGCCCTGTGTAGCCTAATATTTGCATTCACCTCACCAGAATGCCCAGTAGCATAGATTTATATAAGATCATTTGTGGTGGGGCAGAGGAGGGTGAGGAGACGGATGTGCTTACAAGGGAGGTCATCCCAGATTGCCTCTAGGAGCTTGGTGTGGGAGATGGATAAGAAGTGGGTGCCTGTTTGGGGGAGGCTGCAATGGGATACTTCACATGATGAAGATGTGGCCACCAGTGAGCAACACCCAGGATGAGCCATCAGCCACCTTCTTGTTGCAGGGCTGCTTTTACCTTCCTCTATATACACCTTAATGCATCCAGCTCTCCCCATGAAAGGCTGTCACTCAGCTGTAATTTCTGCATAGACCATCACCGAAACCCCAATGTGCACTCAGCTCAAGGGTCAAGCCTGCACGCTGCTCTTCAGAGGCTGCAAATGAGCTCTGCCAAGCCAACAGGCAGAAATCCAGTGCAACTTCTAGCTTCAGGTCCTACACACGGCAGCAGAAATCTTCACCTATCCACTGCAGGATTCGATTTCTTGCGCCCTGCCCCTGTCAGACATCAAGTCAAGCCTCTAAACTCTCCTTCTGGGGTTTTCCTTTCAAGGGAAAAAAAAAAACGATGCTGTTTCTAGGAGGTAGGAAGACACAGACTGCTGTCTGGTTTGATGTGTGTGTATTTTTAAAACTGAATGAAAACCCGTTCTGGATGGAAACAGAGTAACAATATGTAACCCTGCGGCATCAGATGGTTAGAAAGCTGTATTCAGTGTGTGCACAGATGTAATTCACTGCAAGGAATATGTGACACCACACAGCGGTTCAAAGTAGCAGGCTGGTACTAATTACTACGCTCTTAATGCTCTTCATCCATCAAATCATAACATGTTCTATAATTATACAGCACAGCCAACCATATGACAACCAAATGCCCAGCCACGATTTCACAGGAGATGGTTACACAGCAAAATTCGCTGTTGATTACAAGCAGGAAACTTGAGAAATAACTGCATTTTAAGTCATCTGAGCCACCACAATGACTTTGTTTTAACTTTTTCAAGCAGAACATTTAAAACATTGGGGGTCTGGGAGGAGATGAGTTATACACGTAAGAGGCCTTGGGGGGACTTGCTGTTTCTCATACAGATGTGAGATCACAGTGTCACAGAACATTAGGGATAGGAAGGGACCTCGAAAGATCATCTAGTCCAATTCCCCTGCCAGAGCAGGATCACCTAGACCGAGTCACACTGGAACATATCCAGGTGGGATGTTGCACAGCCTGTGATTTAGACCACTTAAGAAGACCAGGCTGACACGTCTGACAGGCGTGAGTTGTACTTCTCCACAAGGACAGTTCAGATCTTGTCTGGGGAACTGCCTTGCAGGCAGGCAATGTGGCCTCAGCATCTTCAGAGGGTGCAATAGTGTAGATACATGGTTTGTCTATGGCAGGTCCTGAACTTCCCCACAGCTGTAGCAGAGCCCTCCCAGGGTCTGGGCACTGCCACTGCTCACATCATCTCCTTCTGCACCAGCAAGGCCCATATCTTGGCTCTTTCCCTTTCTAAAACGAACACCCCACAGCCACCATCAACAGCTGCCCTCCTCCCCAGCAAAACAGCACACTCCAGTGAACACAGTTCTATCCCTGGCGAAAGGGTGTGCGCGATTCAACTCAGCGACAGATGCTATTCACATTGCTGTGTGAACTACAGAAAGATGCTCTGGTACTAAAGCAGAGCAAGGCAGGGGGCTGACCTCCAGGTTTCTGCAGCATTTTCTTCATTCCCTCCTGAGATCCAGTCCTGTCATTGCTTCCTCCCACACAATGACACCCTGCTCAGTAGCACAGCGGAGATGGAACTAAGTGTAATTCATCTCCTCATCCTTTGTGCAATGATGACTTCACCCACTTCCCGTGCACATAAAAACACGTGAGTTTCCCACATTTTCATTTACCATTTCACCACTGCTTTAATTCCAGAATCGCTGTGGAGGGTGTTATACAGGAACCCAGATAATAAAAGTACTGGTGATACAGAATATATCAGGACAAGCTACATATTCCCGAGCTGATAAGCCGTGGTGCTAACACTGTACAGATATCCTGTGACAGACACCTGCAAACTCAAGAGCTGATTGCAGACTGGTTGAGCCTGCGGTGGGTCTGGATACACTGGGCTCTCTCATCCTCAGCTGATCACAACGGAGCAGAGGGTGCGTTCCCACCTTGTAAACCTAACTTGCATATCGGACTGGGCGGGCTGATCTCCCTGGAGTTTCTGTGTAGGGTTGACTAAAACACTGAAGAGGTGAGTTTGCTACTCCTCATTGAATCCCAGAATCAGAATTACAGGAATATTAGGGGTTGGAAGGGACCTCTGGACATCTCCTAGTCCAATCCCCCTGCTACAGAAGGATCACCTAGGCCAGGTCACAGGAACTCGTCCAGGTGGATTTTGAAAGTCTCCAGAGAAGGAGACTCCACAACCCCCCTGGGCAGCCCATTCCAGTGCTCTGTCACCCTCATCATGAAGAAGTTCCTTGTCATATTTATGTGGAACCTCCTTATGTTCCAGCTTACACCCATTGCCCCTTGCCCTATCATTAGATGACACTGAGAAGAGCCTGGCTCAAACCTTCATGTATTTATAAACATTAGCGAGATTCCGGTGCTCTGTCACCCTCACAGTAAAGAAGATTTTCCTGACTTCTGTGTATCGCTAAGCCACTGGCTACGTGTGTTTAAGCGCTTGTTTGCGCTGGCACCGGCATGTGAAATGTCACATTTATTAAATGGCATGAGAAAAATACAGCTTTTAGAAAAAAAGTGGTCAGGAACAGACCAGAGTGCGTCAGATGGGTTTTTGTATCCCAACTCAGCAGAAAATGACTGCACCTCAATAACCAGGTCTTCCTCCTAATTTTCTGGGAAAGGCATGACACAGACCCAGCCAGGCAAGCTGAATAGACAGTCTTCAGAAAGCATTAAAAATTGCAGCTCTCTTGCAGGATACCTTTGACATTCTGTGCAGTACGCACCGCATACTATCAGACTCCTCTGGCACCACACTATGGAATCATGGAATCATAGAATCATTAGGGATTGGAAGGGACCTCAAAAGATCATCTAGTCCAATCCCCCTGCCACAGCAGGGTCAC
>JAOXOE010000001.1:100473437-100538274 GCA_028565055.1 Phoeniculus purpureus | reverse complement strand
GTCAGTGGGGACTTCACCAGACTGCCATGACTTTTGGAATGTAATAGAGAGGGGTTTAGCAACCTCATCTGCCAGTTCTCTCAGTACCCGTGGGTGTATTCCATCGGGTCCCATGGACTTGAACACTTTCAGGGTAAGGGCGCATTGGCTGTGATTAGGTTATGCAGAGGCACAAAGAGAAAGAGCTGCTTGAGTTCCACTGCTTCCCTTTGCAGCTGATTTTTCATCAATTCCCCCTCACCACACTACTCCCACTCCAAGGACTCCACATGTCTGAACGTGGCCCTTGGGGAAAGAAGTTGGGGAAGGGGGCTGTGCTCAGCCTCTGGTGTACCCAATTTAGTATAAATAGCAAAAATCCCAGAGCAAACAAGGGAAAACACAGAGCTTGCTGTTCCTTGTACATGAGATAATTCCCCTTAGCTTATTGACAGACATCACTTTGTTTCTTCTCCCGTTTAGGAAAGTGTACAATTACGTGCGTGGCCGGGAGCTGGAAGCGCCAAGCTGGTTCTGCTTGATGGTACCCTGCTGGCTGAGCGCTCCCCAGGGACCCCCTTGATCTCCTCACGCCTGTCTGAGGCCCTGCTCAAGTCAAAGAGATTAAGGAAAGTCGGTGAGAATTTAGGCACGCCTGGCTCCAACGAGCCATTTGCACCAATTCGCGAAGGAAAAGTCTTGGAAGTGTTTCCAAAAACACGGGCCAGTCGTGTGAGTTAAGGCTGCTAGAGCGCCTAACGCGCAGACTTTCCCCATAATCAGGGTTTACCTCAACTCTGTTTGTTCTGTAAACTCTGGTTTCTCAACAGAAACAGCTCATCACGCTACACCCCAGCTCAACAGACGTGCAGAAAGCCTTTGTAAAGAGCTTGAAGTAGAACAACCCAGCTGTTTCTGTCTTGAAAACTGGTTTTTAGCGAACGATCTAAGCATTTCCCAAGAATTTGAGAGAAAGAAAACACAAATTAAAGTTGCATACAGTAGAAAGCTGCTAGATTGATGGCGCTAAAAAGCGAGGGAGTATCTCAGGCTGTGGACAATTACCAGCAAGGACAGTAGCAGCGTAGCTGCCCCCACCACCTCTGGCTAGGGAGCAGAGGAGGGGAGCTGGGGACCTTCCCTAGAGAAAAGTGAGTTACTCAGAGCAAGCCATTCGTCAGACTGTCCTTACTTTTTTCGCTTTTGATTTGAGGAGTGAATTTCTTGCAAAGCACTTAGGATGTCTTAGATTTATTTCTCAGAATTGTTGAATCATTCTTGGCCTGCTGCCCACCTACAGGGTATTCATGTTGAGGCTACAGAGACCCAGCAGATTGAGGGACGCCAGTGCTTCATGCAGGTTGAGACTGGAGGGCACCAAAGGCAAAGCAAAGAGCTCATCACCCCTCAGGGTCACCCCATCAGCTAATAGGAAAAGTCAAGACACCCTCTGTGGCAGAGCTCAGCAGCTGTGCAACACAAGATGAGTTTGTGGCTGCTTTTCTCACGGAAGCATGTCAGTCCATTGATGGAGCGATGCCACACTGACCGTATCAGTGGACCTACAGACTGTGCATGAAGATGCAGTAACCTGGCTCATTGCTTTTCTGTCCCTATCAGTTTCATAATCAAAGTCAGGTATTCCTGAATACCTCTGTTCATTTCCATTGCAGAAGACCAAGAAAAACATCAGCAAGAGTTCGCTTCTCCAGATGAATCGGTCAAGTACTTGTGAGAAAAGACTCATTTGCTGGACAGGGTAGAGCCACCAAAAAGTATGAAGAGGGACAGTGATGACAAATAAGTTAAGGGCAACACAACCTGGATCAAATTCAAACCACTGTAGGCTCGACTGTATCACTGCCAAAGCCTGAACCACCCAGTCCCTCTTTCCCTTGTCCCCAGAAAAAATGTTTAGATTCCAGACACAAAATCTAATTGTTTATTAAGGAAGTGGTTATGATGGGAAAATAATGCTGCTGTGTAGGAAAGAGCAGGAGGGTTTTCCAAGAGGCAGTGGGATTCATCATCCACTCCAGATCAGCTCCCCCACCCCTTTGTCCTTCCTTTTCTTTTGCTTTATTTCTTACTGAAATAGAATTCCCTTCTCTGCCTGTGGACAGGACGGTATGCAAGATCCACACAGGATGACTGCATTATATTTATATCACCAAAAAAGATCAGCCTTTTCTGCATTCATAGCCCTATGAGACCTCTGATTAAACACGTGGCCTTCTTTAACCCCTGCTTTCTTCTTGCAAAGCAGCTGATGTAATTACAACCCAAACACATTTTACACCTTGTAGTGTATTGATAAAACTCCTATTAAACACAATAATTTCATTAGTGGAAAATCGAGTTAATTCTTCCCTTTGAGGATATAAGATTTTGAGCTGGTACCTAGCTGCCTGTTCTGTGGAACAATATCCCTTACTTGGCACTGCTGAGGCCACGTAAGTGCTGTGTTCAGTTTTGGGGATCTCAATACAGATATTGGAGTGTTCAGTCAGATCCAAAGAAGGGCAACAAGGTTGGCAAAGGGTCTGGAGAACAAATCTTTTGAGAAGCACTGGAAAGAGCTGAGGCTAGTCTGAAGAAATGGAGGTTGAGGGGAGACCTTATTGCTCTTTACAACTACCTGAAAGGAGGTTGTAGAGAGGTGAGTGTTGGTCTCTTCTCACAACAAACCAGTGATAGGACAAGAGGAAATGGCCTCAAGTTGCACCAGGGAACAGTTTAGGTTGGACATTAGGAAGAACTTCTTTATCAAAAAGTTCATTAGGCACTGGAACAGGCTGCCAAGGTTGGTGGTTGAATCACCATCCCTGGATGTGTTTAAAAGTCATGTAATGATGGAGCTTAAGGACATGGTTTAGCAGTGGGCTTGGTAGAGTTAGGTTAAGGGTTGGATTTGATGATCTTGAAGGTCTTTTCCAACCCAAATGATTCTATGATTCTATGAAAGCACCACAAATACTCATAGTCATGTATTTTGGTTGCTCAGATCTTAGCAGCATGTTTATATGAACAAAGTCATCTCTGCAAAGTGATCGTGATCTGTGGAGCTGAACCAGGAACAGACTTGCCCTAATGAACCACTGTTGGCAGAATCAAAAATCCTCAGTAATCAAGTAAGGCACAAAAACTCCTAACTCTTTCCTAAATCCACAGTGCTCACATCATGTATATCTTTATTCAGTGATGCAGAATGACTCACGAAAAAGTTAGCTCAAGATATATTTTCAACTCCTGAGCTAGCACTGTCCTGAGAAGAAAATTCTATTTTTACTTCCTGTGGGCATGAGATCGAGAGCAGATTATAAATCTGAGTAGTGAAAATTGCACTCCCTTTTTTCCACACAGGCAGTTTTGGAAGATAGGATTTTTCACTGTAAAAACATCAAATTGCCCACACAAACAATTTACATGCACACCCAAAACCACACACCCCAAGTCCCATGCTCCAGTTCTCCACCCTTGCATAGTGTGTTGCTCTCTTTTCTTCTCTGGTCGGTCTCAGCTCAGCTTTGCAATATTGCCCCTAGCTTTGCAATAAAAATTGTGGGTCTTTCCATACTGGCAGGAAATATTTGTGCTCTAAAACCAGCGAGGCCTGTTCCACTTCTGGCTATCTGCAGTTTGCACGTTCAGACTGTGTGTTTTGACTGCAAATCTGTGCTGGGGCCATTTTGAATGTCTAACTTTGAATGCCAGCATGAAGCACGTTTGGAGAAAGCTGGCCCCGTAGCGGGACACAAGGCAGCACCAAACAAGCTAATGCTCCCACACACAGCTGCCTTCTCACTCTGCCCCATCCAGACTGTAGTAGGCTCTGCCTCCTGTGGTGCAACAGTTCTTCTCCTGGGAAACCCTTCCTTCCTTTAAGGCTCAGCTCAAGGTGCCTCTGACATCACCTTGATCCTACCTTCATTCTCAGGTGGCCATCTCCTCTTTATATGTACTAGGTATTTGTAGTAAATATGTGAAGGGTGGGTGTCAGGAGGACAGAACCAGGCTCTTCTCAGTGTCATCTGGTGATAGGACAAGGGGCAATGGGTGTAAGCTGGAACATAGGAGGTTCCTTATATAAGTATCAGAAGGAACTTCTTCACAGTGAAGGTGACAGAGCACTGGAACAGGCTGCCCAGGGGGGTTGTGGAGTCTTGTTCACTGGAAATGTTTAAGACCAGCCTGGATGCGTTCCTATGTGACTTGGTGTAGGTGATCCTGCTGTGGTAGGGGGATTGGACTAGATGACCTTTCGAGGTCCCTTCTGATCCCTAATGATTCTGTGATTCCTATTTTCCTCTTTTGGACCAAATCAGTTATCCATCTCAAAAAGTTAAATCCATGTATGATTTTGTGAAGAGCTGACTTCAAGGGCTGCTCCCTACGGACAGCACAGGCAAGATTACTTCTGCTTTAGTTTCCTACTGTGCAGCTGTGTTACCTCCCAACAGGCTTTCAGAACCACAGTATCATACAAGGGTTGAGGTTGGAAGAGACTTTGGAAGACCATCTTCTCCAAAACCCCCTCCTCAAGTATGACCACCTACAGCAACATCTCCAAGAGACTCTGCAACCTCTCTGGGCAAACTCTGCAACTGCTTGGTTGCCCTCATGGTAAATATGAGTGTCCTGGTGTTCAAAGAGAACACCCTGTCTTTCAGTTTATGTCTATTGCCTCTGGCCCTATCTCTGTGAAGTACAAGAAAGATCCTGACCTCTCCTTCTTTGCACTCTTACTTCAGGTATTGAAATATACTAATAAGAAAGCCCCAGGTCTTCTTTTTACTCCAGGATAAACGATCCCAGCTCTCAGTCTTTTCTCACAGGAAAGGTGCTCTGGTCTCTTAATCATCTTTGTGGTCCTTTGGTGGACTCTCTCCAGTATGTTCGCGTCGGTCTCTCCAGCCCAGAACTGGACACAATAGTTCAAGTGTGACCTCACTGGTGCTGAGTAGGTGGAAAGGATGACCTCCCTTGACCTGCAGGCAACAATCCTTGTAATGCAACCCATTCACCTCCTTTGTCTCAAGAACACATTGTTGGCTCCTAGTAAACTCGTCCACCAGGCTTCCCACACAATGTTGTGCCAAGCTGCTTTCCTGCAGAGTGGCCCTAACATACAGCGGTGTCTGAGATTTTTCCTTCCCAGGTGTGTGTTCAGCACCTCACTAGGTCTGAGCAATACTCGTCCTCCTAAAACAAACAAAAAATCCCAACAACCCTCTAGAAAACAAAAACACTTTGATTTTATTCAAAATGTCTTTCAAAAATTCAAACTTTTATCCAAAGATGCAGAGGGGTAAAACAGACTTGAGAGTTATCCTGCAAAAGCTTCTCACTTGATGAGAATCACAGAATCACAGAACATTAGGGATTGGAAGGGACCTCCAAAGACCATCTAATCGAGAGTCAGACTTTCTGCAAAAAACAACAACAGAAGACATACATCAGACAATGAGTTCCATTCAGCTCCATGGGCTAGATGAATGGCACACACAAACTAGAAACTTCTCCTTGGAGGGACAGAAAGTACATCTTCCTCTTTTAGCCAACAACACATCAAAGTTAATGGAAAAGTAGGTTTGCTTTCTGACCAGAGGAGATCACCAGCTCAAGGACTCCATTTCCAGACATCTTCAGTATGCTCCTCAGCATTTGTCTATAGTTTTTAAAATTTGCCAGAAGCAGCAGATTTTACCAGATCCCCATGGGAAGTCACTCCCCAGCAGGCAAATGTTGCCTGCATTTTTTGTATCCCATATGCGTGAAGGCTTACTCCCTGATCAATCTATGTCAAAGAAAATGGGACCATGAGGCCACTTAGGAGCTGGTGGAATAAACAGTGTCCACGTCTGGAGGTTAGCTCTCTGTTCTGCTCAACTGCTAGGATAGACCCTGAGTAATTTATCACAATAACAAGAAAGCAAGGAGAGCCGCAGTAGTGTTTCCATTCCTTACAGAGGTCCATCCCCATTGCAAACTCCTGAGGGAGCACATGCAATCTGGCTTCGCAGCAGACACATGGCGTGTTCAGAGACTGACAGCATGGAGCATACCTAAGCTGGTAAGTACTGTTTCTCCATTACTGCAGGCACAAACACAAGGCTTCATCTTCAGCCCACCCCACTCTTCCTCTATATAACACATTTTATATGGAGGATGGATTTTACAGGGGTTTTAGCCATACGATGTCAGCCCAGACCTACCTACCCTGCCACCATCCCCAGGGCACTTTCCCAGGCAGAGGGAAGAACACAGCTGTACTCAGCTTTTTAGAGGGAAGAATACAAATTTACTCATTTCTAGAATGATTCAGCCTACCTTGGGTATCAGGTCACCTTTTGAGATCTTTTTATTTCTCCACTGAGTCCTCAGGAGTCTTGGGTGCCTACCACCATGCCTCAAGCCTCTCATGTAAGGGGACCTTAGAGATAAAACTGAGGAACCATTTCTGAGTGCTATCAACTAGAAAATACCTCTCCTCCTCTCCTGCAAGTCCAGACCATGCACCCCTGCAGCTTGCAGATGAGTTGTACAAATAGTACACACCATCCTGCCCACAGAAGGTCTGCGCATTGGCCAGAACAGCCAACCCTCTCTGTTAACCTGCATGGGGCAGGGGTTAGATGGCCATGCTTCAACTTTCGTGTTGGTGACTCGGCATGTGCTTGTTGGGAGACGTCCAGCCAATGCATGATCTGACTGCCTCTTATGGTAGGGTTTTCAAAAGCTGCCAACAGTGGCCCTACTCTGCTTACATTTAGTAGCACAGGGGTTTTCAAATCCATCATCTTTTTTTCAGTAATTAGTGCATAATGGTGTTCAAGCAGTATATCATAATTAGCTTCTCCCTCGAGACTCATCTCTGCCACACACAGATCGAGAACATCTTTATTTTCTTCTAGAAGACATCAATCTTTACAATCAGGCATTGTGCCTTGTTTTCCTTCTCTATCCCCAACCCAATAGAAGCTGTCTTCTCATTGTGCGTCAGCTGGGCAAACCTACAGAGCACTGCCTGAATTTAAGCCTTAAATGCAGGAGCATTTCAAAACAGACCTGCTACTATAGCCGGTCCAAAGGTTTGCTCCTGGTTTGAGCGGTCTTCTGCAGCACACAAAGCTATGAGCTCATGCCACACTTTATGCACAGCCATGCGAACAGCCTGCTGTCAAGGAACTTATTTTCATCTCCATTGATGGTTTGAGGGGTTTTCTTGCTCTGGTCTTTGAAGACGCCATAAAGGTTTATTTGCACCAAGCTACCTGTGTTGTGTGCAGCTGTCACACCCGTAAGAACTGGTGTCTGCTGTTGTCCTGGGAGTTTGCCTCAGTCCAGCCACTGGGTTTAAGGGAAGAGGGGAACGTGATTTCTGAGGACTATTCCTATTTACATCATACGTGAAAAGAGAAGCTGTCCCAAAATACATCTCAAAATGCACTCTCCCCTCTGCTGCTGAGCTCGGAGACATTTCAGGGGATCAGAAGAAACGAGGCTGAACCCCAGCTCTGCCTCTCGTCACTGGATGTTCATTATGCATGCAACGTTCTTTGCTCTTGAAATTTATTTCAAGGTCAGAGAAACTTACCTTCTGTGTGTGTTGGGTTGAGGCATATTTTGTTAGGAAAATTTACAAGACGGCTTGTTTTAACAGTTGTTACAGTAGATTGATTGGGTAATATTTACTTGTGCTATAATTATCTTATTTCATAGCAGTGAATGTAAGGAGGCAGCTAGGCGTGCTGCAACCAGAATAACAGAAATCAGGAGATTTGCAGCAGGAGGCAAGGTGTCGTACTGTATACGCTGTTGTGCCTTGTTATTTATATCAAGTGAAACTTGTTTTTCCAGCTATTTGTGCATTTGACCAGCTACCCAATAAATTACATCATTTCCAGCACTGAATGTTAACTAGGAATTCAAGCACCAGAAAATGATCTTGACTGGCTTAAAAATGCAGCTATAACAGCTCAATGGAAGCTAAATTTCTGAGGCAGGACAGGGAGAGGGAAAGGTAGGAAACAGATAGGAGAAGGTGGAAAGGACAGAGCAGGGCTGGGAGGCAGACAGACAGAAAGCCTCATGCACAACCAGATTCACAGGCACACACAAGCTTTAAAACTCTTAGTTTAAAACTATATTCGCCATGAAAATTCACTTGTGGGTTGATCAGTCTTCCTTATCTTGGCTAAGCCAGCTCTGAGCCCTTCTCATGTTTTTGAGTGTAGAAGAACATCTGCTTAAAGGTGAGCTGCAGAGGGTTCATGCAAAATTAAATACGTGTAAGTAGATGTGGCAAATGCCCCCAAATAGAACTGTGGAAACAGAGATGCATTCTCCACTTTTATTTTGAACTGTTTTGTATATAGTCATATGCTGATACGGGAAGAAACAATTCAAGAATTGCTGTGTTTGTTTTTTTCTAACTGTTTAGAGACAAACTTCTTAAACCTTTGGCATAAACAGATAATCTCACAAGATCTGAGACACCACTAGTCTGAGACAGACTGGGAAAGGTTGGTGCCTGCAGTCAGCAGATACTTGAGTAAGACTGAGCATACCACTGGGCATACTGGCTTCCAAGGGCTCCCAGCTCAGGAGAGGCTGGAAGGCGCTGGGTCTCCATGCAGCCCACTGACCATGGGTTTCTTCATCTAGAGGCTCATCTTGACATGAATTTAGCAAGCAAGAACACCTGAGCCCCACAGGACAAACACAGGAGAGGGAACGTCCTCTTTGATGGTGTCTTTGTAGGTGGCCCTAAGGCAACAGGCCAGGACTGAAGCTGTGAGAAGAATCCCTGGATGCAGGAGGGTTATTTCCTCTCATTCCATCACAGCTCCGGGACCGTTTCCCACAGCCTGGCACCAGAATTTGCTCCTTGAACCAAGACTCGCCCCAAACCAAAGCTTGTGTAAGCTTCAGTTCATTTTTGCCTGGGAAATAATCTTGAAATGACACAGCTAGCTTGCCTGCCTGTCTTTTAGTCTCCCCTTCCTCTAAGCACATGCACCCTAAGAAGTTTTTATTCCAGTTTCAACTAACATTAAGTGAGGGAAGAGACGATAGATCCAAATTTGTGACCCCAGTGAGGGACTCAGCTGTTTTCTTTGGCAGGGACTGCCCCAGCAGCCAGCACGTTTGTAGCATTGGCTGGAGCTACAAGGTGCCTCCCAACTGGAAGACAGCTTGGATAAGCTGGACCTGACACCATGGCATGAGAGCATTCATAGCCAAAGGATGTATGAGACAAACCAGGACTGATACAAAATCCTGAAGTGTGTAAACTGGCATAACAGGAACGACCCGTTGTAGTTCAGTCTCCTTTTATTTTGTTTCCTGGTCACTTACAAGAGCAAAGGTGGAAACCTCCCTTCAGGCAGAAAACAACAAGGTGTCAGCACAATACCTCCTGGACATCCTTGGATGGCCAACTTGGTTTTGAGCAGGGTCAGCACTTCCTTTATGGGTCATGCAAGTGAGCCCTTTGCCTTCAGGGTTCCTCAATTTCTAATCCAGGCATCTAAGCAAAGACCAACCAGAGCTTCTGAGCATGCTGAAATATGGGGATGCCTGGAAGAGCCTGCAGGCTCTGAGGATCAAAGCTCAGAGCAGCTGGTTTCCAAGAACAACATATCTGTGCGTCTCTTATTGTCTTTCTTCTGAAATCTGCATGTTCACATGCCATAACATCCTGGCATGAGTAGATTTATAAGCTTCCTCTGGCCTTCTGTCTCTCAGCCGCAGGGTGCTTGGGGAAACCAGTGCCACACACACTTTCATGTCAGCTCTGCCATTTACCACACATGCTGCCATCTCTGCAGGCATGTGTGGGCACTTGTGTTGCTCCAGGTTCCACCCTCAGCTCCTTTTCCTCAAGGTCACTAGGTTTGCCCCAGTGTAAGTGAGAGCACAAAAGCTGGCCCTTTATCAATGGGGTTTGGAGCTCTTTAATGGGATTAGCCAGTTCCATCCAGTGCTGGTTGCTACAAAGGCTTTTTCTCCTGTCGCAATGACGTGTTACATCTTAACGTGTGTGGTCATATCTGCAGTCGATTTGTGCAGCTCTTTGTTCTTTGCACATGTTTTTATTGCCTAGGGGGTGTGCAGCAACCAGCCAGCAAGCTTTTGTGGTGCCCAGTTTACTCGACTGTTTATACAGTTAATGCACTGCAGCCAAAATGAGAATCTGCAATATCAATTCATGGAAAGCAAAGCTTTATGACAATTGCAGAGTACTTTCAGATTGGCAGGACGTAAAGGATGCAACCCTTCCAACAGCTCATGGTATAGCTGAGGTACATCTCACTTAATTTTAGCAAGCTATTCACTTGGTTGTTGGACGTTTAACCCCTTTCATGATAAAAACACATGAGAAGCGGCACCTCCACAGGGCAGTTCAACCCCTCTAGCTCAGACACTTGCTGGAGTTGTGGTGAAATCACCCTGTAGAGGTCCCTCTGTCTCCTTCTCCATCAAGGACAGAGGGATCCTCACAGCTTGTCCTTTGTCCCAGGTACCATACTGTGTGTGACTGACTTACTGCTGAAAGTTCAAACATCTCAGAGCTCTTCTCAGATAAGTCCCCAAACCATTGTTGAGTGGTATGAATGTTGGACCTGAGGTGCCTGTGGACACTTTGTTAGAAGAAATGCAGCAGTGAAACACTGTCTTGCTTACATCGATGGATATATGGTGTTCCCTGGCCATAGAACATCTATCATAAGACTGTGAATCAGCAGGCACCCTGACGAAAGTATTGGCCACTCAACACGGCTTGAAATGTCTCCCAACCCTGGCACACAACGTTATTCTAGTCCAAGGAGTTTTCACAAAGAAACATTCCCTGCTAAGCAGTGTACAACGCTCAGCCTCAGTTAGCACATCCAAACTTGGGGAAATAGTCAGGGAGACATTGTCAAGAGCGCAAGGAGTGTGAAGCTTTTGGAACACTTTATACCAGAATTGTATTAAATAATTGAAGTTTTGAAACTGCCACAGAAAAATGTTATGGAAACTGATTTTTTTTTTCTATGCAATCCTGTTAATATCATCAGCCATAAAGTTCATTTATGTCTTACCACTGTCATGAACTAAAAATTCCTTTATCTGAAAATAATAAATCATTTGTGTGTTGGCGATGAGAAGAATTCATAGTCCTATTTTTGTTTTTAACTCCTTTGTGTTCTGACCACTCTTTTCTTCTGCTTTCCTCTCTTTTTAGCTTCTCCCCATTTTTTAAATGAAAAATACAGAAAACAGTGAAAAAAAGGTTAGGAGACTAGTTCATTTCTTTCCTATCTAATTTTTAACCATATCTTCCTTTTCTGCAGGTAGGAAAAATAAGGTGTTTAAAGGATCATGAAGTGCTGTCTGTAGCTGTAATTCTAAATATCAAGAATAGAAAATTCTCTGGGGATTTTTAAGCAGAAAACAATGCTTTGCCTGTGCTTGCCCTGTTCTGGGAGAGCTTGCAGCATGTTCTACATTTCCCTGAGGTCCCATCCATCCAGAGACCTCCTGGGTGGACAGAAGAGGCTGTGTGAAAGCAGCTCAGCAGCTCCTTCATGACACCTGAGAGCCCATGGGCAGGCAGCATTTTATGCAGTTCTGGAAAGGACAAGGCTACCTCCACATCCTTCTGCTAGAAGACCCCAGCTTTTGGCTGGCCTGACCGTCCCTCACTGCTGTGGCTGGAGCCTGAGAGCTGGCATTCCCATCCAAAGCCCTCTCACGTGTGCTCTCCTGTAACGGCAGCCACTCTGGAAAGCATCCCCAAATCCTACAGGTTAAGATGTAATAATCAAATTGGAAACTTTTTGGCACTGCTTTTCTACACACTAAATCCTCGATAACAGATTAGCACACCAGAGCCTCCGAGCAAACGTAATGACTCCTTCCTTGTGCTCCCTCCCCTCAGCAAACCTATAGCTGGAAAACCCATAAATGTGCTATTTCAGCTGTTTTAAGCAGCTTATCATGATTTTCTGAAAGTCTGGCCTCAAGACCCTGGATCCCCTTCTTAATAACATTTAATGCTACCATTATGTAATTGAATCCATTTTGTCTGTGTGGAGGGAATATTATTAAACTGTAATTCATTTCACTGTCTTGATGCTCTTGGACTTTAAGGTCCAAGTCCAAAACTCAAAAGAGGAAAGGGAAGACAAGGGAAGAAGACAAGGGAAGGGAAGACAAAACAAAAGATGAAGAGAAGAGGAGAGGAGAGGAGAGGAGAGGAGAGGAGAGGAGAGGAGAGGAGAGGAGAGAAGAGAAGAGAAGAGAAGAGAAGAGAAGAGAAGAGAAGAGAAGAGAAAGAAAAACAGAGCTATCCAGCACCTTCAATCAACAGCCTGAATTTTTGTCCACAAAAAACCCGAATTATCAGTTCCTTTATCACCCCTGTCCTTACATTTCTTATATTTACCGTATGCGCACAGAGTCCACCAGGCTCCTATTCATTTGTCAGTGCTTCATCTTCTCCTGATATGGGGAGATTCTTCGTTATCCTGATTTGCTGAGTCTTAACTTTTTTGCCAGAGAATTTTTGGAAAGGCAATCATGTCAGGGATGGTACTTTTTCACATCTGTTGCCCCCTCCATATTAAGTGCTTGGCTTGTAGCCAGCCATCTTACAAGTAGCCATATTATTATTGAAACCACATGCTCATTAGTGAGGCTGGCACTGGCTCAACAACCACTGTCCGAGGCTAACATTATATTCCATTATATCCCAGACAACAGAACAGTGTAGCCTACAGTTTGCTCAGAAGAACAAACAGCGTCAGCTGACAAAATCTGAATCTTAAACTGTCAGAAATGCAATCCATTTTCTACCCTATTTGGATGTGGGCTCTAGGGGTTCAGAGAGTTATGTGTTTTGAGAGAAAACACTGCACCACTCGCTTATCTTTTTCATTTTTAAAGGTTTGCAAGGATGGAAAGAGTTCCTGGGCCCTTCTCTAGTGGATTTAATCACTTTATCCCTTGGGAGGCATGCAAGAGTATTTAACTTAATATATAAGAATGACTCATGATCATTGCTTTCAGCTAGGAATGTCCTCTGGGATTTCTGGAAATGGTGCTCTCTTGGTAGGGGGAATAATAAGAACAAAAGGGAGAAACACGGAACAGGACCAGTTCAGACTAACTTTTCCAAGTGGGTGAGCTTCCACTTTCTCTCATGCATCCAAACCATTTGCCTTGCCCAACATAATTACTGCCACTGCTCTGTAGACTTTGGTTTCTTGGTTTAAACCAAGGATTTATGTGCTCTTCGTCTCGTTCTGAAGCCCTTGCTGGCTTATCTTTGATAACGATTCAGAACAACAACAGCCAAGGTCAGAAACCTCACAGGCTGGAAAATGGACTGGGACATTTTCAGTGGTTCTTTTCCTGCTGGAAATAGCTGCAGCTGAAGGTCAGTTCCTGTTTCTCCTGCTCTAACAGGTATTACACCAATGGCTGTGTGCACAGAGTCTCAGGTGCAATATAATATTTCTCAAAGACTTCTGGACTGACTTGGGTTCAGTGATTTCTCATAGTGGTAACCTTATTCCATTAAACTGCTTTCATGCTGGTCACCAGGACTTGCAGAAATACATAGAGTTGAGTTCAGCAGTTTTTACAGTTCATACAAATATCCAAGACCATCCCACTGTGGGAACAAACAGGGTCCAGTCCAGAGGTTTTTAAGGTCCATACAGAAAAACACCCGCAAGACCATCCCACCCCCATTTAAAATCTGAGAGGAAAAAACACTTTCCTTGCTTTTAAGTATACCCTTACTTGCACAAAAGTATTCTGTCTTATTCCCAGAAGCAGGGGTAGATTTGCATCTATCATGACTCTGACAAGAAATAAAGACTCGCACAAGAAAAGGCCACTGTAAGTTCCTTCATCCCAGAGTTTCACAGAGGCACATGCAGACTACAAGAAGACAGCAAATAAGCTCGTTTTCTCTGAGGAAGGGAAGGGTTAACCCTGACAAATGACATGCTAAATTTAGAGTCATTTTTGCATGTGGTTGCATGTCTAGTTGGAACAAGTCTGCCAAAACTCATTTTACTTATGACCCTTTACAGCTAGCAGAGAAAGAGGTCCATTGTTTTCTTTGTATTAGCGAGATTAAAAACACAGTCCCCCCAACAGAAAAGGCAAGCACTGGAAGCACTGTCTGAGGCAAAAAGAAGCGTTTTTGGTCCTTAAGAAACCACATACAGACACACAGCTATATGTGTGCATCCAACACGTGCAAGCATGTGTATGTCCTAGAGGGCTGGGTCTCATTCTGTAAGGAACTACATGCCATACGGGTGAAAACAAAACGAGATAAACAGGGAAGAGGCTCTCACTGGCCACCTTACTTCAAATGCTGCAGCACAGTGTTCTGCTCATAGCCCTCAGGAAGTGCTTTGTATGGATAATCTCTTACTGCATCTTAGTCAGACGTGACTATGGAGAGATGCAGACGTGCCATCACCCTTCTGATTGCAAGTCACAGGGATCGAAGCGAAAGTGCTGGGGATGGCAGCTCTCCCTTTCTAGAGCAGCAGTGCATTGAATGGAGTGAGAGGAAGTTCTGTGGGTCCAGACAGCCTCAGCAGAAGCAAGCATCCACCTATTTCATCTTTGGCAAGCGCCCTGCTGAGGATGGGATCATTTGGAAGTAGATGTCTGTGTCTGAACCAGCTACCACAGGGCTCATTTGGCACTAGTGCAGAGGGGAAGAAACAGACTCTGTTGAATGCACTTCGTCTTGCTCTAATGCAGAATGTCTTAAATAGATCTCCATGGGCTCTTGGGGGAGCCAGATGACTAATGCAGGTGTGGATGTCTCTATGCTTGACAGCAGTAGCTAGCCAGGCTGAATCACACCATGGGTATTTTGCTGCTATGGGCATTTCTTTGCAATGGGTACTCTGCCTTCTGCCTGCTCCTGAAGAGGAGCTGGCCTGACTGTCCCAAATCTTGCTCTAGCTGGCAAAACTCCTGCAGGAGCTTCCCTAGGGTACAACCAACCAGAAAAGGAGTCAGTCTCTTGTGAAACAGCGGAACAGCTGTACATTTTTTGGGGGGGGGGAGCACAGTGACTGAGCCACAGGACTGTAATAACCGTCTCTACCTACCCTGTCTCTACCTTTCAGTTCTCTGTTGGTGATAGAAAACTAACTCATCCTTGCTCTCGGGGTCCAAATGTTTATCTTCTGGCTGTGAGAGGTATATATTTAGACAAAGACTTTGGTTTTGCTTTGAGCTGTTGAGAGTGCTTAGTGACATTGGATGTATCTTTCCCAGACATTTGATGCTTTTATATACATAGCCCTCATGGAAACAAGGTAAAGCTGACAGAAAGAAACAACATCTTGCACCATATGAGCTGAAATAGTCAGGGAAGAACAGATGAAGTACAGGAGCTGCTAATTTGTTCAGAAAGGGAGGCAACAAACTTCAGAACAAACAATTGCTCTGAATCTGACTGTATTAGTGAGGTGTTTTGAGAGAGAAGATGGTTTCTACCAGTTGTCTAGAAAGTTATGCTACTTAGAAGAGAGGTCTTTTTGAGGCAGACAATCAAAGACAGAATGGTGATTATCACCAATACACACCAAAGGGTTAGCTGGAAGGAACTGGAAAATTACAATGTGCATAAACCAGCTTCTCAAGCAGTTTAGGCAGAATTTAGTCACCCATGTCCAAATATGTGATCCACAAAGGATTTGCTTAATCCTTTAGATGTCTGAGAGTCTGTAAGCGCTTGAGTTTGGACAGGAAAGCTTAGTTTGGCGTCAACATTTCTGCTAGAAAGCATGCCCAATGGAACCATGATACTGGCTGAGCCAAATATTTTTTCTCCATCTCTGCCAAAGACTGTGAGGTTCATGGCTTGTGCCTCAGTTCATGGAGTCTGGATCCAGTAAACATCTTCAAAGCACACCTAAAGCTCCCTGACAGTTGTGAAAGCTTGAGATGCTTTCATTAACAGGGCTGGTGGGGAGAACCTTGCATATAACATCTCAGCAGTTACCCTGTGTTTTACTCAGAGCAAGAAAGATTAAGTTTCCTTGTCTTATGCTCAAGTTCTGTATCACCTACTCCCATGGTGTCCGAGACACCCAGCTGTGGACCACATCAATTGCTTCCTTCCCTGGAAGGTGCGTGGAGCATCTCCCACACCTCTTGATGAAGATGAGCCCCTATGCCAAAAGGAAATTAAGAATTCATGAAGCCAGAGAAAGGGCAGGCTATGCTCTGCAGTCACATTCCCCAACAGTGGGGACTCCTGAACGCTAGTTCTTTAAAGATTTAGGTTCAGCACAGCCAAACCAGCAGGACTGCTCAGCATGCACAGCTGCAGAGGTGTAGGAAACTAGGAGCTTTTACGGATCAAACTTTGGCACCTGGTGACAGTCTAAATCATACATTAGGCATCCACATCCTTCCCTGGATTTTGCTCTAAGATCCCTGTAGGTATGTATCCATGGCGGGGGTATCTATGGACCAAGAGGTCTTGGGATCTGCAGACATTCTTGCTGACAAGAAACTACCATACAGTTAGGTCCTGTCTTTGATGTCTCATTACTCTGCCTTTCCTTTATGCCAAACTCAATAACCCACTGAATTCCAGCAGTTGCCAATGATTTTGAAAGTTGCTGATGGCTGCATTCCTCAAAGCACTGGCATAGAGGGGAGGGCACTAGCAACACTTCCTCATCTCCATTCTCCTGAGACTCCTTCCTTGAACTTCAGATGGTTGCCCATGAATGGTCAGAGACAATAAACAGTCTCTCAATGCATCAAAAGCAGGTTCAGTAAATAAGAGGAAGGTTTTGTGTGTCTCCCCCACTGTACAGGATAGCTTAGGTTTTTTCCATTTCTATACTCATAGTTAAGATCCCACAGGTGTTTCCACTACACAGAAATTTCTGTACCTCTTTAATGCCTTCTATCTCTCTGATCTCAGTGATATCTCATACTAATGACTTTCATAAGTTAAATATATGTTGTGCAGTTGATTTTATCTATTTTAATTTGCTGTCTTGGTTTCACTGAGTGTTCCCCTGGGGTTTTTGTTCTGCAAGGAAAAATGGTAAGGAAGAGCATCTGATTTATCTTCCCAGTTCTATTAACTAGCTTGGATAGCTCGACCATATACTTTTCTTTTTCATTTCCTCTCTAAATGATCCCAACCTTTTCAGTCTCTCTTCATATGGAAGTCATTCCATGCCTCCAATCTGTTTTATTGTCCATCTACCTATCTAATTTTACTGTTTTCTCTCCAGGGCAGGAAAACCGGTGGCAAGCGTGCTGTTCCAGGCAGCTGAAGGAGCACCATTTATGCCATGACACAGTGGGATACAACAGTCTCAAACTGTGAATTCCATTTTGCATCTAAGCCTCCATTTTGTGCGACTTGCTGAATGCATCTAAAGCCAAACCAGGATGTGGAGACATGCTTCAGCACAACTCACTACCAGGAAAAGGTATTAGACACTACCCAAGAAACCCATCTCACAGCAGTCTGGACCAAACAACTGCAATCACCTTTGAGCTGTTGACACAAACCCAAAGGAAAAGTCAATTTTAAGCAGAGGGTGTTTGCATGCCGGGTGGATCTGCAGCTTCACAGTCTTGGTGCAAGGCAAGAGAAAAGACATCACTTAGCTGAAGATACCTTCTAATGCCTGAAAGGGATCTATAAGAAGACTGGGGGAGAACTGTTCACAAGGGCAGGGAACGATAGGACGAAGATAATGGTTTTAAGCTGGAAAAGGGTAAATTTAGATTAGATATCAGGAGAAAGTTCTTTAATCTGAAGATGGTGAGTCACTAGAACAGGTTGCCTACAGAGATGGTTGAAGCCCCATCACTGAAGACATTCAAGGTCTGCAGTCTGGGCTCTGGGCAATCTGGTGTAGTGAGTGATGTCCCCGCTTGTTGTAGGGGAGCTGGACTAGATGACCTTTGTAGGTCCCTTCCAACCCTAAGATTCTATTATTCTATATTGTGTTCCGCGGTGTTAGCTGCTCATTTCACACACTGAACTACCCAGCCCCACACTGCCCTTTCTCAGAGGAGACACAGTTTGGAAAGTACTGCCTCACGAGGTGTGGTAGCATCCCTCACCCAGAAACTTGCCTCATATTTTCAGCCTCCATTGGCCCCAGCCAGGACATTGAGGGCACCTGTCCAGCTGCACACATGCAGAGAGCAGCACAGAAGCCATGCTACTGTCACAGCAAACAGAATGATAATGGATGTTTTATTCCGTGTAGTGAGAAGCCATTCTTGGATCTTGACAGTAGACTGTTCCATGCTTTGCACAGACAGCAAATAAATATTCCTTTGAGTACTCTGCAGTGAGGTTGGACTATTGTTTCCGAAGCACCTGTATTCGAAACACTGACCGACTTTGACTGATCGGGCTATTCTGACTGTTTATGACTAAGTTAACAAACTGCACAGTAATTCGTCTCTATTTCACAGTAAGAACTGGAGACTCATTTAAAAATCACTGGATTTACCAAATGAAACCTAGTGAAGAAGAGCAATAAAAAGCAGGGATAACGGATCACGGGGTGTTCTTACTCGGACAGCTCTCGTTGCACTGCAATTATTGGAAATGGCACTGCAAGATTTATAGAAACAGTAAAGCTTCCACGGTGCAAGTCAAAATTAGAGCAGTTTGTCTGTTACTAAGCCCTTGGTGACACACGAAGTGAAACCAGCTTTTCTGCTGGCCTGCCTTAGGCCAGACAGGGTAAAGAGGAAGGGTCTACACCCTCTGCTATGGGCTATCTTACACATACGGGAGCTAGAAAATCAAAGCTCAGGGAGAAAGTTCCTTTGTCTGAAGCAGGTCCCTTCCAATCCCTAATGATTCTATGGTTCTATGATTCTATGAAATGCCAGGACAGCAAAAGAGGTGATGGCTGCTTAGGGGGGTTGTGGAGTCTCCTTCTCTGGAGACATTTAAAACCTGCTTGGATGTGTTCCCGTGTGACTTGATCTAGGTGATCCTGCTGTGGCAGGGGGATTGGACTGGATGACCTTCCGAGGTCCCTTCCAATCCCTAATGATTCTATGTTCTAGCCTATGATTCTGTGCCATTCATGAGCTCATCTTCACACATGGTGAAACGCATTGATGATTAACAGTCACCTGAGATGCCTGACTCCAAGATTCAGAACTGTGAAATCCCAGTGAGGTTTTGGATAGTTCTAGGAGCAATTCAGAAGTACCTGATTCTCCAGCCATACTGGATAAATCCATATGTTCACAACTGTGGGTGGAATAAGAGGCAATTGCAACTGTCTCCTTTGTGCCTGAGCTCAGCAGGAAGGACATTCATTGCATTTATTAAAAAAAAAAGAGTTCAGTGTCCTCTTCTGGGGGAGTTCAAGCCTCCTTGGTGGCAACTCAGACACTTGACCTGTGACCTGGTCAGGAGGCAGTGAAATTGTTTCTTCTAATCCTTACAGTCCAACTGATATGTCCCGGCTACAAGGAGATGTGGGGACAGTGCAGGAAACAACATTTGTGGGTTTGATTCTTGCATATATTACATGCTTCTGGATAATAGGTAGAAGAACACTGAGCATCACTCTCTTACTCAAAATATGCACTTGATCTTTTCTGGAGATAGGATTTGAAGGCTAGTCCCAAAGCAAGAACCCAAATTTCAGCCTCTCACATCATCTAAAGAAGTGCAGGGAGCAGGCTTCTCCATTTATGGTCTCATTTGCTAACCTGGAGACTGCAGGACACATTTCCCATCTGCACCTTCAGCTTGGCAGGAGAATCAAGCTCTATGCCCTCGGCACAGCCACCTCTACTGTGAGAGACTCAAATCTGCTCCGTCCAAGCAGGAACTTGCGCAAGGATTTCTAAGTAGAGAGTGTAGAGGGAGTCTTTTATCTTCCCCTGGTCCTCACCTGTGTCTTGAGGCAGAAAGGCTCGAGGAGGACCATTTTTCATACCCAAAACACTGTGGAAGAAGCTAAAGATTTTCTGCCTTGGCTGCTCTCTGGCTGATATGGGAGAACTGCACTTGCCATAGACCTGGAGTCAATAGTGCCTGGCTTTCAGCTACATTACAGTTACCGTATAAAACCCACCCATGTAAAGAGGCTCAAAGTGTAATTTATAACCTAGCTGAAGGTTTTTACTTACACTGACCTTAGTGTAAATGGGCATCAGGCTGGTAAGTTCTTTAGATCATTAGGGCTTGTGTAAGAAACATCCACACTTGATTTGACTGAACTGCTGTTAGCCAAGAAATCACAAGCAATAATTTTCCTTTCGTAGAAGTGAAATAGCTCATACTCATCAAACCAGACAATCTTCACCAGGGGGCAAGAGCCATAACTAGCTAGTCTGTGCTAGAGATTTCTAACGTGTGTGATTTACATGTGCGAACGAAAACCCACGTAGAGTTGCCAGATAACGTCTATCAGCACACACAATGAAAAAAGATTAATTCAACAAAAAAGAGTTTTGGTCCATACTTTTCCGTTAAACCTTATGAGGAGGGGGAAGTCTCTTTCTTCACTGCTACATCCAACTGGTACAAGGGAGTATAAACCTGTTTGACATATGAACGCCTTGCTTCAACGGTTGTTCGGTGAGTTTCTATGGACAAGGGCATAATTAAACCTCTTATCTGAGATGTGAGATTAGTAGGTTATTTTATATTTTGAAAGCTAAGCAACGTAGCTTTACCACTTACAGAATAGACGAGAACTTGGCTGCAGGAATTACCTTGAGGAATAGACTCCTTCTGGCAATCCTATTCAACAGTGCAAGGAACGTGTAACCGTCCTAACCGAGAAAGCTTTTTCCAGAAAGGTATTGCAGGGCTGGCGCGAACAAAGCCTCTCCAAGCTCATCTTCACCCCAAAGGATCTTTCCACATTGCTGTGTTCCCTGAAACACACAACTGGGGAAGGAAATAACCCAACAACAAAACAAACCTCATATCGACTCATTTAGAAACAGTCAGACAGGATTTGGATGTTCCTGTTTAACCAAACTATTGCCTGAAGAAACAAGATCTACTGTCATTTTAAGTTCTGGCAGATGGAGTAAACATACTTGGATCCAAAACCACATTATATTATGTGTGTGCCTTACTATGGATCAAGTGCATTACTGTTTTTATAATGTGTTTTACACATGAAGGAATGATAATACATCCTTTTTGCACATAGTGCCATGAGACTCAGATGAGCACATGCACAGAAACCAGAAAAACATCTACATGTTTGTGCTCAGAATCAGTTTATCATTCTCTCATGTCGACTGTAAAACAGCAATGAAATTAATTAGAAGCAGAACGATGCCAAAGCTGTAACATAACCTTGTCACTTCTGCACGAGGTCCTGAAAATATTCGTTCAGGTGTAGACAGAAATTTGGACTGAACTGTGTTTGCAAATCCTCTTGCATTTGCTCTTTTTGAGTATGCGAACCTGCTGCTTTTGCAGCAAGGCACATTCACAAAAAAAGGCTCAAAATTAATATTGCAGAATAGTTGTGCAAAGTTGAGACTTGTAATGGAGAGAAATTGCCCTGGAAAAAAGATTCTGGATGTTAAACATACTCATTTAGGGAACATTCTTTGCATCCAGCCAAAACAGCTTGAATATCAAGTATCAATATACTCATGACCAACTGATTGCAAACAAGCTGCAGACCAAGAATTATTCATAGAAATAATTTGATGAATCGCTCCAAATAAATTGCAATAATAATCAAATGAAAGAAAATTGCGGTCAGATGATGGAAACTTCGTGAACAGAAAAGGGAAGGTAAAATTTACTGAGTTACTTATCAGGAACTATTTGTCCAGCTCTGCCTGCTTCCATACCGTAACGGAAAATCTGTAGGAAGCATCTGTGGAGCAGATGAAAAAGTAGGTGGAGGAGACCTTGTCCTGTTCTCCTGCCACAATGGCCAGTCAGTCAGGACAGCTGTGGTAGAAATACAGCTGGTTTTGAGCTGCTGGTGCAGAACAACGTCCACCATGGAGGGAAACTACACTTTTCACTTAAATTACTATTTTTTTAAATGTTACCTGTGAAAGTTTATAAACCATTTTTAAAAACTCTTTATGTACCACCTTTTAAAGTACCTTCTAAGTTTGTTATTGCAAAATAGCTCAGCTGATCCAGCAGTGTCCTAACAGTTTTAAAGTGGCACGAGGCAGAACAAAATTTGGTCTTTAGTGGAAATTAGATCATTGCTACCCAAGAAAAGACCTGGATCCTGATCTGAAAACATCTGCAACCCAGTTACTCTTGAGTGACTATTAGGGAGGATACACACTCTCTGCAGAGCTCACATCCAGTCCTTCAAAAGGCTCAGCACTTCTTACACTTACTTTCACTCTATGGTACCTCTTTCCTTCATCTTACATTCTTGGCTCCGTTCAAGAATCTATCCATAAGGAAGGGAGATTGTATCACTGTTGACAATAAAACAGCAAAGCAAAAATACAGCAAGCACTTTGGTTTACGAGTGCAAATAAAACATTTCACTTCAACACACTGAGGACAGATTTATTTTCACTTGCTTCTTTGCGAAATGGCTCCCTATTCCACTGCATGCAGTTGTACACACACGCAGGCAGATTAGAAAAGAAATCATGCTGGTTCTTGGTTGCCCCCAGAACTGCCAGAGAATTAATGGATGGTCCAAGAATCATTTTCAAATGGAATTTTAACCTTTTCTTCCAACAGAGATTCATGGATTCGATGCCTGTCATTGCCGAAGCCAACAACAAAACTATTGTTTATTTCTGTGGGAAAAGGATCAGGTCCCTTATTTGCAATTTTGGCTTTTTTCAGAATCATGTATTTTTTTATTAAAAAGAAATAAATCCCTATCTGCATTTAATCACACAACTAGCATGAAAATGAACTCAATGAATAAAAATGTCAGGAGTGGGAAACGATAGGGTTCTCTTTTAGCCAAGTTTTCCGTCTAAAATTAGACTGCCTTTCTGGATTTACTGCTGTTATTAAGCGAATGTCCTTTTGACAATAAAGCAGGGCTTCTTGGATTTAGACAGTGTTGTGAAGAATATGATAAAGTGCTCTGTGATGTATGACTTTGATTGACTCGGGGGACCTTACTGTTTCGATGCTGTGGTCTGTTCTTTGTTTGCTAGATGAAGACTTTCTGCTCATTTAATACTCAGTTCAGGACCAGCACTTGGAGAAGGATGTGTGTAAAGATGTAGAGTACCTTGTTTCTGCCATGCTAACATGATGAATTATACTGTATTAAGGAAGTGTTGACACATGTGGGAATAAGCTCTTGACATGCTTGCCAGTAATTAAGGCACATTGTATGTAAAGTCACTAAAAAATTTGGAGGCTTATTCTTTGTTACAGGAATGGTTTGCCAAGTGGTGTTATTCATAGTCTTGATGGAAAATACTTGGATCTTCAGAATTTTTGAGGTTCACACAATAATGAAGGCAACAGACAGGGATTCATTAGTCTGAAAGTTGTTAATATTTCCAATAGTTGGACAGGTAACCGTTTTCCTGCTGCAGAGGAAAAAGTGTGCTAAGAGCAGTGCCTCCCTGATAAATCACCCGAGCCTTACGAAAGAGGTCACAGGCTTGCTCTTATTCAGATGCAAGGGACTCTGCATCTTTTGTGCAAACACCTTGAGCCTGCCCCTGAGACCTTCTCTCCACCTGCACCTCCTCATGCTCATGGCCAGGGCCGTGAATTCCCATTTCCAGCTTCTTGCCAGCATGCCAAGAGCAGCCTTCAGGGCTGGAGAAGGGAGCTGATGAATGCCTTGTCACCCTCCCTGGTCCTACTGTGGACTATAGGTGACTCAGACACAGCCTCAGAACATAGTCCTCATAGCCACTTGAGGATGCCCCCTCCTAGACAGGGGACATTGCTCATCCATGTCCACGGACAGTCCAGTGGTCCAAATTTCCTCCAGGCTTTCAGCTGGTAAGATAAGCATATTAGTTCACCAGACACCTTGTGCAGGGCATGACTCAAGATACTCACACGACACATTGGATAATCCTGTTACTGTATGCCCTACCCTTCCGGAGAAGTTTGTTCACTCCTCCGTGCTCCGAGTGGAAGAACCTGCCACTTTCCTATCAACTCAGTACTGCTGGCATGAGGGAGGCTTTCATGCAGCCCAAGAAAGATTTAAACCTCCCCTTGTCTTTGTTCTTATCATTGGTGAAGGGTCTGCACCTCTCCAGCACTTTGAGGGGCAGGGTCAAGCAGGGAAATTAGCACTGTACCAGTTTCCTTAGCTTCCCCCAGGGAGTCTGCTGAGCTCATTGTAACGCAGACCGGCCCTATCCTCCCTTTCTTGCTTTAGGATATTTTGCTTCCTTTCCTTCTTGAAGACTGAAAAGAAATCATGAGACATTTCAGCCAACTCCCTGCTAAATCCTAAGATATGTCCTACTAGATAGCTTTTCAATGTGTGATGCACCCATTGAAGCATAAAGGGTTTACTTGGGGAGCTGACTGTTAGTGTTTGGTAAATGCTGAAAAATTCAGGCTGCAGACAGAATTTAGTACTCGATTCAAAATTACAATGTGCCGCTGAAGAACAGACATCAGAGAGACAGAAGAGTGCTCCTAGACTGTCAGGTACTCAAGCACTTAGTATGAATAAATGCATATCTCTCAATGCAAAATTTCTCAGCGAGCTTGTGTGTAAGTGTAGCTGCTGAATGCATCTCACCACGCTTAACAAGTCAAACAGCACCAGCATCTGTCCTAAACAGCTCTCAGGAACACGGCATAGCGGGTATCACAGCTCTTTGCCCATGCAGGCATGGATTGCCCCCCTAGAAAGCCGTGTGATTCAAAACCACCCTAGGGTGTTGGGGGTAACACCATTCACTTACAGAGCAACTGGCACTTTCACACGCAGCAGAACTAAACAACGAACCTCTCATAAGGCAAAAGTATGCTGGAAGTTATTCCAAAGGAAATTTTTGGTCTTTCTTCTTTCCTTTCCACCTTCTGGTACGTGCCTCAATATCGGAACTTGTCCCAGAAGATTTCCCTTCAGACCTCTCCTTAGACATGAATCCCAATGCCTATTGATTTATCCAAAATATTTAGTGCCGTGAATTGTATTGTTTACACTGCCAAGTTCCTTTATATCTTTCCATTGGCCAACGCAGCCTCCACAGAGAATACCAGCCAAATACATAAATTCTACATATGTTTCTACTAGAAAAACTGGACTCACAATTAAGTCTAATTAGTTTTTACTCTCAGTTTTAAAACTTTTAGTTTTAATCTTATCATTCATAACACATTCAGTAAACCAGAGTTTTATTTCTTTCCTTTTTTTTCCTAGCTCATTTGAGATTTACTTTGTCATTAGGCTCCTGGGAGTATACAATCCTTCTAGCTCTTTGAGGAAATGGTATAGAGAAAAGGCTAGAGAATAAAATAGAACTCCAAGTGGTGCAAGAGATGTCCATAGGGAACGACATTGCTGCTTCTCACAGTACCAGATCCAAGAGGTGTCTGTTGAACCACGAGGCAACCATTTCAAGGCAAATGAAGATGTATGTTTTCATGCCATAGAGGCCAAGTATCATAACTGCTTGCAGAAGAGGTAAAAAGCTATAAAGGTCGTCAAAAGGGGATTATCCAGATCAGTGGTGAATAGGCCGTTAGCATCTATAAAAATGATGGCTTTGCTGCAGTCTGAGTGTGGGAAGCGGGGAGCATCCCTCCAACCTGCCCAACTCCCTGCTCTTCCCATAGAGCTGCTGTTTATACTTGTTTATACCCAGACACTATTTGGTTACAGTGACTCTTGGGCTGAGCAAACCACTACGTCAGTCCTAAATCTCCTGCGTTCCCAGTGTGAAGGTGTTATGTCGTGCAGCCCATCGCACCGAGATGCTAGACCTAAAAAAAATAAAAACATCCTATGGATTGTTATGTTGTGGGAAGGCTGGAGATGTGCTGTCATCTACAGCTCCAGAGCCCTTTTTGATGCTGTTTAACGAGACATAGAAGACATTTAAAAGGTTCCAAGTGCTGCAATGAAAATGATTCAAAGAATTAATAGCGTGGGAGGGAATTTCTACAGGAGATATAAGTAGAAAAAAGAATAAATAGGACCATTTATTTTACAATGGACAAAGGAAAACATATGTTAGAGATACATAAAATACAGTATGTGCAAAAGTCCAAGAGCTCTTTTCCATCCACACTCTTCTAGAATAAAACAAAAACCTCTCAAAATGCAACAAGAAGACAGACCGGTCTGCAATCCCCAAATACCTTTTGAAGACAACAGCTACCAGGTATCCTTGGAATAAATAGATCCATAGCAAGCACATGAAATCAGTTGCTTAGGGAAGAGAGTTTTTTCTCTTCTATTTACTCTTTAAAAGTTTCTGCCCTGATTCCACATGAAACTAATCAGCGCCTTTGAAATCTTTCATTTTTCTAAAATTTGCAAAGGAAAACCCTGAAATTTTTAAGCCATGCCCTTTTACCTGTCAGAATTAGCATTAAGGAAGACTCTCACTTTGTCTCAGCTTCCACCGGTTTTCACATGATTTTTTTTTCAATGCTGGGCTGTTAGATTTTTTGTGTGGGGAAAAAAGATTCTTCTCAAAAGGGGACAAACACAAAAACATCTACTATGATGCAATTTAACTTCCAAAAAATATTTGTGTAGACCATTTTAACAAAATCACAAGTGAAAGAAATAAAAGAGGGCAATACACGGAAGAGTTCCTCACAACAAACAGTTTATCATTCATCAGAGTGAATACTTTAATTTTACTTTAGCCCATAAGGTTTAAAAGGAGATTTAAAGACAGAAGAAACAGTAGGACCAGGATACTGAGAAGTGACTACTCAGAAGGGAAAACCCACATGGTCTGGTTCTTTTTATCAGTCGTCTACTAATTATTGGTTAAATACAAAACTCATTTATGAGGAAACCACCACAGAACTGCTGTCTGTGACGCTGTGGTAATAGCGCAGGTTAATAAAACACAACTCAGAAGCGCCGACATTTCTAGCAGATACTTTTGCTTCATTTGGGTCTCATATGTTATTCCTTTGGTGAGTAAACAGTGTCCAACAAACAAAGAAATGCTAGGAGGTCATCTGGTGCCCACACTGAGACTTTACTGGGTCAAAACATTAACTGAAGGTAGCAAGAGTTTTGCCTGAGTAAAATCCGAACAAGGACTTCCCAGAGGGACTGCTCTCGGGAGTAAGGGTTGAATAGTTATACCACAAAATACCAGCTGTAGTTACGTTAACCAGGATAAAGTTTCAAGGGGTATCCAATCCCAGTGTCTCAATGTAAAGCTAATCACCAGCTGGACTACAGAACAAATTTCCCCTCTGGTATAATATCACACAATTATATGCATTATGAGGGTTTAAAATCTGGCATTGGCTGTGCTATTGTTGGAACTGGGATAACCACTCCAGTTCCAACAAGAGGCCATTCATCTCCACTAATTTGTAGGTTAGAGAAGGTTTTAAAATAGGAAGTCTCTTCTTATGCAAAAAAGGGACATGGTGAAAAACCAGGGGCCTGCAGGCAACTATCTGAGGCATCCTCAGATCACAGAGGATGGGCACTATCATGACCATGCTCCAGGGTGACCTTCAAGACTGGGCCTCTACAAACACATGAGCTTCACTTGGATTTTGTAACCAGCTTCTAAAATACTGCCAACAACCCTCCAGTTCAATGAACTGGGAAGAAGGAATAAAATTAGATAAATTAATTCTAACAAATTATGCTCGTGGACGATTGTTTTCTCTCTCATTGCTTTTCTTGGAATGACTGCAAAGTATTCAGAAAACTCTTACTGCAAATAGTGAGTGCTTTTGACTTGTGACTGGACTTTTTCTGGGCTGTGCACTAGACATGTTAAGACACATGGCCTCGGTTTGTTTTCTACAGGCTGTGCACCACCACAGCTGAATTTAGTCTAAGGCCACCCTGAAGAGAAAAAGTGTTGTCTCTGCAATATTGCTTAAAGCTGTATCTCCCACAGAATAACAGAATATTGGGGGTTGTAAGTGACCTTGAAAGATCATTAGTCCAATCCCTTCACCACAGCAAGATTACCTAGGTCAAGTCGCACAGGAACATATCCAGGCAGTTTTGAAATATCTCCAGAGAAGGAGACTCCACAACCCCCCTGGGCAGCCCCTTCCAGTGCTCTTTCACCTTCACCATGAAGAAGTTCCTTCTGATATTGACGTGGAACCTCCTCTGTTCCAGCTTACACCCATTGCCCCTTGTCCTATCATTAGATGACACTGAGAAGACCCTGGCTCCGTCCTCCTGACACCCACCCTTTCCATGTCTATAAACATTAATGAGGTCACCCCTCAGTCTCCTTTTTTCCAAGCTCAAGAGACCCAGCTCCCTCAGCCTTTCCTCATCAGGGAGATGTTCCACTCCCTTCATGTCTTTGTGGCTCTGCAATGGACTCTCTCCAGCAGTTCCATGTCCTTCTTGAAATGAACTGGACACAATAATCCATATGCAGTCTCACCAGAGCAGAGTACAGGAGGAGAACCACCTCCCTTCTGATCAACTCCAGGATGCCATTTGCCTTCTTGGCCACAAGGGCACATTGCTGGCTCATGGTCATCCCGCTGGCCACCAGGACCCCCAGGTGTCTTTCTCCTACACTGCTCTCCAACAGGTCAGTCCCCAGTACCTGGGGTTGTTCTTGCCCAGGTGCCAGACGCTACACTTGCTCTTGTTATACTTCATTAAATTTGCCTCTGCCCCACTCTCCAGCCTGTCCAGGTCTCGCTGACTGGCAGCACAGCCTGATGGGGTGTCAGCCAATCCTCCCAGCTTTGTGTCATCAGCAGACTTGCTGACAGTGCTGTCTAATCCCTCATCCAAGTCATTAATGAATAGACTGAATAGGACTGGTCCCAGTACTGACCATTGAGGGACTCCACTAGACACAGACCTCCAACTAGACTCTGTGCCATTGACCACTACTCTCTGGCTTCTATCCTGCAGCCAGTTCATGATCCACCCTGTCATCTAGACCTCAGTTTGGCTGTAGGAGACTGTGTGCTTTCCTGAAGTCAAGACAGACCACGTCCACTGCTTTGCCATCATTTATCCACCTAGTTATGCCCTCATAAAAGGCTATCAGGTTGGTCAAGCATGACCTCTCTTTGCTGAAGTCATACTGACTGTCCCTAGTGAACCTCTCGTCCTCGATGTGCCTAGAGACTCCGTCAAAGATAAATTGTTCCATTACCTTTCCTGGGATGCAGGTCAGGCTCACTGGTCTATACTTACTTGGGTCCTTCTTACTCTTTTTGAAGACTGGAGTGACATTTGCTATCCTCCAGTTGCCAGGCACCTCTCCTGATCCCCATGACTTAACAAAGACTTCTGATATCTCCCTTAGCACTAGCGGGTGCATCCCATCAGGGCCCATGGATTTATGTACATCCAGTTTGCTCAGCTTATCCCTAACCTGGTCCTGATGAACAAGGGCAAACTCCTCTTTTGTCTCAACTTCCCCTGGGGACTCAGACATCTGGGGCTTGATATCAAGACAGACTCCAATAATATAGACAGAGGCAAAGGTGTTCAGTATCTCTGCTTTCTCTGTATCCTCTGTCTTCAGGGCAGCCACCTCATTCAGCAGGGGGCCTACATTGCCTCTAGTTTTAGTTTTACCTGCAGTGTATTTGAAGAAGCCCTTTCTGTTGCACTTGACATCTCTTGGAAGATTTAATTCCATGGAGCCTTTGGCTTTCCTAGTTGTGTCCCTGCATCCTCTGACTAGAGCGTTATAATCATCCCAAGTGGCCATCCCCTCCTTCCATGATCTTTAGACTTTCTTCTTCCTCTTGAGTTTGCCCAGCAGCATCTTGTTTAACCACTCAGGTCTTCTGGGTCACTTTCTTGACTTCCTACCTGTTGGAATGCTCTGATCTTGGGCTTGAAAGAAGTGGTCTTTGAATGTTAATCAACTATCTTGGGCCTCTTTACCTGCCAGTACCCTGTCCCATGGGATTTCCTCTAGCAATTGCTTGTAAAAGCCAAAGTTGACCCTCCTGAAGTCCAGGGTTGTGATTCTGCTAGGTATTCTTTTCCTACCACAACAGAGCCTCTTCCTTCTTTGAGCAGGGACCTGGCTTCTCTCAATTTTGATTTTTCCAGGAATCATTCCCCCATAGAAATCTTGCGTAAATTATCTGCTGTGCATGGGCTTTCTTCTCTCAATCATGCCATGCACACTCTCTTGAATCATCTGGGTACTCAGGGATGATCACTTCCATACATGATCAATAGTCTTTGGGAACATCCTGCACGACTGATATGAAGAACAGGATGATGAACCCAACCCCTGTACTTCCAGCTTGAGCCTTTACCGTCAGATGCTTTCTGTATGCACAATCCAGCTCAAGAGGATTTTTCACAGTAAATACTACTGTATGGGTTTTCCATAGCTTCTCAAAAAGAGCTGAACACAGGTTCCAGAGAAACTGCTACAAGAGGAAGATGGTCAACATCTTGTAGTCCCCTAGACTATGACCCTAAAACATGCTTCCAGCAGACACCTACCATCAGACACAGCTTCTACTAATGAACACCAGCATGGGCCCCTTGAATTCTGCCGTCTCTGTACCTGGTGTCTTCAACTGAGCTTTGAACTCATGCAGTTTTGCTCAGCCCTTGGTCTCATGTGCTATAAGGTGGCATTGCAAGGCATTAGGCAGGTAGAGCCCGCAGGATCTCAGGCAGTGATACTGTGATCTGCAGCTCCTTGTTTGGTAAATGTTTCCTGATGACCCCACCTTGTCAGAGAGGTGAAAGCAGAACAACAGCTTCATGTCATCTGAGTATAAACCAGTAACAGGCCTTATTTATTAATTTTAAATTTGTCAGCAACTTAAACTTGTCATGGAAAATGCTGATATTTCATGGAGATAGGTAGGAAGACTGTGCTAAACTTCCTTGCAAGAGGAGGCTGGACTCCAGATGCAATTCACATCTTCCCTATGCCTGTGATTTGTAGAGTAGAACCGCTCTGTGGGATTGCAGCACACTAGTCAAAATTCCAGCTCCAGCTAGTTCTAATGTTAAACACTGGAAACTCTTTCTGTACCTTCTTCTACCCACTTAAGAAAAGCCATCAACCTTCCAGAGTAAAATTTAAATGCAGTGAAAAATGTTTTGATAGGTGCAAAGAACAATGTCATGCCTTTAGCACTCAAGTGTTGAAGCACCAGTTATGTATTCCCAGCTTATATCACTAGGGTTATAAACACAGTGGATGTTATAAACACAATTCCCATAAGGGTAAGACAATAACCAAGGTAGACAAAAAAGTTGAGGTCTTTGGCAGTGATGCAGAATAAGGCTGTTTTGCAGTTGGGCAGAAAATGGTGTACTGAAGGATACATTGGATAACACTACTGTTCTTTTTTGATGCTTTATAACCCCGAAGTCAGCAGGGTGTTTTTAGACAGCAGCTACAAAGGTCAACCATCTTACACAACCATTTGGATGTAGTACACTCCTACTAACGTCCTACTTCAGCACGGCACAACGTACCATGAAGCGTACCTCCTAGCAGAACAGCGCAGCGCACACTAGATGTGCTAAAAGCTGAGGAGTCCCCACAGCAGCTCAATAAGAAGTGCCTTTACAGTGGAGCTGTTTTACAGGATGTCCGTGTGGATTTACTTTCGATATTTAACACGGTTATCTGTGATCCAGTGTTAAGAAAACCCTGTGCCCATCTCTTGCAAAGACTGCAGACGACACAAAGATCACGAAGGGGTAAATAATGAGAAAAGCAGATCTGTTCTACAAGCAATCTGTTTTGTATGGTAACCTGAGCTCACCAGGAAAGAACCCAAACCCAACGCATTTTATTGTATGCAATTCTGAGTATCCCAGATAGTTTGTACACTGAGGATGTGGGCTGTGTTTTAGAAAAAGAGACTTAGGAAAGGATTTGGAGGTCACGGCTGATAACCAGCTGAGCTGCACTAGTTAACCATGCAATGCACTGGCAAAGAGAGAAAATGTGTTCTTGATATGTGCAAGCGGGGGACTATAAAACACAAGGATGGAAAGGCAGATGCTCACTGTTCCTTAGAATATTAATAGCAGGAGGAGAGCAGGTCCTGCTCCAATGTCCATATTTATAAAAACAGTGCTGACAAACTGGAAGGAGTTCAAGAAAGAATTACAAATACACTCGCAATTGGCAAAAGCCGGTGGTGAGACGCTAAAAGAAAGTTTAAAAAATCTCAACTCATTTAATTTATCCAACTGGAGAATAAATGGCAATTTTGTCTGTGGTTTGTAACAGAGTTGGCTGGGTGTCCTGTCTCAACAATAGCAAATGACATTTCCACACAGATTTCTATAAAGAAGAAACAATTCAATACTGCACTTGTAAGGCACTCCACCTCAGCTTGCTCTGTTAAAGGAAACTTCACCTTCTTGGGAACACATTTACCTGCGGTGTAGGTACCTGTTTTCTCCACAAGGCAACCTGTCACTTAATTCAGAGTTGTGTATAGCATTACAGGAGCTGTAGTCCAGCCAGCCAAGAAGTCTCTGCCTAAGCTGAGTAAGGATAACGTTTGTCCAGGCTGTAACTCCCTGGAGTAACGCAGAATTATGGGAACATATTTGTTTTTAATATTGAAATGACACAAGAGAAAGCCCTGGTCAATCAATTGAATAGTTCAAACAAAGGTCCTGCATTAAAGAAAATAATTTCATTTAGAATTGCTTGTTTGCACGTTTCCATTCTGGTTCTGTTTTGCTTTTTGTTTTCTCTGTCAATAAGGTGGGATTTTGTTATAATTTGGAGTGAAAACAAACGTTGACAAGTCACATCTGCCCACTGTGTGAACATTCCAAATTTTGCTCGGTCGTAGCTTGCAAGTAGCTGTATTGTATTTCTGATACCAGGGGGATCCCTGAATTAGCAGACAGAGACGCGACATCCAGTAGGTGGAATCCAACACTAGATTAATCCAAACTAGATAAGTGCCAAGATTTTTAACACGGGAGGGAATTAAACACTGCAACAATTTATCTAGGAATGGGATAAAGCCTCTGTACTTAAAGACAGGCTATCTCCTTGTCTGAACCTATGGTGATTCAGTCCCACAGGCCATGTTGTAATAGATAATAGCAAAAATCCCTCCAGCCGTAACATCTAAAAATCCAGCAGCACTGCAGGGAGAGAAATGGCTCGAAAGCCTCTGTCTTCCTGGTCAGAGAACAGGGACAGCTACATTAAGCCACTGAATACCTTCCCTTTCACAGTGTTACAGTGTGGGAAGGGTTGGAAGGGACCTCTGGAGATGATCCAGTCCAACACCCCACTGCCAGAGCAGATTGTCCTAAAGCAGATCATGCAGGAACATGCCCAGGCAGGTTTTGAAGGTCTCCAGAGATAGACTCCACAACATTTCACAGCAGCCTGTTGCAGTGCTCTGCCCCTATCAAGGTAAAGAAGTTTATTCTTTTGCTTAGGCAGAACCTCCAGTTTATGTCCATTGCCCCTTGTCCTGTCACTGGATGCCAATGTGAAGTCTGGCTCTGTCCTCCTTAAACGCATCTTTGAGATATTTTGAAATGTTGATGAGGTTCTCTCTCAGTCTTCTCCAAGCTAGAGTCCCAGGTTTCTCAGCCTTTCCTCATCAAGGAGATGCTCCAGTCCCCTAATCATCTTTGTGTTTTCCACTGGATTCTCCAGTAGCTACCTGTCCCTCTTGAGCTGGGGAGTCCAGAACTGAACACGGCGTTCCATATAGAGTAGAGGGGTAGGAGAACCTCCCTTGACCAAGTGGTCACAGTCTACTTGATGCAGCTCAGGATGCCTTTGGCCTTCTTGGCCACAAGGACATATTGCTGGCTGCTAGTCAGTCTGTGGTCTACCAGAACTCACAGGTCTTTTTCCACAGAGCTGCTTTCCAGCTTTAGTATAATTAAACATTTCACATAAATATCCTAGGACCGGTCTGTGGTTTGACACCTGACTTGAACCCAGCCATCAGAACCGATGCTCTCCACCCTGTGCTCAAGGAATATTTTCCATACTTCCTTACTTCTCTGATGTTCAGTTCCCAAAAACAACTTACTTTGCAAATGGCCTATTCTGGCTCCCTGACCAAAGGAGGACATTCAAAGCCTGATGAGAAAATGTTTAAATCATAGGTTTAAGTAATACAGAAGTATTAAATGAGAACACTGTAAGGCACTTAGTGAAAAATCATTGAATGGTTTAGATTGGAAGGAACCTCAGAGATCATCTAGTTCCAACCCTTCTGCCATGGGCAAGGACACCTCTCACCGTACCAGGCTGCCCAGAGTCCCATCCAGCCTGGCCTTGAACACTTCCAGAGAGGAGAATTGAAAATAATGCTGGCACCATCACTCACTTCCAACAATGCTGTGCTACTGGTTGACTCCCCTTTTCTGGGGGATGTTGACACAACAGATGGGGGCAAAAGCCTGCAATGCAAAGAGCAGGATAGTCTAAGAAAAAGTCGATTCATCCGGAGAACAGGACAATCTCTTTCAGTAACAATTTAGACGTAGCCATCGTATGATTATCTGAAAATAGGCTTTCTTAATGTGAGTGATAGCAGACTTCATTGACTGGGAGCCTGCTGAACATGAAGAAGCATAGAACCATAGAACAGCTCAGGTTACAAGGAACCTCAGAGATCATCTAGTTCCAACTCCATGGGCAGGGACACCTCTCACTGCACCAGGTTGCCCAGACCCCCATCCAACCTGGTCTTGAACAATTCCAGGGAGGAGGCAAAGGAAGTGTGACTTTTCCTTTCTCTTTGTTACAACTCAATAGTTTTGTTTTAGCTTGCTGGTCAGTCCATTTACAAGAGAAACCTTTTGTGCAGAAGTCTCTTTCCTTGAGCAACATATTTCTATATGGCAACTGAAATCACTCAGTGCGCTCGCTGCACTATGGAATAGCCTTTCCCGTACGAAATGTTGGAGCTGTGGGTGCAGTGACACAGCAAGGGCTAGTGCAGTTTGCCAAATACACAGCATTCAAGTAGGGACCAGCGTCACCATAGGCTTTCCCCCATCCACTGCTGCCAAACGAAAAGCATTAAAAGCTCAGCAGTGCACGGCACCATTAAACTGACTGATGGCAAGAAGATGTCAGAAAACACAGTTCTGTAAATCTTTCCCTGCACATATAAAAACAGGTCTCAGATTTCCCTACCCCCTCCATGCACACACATACACACGCATCCCACAGTTTCCCAGGAAGCCCAAATGAGTTGCACTACATTTGAAGCACTACCTCACAAAAGCGAGCCCTGAGCTGCTTATTATTCAAATGCTGGAGCAACATTCTTTATGAATTCTCAACTAATTTCTTTTTGAAGTGCGGTAGAAAAATAACAGTCTCCCACTATAAAGGCATGGAAACAAAGAGGAAAAAAGAGGCTGATGTCACGAGAGGTTTGGAGACAGAGCTCGTGTGAGATGCAGCTAGAGGCGAGGGCTCACGTATCTGGGAAAAACTCTCAAAAACATCCATGGGAGATCTTCACTCGCAGCTGAGGAAACAATGAAAGCTCAAAATTGCCCGGGTCTGGTCTCAGTGTGTCCTCAGCCCAGGCTGCTCTAAAATTAGACCAGTTTTGCAGACTCAGCTTCAGCTGCCACCAGAAGCACAGGCAGCACATGCCAGTCTTGCAAGATTTTTATTAGTAATAACAGGGAGATGCTCCCAGGCTGGGGGCAGCCCCACGCTCCGGCACACACTGGTGGTCAGTCCCCACACGGACATGCCTGCCATCTGCAATGACTGAACAGAGCGAGGGTGGAGCAGTGCATATGTTGTTATTATTAGCACTCACGGGGGATTTTTTTCGTACAAGCTGTCTGTTTGTTCAGTAAATCCAAAACGGTCAACAGAAGCGTACCACCATCAATGATGCTCTTGTTAGTAACGCTTCCTCAGGCCCACCACGGTGTTCTAGCACTAAAATCCTGTCCTGAAGAACAACAAACTACCCCAGATCCTACAGGAAAGTGGAAGATGAGGCCCACCTTCCTGCATAACATGACCCCCCAGTTTAGCTGCAGGCAGTTTTGGTTCATGCAGAAAGTGCTCAACTGAGCTCGCATTTCTAGCAAGCCCAAAGAAAGATATTAGGATTCGAAGGTTTGAGTCACCCCCTGCTTGTACTTCTGCCCCAGAGTGGACAATGGTGTGAGTCAGCACAAAGGCTGCCCGGACCCCATTCCCAGCACTACACTGGCAGGACAAGACCGATACAGCCCAAGGCTGAGACATACTCCGTAGGGGGTCTAAGGAAGGAGGATGCAGGCGCACATCAGTTCTGTGGAGCGCCCTTTCCCCCTCTCACATCTCTTGACGTCACCTCCTTGTCCGTTAACAGCACTTCTTCCTGGTCCAAATGATGTCTGATCCATAAGAGGTAGCTCTGCTACGAAGCAGGGACAGAAGAGGCGCCCACACCTCATGCTGCTGGAAGAAAATCACAGAACCAAAGAATCATTTTGGTTGGAAGACACCTTTAACCAAGTCCAACCATTAACCCAACACTATCAATTTGTGACTAAATTGTGTCCCTCACCCCCTCATCTACACATTTCTGTAATGACTCCGGGGTTGGTATCTCTGCCACTTCCCTGGGTAGCCTATTTCAGTTCTTGACAACCCTTTTACACACTTTCTCCATGGATAAGGTGGCTCCACATACCTTTTAATGACTAGAGCAACAAAAACATATAGCACTTCATGAAATAGACTGTCATCACACTAAGAAATTAAGAAATTAGCTTTTTCTTCAGTGCTATTAGGAGCATAAAATGTTGATGGCCCTAAGTGTGAAAACGGGAACGTTTCTGAGGCTCTTAAAAGAAGGACCAGCTTAGCCTCTGCTCCTCAGAAGCAGCAGGCAGAATCCTCCAGTTCCCAGACCTTTGCTTTAGAAACTTTGATTTAACTGCTAACGCAGAGCCCAGACACAGAATACCAAAACAACCCCTCCAGGTATTCAATAAACAATGACAGTCCCCAAAATAGCTTTCTCATTTTATTATAATGTACTTCCATGCATCAACTTATGTGACCTTGAAATGATATCATTTCTCACTTGGGAATTTTCCCCTAGTATTTGTTGCTGCAGCTCTTGAAGTGTGAAGAATGAAGTGCTGGACTCTTACACTCCTTCGTTTCCTCCTTTCATTTATTTTGGGCTTGATGGGGAAAACATATGACTGGATATGCCATTACAGCCAGACAATCTGATAATCACTAGTTGAGAGGGCATCGACTCCAAAAACTCTGTCTGTAGCTAGTTCATCCTCTTCTCGTAACATCATGAGTCTGGAAGGTTCACTGGTAAAAGCACTTCTTTCATTTTTTTTCATTTACAGAAATGTTACAGCCTATGCCCACGACATTTGAGACTTTGGAAACAAGGTTTTGGAGCATGTCAGGTTTCTGTTTTCCTTATGTACAGTCACTAGCCAAAAACTCTTTTTCAGAGAGCTGCACAGTGGGTCGTTTCTGCGGATTTGGAGTGCTCGTTCTGATGGACGTTTTGGGTCTTAGATGATGGTTTTCCTGAAGCAGCTGTACATCTTCCCCAGATGCAAAGAGGGGCTTCCCACTATGATCTTTCCTGTAGGAAAGGCAAGGCAGCTATCAGCCACATCCTCCTTGGGCAAGGTGGCCATGCTTCTTGGTCAGAGGTGCTCTATGGGTATGCAGTCACTGGAAATAATGGCCACAGAAGAAGTACAGGAGCAGGTCTTCCCATGCACTTCCTCATCATCATCTCTTTTAAGGTGTTCTGTTGTTCTCCATTCAAGTTCCTCTTTTTGCTTTACACAGTTGGCATCACCTTAGCTGTCAGAGGGTTCATCCAAAGACCAGAGAGGGGGCAGATTGTCTACAACAGCCACTCTGCTGTTTTAGCAGAGGACAAAAGCCCACCAAGAAATGCAGTGCCTGAGCACTGGAGGAGCAAAGAGGTGAAGCTCTGCCAGACCAGCCTCACCTGGCTCCTACGTGAGCTTTCAGCACTCGACAGCAGTGTTCCAGGGAGGACAGACATGGGCTGCACAGCAGCTCTCTGATGAAAGCACCTGTGACTTCCATCAAAGCCGACACTCAGTGCCTGGGGTGTCCCTGCGACTCCGGATCCCAAGGCCCTGGTTTACTGCAAGAGCTGTGAAGGACGGCCTCGGGCCTCACAGCAGGAAAAAAATACAAGGGATCAAGTATACAGAGGCACCTCATAAAGTATCCCTTCAAACCACATGTGGATTTACAGGAGGGAAGTGAGTGGCCCTCAGGGGGCTTTCACTTGCCTATTAGTGCTGGCAAGTGTGGGATGCACGCCCAGACCCCGGGATGCAACTGGCTGTGCAACCCCACGACTTCTTTCAAGTGCAGACAGGCAGCTGCACACACACCTCCGGCTTGCAGCTGCTGCACTGGGTCGGGCCATGGCACCCTCCAATTTCCTTTCCGCTGAGTTCCTTCACTTCTGTCCTTCACTGGGGAGGTGTGGGACAAGACTTGGGGCAGACAGAGCTGTCCTTAGATGTCGCCTCCTTCAGGCAATTGTCACCATCGAACAAAAAAACCACCTTTGAAAAGCCTAGAAACTGATAAAGGTAGAAAGTGTGCAGGGAAGAAGAAATGAATAAGGTGAGGAAAGGAGGAAGAGGGGAAGAAAAGGAAGAAGGGAAAAGTGCAGGGCTGGAGGGGGAAGCTCCTTGTGCAGTGACAGGGCAAGGTGAGTAAGTGGTAGAAACATAATGGAAGGAGAAATGTAAAGGAAGGAGGAAAAACAGGAGATGGGGAGAGGTAGAAGAGAAGAAGGGATCCAGCCATGGGAGAAAAAACAGCATCAGTGCAAAGAAACTCAAGGCAGGGGCAGAGCTGAGTAGGGGAGCAGAGCAGAAGGAAATAAGCATCCAAACAGAGAGAGATAAAAGCAGAATGGTCCCAGAGGAAATGAACTGGGCACTCTGAAGGAGTGTCAGACAGAAATAAATCAGACAAGAACATTTGGACACTTGGAAAAATTGGAGGAAAATTACAGTGTGATATACAATAGCAGGAAAAAAGTGGGGTGATGGCAAGGGAAAAGAGGGGAAAAAACCAGAGAGATAAAAATGGGGAGGGAGCCAGAGAGTCCAGGCAGTCCCGACACATTTACATGCACACGTTGAGGTGTTTGCTCTAATGAGCAGTTAGGGTAGCAAAGAAAGTGCAGAATAATGTGAGCATATAATTTATATGGGCGAGTGGGGACTTTGCAGGCTGGAAGATATATGCACACAATAATTGCGGGTGAAAGCTGGGAGGCAAATAATTACAGCAGTAAATCATAATCCGTTTAATATATTATCAGTTTGAAACGCAAGCAATAAATGCACACGGGGTTTGTGCTTGGGAAGGGGCAGGAAACTTGACTGCTAAAACAAAGGGAAGGAACCAACTCATTTCTCTCTCTTTTGAGCTAGAGAGTGTAAGAAACAGCTTCTTCTCTCTCTCCCCCTCTCTGATGGCTGTCGTTACTGTGGCTGGCTGGAAGTTCCGCAGCCCGGTTGTTTTCTAATGGGAATGTGCTTACTAGAAAACTGAAATTTTTCCATTAGAAGATTTTGATTTTGCTACAGAGAAAATCCTATGAGAAAGATTTGAACCAAGTGTTTCATTTTGAGTGACCTCAAACCACGCCAGAATTTTAAAAAATCGATATGAAACTTTTTATTGCAGCACTGTTAGTGGAACCTGGACATTTTCAGCTGGGAACAAAACATCTTTGAAAGTCAGCAAAACAGTTCACTCTGAGTTTTGTTAGCCGTTGCATCTGTAGCTCTGTGGTGGGAAGCACACCTGTGTGTGTGTGTGTTTGCTCATGCCTGCACATGTGATACACATTTCCCCATACGCAAACAAACAAGTGACTAAAACGGGGGGAAATGAAGAGAATAAACAAACATTCAGAGGTTTTCCTAAATTTGAGGTGGCTCCAAATGAAAGCCATTGTGTAAGCACTCTACCAGACCACCTGCACGCTTCTTCTCATTCTGAAGGGGTTTAGTGATCCTCTAGCAAGGAGAGAGAAGGGAAGGTTGTTAGGCAGTAATTTAGAGCATGTTCTTAATAAGAAACATCAACCTATGTTCTGAAATGGTGAAGAGCAGGAAGTCTACCATGACCTTTAGGAAGCAGTTGCTGTGATTAATTGTCTTGTTTAAAAATACACTGCTTTCTTCTCATCTGAGGTTGCCCAGTTTCATCTTCCGGCAGTTGGACCTTATCATATCCTTTGTCTGCCAGAGCAGAACAGCGAGCTGTGATCAAATTTCTGTTCCCCACGTACGTATTTCTCGATTGTGATCAAGTCATCTCTTGATCTTCTCTTTGTTAGATAAACAGAGCGAGCTCCTTGGGTATAACACAAGACAATATGTTTTCCAGCTCTTTCACTATTCTTGTGGCTTTTCTTTCTGAAGCTTCTCCAATTCGTCCAGTATCCTTCTACAATTGTAGAAATCAGTACTAAGAACAACATCCCACAGTGGTGCCAAAGGCAGATGTAGCCTCTCATTTCCTATTTGGCAATATCAGGACCAGCACTTTGGAGCACAGACTGTTCCAGAAGCTCCTGCTCGATTCACACACAAACCTCCTCAGTCCCAACTTCCTTGTGGATTCAAACATTGTGTCCACCAAACACTTGTGTCTGATGCAATAGGAAAATTCAGATGTGAGTTATAGCATCCTCTGTCCAATCCCTTTTACCAGGTGTGGGTGCAGGTTTGATTTGTGGGAACTGGACTCCTGATGGGGGAAAACTGTTGGGCAACAGCTCCCCAGTGTGCACCCTGCACGTCTGAGCCACTGACATAGGCATAAAGCTCTGAACCAGTAACTGATGGTCAACCTAGAGGACCCAGCTAAATCTGATCTGACATCAAGCACTACACTGCGTGTAGAGACCCCTCCACGAGCTGTTTTAATCTGCCACTCAACTCCTGCTTGGTGAAATCATTTGCTAAAGTAGATATGGCCAGTGAATCCCAAAATGCCACCGAAGAGAAGAACCCCGCACTTGTACTTGAATTCAGCTTCTCAAGTTATCCAGATTTTCTAAGATCTATATAGGAGATTTTCTATTCCTGCCTGTATTTATCATTTCTCCTACATTGTTTTTAGGAAAGACAAAGTTCTCAAATAGCAGAAGGCCCACTATCACTTTTCTGAGGACTTCACTCAAAACACAAAGTAAGTGATAAATTTCCACCAGCAACTGCATTTTCAGGTCAGTCAGCACCAATCAGGGCCAGTGAGATTTCCCACCTCATACAATCGTATATTACCAGGTCAGGATGGACCTCCAGGATTACCTGGTCAGGATGGACCTTTGGGATTACCTGGTCTAACATTTCCTGGCAAAAGTAGTCTAGATACTACGGCCTAACACCCTTTCCAGCTGGATCTTAAGAATATCCCATGTTGATGAGCCCAACTCTTTCCTGGGGATGTTATTCCCGTGTCTGATCTTGTGAAAATGTTTTCTCTTGCGTCAAATCAGAATCTCCCCAGAAGTAACTTTTACCCATTACCCCTTGTCTTTTTCGTGTGCTCCTTGTGAAAAGGAAGTCTCCATCTTCTTTATTCAATTAAAGACTGTAACCTTATTTTCTCAAGGCTGAACAAATCCAGTTCTCCCAGCCTTTCCTCACATGGCAGCTTCCTAATCCTTTATTCATCTTTCTGGTCCTTCTCTGGAACCTCTCCAGCCTACCCACATCTTTTTTGTACAGTAGAAGCCAAAGCTTAACACAGCTTTCCAGGTGTGTCCTGACAATCACCGAATAGAGTGGGATGGTGACACCTGTATAATTAAGGTATTTGAATAAGAAAACTTTTGTTTTCTTACTCAGATTTCCATCACACGCCCAGTTAAATGCCACACAGAATTCAAAGTGTCTTATATCCAGTACCCCCAGCAGTGTTGACAGTATTGATGTTCTTGTTTTATGAAGATATCAAGTTAGCTGCATAACCATTTCATAAAAGACTTTTACTATTATAATCTTTTTTTTTCCACAGGGTTACTAGCAGAGACCAGCACCAACTTTCTCTAAGACCAGAGAAAGTCAAATGGAAATACGTATGATTGGTCTTCTCATCCCGTAAGTGTCTTCCAAATAAGACTGTGCCTTTCCAGCGTGTCTCTCAAGCTTTCGTAGTGTTCAGCGTCTTCTAGAAACCCATTATTTATGGTCAAAAGGGTTTCTTGAGTTGTTCATGTCAAGCTTGTGGACCTGAGTTGCTGAAACCTCCTGTTTAACATACCTGCTTTAGTAGCTGCTGTTTCAACATTTTCTTGAATTGTTGTTGTAACGCAAAATACATCGTCACTATCACAGGACTATGTGTTTTCAGCTGCTCCTTCCCAACCAACACGGAAAGCTATTCTTGTCTTTTCTCTCTTAGCACAAATCATTGCACCACTTCTATGCACTGAGAGAAACATCGTTTCTAGCTTTTGTTCCCAAACATACTTAAAAAACTTCTTGTCCTTAACTTGTATTTCACTCTGTTGGGCAAATACGTCTGCTATGCTTCAAGAATTTATGAGCACGACCCTCTTCTGATTTAAATTAATTTTTGTTGCCTCACTCATTCTTCCAATAGTTACATGTGGCTTTTGTATAGTAGAACAGCACTGACTTAAGCTCCGTTGTTTTGTTTTATAACAAGTATGGCGTTTTCATGAAATGTTTTTAAACAGTTTGCAATTATCATTCGCGTTTTTCGGTCTAAATTCTCCTAGTAGGTTTCTCCTATAATTATTTTCAGCTTCACAAAACTGGCCTTTCTGAAGAACCAAAAATGTACATTACTGGTTCATACTTTGTTCTTTTTACACATAAATAAAACAAAGACATGCTCTTTTGCAAAAAGGCAAGCATTTGCTTCAGTTCTGTAACCTGTCAGGTTTCCCCTGAACTTCAGTGCATTTGAAATGGTAACAGAAATAAAAAAGCTCTGCTTAGTTGTTAGGGGAGGATGGACTCAAGTCTCTGTTCTACATTTGCCAGACAGAAAGTTTGGGCCCTTGTGGTCCTGAGCATCCTAACACTTCAATAACAATCCTTTGAATCCACCCTCCTAATTAATCTGGGCTTTGCTTTTCAATTTAGTTCTGCCTTAAAAAACAGACTTTCAGACGCTCCTCGATCATAGTTAATATTTGTTGTCAACGTTTCGTATTCATTTTCTTATTATTCACACATAGAATGAGAAAAAAAACTGGGCTGCCTCCAAAAGATATTTTAGTTAAGTCACAACCAGAAAAAACTTCCATTGTTTGTGTGGATTTGTTTAATTATTACCAAGCATTTAATATTCTACTTGTGCAAATTATCTCCCCCAGCTTTGGTTGCATGAACTGGTGGGTCAGGAATGACTGAACTTCCTGCCCTCGTGTCCTTAGACAGCTTTATTCTTTACTTGCTCAGAAGTCTGATCCTCTACTAAGTTCCCTTTTTAGACTCCTTCATTATGATTTTAACATCTCCCTGATTATTCCAGTGAATGAAATATATCCAAAGTTTACATGCTTATTAGAGAAGGCAGACAAAACCATGCTAAAAACCACCCTTCTCTCTTCACAGATGGTCAGCTGTCAGCGCCCAACAATTGCCACTTCCCTCCCACTGTCCTCAGATTGTCTTCCTCTGCTCTAGGGATCAAACTTCATGTTGTAGGAGGCCACCTAACAAACTCAGGGCTTTTCCTTTGAATGCAGGGTAATGAAGCTTAACAAGACCGGTGGCTCAACACGTCCCCAGTTTCTCATAGTCTTCAAAAGTATGTACTTGCCTCTGCTACCCAGTGCCATCCTCTGCTGGACCTCCAGCACATCATTCTTATGAAAGGCCCTCTTTCACACGTGGTCCTCTCAGCTGGGCTACATTCAGCCTTGACAGTGCATCTTAGAGATTTTATTACATATGCCTGCCTAAATGGCCACATTTCTTGCTTTCACAGGGACAACTTGCACTCATCATCTGTGTTTTTGTCATTTCTGGCTCAGTCTTGCAGCACATCCTTCACACGGGGTTACATTGCAATTTAATTGGAAGCAGGTTGTGGTGCAGAAGGCAATCTCACAACTGGTGTGCACATCTCTGCTCTGGGACCCAGGTCAGCTACTTTTGAAGGGTCTGACTGATTTGAATATGATGGTTCAGGCCTTAGATTCCCAGAGCCTCCGGGGAAGCTCCTTCCTAAGACAAATACTCAGTGATGCATCTCTCAGAGATGCAGGCATTAGAAACATTGATGACTGGATTATGTTCCCTTCAATAAAGAGAGAAGGTATAGCGAGCAAGGTAACTCCCCAAAAGCTCCTTGGCTTCATAAATCCCTTCCTGCAGTCTGACACCATCTGTATTTATTGACTTTCAGGACATGCTACAAGACCCATGTGTTAGAGCAGCGCTTCGAGGAGACTTAAGAGGACTCACTGATGAATGGGGCTCCACTGTTTATTTGCTTCAGCTTGGTAGGAGCAGTGAGTCAATTATATTGCATTTTGGTTTTGCAGTTGTAAGCTGTCAGAGTGCTTAGAGTCTACGTGGGAGCACATTTTATTTATTTCTAATATCTGAAAAAAATTTCAATAAATAAAATCATGCAGTTGGTGTAAGATTTATGATCTCCTGAATTTTCCATGATTTTGAGTGGCTGGGTTTGTACATGACGTGTTAGTCAAGTATGCAGTCCATTACCAGTCTTGTCTGGCTTTGGAAACAAAAGGTCTTTTGTTGTGGTGAATCACAGAGAAAGCTTTGCAGGTCTTATTTTTCTGATGACACTTACAAGCAAGAATCCCTGCAAAGTCCCATCACCCTTTCTGGAAGGGAAGGGTTAGCAGTCACATAGCAGGTACACCGTTGACAGTCCCAGAAAGCCAACACTGAAAAGACTGCTGAATGACTTCACAGATTTGCCATAATTTTCCACGTAAGGTATCTAATGCATCTACATCATTCAGCAATGAACAGACATAACCGTAAAGTCTCTCAACGCCATTCAGCCTGTTATGTGCCCCATTAATTTTCCGATCAGATTAATTAACAACAAACTGATTGCCTCCCAAGCCAAGCTCAGAACTAACGACTCTTTGTCATGGCAATGCTGACAGTAGGTTTATGAAAAATGTTCTTATTTAATAAAATAAACGGAATGGGTACTAGAACAAGTAATTTATGGGTGTTGTACTTTCCTGTTAACATTAACAACTTCAAAGCAGATATGTACTTTAGCCAACTCCTCGCTTGAGCATCCCAGTAAAATACGTTCTGAAGTCACTGAGAGTCTCTCCAGCAGATTCAGTGGACATTGGAGCAGCCTCTAAAAAACTTTCAAGGCTCAAGACATAAGATTTTAGAGGCATTTTTGCCTGTTAGAACAAGTTTTCCTTCAAATGAATTTTTGTATCAGGAAGGTTTCCTCGCACATTACCAACAGACCCACAAAGTATCTGAGCACAGATCCTTCCACATCAAACAGAAACCTTCTAACGCACTGCAAAGCCACAGCAAATTCTTATGTAAAGCAATTTAGGGTCAATATGGAAATGAATAGATTAGCAGTATTAGATCAGTGTTGCATGAGTTATTAACCAAGATAATCCAGTCCTCCTTACCCATGTGCCACCACATGCTCTACGTTCTTCCTTAAGCTTATCCTAATGTGTTTTCCTTAAGGCCCTTTTCCACTTCCTTAGTTCATGAAATAAAGTAACATTAGCTTGTCTCAGTGTTAACAGATGTTGTAAGGAATTATTTTAAAGTCACTCGTATCCTGTATCTCTCCATATCTTCTAGCTCAATTGCAGCAAATTTTAGGAGTTTTTGTCCTGAAAAAAACCTGAACCCAAACTGCAGAGATTTACATCACACCCTTGCTATCATTAAATAAATCCAGCATCAAGATAAGTCACTGCAATCAAAGCATTTTTATACATTTTAGAAGTCTTCTTTCTTCTCCAGTTCTTGCTTGAGCTGGCAGGGATCCAGTTTGGGACACAGCTGTGCACTTTAGTGTGCAGTTCTGCTTTGGAAAATCAGAAAGGGGTGAAGCCTCAGAGCAGAGAGAGGCAGTTGCATTCACTAACCTCTGACTTTCCAGGCAGTTCTGTACATAACAAATCTGAACTTTCAAGAACACAGCAAGAGGCTCTAGCAGATGCTGATTGATTTTATTATTATTATTATTATTATTATTAACTGTTTTTCTGTGGTACCTCTGCCCAAATAAAGCCTTCGTAGAAAAGAAATTGAAACCTCACTCATAGAATTCTAGAATGCATTGGGTTGGAAGGTGCCTTTAAAGGTCATCTAGTCCAACCTCCGTTGTCCCAAATGCAGTGTGCTGTCCAGTGCAGAGGAAGGAGCACATCATGGAGAAGTTTTAAAAGTGCATTTCCAGTAAACTCGGGTGAGCGCCTAAAATTGTGGCTGAAGCAAACACAACAGCAGTGCTAAGGAGCTTCTTTAGTAGATACAGACACAAAATTCAATGAAGTTGGTGGAAGAAACCCACATGTACTTCAACAGGCTGCTGTTTAGATCCTTGCGGTTTCAGAAAGTGCTGGAAGACACTTTCCAGGAAGGCTCTATTTGAAGTTTTCATGCTATTTTTAAAAAACCTGATGATATATAATCTAACTCTCAATTTCTCTGTTGCCAGCTCATCTACAAGGATTATGAAGTGGTCAGAGCAACCAGTGATGAACATGCTTCAGCAGGCTTGCCTTTGAGCAAGGACTTAGCTGGGGCACAGTATCATTGCTACTAGGCTAGTAGCATCAGGATTCTCTGGGGTGGAAGCCAGAGTGGGAAGGGGCACTGTCATGAACGCTGCTGTGCCCTGGGGCTCACGCTGCAGTTCCAGGCATTGGGGATCACTCAGAAGTCCCTCTCTTTGGATGTAGCTTTTCTGTCTTATTGACCTTTAGATCACAGACCTGGGATTTTGTGTCAAAGACCAACGGTTTTCAGCGTAGAGACATCCAGTTCAGCCTTCGTGATCATTAGGGAGGAGCAAAACCACTCCACTTCTTGCTTATAAAGTTGTCTCTGCTGTGTTAAATTTAGAAAGGCACAAACGATCCTGCAATCACAGAAATGTCTCATGGAAAATGAGTTTACTTAACTGCTTTTATTGTTTGTTCTTGCTTTGGGATTAATTCCATACAGTGGCTGGCACTCTTGCATCTCATTATTTTCAGAGAAAGCCTGGACTGAAATAGGATGGGGTACAAATCATCCTTTCCTCTGATTTAGATTATCCACAGTTCCTCCAAGATGAACAGCAGGACTGAAGAAGATTCATGTCAAGGCAGAATTTGGCCCACTGATGTCGACCGTTTGAATACGCACAATATGCCGTAAAAGCAAGTATTTATGAAGGCAGGAGCGTGAATGTGAAGAGATGGGGCTGAATCATATTCTCATCATGAATGAGTGATGACACACTTTTATCCGAACAAAAGAACTAATGTCTACTGGAAAGACAGCCCGGGGCAGTATTGCTTTAGGAGAACAAAGGCACTTGGTCTGTTGTAGCACATGCGGCAAGAGTGCCGACAGATCAGGCAAAAAACACAGTTTAGCTAAAGAAGGACGTTTAGATCTGTCCTGTGGATGGGACCAGCGGTCTGGCATTTACAGATTACACATTGGCTACCGAAATAGAAACCAGTGACAGAAGTTTGATAACAATAGCTAGAAGGGGGGTGGTCACTGGGGCAGAAACACAGTTCATGCTTGACTTAAAGGTCCACAGGGTAAGCAGGGAAGAAGTACCTGGTCTGATGGCTGGGTGGAGTAGAGGGAGGCTTTAGTGCTGCAAGAGTTTTACATTTCATTCTACATTGATGTGCCTTCAGCAGCATTTCAACCCGGGGAAGATACAGCAGGAAGGAACAGCCACCGGGACAGTTAAGATGGAAATGGTTATAACTAAAATTAAAAACTGTGACATAGGTATCTGTGAGCAGCAAGTAGTCAGGGTATTTCCTGAGAATGTCTTCCCCTTAGATGAAACACAGAGACCCACACCCCCCACACCCTCCACCCCTACCTCCCATGTCCAGGCTGCATTGCTCTTTCCCTTGTTTGTCCTGTCACTACTTTGACTCTGAAAGGACCAGAAGGAGCAAAGCAAGCAATTCTCCTGGGGAGGACTTAATGAGAGAGTGGCTGGGCACTGGAACAGGCTGCCCAGGATGTTGATGTCATCATCCCTGGAGGTGTTTAAAAAATGAGTAGATAAAGCACTTGAGGCCATGGTCTAGGAGTTAGGGAGATGTTGAGATGAGGGCTGGATCTGATGATCCTGATGACCTTTCCAGCCATGATGATTCTATGATTCTATCTTTAAAGTTGTGAACAATGTATTGCTTCTCTTGCTGAGGAGGACAGCAATATCACATCAGTCTGTGATATTTCAGTGCCCACCTCCATGCCCATATGAGAATGTCATCAATTGCAGAGCATGAGCTGGTCCCTGCGCCTCCCTCCGCACTGTCAAGGGGAGTTTTCTGAAGATGGAAGTAAAAGCTGCATACACTTCTGTGCCAATGCAGACCATTTAGTTTGATGAAAATTGCAGGGGGTCCTACAACACTGACCAGCCTAGCAAGCTGTTCAGTTTGCAAACCACCCTCAGCCTTTTTGTGCTCGGCTGCATGTCTGTGCACTTGTTCCTCGTGAGCACTTGTCTGTGGGATGAGGGCCCCCAAACACATGCCTTGAGCGTGCAGCGTGCATATGATTTATATGTGCGTTTTATACCACGTATGGGATGCATATATGTACTGTAACCATGGCCCCAGATGACAACATCACAGTGCAAACATCATGGCATCGCTGATGCCAAAACACAAGCATCATAAAACAATCAACACATTATTGAAGTCATAAACATCACAACATCAACCCAAGCCCTAACAGGCTTAATTCATTCCTTTAGGCAGTGCTCCAGGAAAAATGACAGAAAAAATAAAAAAGAAAGAAAAAAAGGAGGGTGGATAGATTTCACATGCAGGTGGGGCATCTTAACACCCAATATCCCCTTCCCCCCAGGATCCCCAGGAGGTTTCTGCACTTTATTTAAACAGGCTCTTCTCATCCCAGATTCATGCATCTCAAATTGGGATAAACTCCTGTAACCACATTAGTCAATCCAGACACATTCATCCATTACTTAATGCATTACTCAGATTTCAATAACAGAAGGGATGTGATCTACAGTCAAGTTCTGTTATGCTTGGATGAAAATAAAAACACTCAAAAAAACTCTTGGTAACTGCACCTGTGAGACAAGATTCACTGATTTGGGGGATGATGGCTAAGTGTTTTCTAGCAAGTAATTAAAAAAATATGCCTCCTTTTACATTAACAGTTTTGTCCTCATCGTCATGTTGAAGGCCTAATTGACTAGCAATAGCTATCTCTGTCAACAGAAACCAAAGGGATGTGTTCCTCATCACCATTTCAGCAACTAGGTTTGGTCCTGTGTAGTTATTCCCACAGTAGCAGGGCAGCAAAGGGAATCTGTGGCTGCTCATTAAGAAACCAAAACAGTCAGGGGAAAAGAAACAGGATGCCAAAGTTGAAGTAAGGAAATCATGACCACTATATCATGGTAAAATTTGTTACTCTAGAGAAGGAGGAAAGAAGAAAGACAAGGGAATAATCTGTATTTGAGAGTTTTGATTTAATCTCAAACTTACTACAAAATGTTTGTTTGGGCAGAAGATTCATTTGTTATTTGCCAGGAAACATCTCCCAAAAACTGCAAATAATTTGGAAATCAAGAAAATACTTTTTAAAATGTAACAAACCTCCACTGCTCTTCTCACCTCTTCTTGCTTTGATGCCCATTTGGGGCATTAGTGAATCCCTTGAGTCGTTGTCTATGGCTCTCAGCATTGTGCTTGCTGGCTTCTCCCTGTGACCATTTCGGATGGAGATAACCCTGCCAGAGGAACTATTTTCTACTTTGCTGTGGCAGCTAAGGAAGGTTCCCTGGTCTCTCTTGTCATGTCACTAAGGATAGAGGTGGATTCCTTATGACAATTTTGCTTTCCCAGTGTTGATTCCTAGCCCTGGCTTCCCACTGCCTCCAACTCCTTCTCTCCAGCCCAACGGTGCAGTAGTTCTGAGGCACACTGTGCAAATGAGAGGAATTAAATGACGTTGTGGTCTGGGGTAACAACCTCGAGGGACTCCTGCAGAGCAGGAGGAGCTTCCCAGGTCCTTAGCACCTTGGCCCACCAGTGCAGTGCTGCTCTCCTCTAGAGAATGCTTGGAGAGATTCTGATAAAAGTTGAATCAGAACTAGAGTACCTCTGAGTCCCACCAGTACTAACATGCCTAGAAATGCCTTCATGCTACTATTCCTCTGCACCAGCTTGGTCCTCTAATCCATTTGTATAGACCAAATATTTAGCTTGCCCAAGACCTGGGATCACTCACCCTCAGAGTTGATATGTGCTGTTGATGTTCAATACGGAACAGAGCACAAAGCACATGAGTTAAAGCAAAGAAGATGATCAACAGTGATAGTAAGAAGTGACCTTAAGGTTGTTGTTAAGCTTGTACCAGATAAACACCCATACTGTGACCCCCCACCCAAGCACAGTGAAAGCAAGAAGACCATATGGGGCTCAGCTCCGTAGTGAACGTGGGTATAGCGGGTTCATTTTCTCTGCAGAATGTTTGAAGGCTTCAGGCAGAGAAACTTAGCATGACCATACCATGTGGTCCTGACTGCTGACTTTCTCCCACTACTGCCCATGAGCTGGGGCTTCACCAAATTCTGGATGCAGCCCACTAAATCTTGTTGTTGGGGTGATACATGCCATCCAGGCCCATTAGAGGGGACCCTTCAAGGCTGACTGCGAATGTCAGTGTAGACATACTAGGAGAGTGTTTGGGAGGAAATCCAGGATGTGAATTTGTGGGACTTTGTATCTGCAGTCTTGTCAATGTGTGTGTTGAAATCTCCCAGGATGACAAGTCAGGCTATTTCATCACCATTGTCAACAAGGTATCATTGAACCCCTTTACGAACCCTTTAGTCTGTAGAGGTCTGTAAATGAGCATAAAACTGTGTTAGCTTTGGCTCAGGTTTCTACTGTCAGATGAATGAATTCAAACCTTACTCTTAGCCTCCATTAGAGCTGCCAAATCCCACCCAGAGGAACTATCTGGGGCAGCAAACTGTTTTATCAAATCTCTGTGTCCCTGCACTCAGCTGAACCATTTGCCAAGCGCTGTAGATGAACTCCTTGCTCTGCAGAAAATACAGTGCATATCCAGGTTGGTTCACAAGCACCATAGATGCTTTCTGACCCTGTTCACCAAGTGACAGACAGACTCCTACCCTGGGGGGAATTCACTCATCAAGGGCTATCAAATGGTCCCATGACTGTAATCAAATTGCATGGATTAGTTCTTCACCTGCAGGAACCAAGAAGTATTGGGTTTTTTCCTCCAGCACACATATCTGGCTGGATATTTTCTGACTGCTTGGTTTCTTCCTTACCTTACTCTGAAATCTGGCCACAGCTGAAGATCCAACACCACAGAAATATGTCCTTCTTTTTTTAATGAGGTGTGCCTTTTGCTCATCTCCTGAGACAGCAGAAGTCACTACATGTCACTTTTGTCAGCTAGAACAAACCACTGTTCCTTATAGCTGTGACAGCAATCCTCTCAGAATGACTCAGACCGTCTGGGGACACTTTCTGAGTCCTATTCAGACCGTATTCCCAAATTCCTTAGGTCTGCCCAACAGTGATGTGGGTCCTACCTAGTCAACAGCTAAACAGCCAGTGTCAACAGTGTCAACAGTACCTCCGTGGGTAGTGAGACAACCAGGGACACCCCTGGCTAAGTGGACGAGATGGTGTCCATGCCGTTAAGCCAAGGAAAGCGCTTGTTTTGCATGGTTGTAACACAACACACGGGTTATGGGTATAAATAGCCGCTAGTCAGCAGCAGTGTGTTACTCACACGTGTGGGCAATACCAGAACAAGTTTGTTTCCAAGTCCTCTTTCTCCTATTAGTCCCTTGCCTTTCACTTTATGTGGGTTATCCAAGGATGAAGGTTATCTGAGGACTTATTTTCAGCAACAGATATTTTTAAAGGACTGGAGGTTATCTGAGGTTTAGCTTGAAAATAACAGTACTTTGGAGAGTTTGCAGCCCCGCCTAGTATCACTTAGTTGAAGATATGCCCACATGCACAACTAGTCAATTCACTCCAGTAATTTAACAGCGTTTCTGAATTCCTCACTGATGCAATGGTTTCACTTGCTAACTTTTATAAATAACACTCTCTAAAAATCCCTGTTTACCCAGGACATCCTGGCTAACGGGGTTTTGGCACAGGTTACTCCTTCCTTCATCATTTTGTAGCAAGACTTCAGCAAAGCAATTGACAGAGACATGAAACCGTCAGCCCTTACAAAACTCTGGCTCAAAACACTGAGTAAAATCTTCCCCAGTAGCACTCATTAGCAACCCATATTAAACCCCTTCTCCACCTTCAACTCTGCCCTTCCAAAAGGTTAAATCTCACAGTTTCCAGTTTTGTATTCGAGTCATCCAGTGGTCACAGACTGCGACACCTGAAATTTCACCTAAAGCTGTATTAAGAAGGGTAGTTGACAAATGCACTCCTGACGTATTAAAACCACCTCCCATAAAATAGGTGTCTTGGTGAGTTTTATTAGCCTCAGCTCCATAGACAAATACACAGAAGCTTGGCTACTTTTTCTAATAGAAACACAAACCAATGTTGATGAACGAAAACAGACACTGGAAAACCTATGACCCCATCAGAGGGACCATGCCCACTGTTCTGCACACCCTAGAGGAGAAGAGGAGGGAGCCCCATAGGACAAGGTAGTCCTCTTGTTCAACACCATCCGGGTGAGGCTGAGATGCCCTGGTGTGCAGTGGTACATCCTAAGTCATGAGGTGAGCTGGAAGGAGTTTCTGCAATGCTTCAGACAGCCTTCGAGACCATAAAAACTTGGACCTTGGGTCCCACTTCCTTCACGAAAGCAAATATCAGCAAGTTGCCCTTTCTACCGAAACCCATGTTTGCTTTTATTTCAATGGAGCTGCTGAAGAGAGGACACTGATATGGCTAGAAATAGCATAATCAGAGGTCAAGAATTCAATCTGTTCTAGAGAGGCCGACTGCTGGTGCTCTTGGCAGGGCTCGCACAGGGCTGCTGTCAGCCAGTCCCCAGGAAGCACTCTTGCTCGCAGAGCGAGAGCAGTGCAAGTGGCTAACATTCAGCTTCGGCTGCCAAATCAGAAAAAGGTTTTCAGAACTTAATCTCACATCAGCCTCAGTGATTTTCCCAAGGCACAGAGGGATGGGGAGGGGGCAGAACTGAGAAGTGTCCTTCACTTGTGTTTGACATCTCACTGCTCCGTTTCCAGTCACTGAAAGAAAAAGTAAAGGGAACAAAAGGCCAGACAGGTCCTACACCTTCCCTATACCATAGCCCAGAGCTCAAGGAGTCCAGGATATGACTAATCTAAATTCAGGTATTTTTATCCTTCTTCTGAAGAGACTGGATCCCTACTTCCTCCTTTTATTTTATGAGAGTGTCTCAGAAACCTTCCTCAGGGCTTTCTGAGCAAAACACATCAGTCAGAACCAGCTGGTATCCAGGGCAGACCAAGAACTTCTCTTTCCAGGTTTTACAATTGCGAACGGACTCGTTTGGGCTGGAGATGTGGGTTCAGAGCCACTCAGACAAACTGCAAATCATACATGGCTGCCTCACCCTTCTGGTGCATGCCTGTTGACTTCATGCCTGTGCGAGAGAGTTAGGACATCATCACAAGCTTCAGGAGTGGTCCCCTGCACACACAGCTTCAAGTGCATGGATTCATGATTCACTCAAGGATGACTGCCATCACATGAATGAAGTGTCTTGTTTCATCTTGCTTTTTTTAAAACTCAGCTACAACTGGAGGGAGACATTCCATCTCAAAGCCCCAGGCTTTGGCCCAGTGTTCCACATGCCTCAAATCGCATGACCGTGTTTGGTATAAGGCTGGTTGAAGGCTGAGAAGACAGTGTGAAGTATAAGCCTCATACCGTGTTTGGTATAAGGCTGGTTGAAGGCTGGGAAGACAGTGTGAAGTTAAGCCTCGCCATGGCCCAGTTCCATAGGGTACTGAGCAACATCATCTAATCAGAAATAACGTTTTGGGGTTGCTGTGTATGAGGTTGAGCAGACCCTTACGTGGCTTTCCAAAGGAAAGGCATAAGACTTGGTCTTTTCTAAAAAAGAGAGAGACAAAAGCAATGAAGACAGTAAAGCATCCTGCTGGAAGCACCAGGACGGGAAAGGGCAACATCTGCATTTTTCTTCTGCCTGCAAAAGGATGAGTGCAGAAGGAGACTTGGACACGGGCTTGTTTGTTCAGCATCAAGAGAAGGCAAAGAAACAGCCAAATTTCCCTTTAGAAAGGGTGCCGTGGAGCTGAGTTCAATGTTCAACATCCCCACACCCTGGGCAGCAACCAGAAGCTCTTGGTGGATGCCCAAAAATTGCTATCCTAAGCTGCAAAACACAGAGCAGGTTCCAGGGGATTCCCTGTCTCTCTAGGGAGTTTGTGCCCATCTCTGCCGATGATAGCAATCATTTTCTCATCAAAGACAAAATGAGCAGTGTTGCAAAGAAAAGCCAGAAATAGCAGCAGGCTTTGCCAAGCCAAAGAGGGCTCACTAGTAAGTTGACGGTTATTTTTCAATAAAGACTTATTTCTACTAAAAGGTGCTAAAATGTGTGTCGTTGCGAAGGGCCGTACATGTAGGTCCCTTACAAATATTGGCCCCCGTGTGGCATGTGACCTCTGTTCCCATGGCAATTTTGTCCAAGAGAAAAATATGCATCACGAACCCAGTATGTTTTCTTAGAGTGTAATGCTTATATTAGCATAACAGTGTCTTACAGCATCACTACAGCTAAGCTGGTGTCAGCATTTCCATTACCACTAACCCTCTTCAGGACTGTTTGGATGAAGCAGGATGTGTACAGGGCTGTTTTCATTTCAAAAATGAAAGTCTGTCTTCATTTTAAAAGCACTTGGGCTTTTTTGAAAAAGGAGATAGCCAGGCTTCTTGGCCTCACATTTCATCAAACACGAGTTAAATCCTGTTCTGGGCAGCCGTGGTTTCTGTGGATGGCATTATAGCTATCTTTTCACAGCTAGGAAATTAAAATCTTGTCAAATAACACGATTTTGCCATTGTATCCATAGTGTGCATTGCTGCTCCTGAGCCCTACCTCCTGCTTTTGCAGACTCCTGAGAAACGCCTGTGTAAATCGTATTTGCTTGCTGCTGTGTCTGGTTTTTTCTAAAAAAGCAATTTCTGGTCACACGAACTTTAAAGATTCCCGTACCCCAAGTCAGACGTAAGAACTGCTGAAGGATTCATTTTAACCAATAGTTTCAGCCTGTAACTTTCTATGGTTACAGGTTGAATACATATATTCAGCTTAAATATGTTACAAACAAGATACATAATATATACAAAAATAATATATTTATAGAAGAATCCATATAAATAAATATATCTAACAAGTATTTTCAGCCTTGTGACCTTCAAAGATTATAGACCCATGACAAGACTTGTGGCATTTAACAAAGTTAAATTGATGGTGCTAACAGTGCACTTAAGCAGAGGACTCAGAAAACCCTGCAGTCCAACGCACATAACAACTGTAATTTCATCAAGGATTCTGGCTTGCACTATGGTTATGAGATACAGAAAAGCAAGAGGCTACATCCGTGGGTTTTGTACTGTGTGCATGTTTAACATAGAGGCAGGACAGTATCAGGAGTGCCTATGGACAGACAGCTCAGACAGCTACAAGTCACTGGAGGGTAAGAGTGGTTGTAATTATGTAGAGGAGTTGCAGATACATATGAGAAAAGAAATTTCAACATGAATTAAACAGTTCTGACTCAATCTGTCAGAACTAGAGAACTTTTGGAGTATCGGGTTTTATATAATTTGGGGAATACTTCACAATGTAAAGACCTAAAGGCAAAAAGAGTGGAGACGGTAGTGAAATGCTCAGATAATTACTATTGATGGTGTCTAGCAAACATAAACATTTCTTTAATACAAGGTGCTGTGCTAGTGAGAGCTAGATGCTAGATGAAGAGCTGCTTTACTATAAGAAAGCCTTCATGTGACAACAGAGAGGAATTAATGCATCTTTAATAGTCTATCGAATGACAGCCTCAGATATCCTTTAAAACAGATGAGAGATACATTGGGAGAAATCCATAGGTGTCATTTCTCCCCTCATTGTGTGTGTTCCTTTGAGGTCGGGTAATAAATGAACTGTTTTTCCTTTAAAAAGAGAGGGAAAGAGAAAGTCATTATATGAGTGAATGGAAAAGATCCCCCTTGACTACTAGAGCAGTCACAAAGCCTATCTTATGTTCATAACACTTGTCTCTGAAAAGACTCACAACTCTCTTCATAGAGTTTTGCGCAGCACATGAGGTTTGCTGTGCTGCAAATGAAAACAAAGTCATGGACCAAGGAGGACATGGGCACAGCCATGTGGCATCTGCAAGAAGAGGGGAGTAAGCAGGGTCTCCTTTTCCCCAGTGGCTTTATTCTTCTCAGGCCAGGCACGAGCACAAAAGGGTGAGCAAGCTCTGATCCCAGAGCTCTGGAGCAAAAGGTAGTTGCTAGCTCCATAGCAGAAGAGGACTCAAAGGTGTGGATCTAGAACAGGAGGTGTTGAATATACTGCTGAGAGCCAGGTGCCAGAGCTGTGAGGAGGTGACTGGAAATGCTCACTAACACCCATTTGCCCCATTTCTTCTTCTCCTTTTCCAGCCTCCGCACGCTGAACTTTCTGGGCTGGTTTTTAGAGGTGCCTGTGGATTGAAGGGGCAGCCTAAGCACCTGAATTCAGCAGTCTGGATTGCCCAGCTGGAGCAGTGCAGCTCCCAAGCTATATGCCAAAAAGCTAGTTTGGCTCTCGCCCTTCTCCCTTGCAAGGAAAGGGAACACATGGCTTCAAAATAAAGGACTTGGGAAGCACAGGCTGATTCTCAGCACCAATTAACTGTTGTAGGCACCTTTGTAACTGGCTTCTTCGCCTTTAACAACACTGTTTCTTGAAAACCCCCGTTCTTTTCCCTCCTTGGCTGATTTATGGCTGTGAATCTCCCTCTAAACTGAAAATAATGCATATTACAGTCTTCTTGGTTGTAGTGGCTTCGACATGCCACGCATTTTCATGCACGCTAATAAAGCAAGAACTGAGAACTGGCAGAGCCTTCAGTTTGTGCTTTTAATACTTGTTCCGCGGATGCAAGCCTTACTGTCAGGGCTATTCTTTATTAGATGGAAAGAAGCTCTTCTATTCTTATAATGGATTTCATTGAAAAGCAAAGCCACTTCTCTGCATTTATTTAAGTGCAGAGCTAGAATAGAGACCGGCATGATGAATTTTAAACAGAGTTCACATCTGGTCCAGAAACCACAATCAATTTATTGCTGTATCTGAAACATTTTCAGCATCTGTCATATAATATATTTTCACACGTTTCTAACAAGACATTTTCTTGGACGTAACATAGACAGGTATATCTGTCAGTTCAATTTCATGCAAACGAAACAGAAGAATTTTTGGCATGGTTTATTATACTGTCTTTGGAGCAGTGTAACTATCATGTGAAAAGGGTATTATTTAAGGATGCCAGAAGCTCAGCAATTTCTTCCAAACTGTGGAAGTACTGACTGCACAGCAGATTTTCTTTTTTTTAAGTCTATACCTTCCCTTTTTCCATTTTGATAGATCCCATTGTCAAATGTATTTGAGAGACAAGTACTCCATACTATAAGGACTATCTTAGCCCATTCTGAGAACTCTCACATTCCATGTTAAAGTGGAATCTTCCACTCCTGATGGCCATTTAATCACAACTTTATTCAAATTTTTATTAAAAATTAAATGGCAGTACAAACCATATTAAAATCCTTAAGAGCTTCACATTTTCACCCAAACCTCTCATGGGCTTCCCCACACAGAACCACAGATGTATCAAATAGCTTGACAGCACTGCAGCCCTATAAATAGGCACGCCAACTTGCCCCCATATTGGCCCCAGTACAACCATTTACCACCTCATTTTTGGCTACATAAACTGCCTCTAAGCACTTTCTCATTTGAAAACCCTGGGGTTCCTTTAAGAGCACTGCATCAGCACACAAAATCCTGTGCTCCGTACCCTTCCCCCTGTGCTCATATAAGACCATGAACAGCCATTATTTCACTGATGAGACAAATAAAAGGCAGTCAGGGGTTTGGATGAGTATCATGTCCTGGGGATGGTTTACTTTGTTTGTTTGCTCTTTTTTATCTCATTCAAATTGAGAGAAGATGAAGTTTGTCAGGGAGTAGTGGGGTGCCTCCACAAGTGAGGGAGCCTGTGCTTTTGCTATAAGCACGCTCGGGAGGTGGGGAATCAGATGGGTTTGCTGCATATCAGTCCCCCACCACAGAAGAAAGACCCTGAGGTGACTAAACATCTATTTTTATTAAATTAATATCTACCATAATTAAGGGTGACATTTAGCTCCTTGAGCCATGAAGGAGGACCAGGCTTGTCAGAGAAGCTTTAGTCTTATGACATTTGCTTAGATATTGTCTATAGAACTGAGAAACTGAACTTGCGGCTGCAGAAACCCTGCAAGTAAACTGGAGAAGGGGAAGGGTTTTAAGCAGTGAAGGTCCATGGCTATTTGTGCCACAGAGGGGATCTATACAGAGGCCATGATGTCCCAGGTGTTTGTGGCACCATGCAACAGGACACCACGTGCTGGGAGGGGCACAACTGAGTGACTGAACCAGGTGTGGGGTTTGGTGGTCCCATCCCAGTATTTGCTTGTTTACTCAGCTCAGCAGCAGGTTTTTCCATCACCGGACAAAGAGGAGAGTCCTGTGGAGAGCAGAATAGGATTCAGCACCCTCCCCTGCACCTCCATGTATCCAGCGCCTCAGGAATGCTCAGAAGCTTGTTCTCCCATGCCAAAATCAAGGTGGGAAACACCAGTGCAGGGGCCAAGGCAGGGGGAGCTGCGTGCCTGTTTGCTGGGCTGCAGTGTTCTCAGGCTGGTTGCCATCTTCAAGTTTCTCCCACAGGAGCTCTAGAGAAAGGTTGAGTCAAATAAGGAGCCTGAAAAAAAATGGCATTTTGATTTCTCCTGCATTTTCATTTGTAATAAATGTTTTACTGACATTCTGGATAAGCTTGTGATGGTTTGACAGCTTGCTCTTATGAAGCTGAGGTACTTATCTAATTTAAAGACATTATGCTCTAATAAAACTTAGGAGCCTGATTCATACAATCACTCGTTTTCTTTTCCTCTGCTATTAATCCAGATTTTCACAAGCAGATTCTCTCTCTTGAGAGAGACATTTTATGTGGGCTTGGTTCCACAGGAAAAACAAACACATTTCCAGTGATTTTGCCACATGAAACTTGCCGGGTTCTTTGAATAATTTTAACCATTTGAGTGCTAAATGGTGCAGCAGGCATTTGGCGCTGAGAAACTCCACGTCCCATGTATAAATAATAAAAGGTTCTTTTCAAACTTCAAACCTTAGTGAGGCACGCTTCTTCAAGGGCAAACATAGACGTTGCAATGGCACAAGACAGCGTAGGGTTAAAGAGGGGCACCTTACACTGCAGCACCTGCTGAATTAACAAGAAAGAAAAGGAATTTCTTCATGGGAGAAATTAGGTGATATCTGACATTTATTTAGAGTTGAGTTTTCCAATATGTCTTTCTAATTATTTTAGCCTGAAAAAGAGGGCACTGTGCTTCACCTGTGGCTTTGAAGGGCTCCAAGGTCCTCATTTATTAGCAATGTTCTAAAATAACTGCATGTTGGCTTTTAATACCAGGTTACCCAATAAAGTGCAGAACTGACGGGTTACAGAAAATCACCTGTGGAAAGAGCAGATTTTTATCTTTCTCAAAACACTGTGATATGTGTTGCCAAGATTTAAAACTTCCCTACAAGCTGGAAGTCCAGCTTTCTCCAAAGGCAAGAGGAAGCCTAAGGCTGCTCCACAAAATGAAAGCCAAATCTGTGGAAGAAAACAGACTCTTGAGGAAGTGGAACAGAATCACAGCATCACAGAATTACTGAGACTAGAAACGACATCTAAGATCATCAAGTCCAGCCTATGATCTAACATCACCACAATCACCTAGACCATGGCACTAAGTGTCACGTCCAGTCTTTTCTTAAACACCTCCAGGGATGGTGACCACAAGACCTCCCTGGGCTGTCCATTCCAGTGTCTGATCAATACTTACATGTATTTACACATCTGCAGCCATGTGGGATAACTGACATGCAGAAAAGAAAATTCTCACATTTTTCTCCTACTTTAAGCCATAAATAGCGAAGACAAGGTCCTCACTTGTCTTAAATTTTGCTAGTGCACTGTAAAGAGGTCACAAACAAATGGGCTGGCTTCAGAGGCAGATGGAGACAGAAGATGCAGATGGATGGTGCAGGGTGGCAGGAGACAGCTGGACGGGTTAGCACATCACCCAGCACACCGAGACAAGTGTCAGGTGAGCAGGGCACTGAGCATGAAATCCTGGCACACCACAGCCGAGCATTTCTAACAATCAGGCTGTGATTTAGAAGACAAGTCTGAGCATGAGGCATAAAGCAGACAGGCAGTGTCAGGCCATATCAGATGTGAAACCACACTGTCATGTTTCAGGTTACAAGTATTCCAAATCAAAATGCAGTGATCAATTCTCCCCTCTCTCCGTCTGTGCAGTTCTGCAAAATATTTGCACTGTCTCAGCTTTAAATATCGATGCTGAACATATGTATAGCATGACAATCCACAGGCGTTCTGTGCTTCAGTCCTGCAGGGATAACTCAGCTGTCTCCAACACCAAGCATGTTGTATGAGTTGTACCTTAGTGTTAACAAACCTGGGATCTCTGTATTTCCTCAGTTCCTCGTCAAATTGCTGTTCGTACACATTGTGTTTGTTTCCTGTCACTGCAGGACATCTTGAAGTCATAGGAAACACACGTGTGTACCCAACTTGCCTGCAATGAGCCAAGTTTGTTAGCTAAAGCAAAGACCATGTAGACACATTTACAAAGAAGAATATGACCCACACACCCTCGATCTCTAACTGTGGCATCATCTGATATAGCCAGAATTACAAATGAACATAAGAGGCAAAAACTCATTCTACAGCCTCCAACAGAAAGCTTCCTGAAGTTGCTTCCACCACAGCTTAACCGCTGCAAATCAGCATCTGCATCTGAGTCACCTGCTTGCCAACCTCAGAATCACAGAATATATTGGGTCAAAAGGGACCTCCAAAGGCCATCTAGTCCAACCCCCTTACAACAAGCAAGGACTTCTCTAACTAGAAGAGATTTCTCAAAGCCCCATCAAGCCTGACCTTTAATGTCTCCCCTACCACGTTTCTAGGCAACCTGTTTCAGGGATCCACCATTCTCAGATTAAGGAACTTTTTCCTAATGGTCAGCCTAAATCTACCCTTTTCTAGCTTGAAACCATTACCCCTTGTCCAATCCCTACATGCCCTTGTGAACAGTTTAGCTCAGTTTCTCTGCCACAGCCTGGGGTTAGTTTGTTTGTCAGGCTGAGATCATAGAATCATAGATCAGTCCCACTGGGTATTGCCCATACATCTAACACCCAACAGAGGACCTCCAGAGGCTGCTTCAAGTTGTAGACCTAAAAATGCTCAACGGGAAGGATGGACTTCTTTTCACTGCATACAGCTCTGATTTCCCCCAACTGTTCAACAAATGCTGTTCCTTCACAGGAGAGGTTTGGCTAAGTTGCCAAGTGAAGACATTCATGTCCTGCTGAAACACGACGCAGAACATTTTTGTGCGTACTCGGAGCATCAGGACACAAAGTCATGACAAGGACCAAGCATACAATTGCTTTTTTTTCATCTTACTGGCCAAAAATCGTTTGGGGTTGACCAAAACCAGATAATTTTCTGTGTCCCCACCCAAAAGAAAGCTCTTCAAAGCGTCAATCCAACAAAAGGTTTATTTCAAACAGAAGTAAATACAAAGCCTTTTGTTTTCCTGGGGAGTAGAGAGAGGAAGGGGAAGTAGTTTATTATTTTTTAATTAGGGCTAGGTCAGTCTCTAAAAATAGAAATGGCAAAACAAATGAAGCTATTTTTTGGGTGGTTTTTTTTAATACTGAGTCAAAACTTCTGATTTCTCCTTTGGAGAGGGAAAACTTCCCTCTCTGAAAATTTTAATGGCTAAAAGGTGCATTTTCAGCAGGAAAAAGCAACACAAAATTTCATCCAGTTCAACTGTTGAACTGTTGCTTTCCAAAAAGCCCTTTGCTAATCTGTCACTCAATTTGCAGCTTACAAGTGACTGGGATCAGCACCACGGCTGGGGGGATTCTGTGAAACTATTGCAAAACCGTGAGCTTGCAGAGCAGAAGAGTCATGTTTTTCCATGCAACCTGTTGTGCCAAAGTGTTTGTGAGGAGACAGAGGTCTCTGTGCTGCTGTCAATTCCCGTGAGGATCAGCCTCAGCATGCCCAGTTCTTCTATTGAACCTGTTTATCAAAATCACAGGTCTTGGTAAAACAGTATCCCTCTGTGTAAGTGAGTAATGAATGATTTCTATCTCTCTCCCTCTTCCAACCAGTAAACAACAGTGGGACACTAGACAGCAGTAGGTTTTTCATTATTTTTCTTTTTTAACAGGTGGTTGCTAGACTAAAGGAGGTTGCTCTAACGTATTAACTTAATGTATTAATTGTGGGAACATACCTGGCAATTATTTAGTGATGAATGATGACCAGAAATACAGAGAAGGCCTGTTTCTCCTCACTTACTCTCAGCTGTGTGTGGGCATAATGGTGCGTGGCATGCAACGCATCTAGCAAACCTCGGCACAATGTCAAGCGGTATCTAGATCCACTTCTGCTCAGGTGAAGATACCTGCAGTTAGAGGAGGTGAATCCCACCTACGGACACCTCCAATGGCTAATGCTAAAAACAAATGAGCATAAGGGTTTAAAGTGTGCTGCTCATTCCCAAGCTATTCACATATTTTAGCCAGTAATCATGGAATGCTAGGGGCATAAGTCATCCCAGAGCCTTGAACCTTCAGCTAAGAGATCTATTCTCCAGGATGCAGGGAGAAGCACCCTCCTTCTGTGGCACAAAAAGTCTCTCCGTATTTTCCTACAGCATGATCAGGGGAGATGGAGGACACTTGTTGATGGCCTCCAGCACCGACAGGATCTGCTATACTGAGAAAAGGAAGTTGTATGCACGGATTTCTTCAGAGCCAGTGGAAATGAAGCATACATCTTCCCATTGCACCTGCCAGACCATGGTCCTTTCAACTTCTAGAGGAACAGCAACTTGTTTCATCTAATCCAATTGTGACAACATAGGAGCAGTTCTGGGCAAACGCAGCAGCACCACTTTGGGATGGGCTGATGAAAAGAGACTGAAGTAATAGTAATAGCAATAGTACTTCTAACAGTAAAGAACAGGGCACAAGTTTTGAGGATCCCTGTCTGGGATTTGGACACCTAAGTTCTACCACGTTTTCTCTTTCAGTAACCAAACCCTCATGTGCTCATTTGCACCTCTGTGCCTTTTCCTCTAACTCTCTCATCTACAGCCACTGGTCTGTCATCTGATCCCAGAAGGATGGGAGTGCACACAAAAACTTTCAGGCTATGACAGTCCTTGCCTCAGGGTAGGTCCATACATTATTCACACTCTGACTACCACAGACTGGAGCTCTACCTTAACCACTGTGAGCTGCAAGATACCTTGAGGAGATGCAGCTATATACATTAATGCAATGTGTTGATTTGCAGATGTTGTGATGAAATTGTCTGGTCTGATTGCTTTCTATAAAATCTGTGTAACAGAAGGGAGAGAACAAATAAGCTTTGCAAAGGATCTCAGTTAACAGTCATGTGCGACCCCCTCTAAGTCTGCATGTCTCCTGGCCTCTTCAGTGTGTTCTCAGACATTTCATTCCACAGGACAGCCTTACTGCACCGCATTGCCGTCATGCAACATGAAGGAAAGAGATGTAGCAGACACATAAATCTGACCTGGGGAGCACTTCCTGAAAGCTATTTGTGGAATGACAACATGAGTTTATTTTGTTCTGGGCAAATCATACCTCCCAAAGCACAATTTTTGTCAAGGGAACAAAAGCTATGGGTGAAGAGCTGCTGGAATTAAAGCACAGGTCAGCAGTGGCTGTGAAGAGCCAGAAAATTCAAGATAGATTTATCTTTTTTCTCCACAATTCCACATCAGACCTCAGACATGACAGCAATATGAAGAAAACGTCCAGACCTATAGCAGTGTGCTACAACAGAGCAAGCTGCCTTCAGGGGTGGAAATCTGCCTCTTTTAGTAACCACCACCACTAAACATCTTTTGTAAAGGGCACAGGAAAACCACATGCTAGCCAACTTACTCCAAAAAAGTGAAGTCAAATAGACTGCAGTAAGTTCAGTGTCATCATAGTATCACAGTATTACCAGGGTTGGAAGGGACCTAATAGATCATCAAGCCCAACCCCTACCACAGAGCTCAAGGCTA
>JAOXOE010000001.1:100438851-100473337 GCA_028565055.1 Phoeniculus purpureus | reverse complement strand
TTCACAGTGAGGGTGACAGAGCACTGGAACAGGCTGCCCAGGGGGGCTGTGGAGTCTCCTTCTCTGGAGACATTTAAGACCCACCTGGGTATGTTCCTGTGCAACTTGGTCTGGGTGATCCTGCTGTGTTAGGGGGATTGGACTAGATGACCTTTCGAGGTCCCTTCCAATCCCTAATGATTCTATGATGGCACTGAGGACCTCTGCACAGCAATGCGGGGCTCTTTGCCGAGTCAGATGCTAATACTGTTCACGAGGAGACAAAAGAATTACTTCTGACCCATCTCTGACACACAGGCACTAACTGTGGTAAAGGGTGAGAGCCACGTCTGTGTCTTTGTAGAAGTTGTACGCTTCCAGACAGTGGCATCCTTCCCAAACGGAGAAATTTTTAAAAGATTAAGCCAAGTAATCTCTAACTGATTGAAGATAAGAATCTTTAAATGTAAGTAATTAGAAGCCATGAGAAACTGCAATAAACAGCAAAACATAATGGATAATGACCAACACAAGCACCCAGAGCTGCAACCCAGCAAGCCCACAGTTGCATAATTTTGGAACTGAACAGAACCAACAGATTTCAAACCGTAAGAGGGTGGTTAGGATGGCTAAGGTGCTGCCAAAACTCTTTTCCATACCTGACGTTTCAGAAAGCATTAAGTGTAGGGTAAAAAATAGATACATCCACTCTTCCAACAGGATGCCCATTGGTGCTATGCATTAAAGCCAGCTTAGAAAACCAGGCTATTTTCAAGCTGCCTCTTACCCCATGAGAGGGTGAGCCCAAGGGAAGATCATTTACAGAGCTCTAGATAAGCTCATGTTTCAGCTACCAGCATTGCTCCTGGCATGAGGATAAGTGGAGGCCCAAAGTCTGCAGTGCTTCCCACAAGACTCCAACTCTTCAGAGCCAGCTGTAAAAACTGTAAGTAAAAAAAAGCAAACAACCTATTGTTTTACAGTTAGCACTTCGTGCAGTTCCTGCATGAGTCTACTGAAGTCAGACCAAGTCCTAGAAACCTGATTCTAACATCGCCACATTCAGTATATGGCTCTAGCTCTGTCAATTTAAATCAAATCACTGCTGATTTATCCTACTACTAGATCGGAGTTAGACTGATAAATTGTTCAATATAACTGTAGAAGTCAGGTGCTCTGAATGCAGTGTGAAAGAGTCCTATGAATGTACTTGAACACAACAAAGAGAACACACCAGAGACCCACTAATATGATCCTGGCATGAGACCAGGATCTAAGCCTTGTTTTTCTCGTCCATACATCACCACCGCGTTTTTCAAGTGCCATTGTCATTAAGCTAAGATACAGAGCAATCCATCATTTAAAGCCATTACATAAACATTTTTGGGTCAAAAAGATGACCTTTCATACAACTAGGTCTGAAAAGAAGAACACTTTCCCCATGTGGCAAAGAGAACTAAACAGAGGAATGCAACACACTATCAACAAGTGACCCTATGAGCTTCATCATTAATTAAGTCTGATTTCCACTGGATTCGTGCTTCATGGTTGAGTGAACCTTCAAACAAATCACAACAATGAACTCATCCTTATATCACCTACATCCCCACCACAATAACCTCAGTTCTCTCATTTGTTCTCACCGCAGGTCTTCCCAGTCCTCTATCACAACACTGCTACACTCTTTCTATTCTCTCTTCTTACCGACACCTTTCAACAACTTTTTCTGTCTTGCTGGTGAACCAAGAGACATCAAGACCTTTGTAGGGAACAGGGTTACATGAACACAGTTTGACTGGCTAGGACACATGTGTTGGTTGTTCAATCAGTTGTTGAGGAGTCAAACACTTTTCCACGTCCAAATCAATCACAGTGCTGCATCTGCCCTGTGACAACTTCTGTCCAGCATCTCCTTTGGAATGAGGAGACAGGGCACAGGGGAGGTCAGGCAAATGTGCATCCCCATGCTCTTTCACCATACATCTCAATGACCTTTTGCAGAAACTTCTCATTTTGGAGATTTAATTCCCTGTTAAATATCGATGGAGTCAGCTAATGGATTGAAGCATTCGCAGTGAGGAAAAGGACTGGCATACACATCCACGATGCAGCTACTCTAAGAACGACTTTTGATATCGCACAAGCGCTATCAAACGTGGATGGTGTGAAAACGGAGGGGAAAATGGAACAAACAATTATTTTTCATCTGTAAATCAGTAAGATTTGTAGAAGTGTTGAGTATCAGTAGAAAATAAACATTCCAAAGGTGTACAGTGTTGTTCCTGTTCGTTGTACCTCACGATAGTAAAGGTTTGGAATTACCCACCAGTTCTTTACATCCCAGCAGGCAGGGGCTAAGGTCGATAGTCAACACGACAGAATGTTCTAAAACCATCAGGAGCTCAGGACAACCCATGTCTACTCTTACTTGAAGATGAAGAGTTGTCCTCTGGTGATCAATAAGTTTTCACCTCTGTCTAATTAAAGAGATCCAGTGCATTCATTATCATTAAAAAAAGAAATGTGTAGCTTTGCCATGTCTCCAGTTCGGGGCTGTAAAAGAGCTTCAAACATCAGAATAATTTTCTAAAAGTAATGAGTTCCCTCATTCTAGTGGGTGCTGCAGCCCTGGTAATAAAGCGTCTTTGGTAAAGACTGCTGTCTGCAGGCTGATTCATTCTGGTGGCATGAGAATGAGATTCAGACTGGGAGTGCTCTGCAGGGAATCTGTGACAGTCTTTCATCAGCTACATATTCTTGACTTATAAAAACAGAAACAAAGACATATTGTGAAGATCGTGGAGCTTCATTGCTGGGCTACAGTGCTTTAGCTGAAGATTTCAGACTCACATGCAAAGGGTGCTGTACAAACTTAGAACCAGGTACAAGACTTCTGTCTCCACTGCTGTCGGTACAAATCAACGAAAACTCAATTACTCTCCCTCCAGGCACTGGGAGTATTTTGCTTTTCTCTTAACAGACCCACTCTACTCCTTTTAAGTGGCAAGCAGAGACAGCGGCTTGCCTCTCTGGGTGATATGCATAATGACGAGCGTGTTCACGTACAGCTGCCTCTTCTTTTGGCATATCTGCAGGACACTTCCACCAGCTCCGCATGCAGAACATGCCAGTGTAAATCTTGAATAATTTAGACAGGAATCATTATCTTCTTTCAGATGAGAAGAGTAAGTGGCCAACAGACTCCAACAGGAGACTCACCTAAGAAAAGTCTGCAAGACACTGTTGTAAAGACACCTGAGGGAGATGCAATCCCAGGCCACTGAGCTGCTAACTTATGTGACCCCATTAGGTTGTCCAAATTAGGCAGAACTGGAGAAGAGACAGAAGCTTGGGCTATGGCCCACCATCATTCTGCTTTGCACCCTGTGACACCGCTGGGCCTCCTGGGGGTAGGTTTTCTGCTCCTTCAAGTGTGGGAACCACAGGCATTTCTGGCACATGCATGCAGCACTTTCAATATACTCTTCCCTCTACTCACACCCACGTTAAGCATAAAAGACAGTGTTTTCCATCAACAATTATCGAAGTGCCAGTACTCCGAGAAGAAAAACTAAGGGGGGGAAGGGGAATTCAGCTGAAGAAAATGAAACCACTTCTGTCAGCCTATTGAAAACTCTTCTAAAAGCCTTTTTTCTTCCATATTCCCCACTACAGTGCCAAACAAACAGTAATTAAAATATATATTATGCTCAAAGCCACAGATTATTCTTCCCGCTGGATTTCTTGAGTGGTTCTCCTGTCTTCTTGCATCAGTGATTCAGACTGTGAGCTCTCAGAGACATGACTTTCATTATCTCTGGGTCATTAGCAGCTCATAACTCAATGTCAGATAATACTGATAAAGACAGACAAAGGGCAGACCCTTTTCAAATTGTGGAGCCAAATGTATTGCACTGCATTGTGTAAAGTCAAAATTGTATGCGTTAGTTACTCGGCAGTGACAATGGTGGACACTTGGCTGCTAAAAAAACTAGATGGCACAACACACTGCATTCAGCAGTGGGATTCACCCCGCTGCTCAAAGATACTTGTTGAAAGCCAGACTGAGTCAAAGATGGGTCTGCAACAGAATCCAAGACCCAGAATGGTTCAATTAGGGCAGAGTTGTAGTCTCAGCAAAATAACCTAAAAGTACCCCCGAAAACCCCAAACTTTGCAGTCTGCGGTTATCGATGGAAACCACAAGCCCTAGCAATGTGCCCGGACTCCTACCTCACTTTGGAACTTCTGCACCAAATGCTGGAGGTGCCTCCACCTACTCAGTTTGCAGCCTCACCTCCATCCCTGGAAAGGTGATGCAACAAGTCATTCTGGACATCATTTTCAAGCATATGGAGGACAAGAAGGTTATCAGAAGTAGTCAGCATGGATTCAGCAAGGGGAAATCATGCTTCATCAGTCTGGTCACCTGTGGCAGCATGTTGAGCTGGGTTGAGGGGAGAGTCGTGGGTGGTGTCTACCTTGACTTCAGCAAGGTTTTTGACCCTGTCTCCCAACCCCATAGGCAAGCTTAGGAAGTATGGGTTAGTTGAGTGGACAGTGACTGAGAACTGACTGAATAACAAAGCTCAGAGGATTGTGATCAGTGGCACAGAATCTGTTCACTGGCACAGTGGTGTTCTCCCAGAGCCTGTGCTGAGTGCAGTCGTGTTCAACATATTCATCAACAATCTGGATTAAAGGACAGAGTGCACCTTCAGCAAGTCCGGTGATAAAGAACTGAGAGTAGTAACTAATACACCACCAGGCTGTGCTCACAATCTATGAGGTTGGACAGGCTGGACAGGCTGCAGAGTTGGGTGTAGGAGAACCTAATGAAATTCAACGAGGGCAAGTGTAGAGCCCTTGACATGGAGAGGAATAGCCCAATACATCAGTACAGCTTAGGGTTTGACAAGTTGGAAAGCAGCTCCACAGAGAAGGGCCTGAGAATTATGGTGGACAAGATCTTAACGAGTGTGCTCTTGTAGCCAAGAGAGCCAGTGGTGTCCTGGGGTGCATTAACAAAAATGTGACCAGCAAGTCAAGGGAGGTTATCTTCCTCCTCTGCCAAATATGGGGCACATCTGGAGAGTGTGACCACACCTGGAGTGTGTCTAGGTCTAGGGTCTCTAGCTGAAGAGAGACACTGAACTACTAGAAAGGGTCCAGCAGAGGGCATAAAAAGTGGTTAGGGGACTGGTGCATCTCTCTTACAAGGAAAGAATGTTTAGTCGAAGAAGACTAGCCTGTTTAGTCTGAAAAAGAGAGGGCTGAGAGCAGATCTTCTCAATGCTTGTAAATATCTAAAGGGTGACTGTCAACAGGATTGGGCCAGCCTTTTTCCAGTGGTGCCCAGTGACAGGACAAGGGGTAACAGGCACAAACTGGAAAACAGAAGGTTCCACCTAAACATGACGAAGAACTTCTTTGAGAGTGACAGAGCACTGGAGCAGGTTGCCCAGAGAAGTTGTGGAGTCTCCTTCTTTGGATTTATTCAAAATCCACCTAGAGAGATTACTATGCAACCTGGTCTAGATAAACCTACTTTAGCAGGGGCTTGGACTAGATGATCCTCAGAGGTCCATCCAACCCCTACCATTCTGTGATTATTTGCAATGCAATAACACCACTTCAACAGGAAGAGTTAAAAGGCCTCTCCTGTAAACATGACTTTCAAGGGCATGATTCAAAGTATTCCCCAGCTCAGTAGTAAATGTGGTTTTGAATTCCTTCAGGCTGATGTGGGTGCTCCTTAGTCATAGTACCCATCTCACTGAACTGCTATGTGAAGGCACTGAGGTTGTTGGATTTTTTTTAAATGAGGTAAGGGACTGCTGATGGTGAGCTTGCCCTTGTCTCACGTTTATAGCATGTCTCTGCAGTCACACCACTCAGGCAAGCATGATAAAGGCTTCTCTGATAGCTAGGAACACGCTACAGCCCAAAACCAATATGGTTCTGTTGGCATCTAAAGGCTTCTAAGACCAAAAGTTAGATAGCCAGATAAGGAATCAGCTGAGAAGGCAAGTTTGGGGAATGACAGATCTTTTTCCACCTAAAATATAGCAAGGGGCCAACATACAGATTATGGATCTGGCACTCATTCATCAGAAACTTTGTCCTCTTCCAGAGCACCAGCTCCTATGAACAAACCTAACCCACCTAGCTGGCAGGTCTCCAATGTCTCATGCTTCACTATGGCTGCACTTTGATTGGAAGCAATCAAACAATCCGCAGCAGGGTGTGAAGGCTGTCTAGGATAGCTAATCTCCTACAAAGATCAGCTATTGGGCTGCACAGCAGATGGCACTTTGGCTAAAAGGTCTTCAACAAAATAACTCTTTGAACATGACTTTTAGAACCTTGTTTTGTCCACAGAAAGAAAAGCTCACTATTGTCCTTTAGGAATTTTGTAATTACTATTACAATTTTGATGTGTTTTTCCTTGTGGCGCTGTTGTGCTCTAAACCTTCCTCAGTTAAAAGAAATATAAAGCAACCTTCAGTTGTGATCCCAGACAGTGTGAGCTGAGCCTTGTTTAACTGTCTAAGTGTACTTCTCAAGTGACTGCCACATCTTTGTAAGGATGCCAGGAGATAGAATGGGAATACAACCTGCTGAACATCCTTGCTGCGGTGGTATCACATGTCACTGTGTTAAACTTCCCCGCGTCTGCTAGATTCACATTTGGACACATCAGGCAACCAAATTGTTTTAAGAACTGGATAAAGTTATTTCTGGAATTATTCTGCATTTTTATAATTTTATGGAGGACATCTCGTAAATTTCCAAGGGTGCTGCAAAGGAAAAACGAAAGTAAACTGTGGCTCTTGTTAATTCAGAGGAGTTAAGTTTGCATCTGTCACAGTTAAACTTGATTCAAAGTGAAGGGGAAACAGAATAAAGGGGGAAAAGAACCAAATAAGATAGTTTAACAGGAAGGTGCTGATCAGTTTTAGAAATGGGGGAAATTAGGATTGCCATTTTAGGTGTGAAAATACAGAGCCAACACAATGTAGGGATGACGTAGATGTCTGAGGTGTGCAGGTAGGTGGCAATTCTTACAGTATTTGCTGAATTATTAACAGTGCAAACTTGTCTCACTCTTTTCAGAAGAATGAGAAAAGTGGATTATTTCTCAGAGGGACTTCTGTGACAAAGTAGGGATGCTGATCTGTCACAAAGCAAAGCAGAGTGACAAAGTGAGGAGAAGGCTGAGACAGAGATAGGGTCTCCGGAGAGAGATTAACAGTGTTAGAGGAGTCTTCCTTTGTGTGGGCTGGCATGGGGTGTCAGGCATGGGGTGTCAGGTCTATATGATCAAGATGGCAGGAAGATGATCTGAAACAACAGTGCCTCCATTCAGAAAATAGACAATTTAAAAAGACAGTTTGAAATTACAGACTTCCTTCCTCATTATAAGGGTCTGCTGCCATCTCCAGCTCAGTTGTCACCATTGCTAAAAGTATCACAGATTTAGTCTGGTGGAGTAAACACCATGATCTTGGCAACCCAAATGGCTCCACCTGCACTGCTGCACCAAGTGATCTGAAGGTTAGGTCTGAGGAGCAGCAGTCCCAGAAATGCCTTGGGAGGAACTTAATCTCCACCCAGGATTTACAGCACCGCCCAAGGACAACTAATCCTGCAGCGCAGGTAACTCCCAGGTTTCTCACTAGCCTTCTGTCCTTGCAGTTATCATGCAGGGCTGAAAAACTTGAAGGCATGTACAGTGCTTCTCAGAAGAGTCATGATAGCGCAAGGGCAGGAGGTGCATGCCGACAGCCAGAGCACAGCCTTTGAGCAGAGAGCCCCGAGACCCTGAGCACAGCGGTGGGAGTCAGGATAGGTCCCGCACCAAAAAATAGAACAGCTGCAGTCCCTACCCTGTCTGTAACTAGCTCCATAACCCAAACTGCTAGCTAAGATATCATGTAACCACACCTTTCCCCAACAAACCTTCCCTTTGACCATCAGGAGGTTACAAAGGGTAGATAAACTAACACACGTTTCAGCACCAAAGAGATCTGTCCCGGGTATTTTAGACATGTGCTTGAAGAAAAAGGGTTTGATTATTTCTCCATTGCACAGGGAGCAACACCGGGGCTCAGCTCTGAGATTTTCGCAGCTGAAGAGTCAGACCGTGTTTTGTGATTAGGGACAATGGAGAGAAGTCCTTTCTTTTCAGCCGAATTGTCTGCAGCGTGCTCCTGTGAAAATACAAGACAGTCATGAATGACAGGAGTTGTAAAGAAGGGCTGCCATGGGATGGTTTTGAAAGCAGAACTGGAGATGGTCAGTTAATCCTTGTAACAATGTTTTAAGTCAAACAAAACAGACCCTGGGATTACAGCATGGAAAGAGAAGGCACATTCAGGAAGGTCACTATTTCATTTAACTAATTTGAGGTCAGGGCAAGGTAGGGCAGCTGGGAAAAAGAAATGGAAAATGTTCTTTAAATGGCTTTATTAATCATGACAGGATCTAGTGTTGAGAGTGGGAAGAGAAAAACATTACTCTTTTGACTAGTATTTTAAAACAGTTCCATCTTCATATGAACACAGTAAATGGGTATTTTTCCAAGGAATGGATACTGAGAAAGACTTTAAAGCAGTTTTCTGGGACAATCATATCTGCTTCTTTCATGTTTTCCTACGTACATAATGGCACTCGTAAGGGGCACTGAGGTCTGTGCCAGCAAATATAAGAGTAAATTAAGCATGCGAAGGATCAGGCTCTGGCCCTGAGAGCAGCAGGCTGTGAACAGCCCACATCTTTATTACTAACTTCATTTACTCTCAAACAAAACAGGAAGGCCACCACCAAACTGCTTATTTGGAATTTCTCCTCCCCTGTGCTAACTGTAGACCCACCAGCCAGCACCAGATGCTGAGCCAACACTAAGCACTCTGCTAACAGTTTAGCACTATGGGCAGTCACCGTCCTGTCGCAAAAGGGGCTACAGACATGAAGCCACCGTTCAGCGACTATCAACAGGCAGGATCCGACTGCACCTCATTTCCAAGAGGTCTTCCCTTACAGACAAATTCCATTTAGCTCAATCATCTTCCCCTTGCCTATGGTTAAAACGCTGGAACTGGAATTCTTCCACCCTCACCATCTCATGCCAGTGGAAACTTCTAGCTGAAGATCTTACCTTAGCTCCCTGACTGATGATGTAAATAGCTCTCAGGATCTGAATTTATAGTGAAGGCTGGTTGGTCTTCTGGGAGCACAAAAGTGACCAGCTTTTGCCTTGCTTTCGAGGTCCCTTCCAGTCTCTAAGAGTTCTTTGATTCTATGACTGGCACCTAGAGGAAATGGGGATGCAGCCCAGCCAGTGGGTCTGCAAGTGTGAGAATCATTGACTTAAAAAAAAATTCCCTTTAAAAAGAGGCGAAAGTGTGCCAGCTGTTTACCACGCCCTGGCAGCTGCATTAGCATTCTTGTGGTCCCATCTTCACTGTTCTAGCCCCAGTCCGTGGCATACAGGCAATCCTTCAGCAAAGTCTATAAAAGGTTTGGTCCTCCATGTTTGATCAAGCAAAACACCTCCTGAAGGAGACAGGAGTTTTGCCTGAGAGAACTCTGCAGGATTTTGGCCTTTCATTTTAATGGTTAATCAGCTCTGAGCCTTGACCTTCAGTGGGGCTGAGGAGATCTGTGCAGATGGGAGACTGCTCCTTCTTTTCTTGTGGTAAAATTAAAAAGAAAAAGAAGCTCATACATCATAAAATGTGACAATTCCCAGAGTAGTTCTTTTTGGGGCTCCTTCTACCAAAGAGTTGTAGCGCTGCCAGACAAGAGGAGAAATGGTCTTAATCACCCAAACCCTAGGCAAACACTATATCTTTTTTGTGAATCGAGTTTAAACAGAAGTTATGTGGGAAGGACTAAGTCTAAAACCACTTTTTCCAGATGTCAGAAAGATTGAAACACATAGGAGGGAAAAAAGCAGTGTTAAAAACTTTTAGCTTGATGTATCTGGTAGGTGAAAGAACTAATGCTGTAAAGAAAATGTTTGCATAGTGCCGCTGAGTCTGCTCTAGGCTGTAACGCTGGTCAAACAGCACTTGCACCAAACGCTTCTTAGCTGTGCTGCTGTTTGAAGAGAAGAAAGTCCAGGGAGGGGGAGAAAAAGAAATATCTCAATGCAAACACAAAGTTCTAGTTACTGAGATAAAGATTGAAGAAATAGATATGGATATAGAAAATACTCTTGAAATATGTTCCTTGTTATAAATAAACCATGTTGCCAGCACTTAAATAAAAAAAAAAACTTTAAATAAAATCCCTGTTGAGAGTCACAGGGGAGCAATACCATTGCTGGAATATCTGCTGATGCAGCTGAACTACGCTAAAGACATCTGCTGAGATGAAACTACTTTGTGGCTAGAGGTATTAGGAAAAAAGGGTTACTTCAACAAAAAAATAGCCAGTGTGTGAAAACAACACCACGCCAAAATTTAAGCGAACGTGCACTTCTACAGCTGTGGCACCGCCATAGAGTAGTTATCCCATCAATCTGTCTGCTCTAGAAGTGAAGCAAAAGATTGTAAAACAGGCTGATAAATGAAGAAACGTCCCGTACAGCACCAGGTTCTGCAGAAATCCTGAACACAAACCACCACTACGAGAAAGAGAGGACCAAAAATAAATGGCATTTAAAGCCAATTTGTTCAAAACGAGTGCCTCATCTGCTTTGCCACCAAAGCACTGAGTTCAGACCGCGTGAGTTCTGCCTGCTGCTCCCTGCTGCACTCATTAGCACCCAAACCAACGGGAGGTACCCAGCTCGCAGCAAGCACCCCAGGTCAGAGCAGTGCTACCAGCTGCAGGCAGGGAAGCACAGCAGACAGGCGTTATCCCCACTGTGTGTGTGCGTGTGTGCCGCTTATCCAAGGGTACGCAGCAAAAACATTTTCCTTAATGTGGCTCTTCCTTTGGTCTGTGAACAGTTTGATGCTGGCTTCACTGCAGCTGATGCTTTAAAAGCTACACCAGATCAACTGCTTGACCAGAACGGGCTGAAGAAAATCAGAGACACAGTTTAGCGGTGACCTTGGTAGAACAGAGTTATATAGTGGTTGGACCTGATGATCTCAAGGGTCTTTTCCAACCCGAATGGTTCTACGATTCTATGGTTTGAATTAAACTGGTTTAAAAGCCAGCCTCAATAACAAAATACAAGCAGCATCCACGCAGAAACCTTACCTCACCCTTTGAGGGCTGCAGCCTTCCATTTATTTATTACGAGTACAGCTCTTTGCAATTCTGTGAAGAAAGCAAAATTCTGGGGGTTTGACACTGTAAGTTTTAGTATAAACTCTTTACTCCTACTTTTAAAAATGATGCATAATTATTAGTGACCACAGGTCAAGGCTTCGGGCAACAAGGGACAGAATGCCAGATCTAATGCTCACGTACATTGGAGACATATTCCAGGAATATTCAGGAACAAGAATCCACTCCTGTGTCCAAATCTCACTTGAAGTAGCAGAGGGTTTCTGCAAAACCCCTGTTCCTCTCCTGTTCTCTCTTTTCTGGTTTCTTCTTGTCCCATCTAAAATTATCACAACTGTCACCTACAGCTGTTGTTTCGGGTGTCACTCAATAGGCATCTTCAGCCCTGCCTTGATGCTTTCTCCAGAAACTCTTGCCACCAGTATTAAAACACCCCATTTGCCAGCCCCAAAATCAGAGTTTCCATGTTTCCCTTTTCTGCCAACCTAATAATATCTTTTGCCTCAACTCTTGTGTTGTCATGAGTTTCAACCATGAATCAACTCCAGGATTTTCTTTCAAGTCTTGCTGCACACATGCCTTTAAAAGATTGGGTATAATATTACAGCAGAAGCTGCACAACCTTGTACAGGAGCAACTCGGCATACAAATTCTATTCACGGAGCCTCTTACTTGTGTACGCCCTGTGCGTGCCGCAGACAGACCCCGTGTATCTTCCTGGGGTTGTGGGTCAGTCTTGGTCTCCTTTCTTGATGTTCTGCCATACATAAAAGTCCAAGTTTTTGGTGGAGTGGAGTGCAGAAAACAGATGTCCCATGTAGCAAGGAGCATAGACGTGTTTTAGTCTCTGTGTCCCTATGTCAGGGACAGTGGTACCAGGAGGAGTTACTCCACGTCCCACTTATGTCATCTAGCGATGAGGGTACAGCCTAGAAAGGTCAAGATCTTAGTCTGAAGCTTGTCAGGAGAACAGGGCTGAAAGTGAGGGCACATCATGGCCATTGGACCCTCAAATAATGGCCTTCACTCTGTTTTTCACATCTAGTCTTTTTTCTCTTTTCATTTGTTCATTAGTATTGGAAAGGGGGAAGTGCAATTTCTTCTAACATGAAATATTCCACTCACTCGAAACCACATTCAGGTTTTCACTTGAGCTAGGATAAGTGAGACAAAATGCCAGATGAGGCTAAACCAGTTCTATTGCCTGGTTTTATTCTTCTGGAGAAGCATCGGTGACCAAAATAAAACCCAGTTTCTCAAACAGCCCTAACTGGTACCTTTTACCTGCACAGAGTGTCCTTTTACCTGCGTTGGTGTCCCTGATGTGTGATGCATTGCACAGCCATGGAAGGGTCATGAGCTCCCAGAAAGAGGATCCCCCAGATATCTCACAAGCCAGCAGCAGCTTCTTTTCTGATGATGCAATATGTGACACTTTAACTCCCTGCTAGAGCTTTTCATTGAATTAATGGCTCCGGAACTTATTATTTAAGTTGCCTGTTCACATGGAAAGTAGTTGTAGCCTCTCTGATTTATCTCTGCTTCCCTAAGTAACAACTCAGTAACTGAGGTACCCTTCATTAATGCGTACATACCAGATGGGAAAGGTAACACTCTTGTCACGACAAGTCTCGTTGAGTCTGTTGCTTGCTCTCAGTGCTTTCTGGTCCTGTTTACTGGGAAACGTGACTCATGAGCTACTCTTGTAGTGCAGAGTAACGAAGAGCTGGGGGATTCCCTGCTGAAAGAACTAGTTGTAATCCATTTGTACAGGACTTTATATATATAATTGTGCGTGTACACTCTCTTCTGATGCTGACATGGTGCTTCTATGGTAGCTGTTGCAAAACAGACTAGTAAGGACAAAAATAAAGCTCCTGTGTGCGTATTTAGAAGTATCTCCACAAGCGAAACAAGATGAGAACATACAGACTGTTTTTATCATCTGCTGATGAATGTGAACTTAGGAAACAAACAGGCAGTTAGAAAAAAGACACAAAAGAGCAGCTCTGTAAGACTGCAAGAAATACAAATATTAGCCATCCTGAAACTATTGAAGGAAGAAAATAGACATTTGGTATTAGGTATACCTTTCTGGTCATAAATGGAGAACAGGTGATTATATGATGCAGATGGTCCATATCATGCTTTGATAAACACTTAATAAAAATGCTTCAAACTCTCCCACTGCCTAGTAAGTGATACACAGATGGTTTTGGCTTAGTGGCCATTTCAATGGGGCCAATACAGTGCGATTCAATGTCAAGCGTATCTGTATTGGTTTCTTACATGAGATACAGTTCCACATATAGTCCCTTCGAGCATCAAGTACCCACTAACTTACATGGCAATCCAGAGTGTAGAAGGTCTCAACGATCTTCTGAAAGATGAAGGAGGCTGAACTTACAGCACCTGCAGGAGTGCATTCATATCAAAAGTACCACATGACCTAAGACCATTCCAAAATGGATTCTTTTGCAACAGTCAAACAGTCTGACATCAAACCTTATAAAAAGAGCTTCCTTCGTTCTGAGAATCACTGTAGTTAATATTAAATAGTTGCTTAGAAGCAGGCAGGGAATATACACTTTGTTCATTGTGAGTAGGGTACCTGCTAATCTCTCACATTAGACAGCACCCCATCCCAGTGGTGTATTCTTCACTCACCCAACGCTTCTATGAGAAGGGTTTCCAGTGCTGAAACAGGAAAAATAAAACATAGCATGAAATAAATAAATGATGCAGAGACAGATTTGTTAAGGGTTTCCCTTTTAATATGAATAAATATAAATTATATAAAAGAAATCTATTAAAATATATATCTATGGTGGTGTTTTCCGCCTAAACAGGTTCTTCATGCTGTGATAACTATTCAACTGATTTTACATCAAAAGATATGGGTAGATCTTCAAACATTTTTCCCCACATTTTTGTGGTTTTCACCCTCTCAACCCATTTTCTGCTATGGAATCAATTTACAAACAATGTGAGTTGTCCTCCAAGTAACTTTATGTGAAAGATACCTTGTGCAATGAGGCATATCTTACCATTAGGGCCACCCAGGCTGCCCCCTGACCACATGTCCTTCACAAAACTGCGCTTACATTTCCATTTTATACAGTATTTGAAGCTGAGTATTTCTTCCTTGGCATAAGCTTTCCAATACTCCATGGCAATACTTCTCACACAAAGTAACAGGCAAGGTGGACAACAATGTCTGAGCATATGCTTTCTATGATGTTTATATCACAGAACATCTGGTATTAGCTTTGATTTAAACATCCTTCTAACATGCAAGAATTTGTAAAATTATGTTGATAAAGAGCATTTGGTGTTCTTATCGTGGTACATATGATAGCAGCTCAGCAGTTCCTGGGAAATAAGAGATACCCGTTTTTAAACAGAAGTTTTCCAGCACTGTAGGTGTAGTATTGTAGTGTCTTGTTCCAGGACTAGGGGTCAGATCACTGGTATGAGAAGCTTTTGGTTATGACAGCCTTCAGCCACGTTGGCAGGTGGGTTTGTTCACAGATGCATCGTTTCAGACTAGGATAAATACAGATGCTAGACAAGACTCCATGCTACTTCTACTACCTCTCTAAGAAAATGTAGGAAAATTCACATTCCCCTGCACTCCGAGAAGCTTCGTGACCTTGGAGGTGAACGTTTCCAGTGCAGCATTCCTAGCTCTGCTGAGAAGTGCCTTGCTCGGACTCACTTGTTTTCCTGCAATAAATAATCTCTGCTTATTCAGTCCCACTTAGCTTCACAACCCTCCTCTGCCCTACTGCTTCTGTTCCGCTGATGTTCCTGCCAGCTGTCCCCAGAGTTATTGCTCCAGCAGCTGAAGTCCACCTCTGTCTTCCCTCAGCACCTTGCAAGCAGACCAGGGAGCTGAAAACTGCACCAAACCCCTCCTTAGCACCCACAACTTGCTGAGATTAATCAACATACAGTTCAGACTCATGGCAATTGCTCTTGCACCAAAAACATCACAGAGCTGCCAATGTGGTTCAAGCTCATTGTTCAGACTAGAGAAATTACTTACTCAAGATAAGAAAACCCAAACTTACTTGTGCTATTACCATAGAGGAATTTTCATGGGGAGAAAGTGAGCCCAGCTTTGCACAGAGAAGGGAAATCCAGGCAGAACAAAAATTTGCAAAGATGGCTCAAGCTGAAAGAGGAGGATGGCATTTAAAGTTCTCATAACCAGCGTGACCTGTTTGGATACAAGTAGCCCCATACCATACTCCAAAGTATTCCAAACGGTCCAAAAAGGGGTGGTGATGCTGCTTGCAAACAGCATTACTGCAACAGAATGTCTCCGCACAAAAGCCCATACACCGTCTTTACAATGTCCTTCTTTCTTCTACTCATGGGCTTATTCACCAGCGCAGGTAGTCTGGCCAAAGTCACTGAAGGGTCTCAAGTCGGCCTCAGCAGTGGGACAAACCAGCTGCTCTTTCCTTCTCCTCTTCCCCAAGGCTGGTGTGTGGGGCCCAGGTGCTGGAGGTGTGCAGAGGTCCTTCCTGAGGACAGGTAGCCAACTGTGCCCCTGGGCCACCATGGAGCAGGCACAAGGACAGGGATGCTGGCAGAAGTTCCAACCAATGTCCATGGCAAGCTGCAGTGCACCTGGCTGTACAGAGCCTTCGACCCCTAGCATTACAAACAACTTCACCCTTTCTAGCTTTTCCTTATGACCACCACAGCTAAAACTTTGTTTTCTTTTTAATTTGTGAACTAAAGCTGGAAGGAAACCTGTCTTCTAAAACTGGGGTTTTAATTTCCTTTTGTTCTTGGCTAGTCTCTCTTTTCTCCATCTCCCCCTTCTCTCCTACAACATCCCAACAGTCAGATTTAGGAAGATTTATGCTCAAGCTGCTGGAGCTGGCAGCAGTATATGAGGAGCAGAAGGTGGTATTCGAGTAAAAGGCCAACATGGTGCAGAATTGCAGAGCTGGATGCAAGAACAAACAGAGAGGAAGCACCTACCATAAGGTGTTTTGCATCAGAGCTGGCCACAAATTTTTCATTGAGGCAAACTTCCATTAAAAAATTGTTCTTTTTGTGGCTGAAGACAAATTCTCCATGAGAGGTGTCTGCTTTTGCATTTTGCCTTAAAAGAAACGAAGGCTACCAAACAAAAGATGTTCCAATCAGCACATGTTCCGGATTTCAGCCAAATGGCGTTTGACAAAAATCCGTCACTTCTCTGCAGAGAGGAGAACCTTTTTTCCGTCCAGCCCTATTTTATAAGCCTGCAGTATACAATGCCCATTGTTCTCCGTGTTGTTAAACCTCTTAGCAGAGTTAAGTGTTGCAGCTGGCTGTCATGCTTGTGTTTGTACACTGAGAATCTGTGGGGTGGATTACTTCATCGTTTGTGTGTAGCAGTGCTCTGTTTGGAAAGGGGACATATCACATCTTGTCTGTTCAGCTGATAAGCTGATAGCTGCTACTGCCTCTTACTGTGCCTGGGTACTGTGCCACTTAAAATGGGTCATCAGTTTCAATGGGCACCAGTGTTGTGCTAATGGTGTGCAAACAACACAAAATAATGGTCTTATTAAACGGGTATCTTCTGATTAGCTCCAGCGCAGGGAAAAAACCCAAATGCTCAGGTTGGCTTTTCCCCCCCAGAAACAGGCCTCATGAAGCAAATCTCCCTGGTTCTCTGACAGTGGCTGATGTCCATAAATCTTTGCATGTCCACGCTGTTTGCTAAGCACATAGTGAGGACAGGGGTATCATGTGGGATTATTTGTATACTAGTGATAAAAATCACATTTATATGAGGAGAGCTCAGCACTCATCCCTTCCCATTCCTCCAACAGCTCCCCAGATTATTTTCAGGGTGGGTTTTTTTTTCTCCTTTCTCAAAAGGACTTTTTTTTCACTGCCAGTGGAAATTTCCATTACATAGTAGTGCCACTGCATAGTATTTGCTCCAAACGTGCTGGCCATAAGCAGATCTGAGCTCAAGTTCACCGTGGAGAGGAACTGTGTTTGCAGGACTGTTGTTTCTGAGTGCTCCTCCCAGAACAAGCCAGTTTGAATTTGCTGTCTGTCCCCAGAAAAGAGAAGCTGGCCCTTTGTGCAGTGACCGAATCCTGAAATATCAACGCTGTGACTATGCTGAGTGTTAATGGTGTCTCCAGACTCTTGTGCCATGCTGGGCCAGTCTGTCCGTCACACAGCATCGCTGGCAGGGAGTTACAATGCCACACAGCATCACGAACACCACAAACAAATAAAAGCTCCAGGAGCAAAGATGGGAACCAAAGTCAGGATGATGCAGTCTGTTTGCTCTATTCTTTTCCTGAAAGGTCCTGAAGTGGTGCTTGCACCGGGTTTAACCTGAACCCTTGGACAATAAGTAGTGTCGACCAAGTTCTGGAGACGTGCAGGAGTATGATTTAAGACTCAGCTCTAAGCAGATTCTGCAGTAGTTTGGTGAAAGCAAGTCACGGGACAGCAAGGGATGTTACAGGCTTACAAATCTCACTGTCTTCCCTGTGTGCCTTATGTCTATGTATCTGTAGCAATTGGCTTGGGTTGCCTCTCTGAACTTTGCCTAAAGCACGTAACACTCATGAATCTGCAAAATTGGACTGGAAGTCTCCAGAGAAGAGGATTACCCAGGAGAATTTTAGTATTTCCTGCTTCCAATTGGGCTGGAACCAACACAAAAACAGCTATAACAGTATTTGGCTCTTGCATGCCTAGCTCCAGCCAAAAGGCAGAAAATTTAGAGGTATGTAAAGATGAAAAAAAAAAAGTGATGGGGGATTGGGGTGAGGAACAGAGCTGAGCTTTCAAAGAAACTAAATGGGCAAAAAAATTTCAGCTGGGTCAGTTCTTATCTGTATCTGAAGAATTTTGCTAACCTGCAAGGCTAAGTCCTCCCCTCTGCACAACACCTGGACCTTCTTACAAAAGATGAATCTCTAAAGACTAGATCTGAGAGCTTTGGCACAGTTTTATACCTCCCTGAAACAGAATAAAACTGCCAAGTCAGACTAGGATCCAGCTCAGAGTTTGTATTAATTAAATTATTTATTTAGCTGAAAATTACGGGCTTTCTGGGCTTGACTCCTCTTACACGCACACAAATGCTGTTTGGAGACCTCTACTGAATTTAGAGCAAACGTAATCTTCTCACCTTTCTTCATCAGACCTGGCAAGTGTTAGAAAGGCCAACGCAGCTCTGCATTATTACTGACCCATGGAAAAGGTAATGTTTCAGACAAAAACCACCTATCCGTGGTGGAAACTTGCTTTTTGTGCCTGTCTGGAAATGTTTAGATGTGGCACACGAGATCATCATCTCCCAGAACTGGACACAATACTCCAGATGTGGTCTCACCAGTGCAGTGTAGAGGGGGAGGAGAACCTCTCTCGATCTCCTAACCACCACTTTTCTGATCCACCCCAGGATGCTGTTGGCCCTGTTGACCACAAGGGCCCATTGCTGGCTCATGGTCATCCTGCTGTCCACCAGGACCCCCGGGTCCCTTTTTCCTACACTGCTCTCCAACAGGTCAGTCCCCAACCTATACTGGTACCTGAGGTTGTTCTTGCCTAGATCTTCGCGTGTGGTGATCTCCAGCAAAACAAACTGCATTTTATCAAGGGGGGAGATGCATTTGCACATCTCTGTTGGCACTAACACAGCTTCTGCACTGAATGCCGTACAATTCCTGCAGCACTGTGTAGCCACATGCAAAACAGAAAACTGACCCTGTTAGTAGCAAGCAAGCCATCACAAGGCGTGCCAAGCGTTCTATAGCAGCAGAGGTGGTTACGAAGATTGCATGAAGAGCTCTGGTGATGTGCCCAGCAAGGTGCTACACTAGCCTTTCTGGATCTTGAAGCTGTTCAGCCCAGTCGGCACCACACCTTACTGTCTGCATGAATCGGCAGAGAACCTGATCAGGAATGCTGCACTACAGTTAGAATTGCCACTGGCTTCCTCTCTCTGCTCTGATACCTGTGGCATGCATGTCACATATATTCTCTAATTTTTTCTTCATTCTTGAACAGGGTTATCCAGTCTAGACTGGCTGCATAAAGATCTCATGTGCCGTAACCTGTCATATTTATTACCCTGAGATACTAACAATAGTTCACACTAGGGAGATGAAGTGACATCTGCAAAGAGTTTAATTGCAGCCCTTCCCCTGAGGTTATGTCAAATGATCAGCAACTGGAGCTGGTGGGGCACTAAGGCTGCTTAGGAATTTGCTTCTCCAGCTGGGAGAGAAAGTGTGCAGGGAGGAGTCACTGGTAACCCCAGGCACCTGCCAAACGCTCAGTCCCAGGCGAGTGGGCAGTATGGTGATGGGACCTCTACATAGATCCTGCTCCTGGGTCTTCCTTTCCCACAGCCCTCTGGCAGATGGGATGACTGATAACTTTCAGATGTTCGCTTATTTTGGTATGAGGCTCTGAAATTTGGCCATCTTGCACTGGTGAGTCAGACCACGTATATCTTGATAACTGGTTATGTTCATAAAACCCTGAAGATAGGGAATAATCTAATTAGGTTCTCACTAGTCATAGATTTGGAAGAGTCACAGGGAATGAATAAAACCAAGTATTTCAAAATAGGTTTCATATCCCTGGAAGATAATTGCCTAAATGCTTGGCTATTGGTCCTCTGATTAGATATATATTTACCTGAGTTAAAAAGTCTTGAGCGATAGCTTGCTTTAGTTTTAGAGCAGAGTCACCAAATGACAACTCTTTCACAAGCTGCTCCAGTCTTAGATCTTATGGAACAAAGAAGGGTCAAGTCCTGTGAGCTTTTGAATACCAGGGGTCAAACTAAAAACAAGTTTGTGTACAAAAAAAAACCCCTTTATCATGAAAAACCAAGGCATTTTGTGGGTTCACTACCCTTGGTTTAGCCTTCCTGTAGTTTCTTAATCTCATTGTGCTTACACTGTCACCCAAATGCTCTAATCGGAAGGCTTTCCTTCATCACAATGACCTTCTTTATGTCTTGTGCATTCTTGTGCCTCAGATGCATGTTTGAGAACACGATATATCTTCTACTGCACAGATCACCCCACTTGTAGTATTACTACATTTCTGTCAAAGAAAATGGGCAATGGATTTGCCTTCAGCTGTCTCTTTTTACTGGTGTCTTAACTTTGACGTCTTTCACCACTTGGAGCTTAGGAGGCTCCTTATACCTGAGAAAGGACAAGTCCAGGTCTTTTTTTTCCATGAGCGTCTGGTATGCAGGTCCCACTTGGTTATCGCGACAGTGTTATGAAAGTTCAGCAAGGCTAAACAGTGATTAACTACTTACAGGCTTTTTTGGCTCAGCAGTTCCTGAGCCTTCAATCCTTCAACAGTTCTGCTTGTTTACTCTGCTATCCTATTAGACAGGATAACTTTGGGGCTAGACAAGAAGGGGTTTTTACAGTCTTAAGCCTTTGCAAGCAGCGTTTAGGGTACGTTACTTGGAGACCCCTGATGACACAGCCTCTTTATACACAACAGGTTTTGCCTTTCCTACATCAGGGTACAACTGTGAGTGTAAAGGATTCCAAGGACTAAAGCAATACAGTTAATAAACAACCATCTTACCCCACCAAGTACTCTGCAGGTCAGTTGGTTTTGCCACTTCTTGGGAAACACCTACCTCCTCCTTCAGAACACTGGAGGACCAGTGTCATAGAATCATAGAATCATTAGGGATTGGAAGGGACCTCGAAAGATCATCTAGTCCAATCTCCCAGTACTAGATCTACTGATGGCAGCTGTTAAGGGGAAATTCACACAGAATCCCTTTGGCTCAAATTAAACTCTAGTTTACCACTTTTAGAGCCCACTTGGAGCTAAGAAGTCCTTGATTTAGGCATGGTGGTGGAATTCAGGCCAAATGAGGGGGGTTTTTTTAGCCATGAAATTTAGGAGCTCTATGTTTACTAGGATGAGGCAAATTGGCATTGACAACAAATATCAGTCATCAGCGTACCTTCCTTCTCATTGCATCCTTAGGCCTTTTCAAGTTGCAAAGTACATGACAGAGAGGTTTTTCTGCAACCTCACTAGTACCTACAGTGCTTCTTTGACATAGTGAAAGCTGTGGGTATGCTTTAAAAAAAACATCCTTTTTGCTTATTATACCTCATCTTCAGAGTATATTCAAACTCATTAATCTCAGAATCAAAAGTCAGAATATTCAAACCCTTTCCTGTAGCATGCAACTTGACTTGAGCATTCAGCCTGTAGTTCTGCAGTTCACTCCCTGTCACTGGAAACTTGCATCTGGAGTCAAGTTCCATTGAGTACCATCCATGGATCCATAAACTTCAGCTATTCTGCTTATGAATCACGCCTTTCTTTCTTTCTTTCCTGTCTGATTTCTTTCTTTCCTCTTCAAGCTGTTGCAACTTCTCAGTGGTTTCTATAATCTTCTTTCTTCTGCCTACTTCCTATCCCAGCTGCCCTGTCCAATAGTCTGCCAACCTACATTTACCTTTCCCTCTCTCAATACACTTTCCTATGGGACACACCATTGTTCCCCAACATCACAGACTCATAGACTTATTCAGGCGGGAAGAGACACCCAGGATCATCAAGTCCAACCAGCAACCCCACTCCACAAGGTCACCCCTAAACAGATCCCCCAACACCACATCTCAGAGACCCTTAAACTCATCTAGGGACAGGGACTCAACAACCACCCCGGGCAGCCCAGTCCAGTGCCTGACCACTCTCTCCAGGAAGAATTTCCTCCTGATAGCCAGTCCAACCCTCCCCTGCTGAAGCCCAAACCCCCACTCTGCCTCCGTCGCTACTGACCTGTGAGACATCTATTTTATCATCTTTATGCTGATGACTCTTAAATCTTCTCTTCCCCAGACCAATTCACCTAGACTCTGATTCACATAACACTGCCTCACTGGTATTTTGCTGCTCCATTGTACCAGCTGGCAAGATCAGACCTATTCCCTCTGTCCTTTTCATCCTCCCAGCCTATTCTGTGCAGAATTTCTACAGGTTGCACCTTCATTATTGTGACCATACCCGATATCCCTATCTTCATTTTCATACCCACTTCATATTAAACTGCTGTACTGTGTTGGAAAGACTCCTGAAAGGTTTGGACTCCACTTCAACCTATGTGATGTTACTTGCTGCGGCTTTGAGATGAGGTGGAAGCCTAGGTAAAAGCCCAGCTCCCAGCCCGGTGCAGGGAAGATACCTACCTTCCTTGGGGTCTGCAGTGGTATATAGCCCAGTTATATATTCCTGTTGTCTCTTTTGAAATATCTTTTTTACAGCCTCAAACTCATCTTTTGTATCGTCTCAATTTCTCTCTTCTGTTGGGACCCAAACCACTAATCCTTTACAGACTGCTTTTCCCTTCTTATACAAGTGATAGAAAAAATGTTTAAAATAATAAAAACTATGGAAGATAAAAAATTGTCATTGACTAAAATGTTGCACGTTCATTTTAACCCAGTTTCTGAGGAAGATTTTCTTTATTGTTTTCACCATTTCTGCCTCATAACAGAAGTCACTGATTAATTTCAGTAAAATTTGGCAGATGTAAAGAAACTTTAAAATATTAAGTTCCAACAACTTTGAAATGTTAAGTGGTGCAGCTGAAGCTATAATTTCAGCAGCTAAAGTGAGAAGAGACAGACCCTAAACAGCTCTTCTGCCTATGGAAAAGCTGCAATAAGAGTTGACCATCTCTCAAACCATATGCTGTTTTAATAACACCGAGGTTTCCATTTCTTACCTTTAAGCTATGCGTGTCAATTGCCCTGGGGTTGGGTTTTTTCCTCATTTTCAGGGAAAGCAGTGATTTCACTTGTTGTATTCTTTTATTTTGCCTTTCAAAAGCCAAATATCTGGTCATCCCAGTAGTCTTGTGGGGAGTTTGTCACGCGTCAAGCTGCACAAACGCACAAACTTGGCCTTAAGTTTTAGACCATTCCCATACAGATCTATTGTTTCTGCAGGAGTCTGATATCTCGTAATAAATAAAAAAAGACATCCAAATGTCACGTATTTCTTGGGGCTGAAATAGTTCTGGCACCGATCCATTAGTAAAGTTAACTTCGTGTTATCCTTTTTCATTACAGAGCTGAGGGCACCTCCAATACCTCATGCCCAATCACGTGAAGGAAAGCAGATGCTCGTAATGTCTCTCTTCACCATCTTGCTGGTACATAAATGCCACTGAAGCATTCGTCTCCCCTTTCTCCTGTGCTAGGATAAGGACTCTGTTAAAAATTGAGGTTCTTCAGGGCGCCTTGTGTCTGCTATTTTCACCATCAGTCCAGTGCGATAACAATCCAGCTGTACTGGGGTCACAGAAAACTTGTGCAGGAACAAAGGCAACATGTGAAGTAACGTGGTGTTTGCAATCACCGTAGTCAGGAGCTCAACCAAGAGAGTGAGGTCCTTGACATAAATCAGAGAAGCATGTGAACTGTTCCAATCTGGTTAATCTGGTACCTCGCAGCAGTCACATATTTCAATATAATGTTTGCCTATGCTAGAAATCCAGATCATGCGAGAAAAAAGACCCTTGAGAGCTGGGGCTGCTAACAAGCTGTTAAATATTCAGCACAGGCAGACACCATGGTGTTTAGCATTGCGGCAGCTGGTCAGCCCATGGGCTTAACCACAACCAGCTGATGTGATGTTAAACACAACAGTCCCTGTCTGTGTTCAATGTTTAGCAGCATGTTTAGCATTGTCTTAGTTACCAAGATTCCTCGGGGTTGTGTTTTATCATGATGCAATTTTCCAGTGTGGAAGAGCTCCAAAAGGCTAGAGTTTTATAACCACTGGAACATAAGTAAGAACACAACATGTCAAAGAGGAATAGATAGATTTGGCTAATATACTTGGCTTGTGGCTATTCCTCCACACTGGATATTGCCACAGGTGCAATCCTGGGCAGAGAGATCCTTTGTTTAGGAAGGGGGCGTTGATAGCAGGTATGTTTCCCTGCAGGGTCCTCCATTCTGGAGCAGCCTCCACCCTCTTTGTATGAAAAACAATGATTTCACTGACTTGGGGGCATCCTGGCAAGATGCATCTATTTTCTTAGTTTTTTATTTGAGTTGACAAGTTGAGCGAATCAAGATGGCAAGTTGAGAGAGACTCTTGCTTTGGCAGAGGAACTGCTGCAGTAGAGTGAATTAAGATTTCTTGGGTTTTCATCCATAGGTGTGTGCGCCTTTACATGAATCACCCAAGCGTGTGGAGTCATCCCGATGGGTGCTTGTTCAGTAAAAATGGAGAAATAACAAAAAATAAATGCATTATGTCATCACAGAACTCCTGTGGCGCAGATTCTCTACCAAGCCTCTTCTCAGGTATTCAAAAAGCAGAACTAGTCAGGCCCCAAATAAACTTTGGAGAAGTTTGGACCTGGCTTGACAAAGAAGTTTTTACTCTTGTCTCATATATCTAGTAGGAAATAAAATCAGCCTTTGATCAGGACATTCCTGAACTTTAAGAAACTACAAGTATGATTCAAATAGGCCATTAGGCTTTTGTCTTCTCCAGTTTTCTTCATCCAGAGGAATGGGTCACAAGGTGATAGGTCTTCGGTCTTGGCACTGTTGTAATGCAATGGGTTGCAATCACAGATTCACAGAATCAGTCTTGCTGGAAAAGACCCCTGGGATCATTGAGTCCACCGATCTACCCTAGCTTACCAGTTCGCTTCTAAACCACATCCCTCAACGCTTCATCCAAACAATCTTTAAGCACATTCAGGGATGGTGACTCAGTCACCTCCCTGGGAAGCCCATTCCAGTGCCTGACCACCCTTTCCATGAAAAAATTCTTCCTAATATCCAGTCTAAACCTACCCTGTTGTGACTTGAACCCATTCCCTCTTGTTCTATCACTAACTGCTTGTGAGAAGAGACCAGCACCAACCTCCCCACAACATCCCTTCAGGTAGTTGTAGAGAGTGATGAGGTCTTTAGATATTCTTGATAAGGAATCTAATAAAATTTAAGCTGCTAAACTTTGAAGAATCTATAATAAGCTTTGAAGTTCTCCTGCCAAACACTGCAAAACCTGTCCAAGTTTGGAAAAGTAAACCACCAAACCATACATCCAGCTATTTCCTGTGCCCTTCTTTTGTCTAAAAAGCAGGGGAGACTATTGGTGACAGGAATCTGTGTTCTAAAAATTAAAGGTAACTAAAATGTACGAAGTCAGGGAAAGTAAAAGTCAGACGCTCACTAGTAGCATGTCTTCTCATAAAGGTGACACAAATTTCAGTTATTGCAGAAACATGTTTCATGAAAAGTCATGGAAAAAATAGGTGTTTGTTGGAAAAGTATTTTCCACCCTTATGCTTGCAGCCATCGTGGCTCTGTACAAGAGTACAAAGCAGAACAAAGTTGTATTGACTCCAATGTTTTCTGGCTTTTGAGTGAAACAGGCTAAATGGTAGTTGTTGGCTTGATCCAATGCCCATGAATGACAGTGGAGAGTTGCCCATTCACTGCACCAGTTGCATGACCTGTCCTTACTATTTTAATGAAGTCCCAAGTAAAATCTAAGTAACTTAATGTAACTTAAAGTAAGTAACTTAAAGTAAAATGTAAGTTAACTTAATCTCTTTACTAGCTCCATAAGTTGGACATGCAAAGCCCAGGAAGTGATATTTTCATACTTAGGAGATGTGTCTAGCGCTCGCTACTCTCCTAACCCTACTTCTGGCTGGTTTTTTTCACATGAGACCATTTCTTATGTACCTCTCCACAGGCTGAAAATCTCTTCCTTTGAGCAGCATTTCCTTAAAACCTTGAGCGTTGGACAGTCATCTGATACAGACACAGCAGATTGTCTGTTCTATTCTCATCCTTTTTAGCAAGCCAGCTGCCAGATAAGACTTACCACAGATCTTTTGTCGCTTGTGCGTCTACGTCAATGCGGCTGCAAATTCTGGAAAGCCAAGCCATGAAGACAAACTCTTGTAAAAAGAGCAATGACATTTCATGCTTTTCAGCAGGGGACAAGTCAGACAGGAGCTGGCTGAGAGAGGCAGCCACTCTTGGTACTGGCATGAAGAGGTGCTGCAAGGGAAAAATACGAGCCTCTATGCAAAGTTTAGTTTTTCTTTTGCTTTGTTTAACTAAAGTCCCAGACAATTATGGAAGACAATGTCTGATTCATGGAGGAACTGGGGTGCTATCAAGGCTCTTATTGCAGCACCATCACCTATACTCTGGTGTACGTAAAGGATATCGTCTCAGGCACAGTTTCAGTAAGGGAAAGGGTTGGAAGCTCTCTAAGGTAAACAAGGATGGGTTTGTTTTGGTTTTTTTCCTGGTATACCCAGACTTACAGCTGCCAGAAAGCAGACAAACTTTTGCCTCTAAAATAAAAAGTGATTATATCCCGTCTAACCAAGTCTACCCTTAACTATGCCACTGCCTATCACAAAGGGGAAGACAGTTATGCATTTCGTGGTGTTGTGTTTGGAAAGTTTCCATTCAAGAGCTTGCAGGAATAGTGTGGGCGTGTTGCTGGTGTGAAGCTGAGTGTCTCTGTGAGTGTGAACTCACGATCTTGCAGAGCACTGCACACTATTATCTTTGCAGCTTTCTGTGGATGCTTGACACAGAATGTTTTTATTCACCAGAACATCACTGACTCTCTCCAAAGCCTGATCCAGCTCCACTGGCATCTGTAGAAGCCTCTGCACAGACTGTGGTGGTGGCTAGGAACAAGTCTTTTGAGGAATGATAATGATCTTTCCCTAGGAGATCGCGTACAATTAGCAAAGCAAGAGTGTGCGTACTTGCTGTCACTTTCTGTAATGTTTACTTGCCCTCTGACTAGTCCTGTGACTTTTTTTCCATATCTGCTTTCCCCAGACCATTTCTGTATCACTAACGAGGATAAACTTTGGTTCCATTTTCATCTTCTGTGCAATTTTGAATAAGGATGGTGTCATAAACACTGTGACAGATAGAGCAGGAGTCTCAGCGTGACTGGTTTGCTGAAGTGTTTCTGGCTCAAGACTGAAATTCTAACCTGCCTTTATTGCACATGAGTTTGAGCAGGTCTGAGCCCCATCAGAGGATCTAGCGCCTTTGACACTAGACTTTATTTTCTTCTAGTTTTGTCTCTACTAGTGGCTTACTACACGACCCTGCAGAAGTTTACGTAGTTTAGCTACCAGTACACCAACCCAAGGAACACCAAGCACAACCTGGGCTCATTGACCTGTTCTGGGATGGAGAACTGCATCTGACATCATATCCTCACTCTTCAGAGGTGGGAGACATGCAGGACACCACGTACGCTGTGCCTACGCTATTTTAGATTGCACTAGTCTATCAAGGTCTGCCTTAGCTTCTTCATCTTCTCACAGTATTTGCAAGGTTTCTACATAGCCTTTCCAGTTTACTTCCCTGGAAGTGTTTAAGGCAGCATCTTTTCTGCTCCAGCTTTCCTTAGAGGATGGGGAAAACACAGAGAATAACAGCTCTGATTATCCTCTTCTCCTTCTCCAAAGCAGAGAAGTCTCACGCTGCTCATACAGCACTAGGACATTGAAGAGTAACACAAGGACATTTCCTGCTGTGACAGGAGGCACCATCCCTAAACTTTCACACTTCTGCCACAGCCTACCAAGATCTTTTTATTTTTAATTTTACAGAATTCTAAGACTCAGTAGCAAAACATTTTAAGTATTAATGACTTGGATGAGGGATTAGAATGCACTGTCAGCAAGTTTGCTGACAACACAAAGCTGAGAGGAGTGGGCAACACCCCAGCAGAATGTGCTGCCAGTCAGTGGGACCTGGACAGGCTGGAGAGCTGGGCAGGGAGAAATCAATATGAGAAGGAATTTCTTCCCAGTGAGGGTGACAGAGCACTGGAGTGGGCTTCCCAGGGCAGGTTGTGGAGTCTCCTTCTCTGGAGATATTTAAAACCCTCCTGGATGTGTTCCTGTGCGACTTGGTCTAGGGGATCCTGCTGTGGCAGTGGAATCGGACTAGATGATCTTTTGAGATCCCTTTCAATCCCTGATGTTCTGTGATTCTGTGATCATACTATGGAGAACACAGATTTTTTTTTAAACAAATGGTTAATCCCATAACACTCATTTTGCTTTGACCTAATCAAACATAATGCAGTAAAAGAAAACAGTAAAAGAAAACCGGGCAGTATGAATCTTTAGTAGATGGAGGCTCATAAAGGTTCCTGATGACTCTCTCAATAATCCATAATGTAGGAGAAAGACACCTTGCTCAAAAAGATGTGATTGGCCAAATAGGAGCAAAATGTCCCTGCAGAATCAGCAGAATGGTGGAGGAACTGACGTGCCGGGGCAACTCAGGCAGATGTTGCAGGCAGATGTGAGTGGTCGCTTGATGACAACACATGAGAGAGATGGTCTGGATCTCACGTTTGTGTTTCCCTGAATTTCAGTTCCTGGCTAGCAAAACAGCAATAGCACTGCATAGGCTTCCTGGCTAGTGTCTTATTTGGAGCATCAAATATTTGGAGGAAATTGCATATGTTTCTAATACTTTTGGGCTGCTAATCAAAAATACCATGGAAATTTGAGTCAAGCACAGAGTTTAAGTGACTGGCAGAGTACACAGAAAACTGCTCATGGACAGAGCAAAAAACCCACCCAAACAACCCACAGAATACTCATGGTTCTAACCCTGGGATAAATGGCAAGGTTCATGTGTTGGGGTTTTTTTTTATTAAAGCTTTTTAAATAATATTTCTTCACATTGCAAAAAGCAATCCTCTTTCCAGGATAAAAAAAGTCCTTACTAACTCAGTTGTGGGAAATGTCCCAAAGTGCCATGTCAGAAAGATGGAAACAAAATAAAAAGAGGACTGGTACCACCCAAGCCACAGGTACACCAGCTTTCTCTTGTTGCTCTCAGTTCTCTAGAGCGTGGTGCACTGCAGGAATTAAAAACACTTTCCTTGAAAATATGTTAATCATCCTCTGAGAGGCCACGGCTCTCTTCCCACATGTGAACTGCACCCAGCCGTGGGGAAGACACAGCATTTTTCCCAAGCCTCACCTATGGTCACGCTTAGGTGTAGCATCACTTCCTTCACTGTATTTTTCAGGTCACAATTAGCAAAACAAGGCAGTAAAATATTAGTCAATTATCACAGACAAGCAGCTCTGCCTTGCAAAGCCTTTTCCACACTCAGAATTGCACTGGCTTAACTCAAGGTGTGTTTAAAAATCAAATTAGTTAAGCCCATGGAAACACTGGGATTTATTTAAAGTTGGTTTGTATTGATTTAGCTTAATCTGATAAGGAAATGACTTGAATTGATACAGAGTAGATTTAGATCAGCCTGCGTGACCACATCTTGTGCCAGTTTAACTACACAATTTTAAACCCAATTTTCTGTGGATTGTAACCCACTCTTGTGCCAAGGAGTATGAGCTAAGAAGCAAATAAAATAACCAGATAAAGGAATTACTCCTCAGACCTGATTCAGCACTGTGGTACTTAAGCTTACTGTAGTAGAGGTGTAGTTGGCCATGGTTGTAGTAAAGCTCAGAAAGGAGCATAGTTTGATAGTGCCTGCTCCAAGCACTTTTTGTAAGGTTTCCAGCCCTAAAACAGGATGATCTGCTCTGGATTCTTTTTTCCTTTTTTTAAACAGCCCTGGCAGTAGCTCTCAGAGACACTAATTTCCTGAGCTGTATATTCATTTTTTAGTTTCTGTTTAAAATTTTTGACGACTCCTGTCTAAAAGAAACAGTAGTATTAAACCTTATTTGACTCCCTTTAAACATTTTTGCTTTCTGATCAGGGTTGACAGACTTTCCTTGCTCACACAAATGAGCTAAACTCGATGTTATAAATAGTGCATTTCCATCCAAAATCTGCTCCTTTAATTGAGGAGAGGAGAGGAGAGGAGAGGAGGTGAAGGATATTACATTTTCAATTAAAATTCCCCCAAATTAAATCCTACAGAAGCTTAAGGTCTGAGAGGAGTTTCTTGTGGTGCTTTCATATTGTAAATACTGAGGTTTTAGATTACTTACATAAGCTTTAGTCACCAATAGAGCTGGCTTTAAAAAGCCCCTAGAACACTGAAACAGCTGTAACGATGTATATGAGTCACTTGGACCATGCCAGAGAGGTGATGGCTAAGGTAGGAGTATTGCCGCTCCACAAGCTTACCACGGCACCTTGTTGCTGCATGTACCCCCAGGCAAGATATGAATAATGTCTGGAAGTCTCATAGTAAACATGGTGCTGCAGAAAACCAAACAAGGTCTATCACTGACTTGTTAGAAAGTGTGGCCACCAGTGCAGGGGTAGTTAAACAGTCCCTCCAGCACTGTAGGCAGACAACGGGAATGGGTGCTGTAGAATGGAATGCATGTGTTTGAGAGTCTGTCCCAGTGGCTTGTACTGGGAGGAACAGGGCACGTGTACAGATGAGCTCAGGCCACAGAAAGACCAACGTAATACTGATAAACTGGGCTTTTTGGAAGCTCCAGTGTAAATCAGCACAGATGGCTCTCTCGTCCACAGCCTAGCAAAAACTGCAGCTCATGGCAGGAGGCAGTAAACCTGTTGCCATGAATTCTGGCAGTTTAAGCTCACATTTGTAATTAAGAATTGGTAATTATTTAACATGAAGTGTGTTCATTACTGTCAGGTGATGATGATGTTGTCCTATTTTATGCAGCAACTTTTTAAAGACTTCTTGAATCCTTTGTGGGTAGTGGAAGGAAGAGCACTGGCTTCCCCCCGTTGCTGCTACCAACACAGACGGGGCCTCCTCCACCCCCCTAGGCAGCCTGTTCCGCTGATCCACCACCCTCATATGAAAGAAGTTTTTCCTAATGTCCAGCCTGGGTCTAGCCTTTTCTAGCTTAAAACATTACCCCTGATCTTGTCGTTCCAGGACCTTGTGCACAGCCCTTCCCCAGCCTTTGCCAAAATAGTTTGTCAACTACGAAGGACAGACCAGGTACAGGTCAGCACAGGTGCAAAGTGATCCTTGTCATGTTAAATAAAGATGCACCACCAGAACGTCCTGGTTGCAGCCCCTCAAGCCAGCACCTTTTCTGTCCACACAAACATGGGAACAGCTGGGAGGGGCCAAGTAGAATACATCTCTGGAGGAAAAGGAAGACAAACCTACTCGCTCCAGTCAGCGCTTTCCCTACTCAAGGGGTCTGTTTTCTCCAGGGATGTGGGGTGGGAAGGGGAGGGATTCTTTGTTGTCCAATGCTGGATTATCTGGCCAGGAATAAATCTTGAGCTTTGAAGATTTTCATTCAGTTGGAGCATCTGCAACACTTTCTGTCCTACTGGTTTACTGCTGTGCAGCAGGGAGGTGGGTTTCTGCTCAGGCTGCTCTCCCCAAAGCCTTTGATAGGTTTCTCCAGTGTACCATGCCTGCAAAAAATTCTGCAGAAAGTAACTGTCCCTAACATAACTACTTGTGAAATTCTGATTAACTTGGTCAAGCTGGGCTCTTGTGGGCTGCTCTTCAGGCAGAACACAGGAGAAGAAAATGAGCTAGAGTGAGGGGCAGTAGGACTTTTCCTGGCCTGAACTGAAATTCATGGCAGAGATGAAGTTGGTTTGTTTTTTTTTAAGCAAAAGGATAGCTTTGACCTGGTGGAAATCCCATGACTCATGAAAAATTTGTGAGACCCGGATGTGCTCAACATTCCTGACCCATTTGAGCACTCCCATCAGAGCCATCACCACAGACCCAGTCATCCAGCTAGGGAAGAAAAGCCATACCACGTGGCGTAAAGCTAGTAACAGTTTTCAAACACTTTCCAGAGAAATCACAATGTGCTTGAAGAGTCTCAAGCACAAAATGTATCAACAAAGTTATTCAGTATGAATAATTCTCTCAGCACTATTCACTGCCACAGCTTAGGATCAAGAAGTAGAAATGGTCATACGAGAGAAAGCAAGAGAAGAAGAGGAGGATGACATTGTCCTCCCACACACTCAGAAGATGTACCATTTCTGGATTGCTTGAAACTGAAAGGAGCCCAATAATTCTGATTTCACATTTCCAAGAGAATGAAGCCCAGTCCCTCCAGTAATATGCTGCCGGCCGCTCATCCTTACCCTGAACACAGTACGAAAACTGACCCAGCAAACTTACAGTGTTAGATGCAGTTGTAGCCAGCCCTCTTCATGAACTCTGTATCACTCAGGTCTTCACTAAACTTGTTATTATTCTTATTTTTGGTGGGCTTATCCTGATGTGACTTGAACGGTCAAAACCCAGACTGCACGCTGACAAAACAGGAGAAGGTTCAGGGGCACCAGCAGAGAATCTAATTTGTGTTAGCTTATGAAATTGTGATGTCTTACAGATTTCTGTTAGTCCTAAACTGAGCTTCCTATGACCTAGCTTTGCTCCTGTGAAGCTGCTGAGTGTCCTTCTTGCAAGCAACAGTTGGTACCTTGGGTAGATGGTCCAAGTGTCTGAAACTCAGGCAGATCTGAGCTCTGTCCCCAGTCAGAAATAAAACAAGATTCTACTTGCTTGAGTAGTACTTTTCAAGAGTTGGGAGACCTTCCCCTAGGAAGCACCTTGGACATTCAGTGTTTTGGGTTCAGAAGTGTACTCAGAAGTGCGCAGAGCCAGAACAAGGCTCAGGTTCACTTCCCTGAAAGTAGCTCCATGAAGGCTTCATCACTCCACCCTTTCAATGGACACAGAGAGGTGTCCAATCCAAGAAGGTGCAGAACTTTTAGCTCGGTGACCTGGTCTGTGCAAAAGGCAAAAGATGCAAAAGACTGTTGCAGCAAAACCAGTCTGGTAAGAAGCCTTGTTCCAAACCAAAGTTCACAGAGCAATGAGAAACCTGCATAAAGACCAGGTCCTGAGCACATGCTTAAGTTGATGCAAGCAAGCAAGTCTTTGAATGTCAGAGGAATTGCTCCCAGGCATTGCTTTACCAGTGTGCTCAGGTTACCGAGTACTGGGTATTCAAGTGTCCTGCAGCAGTGCAGCGAGTTCACAGCACTATGACAGGAGAAATTTGGGGCTGTATACATTTATTTGCTTTTATTTTTGAAGTAATATATCAGCCTTTCCAGAATCTCCCTGGAAAAGGAGATTCCAAGCTGTGAGGAGTATCAATCTGCTGGAGGGGAGGAAGATGCTGCAGAGAGATCTGAGCAGGCTGGGTCAATGGGCAGAGGTCAACAGGATGAGGTTTAACAGGGCCAAGTGCAGGGTCCTATATTTAGACCACAATAACCCCCTGCAGTTACAGACTGGGGGTTGAGTGTCTGCAGAGCAGCCTGGCAGAGAGGCACCTAGGAGTACTGGTTGACAGATGGTTGAACATGAGCCAGCAGTGTGCCCAGGTGGCATGAAAGACCAATGGCATCCTGGGTTGTATCAGGCATAGTGTGGCCAACAGGAATAGGGATGTAGTTTTCCCCTGGTGAGTTTCCTTCAGCACTGGTGAGGCTTCATCTTGAGTACTGGGAGCAGTTCTGAGCCCCTCATTCAAGAAAAATGCTGAGGTTCTGGAGCAGGTCTAGAGGACAGCAAAGAGGCTGGTGAAGGGACTTAGAGGGAAAGTCTTATGAGGAGAAGCTGAGGGAGCTGGGGTTGTGTAGCCTGAAGAAGAGGAGACTCCAGACTTTATTACTCTCTAACTACCTGAAGGGAAGTTGCAGACGGATGGGGGTTGGGTTCTTCTCCTGGGCAGCTAGCACCAGGGTGAGAAGACAGGGCCTGAAGCTGTGCCAGGGCAGGTTTAGGTTGGATGTTAGGCAGCCCTTCCTCACAAAAATGAAGATCAGACATTGGAATGGACTTCCCAGAGAGCTGATGGAGTCCCCATCCCTGGAGGTGTTTAGGAAAAGACTGGATCTGGCACTTAGTGCCATGGTCTAGGTGATTGTGGTGATGTTAGGTCATAAGCTGGGCTTGATGATCTTAGAGGTCTTTTCCAGCTTCAATGATTCTACTATTCTGTGAACACGGCGATTTTTATGGCTTTTGTCATCTTTTGTTATTATTTTACAAACTGCAGTTATAGAAGTTTCAAATCACAGCCATTGCTTGCTGGTTTGTTTCTACTTATCAGACTCAAAGCCAAAAAGTAAAGTTAACATGTTTGACATACTCGATCCTGTGCAAGAGAAAAGCCTATAAGAGCTAGGGAGAAAACACTGAATGGAAAACTAAGGCAAGAGGGACGGGACGGGAAGGGAAGGGAAGGGAAGGGAAGGGAAGAAAGGGAAGA
>JAOXOE010000001.1:100412769-100438751 GCA_028565055.1 Phoeniculus purpureus | reverse complement strand
TGGAGATGTTTAAAACCCACCTGGATATGTTCCTGTGTGACTTGATCTAGGTGATCCTGCTCTGGCAGGGGGATTGGGATTGGACTACATGATCTGTGATTCTGTGACTCTGTGACTCTTTCTTCCAGGTACCAAGGAACTCACACAAACAAAAATGCTCGGTATTTGATACAGTAAATGGGTGATAATCAGGGATGTTAAAGACTCGGTTTAAACACACTAAGTAAAAAAAAAATTACAAAAGAAACATTTCCTCTGGTATCTTTCACTTATGGGTTTTTTTAATATTAAGATTAAAACAAAACAAAATTTAAAAAAACCCTTCAAAATTTAAATGACTACGATTTTTAAACTGGATGTGGTTGGATTGCCATCCCTGCCTGTGTTTAAAAGTCATATAGATAAGGAACTTAGGTTTAGAGGTGGGTTTGGTGGAGTTAGGTTAATTGTTGAACTCAATGGTCTGAAAGGAGTTTTACGACAAAATTATTCAATGATTCTATGATTCTTCCTTTAAATGCACCAAAATGCCAGCAAAAGGACACATGTTGCACTGATATAGCTCAACATAGAATCATAGAATGTTCTAGGCTGGAAGGGACCTCTAGAGGTCATCTAGTCCAACCTCCCTACATAGGGACAACTCTACCTAGATCAGGCAGCTCCGAGCCTCATCAAGCCTGACCTTAAATGACTCCAAGGATGGGGCCCCCATCACTGCCTCAGGCAGCCCATTCCAGGGATCAACCACCCTCACATTGAAGAACTTTTTTTCTAGTATCCAGCCTAAATCTATCCTATCCCAGCCTGAACCCAGTGCTCCTTGAACAATGCTTCAACACAAGCTGATCACAGATCTATACCAATCTAAATTAACTGATGGTGTGTCACACAATCTATTAGATGAAGATCTGCTGCTTCTTAAACAACGAGCTGGGCATTATACTGATTTAGAACATCCTTTCTTTCTCAAGAACTCCTTACCCTCTTATTTTTCGTGCCAGTTCCATTAATTCACTTTTGCATGTGCAGTCAGTGCCCAAATATATAGGCCAGGACAAACCATGGGTCAAACAGCAATGTTTTTGTAACACGAAAGCTCAGTCTGGCTCAAGAGTAAAGGCTTCTTACCACCTGCAATGAAACGTCCTGGCTCGCTAAGAAAACACCCGTTGTCTAAGGAAAACCTTTTTCTTGCAGCACAGCGAAATCTTGAGCAAGCACAGGAAACCCAAAGGCAAAGCAAGGAGGTCACAAAAAAAGTATTTGGGAGGAAAGATTGACGGTCTAATGTTTTTCAGTCTGGAAGAGACAAGAGTGTTAGGGAGGGTACCGCAGAAAAAAGCCCAACCCTTCCGTGCCATCCTGTGCATAGGGGAAAGAACAGAGCAAGAGTGGAGGGGGAATGTACTTCAGCTAGTAGGAAAAGCCTTCCAACCACAGGGATGTGTAAGGGCCGAAGACATCTGACTACCACCCAAAGGAACCTTGGTGGTGGGCAGACTAACTACAGGACAGACAGACATCACCCAGGAGCGATGGCAGAGGCACCACGGGCCAGGTCAGCCCCGTGCTTTGCGACTTCGCAGAAAGGCACACGTTCGGCTGTGGGGAACAAGAGCGTGCTCAGCTCCGAGGCAGAAACACATCTTTTAGAGGATTAAGAGATGATGTAGGAAGTTGAGACTGCAAGTTGCCGACAATGAATACCAGACGGCCGATGCACTGCTGCCAGCTCATCAAGGGCCTGACTCAGCAATCAGCTCTCCTTTCCATGACCACTGCGCCAAGGGTTTGCTGCTCCCACACTTCATCGTGCGCCTCCACAGCCAGAACAACCTTTTCTTCTTTCTGTTGTTTTTTTTTAACTGAGGGAGATCCTAAACCAGAGTCTCCTAAATTGGGAAGGCAAAAGATAAGCAGTGAGGGAACGAGAGAAAGGAGCACATGAATCCAGGACACCTCATGCTTCATGCCCAGCTACAGACACTCAGCACTCACACAGGCATCTGGGATCTGTAAAAACAGCTGCTCCCCCGTCTTCCTCCTCTCTCCTGCTACTGTGGAAACCCTTCTGTGGCAGCCACAAGCAAGGCTGGGGTACAGGAAATGGAGCCTGAGCTACTCTTCTGCCACACTCACTCACCCGGTACTCAGCAGAGCATCCCTCTCTACAGCTAGAGAAGGCAACGGGGGCAGCCCTTTGCCCCCTGCTTGCACGAGGAGAGGGAAGATGCCCAGTGTACAGGCAGGGTGTAAAGAGAAACAGGGAAAGGGCTTTAATGAATAGTAGTTTGCAATAGGTGGGGGGGAAAAAAAGGACTGGATGAGCAGGGAAACATGTTCAGTGGCACATGGGAAAACAGCAGAGAAATGAACTGAGGGTAGCACTTCGCAAATCCTGTGACTGTACAACCAATTTGTCTCCTCGCTTCCTGCCAGTGATGCCCAGGCTCTCAGTTTTCATTTTCCACCAGCCCACAGACATATTGCAAGTACTGCTAGGACCCATGGTCAGGAAGCAGCCCAGGGCATGGGTTTGTGTTGCCTCCATTGTGGAAACAGCCAGTGAACAAGCATTTTCCATGTTGCATACAAATTCTGATGCAAGTTTCTCCTCTGAGACAGAGAGACAAGAGTGCCACATATTGTCCTTTGAAAATAAACAAATTAAATTGATTTATTCCAGAATAATGAATTGGGCTGATCTCCGAGGTTTGAATCACAGGATCCAAGGTGCCCAGCAGAGCTGCCAGGGCACCCAAGGTGACAATGAATCCAGTGGTCTGCTGAGGGCTCCCAGGGAATGATTCTGAAACCGAACAGAAACCTGCCTGTAAATGCAGGGACACCTGTAGATTTCCTCAACACTCTTTTTGGTAGGAAAACAAGTGTTCACTCGTGCCACATGTTTAATCGGAGAGACCACTGGTGCTTTACTCCCATTCTCACCTGGCATATTGGCTGATTACTGTGATTTTAAATTGTTTATGATAAACTTTGATGTTCCACAGACAGCCTTTCAATCACTGTACCGTTAAACTATTAACATCCTCCTCTTCAGAAGCAATAATAGGGTTAAGGGTTTGCATGGCTCATTTATTAGAAAAATGTGTGCAAGTAACTCAAAGAGTTTTCAGTGAGTTCCTCTTTATGAGCTAGATTCAGTAAAGATTTTGTCTGGCTTCCAGGCTGCAATAGCTGTCCAAGGCAGCTCAGCTGCCCAAGCCTTGGTGCCTGCTTTGGGCTGATACTGCTTCTCATGACAGCAGAGCCTGAGGCCCTGCTCAGCCACCAAGCAGTAAAACTCAGCAGGTTTCCCTGAGAGTTTTATGCCCAGTGGGAGAACCACAAAGGTGATGCAGGGTAGGGTTATCTAAACCAAGGACTTGAGGAAGAAAACCACAGGATCCTCCTTGCCACTGTAACAAAGGCATCCACAGATTGGTCACACCAAGCATCAGAGAGCACTAAAGGCTATTTGAAAGGCTCCAGCTGTTTAAGGAACCAGATTTGTCTGAACTGCAGGTGACATGGCTGGGGAAGCTGTCTCACTGACCAGACCTCTGCATCTTCCACACAGGAAAGAGTCCTGCTCAGCAAGCCTTCCCAGTGACCTACCTGCAAGCAACAGAAAGAGGACTTCTTTCTCCCTATTTCTTCTCCAACAGATTTGTTCTTATTTTTAAACAAGGACTTTCTGGACAGACATAGTTCTTTCTTTTTGTTTTTCAGACTAGATGTATGCTTTCACTCTCCTCAAACTGGAACATTCTAGCGGTCATGAAGGTGTTGGGTTGAAGGTTGTATTTTATGATCTTAAAGTTCCTTTCCAACCTCAATGATTCTGTGATACTGTGACTCAAATTGGTGTTTAGAAGATGTTTTCAGTTATAGACTGACTATTTTTATTTATTTCTTCTATCAGGTTTAAGCAGGCTAAAAATAGATGTTCTATTTTGCCTTAAATAAACCATTTCAGGTTGACTACCCCCTCTTATTTACTTGAAGTGTGGAAAAAAAAGTAGGCTCTTGTGAAACAAAGAGAAATGTATAAAACACTTTCTGGCCCATTTTTCACACAGATGTTGTCAAAACTACTTCTACATGGATTAGCTCTTCCCACCTCTCCATCACACAACATACCCCATTTCAAGCACTCAAACAGAAGAAGTAAAAGCCATCTTAGAGTAAACAAAAGCTACCTGCTGTCTGCAAAACAAAGCACAGTAAAGCAGGAAGAAATATCTTTTTAATCTGAAACAGAAACTGCAAGCACTGAAACTTCAGCAGGCAGCCCTGCTCTCACAGCTGCTTGTATTGACTCTGCTTTCAATAAACCAAGCCATAAATACAGAGCGAAAGCCTTTGGCAAACCATGCCCCTATGAAGCCAACACAACGTGAGTAAGATGGGCAGTCATCTCCCTGGTATATTGGTGTAGCTTTGCGAGAGTCAGAGATGACACAACACGAGTGGCAGCAGCTGAGACCCAGGGCTCTGAACCTTGGGGGCAAATATTTAGTGACCACCATTCTTCAAAAATCTTGCTCTTTTTGCAGTGAGGCAGCCTCTAGCGGTATTTGCTCATGGGTAATCACCAAGATGCTACATCTGATGGACTTCGGATTTTTAGCTCCTCAATGTGTGTTTCACATGCTTTGAGGAAACAAAACAGGTTAAAATGCAATTCTGTTGTTTTTCCTGATGTCAGACAAATTGCTGCTTACAGCAGAGATACCTCAAACAAGACACGCTTCCAAGGACTACGTTCAGCACTGCACATAGAATCATAGAATCATTCGGGTTGGAAAAGACCTTTGAGATCATCAAGTCCAACCAATCACCCCACTCTACCAAGTTCACCACTAGACCATATCTTTAAACACCACATCTAAATGACCTTTAAACACATTCAGGGATGGTAACTCAACCACGTCCCATGGCAGCCTGTTCCAAGCCTGACTACTATTTCAGTAAAACAATCTTTCCTAATGTCCAGCCTAAACCTCTCCTGCTGCAGCTTGAGGCCATTCCCTCTTGTTCTATCACGTTACCTGTGAGAATAGACCAGCATCGACCTCTCTACGATGTCCCTTCAGGTAGTTGTAGAGGGTGATGAGGTCTCCCTTCAGCTTCCACGGGGAGATTTCCAGAAGAAAGCCTTTTGTGACCCAGCCGTGGCGGTGGTGGGTGGTGGAGCTGCCGCCTGCCTGTTTGAGCTGCCGCCAACACAGCCCTGGGTCGTGTCGACTGAGGTAGCGGTGGCAGCTCCCGCAGCCACCGCCAGACAGCCTGCACCACTGTGGTGGCAAACACGTGTTTGCGATGCTGAGCCAGATGGACGTCAGGAGTAGAGGAGTGGCCGCAAACCGATCGGCAGGCAGGCCAGTGCCTGGAGGCATCAAGAGTGGTGAGTGACAGCCTCCTGGTTTGCCGTGCTGCCTGTAGCCATGGGGAAAAGAGCCCCCAGGGCCCAGGGAAGGGGTTGCTGCTGTTGTAGCCCCAGCTGCCAGCCCCATCGTGGCTATGGCACAGCTGCAACTGAGAAACTGGGAAATGCTTACTGAGCAAGAGGAAGATGCCCAAGGGGCATCTGATGTTTTCCTTCGTTGCTTGGCTGGACTGTGTTGCTCCTTTGGGAGAAGCCAAAGGGACTTGTGATTCTACTGTGTATGCCAAAGGAGCCGAAAGAACATGTGATCCTGAAACTCTCGGCAAATTGCTGAGACACTGGGGGTGAAGTGTGTGTTGTTGCACCTGTGTGCCCACTGCCATGTGAAGGTATGTTCAACCATTCTGGCCCATTTGCCAGCCAGATTGCAGGCCACATCATGTGGTGCCCACGTGGATGTCCAACCTCACCAACAAGCGGAAAAAGAGGGAGAGTAGATGGTTTGGAGCCACTGAGCCCAGCAGAACCCAGGTGGAAGCCTCTACCCCAGGGGATGGTCCTAGTCATCTGGTTGTCTGCAGCGTATGCCCCTCCACTCAGGAGCTTCTGTCTGATGCCAAAGACCACTACATTGATCTCTCCCACCTTCTCAGAACACGATGGTGCTGTGAAACAGTTTCTGTTTGTTTGTTTACTTGTTTGGGGGTTTTTTTCTTTCTTTCTGTTGGATGTGGCTACAATAAAATCTTTCCTTTTCCCCAAAGTTGCTTCAGTGCCTGGTAAATCCCACCCGAGAGCTGGCTGTTGCACTGAAGAGTGCAAGCATCAACCAAAAGGACCAATCAAGGCCTTTCAACCCATGACAGGTACAAAGTCATCTGCACACAAGGATTAACTGAATACCCTGAAACTCTTCTGTCTGGAAAACAGAAGACCAGGGAGAGGAGGGAAGGGTTTAAAACCATCAAAAATCAAGTAATCATAGGATCATAGGATCATAGGATGTTAGGGGTTGGAAGGGACCCAAGAGATCATCGAGTCCAACCCCCCTGCCGGAGCAGGACAAAACTATCTAACACAGATCACAATCAGTAGTAGGGTGAGTAGGAAATGCCCATTCACTGCCTATTCCAGTGACACTGTGGGGCTTGCAGCTTGTAGGTTGATCAAAAACGTTGAAAGAGGGTGTTTTTGCACAGGTGTGCTCTTAAACCTTGGTTGCTAGGAGTGTACATGAGCTCACGGGGAGACTGGACAAGTGAAAATCCACCGAAGTTGGCTCAGTGTACTACAGCTGCTTCTGCCTCTGGAAGTCCCCAGGCTGTGAATGGTTGAATGCTGGGAAAGCATTTGAGAAGGGAGCATATTCACTTGGACCCTCACCATAACATTCATCCACTGGTGACAAAACTACCAGACTAGACAGACTTTTAGTCTGGTCCAGCATGAGGATTCCTCCCGCAGAATCATGCTTTCCCTTTTTTCCCAAAACTTCAGATTCTTTTCATTAGTATAACAGGTGCACACAACAAAGTCCTTCACCTTTTTCCCAGGCTATGGCAGGGCATCCCAAGACCCAATCCACTCCGTTTGGGATCAAGCCGTGTTTTTGTGCTCTGTTCTGCTCTCCAAAGGGTGATGCCACCCAACTCCTCTGCCATAGATGTTGGATTACTCTGGACTAGTGTGCCAAGAGCTACCTCAAGACATGGCATTTACAGAGAAGCCCTCACAGGGAGTGGGAGGAAAGGTAGCACTAAGGTGGAAGGGCAAGGATAGACCCAGAGAGAAGGGATTCCTGCATCAGTGCCTCTGGGCACTGGCCAACATATACAGCTGTAACTATTTTGTGGACACTCAGCACTTTTCATGCTGGTTGTTAAGGGCAACCTAGGATAGGGATAACCCAGTGGTGCCTGAGTCAGCTCAGAAGGCATCATCAGAGCCCTCACAGTAGGCTCAGGCAGCCAAGTCTTTGTCGGGCCATCCTAAGGTTCTCAGCTAGGAGAAATAGGTCAGCCACAGGCAGAGCTGGATGATCACAATGTAGTTTGGGAAAGATCAGTAGTTTGAGATAAACTGATGCATTTCCTTTTGGGTCAGCCCAAACCATTACATGTGACCCAGTATGAAATTTTTACTATAATTTTGGAAACAAAGGCCTTTTCCCTATGTTCTGATTCAGTAAAAGGTCTTGCTTTGAAAATGCTCATGGCACAAGTGCGTTTCCCAAACATATCTTCTCAACTTCTACACTCAAAGATTGTTCTCTGAATTCAGCACATTTATGTATTAGCTTCCCACCTAAAAACAATAAAATAGCCACTAAACTGATCTCACCTTGGGGTCTCAGCATATCTCTTGCAACCAGACTGCAACACGGTGATGATAATGCACATAGGCACAACGACAATTCAATGACCCGGTGTTGGGGACAGATCTGATCTGAGACTATTGATATTTAACGTCACTCAAACCAAAGGTAGAAGCTGCACAGCTAGTGGGGTACAGGCAATGCCATGCGGCACCTACTTATACCTTTGCACCATTCACTCCTAGGTGCCAACGCTCCTGAGGGGTTAGTGGTACTTTGAGACTTTTGTCCAAAATCTGATAGGAAATAGGGGCTTAGCGAAGGCAAAACACACTGTCCGACCTTCCACAGCATCTCTGCTTCTCGTCACCGTGCGCATTCGCTCTTTCATGCTCCTCCTCACATCTCTGGAAGACTCTGATGTTCACCTATGCATATTCACAGCTACACACTAGTTTCACTAAATAATCCTCTAAAGTCTGTTTTGTCCAGATTAATTTAGTTTAACTGAGTCAACTTTATTCAGGCCAGTGCTGTATCACTGTATTCATTCTTTTACAAGGAGATCCAAAGGCTCTTGAGTCACTCAGACATCCCGAGACATCTTGGAAAAAGCTGAGTTTATGTTTGAAACAAACACACTAAGTAGCTTGCCAAAACATTATGCCCACTGTTAGAGACGTGTCTTACCTTAGGACTGTACAACACAGGACTGTAGGGTCACAGGAGAGGACCACAGGTACCTTGAAGCAAACTCACACAGGTCCCATAAAAAGCCTGCGCCCCATTCCCATGGAAAGAGCCCGTTGCAGCCCCTGTGGCAGAAACCTTGTCTATAGTCGTAACACTTTCATCCTCCCCAGAGACCCAGCTTTAATACTTCTTGTTTTTACAAAACTGCTCGCCACAGTAGCTTACTCTGCAAGTGCACCTCATCACAGTCAGCTAATTCATCATTTCTGTTGGTCTTGTTAATCTCCCCCTCCCCTTCCACAGATAAACCATGTTTAATGGCTGTGTTAAGTAACAAGCAGCATGCCAAAGTATATCTTGCATACTTCAGAAGGGTAATGCCCTACCAGATTTATCCGGGTGTTTAAATCCCATTTGGAAAAAGTTCTCCTGGTTATTGACCTACCAAATGCAATTTTCATAGTAATTTGAAATTAATACGAAGGGAAAGAGAAAAAGGAATGAAAATCTAGAATTATTACATGTTTTTTCAGCGTTTGTCTGACAGGTTAATATTTTTATTTAAAATTCACATGATAGGACTTTCATCAGGTGCAAGTCTGCATGTCAAAGTATTTGCCCCCTAAACATTGTTCTTGAATTCCCAATCCCAGACATCAGCAGCCCACACAGAGACTTCAGCTCACACTTGGCAGGGGCCACACCAAACCCACCTCCCATTCTATCTGCTGTTTGCTGAGCAGAGGTGATGGTTTCCTGTTCCAGACCGCATGTCAGGTGTTGTCCCTGCTTGTGTTCCTGCACTGCCAGGGTCTGCAGCCCCACAGCCCACACTGCATGGGCAGACACACAATGTCTGGTCCTCACCAAACCCTCACTGTGCCTGCCCAGCTTGCCCAAACGCTGCAGAACCTCCATTTTCCACTTCTTTGTTTATTTTTTAAAGCTGAGACTTTGACTGTCTAGGTAGCAATAATTTTCCAGCCATCAAAGAGGCGTGAGGAGTGTGGTGTGTGTTTCTGCCACAGCCCCAAATCACAACTGAGAGGTCTGAATAACCCCTTTCATTAGCCCCATCAGAACATCAAAGCCAGTCTCAAATGCTAGCCTCTCATGGTCTCAGCTAAACGTGGGTGTTTTTCTGATAATCATTTTTCAAGCAGGGTGGGATGACAGCAGAAGCCAGCCATGGTGAGCAGGTGGATCTGCCTATGCCTTTCACTTAAAGAAAGCTCACCTAAAACACAGGATAGGCAAACCTGAGGTTCATTCCTTGTGGCAAACCCACAGCCAGAAGGAGAAACTGCGGAAAGATTGTCCCAGAACATCAGTAACAGTTAGAACCTAACATTCTCATAATCTCCTCCCTTTCTTCAGCTGAGGTCTTCACAGGTTTATGTCTTTTCAAATGCACCAGAATGGAAGCTCTCCAATTGGAAGGACAGTGGAGGGAGCACTGAAAATTATCAGCACAGGACAATTTGACATGAAAACCTAATTAACCAAATTTAAACAAAAATTACTTTGGATTCATATTCAGCACTGCCTGTCTGGCCACTGCCATCCTTACTGCTGTCTACTTCTGCCTCCCTCAGATGAGCACATCACAGTACTGTGGGCATATCACTTCACTGACCCGTTTTCAGAGGGGCTGTTTATATTTCCATTAAAGAAGATTTCTCTACGAGCCACAAGACTATCTGTCTCTTGACATTCAATATGGCCTTTGCATGCTAGTCTTACATGCTTTCATGGAACAGCTATTTTGCTCTGCATGCAGACATTTAAAACCCACCTATCACATGCTTCAAACATGACTAAATGAGTGTGTGGTGTCTCGAAAACACAGTCTGAAGAGAACTGTTGATGTAGAGACGATTGTGCTGTCTTCCCGTAAGACAGAAAAAACAAGGAACTGAACTTTTCTCAATCAGGCTTTTCTTCGTAGCACTGCAGCATGTAGTGGTGTAAATTTTTGCCATGGTTTGGAAGGCTGCAGGCTCCCAATGCTGTATGTATGAGAGCCAGAGCCTCCAGCAGGCTACTGCTGTGGCTACCCTGGCAAGCCACCCACAATTCACCACCTGCGATGCACCACCAGTCCCTCAAATGAGCCACGAATCAAGTGAGTGAGTTTGTTTTTCATCCCAGAGATTCAGCAGAGACTTGCACCTTGTGTAGAACACACTAACAATGACGAGCAGCCGCGATGTCTGCAGTCAGTGCCGTTTTCAAAGAGGAGTTACCTGCCGCAGACTGGAGCAGTCACTGCGATCTGGTGGCTGATCTCATCACCCTGCTGTGAATCTAGTGTAATTCAGGCATTCATGGCAGGTGCTTTGGACTTGCACCAGTGTCACTGTGATCAAACTCTGCCTCTCCGCCTGTTTTAAGGAGAATGTTTAGAAAAATATGCCAAAAATCTCTTGTTTGCTGGTACAGGCACTGGCTAAGTGCAGGTCCTCGGTTATTAGAAACCTCTCACCATCTGCTCATTCTTGTTTCAAATATTATCATCAGCTCTGCAAAGCGTAGTGTCCTGTAGCATTGGGTGCTCCAGGGGGCACAGTGGGACCAAGTAACACGATGAGCACGCTGTCACTGTGGGCAGAAAATGCTGGGTCACTGCTCAGCCTGGACGTTTGTCTGGGATGGCTCGCGAGGATCCTGGCAGGACTGGAGGGAAAGGCAGAGCCCACATAACCCGTACTCGTCTGATTTCATGTAAGAAGCTCATGAACAAATGCTCCACGTAGGAGGACTGTCCTGACTACGACTGTGGGCTTGGGGGTTTGACTGCCTGAGGAGAAAAGTGACACTTTCCTCAAGGCCTTAGAATACTTCTGGGGGGTAGCCAGACTGGATTGGGCTTTTTTGAGTTAGAATTAAAACTGCATCATCTGACAGGTGGTGGAGATTCGAGCTTGGCAGAACAGCACAGAGTGGGCATTGTCCATCCTCACCTTGCAGATCACAATAAACACCCCTTCGCTTGTATCTCCTGATACCGAGCTCCAGAGACTGAGAGCAGACTTCCTAGTGTGTGTTCACTGCTTGACCGTGTAACTGAGTGAGTGCAGATACAAGTTAGAGGAAGGAAAATAAAAGCTGTTATGTTTGCATTCAGATACTTTCTGGAGAGCTAATTAGTCTTGTTTCTGGCAAACTCACATGGGAGGGATAAACCCATCAGCCAAACTGACTTGCCATTTCCCTGGAGAACTTCAGTGCGCTAAAGAAAAACCCGTATTAGCGTGTGATGTTGACACCAAGACAGTCCCATGCTTTCTTTTCACATATCACCGTATTGGCTGTTCTTTGGATGAATTCAACAATGTCTCCACCTTTCTGAAGACCAGGCTCCTGTAACAGTTGTAGTCCTACATCCTCAGGGTGCTTTACCCGCTTTGGAGTATCAGAAGCCATCATCATTCGGAATTAGTCTGGGCATCTTGCCATAATTAGGGCCCTAATTAGAGCTTCTGCAGGAGCAGAAGCCTTCAGGAAGCCTGGTGCCTCCCAGGGTGCAGTCCCAGGGCAGAATAAGTGATGTGAGCAGGGGCAGCAGAAGGCTGAGGTCCAGGACAGCAGACACAACTTGAATACCATGAGGTTGGGAAATAATGTGATAGATAACACCAAGCAGCAGCTCATTCCACTAAAGAGTAATAAAAATGTTTGCTATGAAGTGGAAGATCCTCAGTAGTGAAGCACCAAGAAGAACAAGAATTTGAGTGTGCCACCAACTCCCAGAATAAAGACGCTCCAAGGACACAAGAGACCTTTATGCCACTGGCACGCCTCAAAGGAGCCACAAAGGTTTAGTAACATGTCACTAGAGCAGCTCTTGAGCAGTCTTACTTAACAGAGTTGGGCAACTGGGAAGAAATCTGGCAGGTTAGCAATAAACCTGCAACTAAGATGCCCAGTTGAATAAAAGAAAGTAAAGCAAGCGAGTAAGCGCTGTAAATACCAAAAGGGGTGGGAGTGCCGACCGACCTGAGGATAGAGAAAAGACTGACATGACATGTAGACAGAAATAGGTGAAGCCAGATAGCGTGTCTAAGCCTAATCCTTTCATAAAAGAGCATCATAAAAGGTCTTAGAGGAAGGGTGGCAAAAGATTTCCATCGAAACTTTTCTGCTGAAAGCTAAAAACATACTTTTATGATTAGTCTGTCTAATTTACTTTGTTTTTTCTATCCACAGCAGCTGCTTTCCATGAAAATTTTCAACATTTTGTGGAAACACCAAAAAAACCCCACCCTCTGTTTATGGCAACTGAACGTTTTCAGACAAAAAAGAGAATTACCATTTTTGGTGAGCATTAAAGAGTGGCCTGTAGTTTTGAGAGGTGACTAATCCCTTTGCTGCCAAAGACTGAATATTTTTTGGTTTCCCAATAAAAAGTCCCAGTTTTCCTCTGTGTGAGAGGGGGACTTTCCAAACCAGCAGCACTTTACACGTCAAAAGGGAAAAATCAAACTCAATTCTGGCTTTAAGGGATGGCCAGCACTGAACTCTTTGCAAAGAAAGAGTGTTGATGGCCAGTCAAAGAGCAAACCTAAGCAGACAACCAGCATAAAGGGCAGGCTACAAACAGAAATGGAAAGAATCAGGAAAAGCAGTGGTTTGGTGGCTTGACCCTGACTGGATGCCAGGTGCCCACCCAAGCTGCCCTGTCACATTCTTCCTCAGCTGGACAGGGGAGAGGAAGTATGATGACAGGGACATCACTCACCAATCGCCAGCACAGGCAGAACAGGCTCAACTTGGAGAAATTAGTGTAATTTATTACCAATGAAATGGGAGTAGGATAATGAAAAATGAAAGAAGCCTTAAAACACCTTCCACCCACCTACCATTTCTTCCCAGGCTTACCTTTGCTCCTGATTTTCTCTGCCTCCTCCCTGCCAATAACACATGGGGGTGGGAATAGGAGTTACCATGGTTTGCGTTGCTCCTTCCTCCTCAGCTGGAGCACTCCTCAGACTCTTGTCCTGCTCCACTGTTGGGTCTTTACCACAGAAGTCAGTCCTCCACAAAGTTCTCCAAAGTGAGACACTCCACAGGTCACAGTTCTTCACAAACTATCCTGGTGTGGGTCCCTTCCACAGTGTCCAATCCTTCATGAAAAGACTGTTCCAGCATAGGTCCCCTGCACGATTACAAATTCTGAGAGTAAACCTGCTCCAGCATGGTCTCTCTATGGGTCCTGCCAGAAGCCTTCTCCAGTACAGGCTTTCCATGGATCCACAGCCTCCCTCAGGCTCTGGTGTGGGGTCTTCCATGGGCTGCAGGTGGATATCTGCTCCACTGTTAACCTCCATGGGCTGCAGGGGAATCTTTGTGCTGGGATCTGGAGCACCTCCTCCCCCTCCTTCTTCATGGGCCTTGGCGTCTGCAGAGTTACTTCTTTCACATGTTCTTACCTCTCTCCAGCTGCTGTTGCACAGGACTTTCCCCCCTCTTCTTAAATATGTTATCACGGAGGTGCTACAACTGCATCTTGCTGATGGGCTCAGCTGTGGCCGTCAGTGGGTCCATCTTGGAGCCGCTGGCATTGACTCTATAGGACATGGGGGAATCTTCTATCAGCTTCACACAGAGGCTACCCCTGTAACTCCCCTGCTAGCAAAATCTTGTCGTGCAAGCCCTATAAAATCAGCGCAGAAGTTATTAGGTGAGGAGACGGTGAGATAACTGGAACACAGTTCCATGGTTTTGTTGTGGAAAATGTCACTTGGACTATTTTTGGAGCTCAAGGAAGTGGTTTGTAACTGAGCATCTGAAGACTTGGAGACAAGTAGTCACGGTGTGGAATACTTGGTAGTCAGTGTCTCTGGGTGCCTCAATACCCTTGGTTGCTTTGCAATGAGAAATGAGTGGTACTTCTTCTGTCATCTGCCTTTGCCAGGGCAGACACTGTCAGGCCAGAAAAGTTTGTTTATCCTAGTCAAGTATCGTTCAGTAAAATAACTACATTATTAAAAGGAGTTAAACCAAAATCTAAAGCCCTAGCATTTATTTCAGGAGTCATGCATGGTGGTGTATATTAAATATGGTTATTTAAGGTAACTGTTCTGTTGGACCAGAGCCAGCCCTTGTATTCTTAGTAGTAAAATATTTCATCTCGTTTCGCTTCTGGGTTTTGATCTTGCAGCAGGTATCACCAGAAGATGGCAGGGTAAGCCAAAGCAGCTGTAAATGTCATCATGCATTAGTGTAGGACCTGGAGTTAATTTAAACCTATTTATTTGTGTGATTCTCTTGCTTTCCTAGCACCTTACTTTACAAATGCAGTAGTAGCCTGCAGTAGATTTTCCTCATGAAACTTCAGGTTTAAATATGGTGCTGCAAATGATTCCCAGCTGAAATGACTGTAAAGTCCAAGTAACCAAAACTTCTGCAGGAGGTGAAAACAATTCATCGCGGGTCCCCTGCACCCTCTGAAAACTTCACCAAGCCTGAAGAGAGTTTAAACACAACAACACTTTCAGGGTGATTCAAACATTAAAGCTGCTCTGGTATCGGAGCTGTGGCAGAGCAGAAAAAGTAGGAAGAAAATGGAAAGAAAAAGACATTAAGTGTTTGCAGTTCTGTATGACCATGTTAGAGAGGAGGAAGAGAGGGAGGTATCCCCCCTGCAAAAGCAAAGAACAGATTACACATTAGTTAAAACCCATCAAAGTTCACTTCTGAATCAAACAGGTCCTGGGTCCTGGTGGTGAAGTTTCACAACATGAACTCAAGGAGGAGATAACATGGCAGCAAGGGCATCCTCAGAGATCACTCACCTCAGCAATGTGGGTATCACATCTTTGGTGTCAAAGGCATTTTAAAGAGGGAGAAAGCAACCAGACTCCTCACGACAGACAGTATAGGAGTGTCAATGACTGACTCACAGAAGAGGAGCAAGACAGATTTCTGGAGCAAGACAGATAAAAATATGCCTGAGAAAAGGGAAACCTAACTTTCAGTCTGTTTCTCCTTCAAAATCCTTTTCAGATGGATTCAGATGGATATGATGGCCACTGAAGGATGTATTTCGATGAGAGTAGAAGCTCCAGATAAGGACAAGGCAAGGTGCACTTGTATGCTGTGCTTGGATTCAGGAGTGTGGCATCACAGCACACTCACAACACCTTTCTTTTCAGACTTGGTGCTCTGCCTACTAGAAGCCAAAGAGAGCCACAGAAGATAATGACAGATGATGAAGGTTAAGAACCAGTAGGCATGAAGGGACAAGAGGAAAGCGTGGAGGACATACATGCCTCCGTCTAGGATTAATGCAATTCCTTGATTTCCTATGGGTCAGTCCCATTTACTTTCAAGAGGCTCTTCTAATTAGTTACTTCTGGTTCCGATTCTCGTTCATAAAGTACTATGGTCTTTTCATTAAGACTGTTCACAAATTTAACTTTCCTCAGTGAAATCCATGTCAGGCTGGAATGTGGCTGCAGGTTAAGTTCAACCTCACAAAACAAGCATTGCTCGTTTCTAGTCCCAGTGTAGGGTGTGGAAAACATTTAGTCCCTTCCGTTGGTTTGCTGCTTAAAGAAAACTAAAAGACACTCATGTAAACTGTGAATTACAGAATCTTGATCTTTAAGTTAAATAATTCTTATTCACTAGCTTGAATTTTCAGACCCTTTTCCTTAAAGAGCAGGATATATTTAAAAGCCTACTTCTGAACTCATTAAGGCCAGTATAAGTAAGGAGTGACTGCTCATGCTAATGGAAACACACTAGTGTATAAATTAGCTAAGCCAGATTTATTTTCACTTAAACTGGTTTTTGATGTATTGCATCTAGTTCCACTTCTTCCTCACAGTTGCATTGCAAGGGGTGTTGCTGTGTGTTGCACACTTGCACAATGAGTAAGACTATTAAGTAAACAGGGATGCAACAAAAATATGAAGTTTCAGAATATTCAGGAAATCATCATTTCCTGGAGCTGAATAAACATTTTAGAAAAAACTCACACAGCAGGAAATGGAGCTATCTGAAGTGGCCAGTAGTTTCAGAGGATGTGGAAAGGGGTTTGTTCAGAGGCGTTAAATAAACAGAGCAAAATGCCTTGGGAAATACTTCCCTTTATTTGCTTTCTTGGCTAACAATGTTCATTTTACATTCAGCCCTCAGCACAAGAAACACAAACAGGCCCCACGCAAGATTACCAAGCTGAGTGTAAAACGATACGCAGCCTTCCTGGTCCTGCAGCCATCCTGAAGTGCGAGCTGGGGGAGATCGTACTGCCCTGCTCAACTCCTGACCATGCTACTTCTGCATAGCAGGCATTTGATGAGTAAAATATTACCAAATTAACCATTTCACTTCACTCAGTCTTAATAGATCCACTCAGCCCTTGGACAAGCACTAACTGACCTCCAAGTAACAGTAAACCACGCAACCATATGTTGGTAGAGAAACCTGTTATGTCAAAACCTGCAAACTGGGAGAAGACAATAAACCTGAAGGCTGAACATCCAAGTGGCACAAATCACGTTGCTCATGTTGACGTATTTTCCGTCTTAATACGCCTGTGGAGGTGACAGAGGGTTTCTTGAAATCTGTACTGGAGTGTCGCAGACTATGAGGACCACACCACAGTTTTCAGCTCTATCAATACCTGGAGAAAACAGGTTTTTCAGTCCAGACCCTTGAGTCAGAGTCAGATACAGAACAGTGAGAACAGACTATAAAGTTTCATTGTCTTTTTCCCCCACTGTTCTCTCTCCTCACCTTGGACTGTTCTGAGATCTCATACACCCCATGAGACCTTAGAGACAAACGGTCTTGAACCCTCTGTGTGGCCTTGACCTGGTCACCACGAGCAGTTTTCTACATGCTGCCTTTCCTATGCCCCAGTAAAGCCAGTAGGTTAAGCAGAATTAGACCGATAATGTATGACACGCTGGGGAGCAAATATGTGTTCACAAGTTTATGTACATAAACAGCTTAACTAAATTAATCCTTGTTTTCCATAAGCCTCGTCTGCTGATGTGTGAGATTAGGGCTGGAATCTCTTTACGCTTGTGGAGCGTGTGAGGACTTCTGGGGCAGGAGCTGAGAACCGACAGAGCTTTCTTCTCAAGGGATTTATTGGAATTGGCATTTATGGAGCTTCAGGAGAAGGGACAAAAGTGGAGATACGGAATAAAAAACAGAAGGCTCATGAGAAGTCAAGAGGAGGGGTAGAGAGAACAGAGGAGGCAGTAGAGAAGCACTTTGAGGGAAGGGCTGATGGGCAAAGGAAAACATGAAGAAACATTACAGCAAAAGAAGCCAGGAAAGATGCATTAGGAACTTTGAGAAAAAGCAGAAGTGAGATGTTGAAGGTTGACAGAAGGCGGACCAAGAAGAAAACAAGGGGAAAAACATTCCAGCAGGTCTGACAACAGAGCTCTTGATGAGGCTTCACGCTCTTCAAACAAGAAGTATGGGCCTCTCCCCAGTGAAACTGGGCTTCCACTGCCAGCCAAATTGTTTCCACAGCTGAGACTGCAGTGCCAGCGAAAGTCTGCAGTCGGCCCCTCCAGGTGCTCTGTGATACAGGCAGCATCAGACTCAACCCATCAGAGCTATGGGAATAAATCTGAGGGCCAGGAAGAAGCACTTGGGCCCCTGCTTGGCTGCCGTTGTGCAGAAACAAGAATGTAAGTAGCCAAAACCCCACACATTTAAGGCATAACTCACCAAAAATAAGAAACAGACCTTTTGACAGCAGATACGCTAACAAATCAAGTTCAGAGGTTTTAAGAACCAGCTATGCTGCAGGAGGGACAGGGACTCTGAAAGCTGCTGCAGAAGTCTGATATACCGGTTTGCAGTAATTCCATCTATTTCAATTTTTAAATTGCACTTATGCTGGTAAACTCTCCCATCTGAGGTTTTTATTAATATCATATGAGCTACAGTCTGCAGAGATGCAAAGTCTCTCAAGTTTTCTTGACTATGCAGTTAGTCTCTGGCATCCCCATGAAGACCAATGTGACTTCTCTGGTGGGCTCCCAAGCTTGGCAGGCAAGTGCACTGGTGGTGGTTGCTGCACCACCACCACCAAGCTGCATCCCAGATGCTCAGCAGAGCCGAGGGCACAGTGTTGAGCTCTGTTTGTTCCACAACTAGCTGTGCTGACCTTTGGAAGTTTACTAGTCCAGTGCAAGTAGGGGTATGAAACAGTGATCTGATGAGAAACAGAGAGATATCACTATGCAGACCTGTTCTTTCAAACGTAGCTCCAAGGTAGGGAGTGCGTTACACAGCAAGGGCAGATGAGATTTTCTATTTAAAAAACCCAGTAACCCCCACACTGTTGAACATCTCCTCACAGATCTGTAGCTTAGATCTTAGGAAGAAAGTCCTTACTATGAAGGTGGTGAGGCATTGTCACAGGTTGTCCAGAGATGCTGTGGATGCCTCCTCCCTGGAAGTGTTCAAGGCCAAGCTGGATGAGGCTTTGTGCAGTCTGGTCTAGTAAGAGGTGTAACTGCCCATGGCAGGTGTGTTGGAACTTTAGAAGTCTCTTTCAACCTAAACCATTCTGTGATTCTATGATAAGACCAGGCTGGAAAGTGCCTTATGGGGCACCACAACCGACTTGCTGCTGTTGCAAGCAACTGCGTCATAGAGTGTTTTTCATAATCACTAACTGACTTACGTTTGTGAGGGTGTCAGTGTTGTATTACAGCTATGTCAAACACCCATCTTCTTATCGCTGCCACACAGAGGGTTCTGTGAAACAATCCAGTTCCTGGTCTAGAAAAGGAACCGTGTGGTGCTCATGCAGCACTGGCCCGTGTTTGGTCTTAAGTCTTAACAGCACTTAACTCTTCACTACATACATGTATATGAACTCACAATTAAATTCTGATACCATTTACAGTTCTGGGAGTGCTCCACACTAGAAAAACTGAACCAAAGCCTTGTTCTGTTGGATGAATATAATTTTTAAGATAATCACCTGCATTCCCAGGGGACTTCCCACAATCAACAGCTGAATGACTCTGGGCTCTCGTACAGTGCTCAGCATGTGACTTGCCGGATCCCTGCCAACGTGTTTCATGGGTTGAGACTGGGACATATAGAAGCTCCCCTCGAAAGGAGGTGGTGTTTTCCCCAGGGCCCTCCAGCACTCCTTGTGATGCTTATGCTGTCCTCCCTCTGCCTGGGCTGGGATCCCCTTCAGCAGTGAGAGAAAAGTCACAGGGAACTGTTCTCAGCATTTGCCCTATTTTGAATTCACTGGCGTTGCAAACTCCCCCAGGAAAATACCCTTCTGCAGTTATGTTAACCCTACAACAAAGATCAATGTCTGTGGCATCACTCAGAAGGAGTAAATTTAAGCAAGCAACTGGGCATTTTGAGAGAACCACCAGCAGGGCTGAGGCTCTAAGCAAATTCATCTTGTACTTTCTCAGCCATCCCTTGAAATCTAGATTACGAGCTCCTCCCAGGAGTAGCCATGAATTCAAATGGCTTCAAAGTCAACTTCCTAGCACGCCTGAGGATGGTGCAAATCAAGCATGGGTAACTAAATGCCCTTTACTTGCTTTCAAGTCTACCTGAATGCAGAATGCAAAGTCAGCCAAGACACCTGCACGACACTGTGATTTTTGGGTCCTTTAGCCACTTTGTGCTCGCAGCCCATCGGTGCTGACGGTAGCTCAGTCCCCTGGGTACTGAGGAATGGTTCGCTGCTACTGTCCAATGGAGGAGGTGAGAAAGCTCCCTCTTTGAAAGTCCAAACTGCAGGTAATGCAAAAAGCAGCAACCTGTCTCCTGGGAAACTCAAATCCCCTTTAAAGGGAATAAAAGAAAATCTGCCACGGACTACCAAACAAATTAAATGCCTCTTGGGAAGAAGACAGCGTATTTCTTTTGGTAAATGATTAGTCACCAAAAAACCTGTGTTATTTCATGTTTGCTGGTGGCTTTCTGAAGTCTGACCCAATTCAATAAACACTTTTCACCAAATTAAATGAAAACTGGGGTTTTTTTGACAGTCAGAAGCAGTTTGTTTAGACACTTTCTGAATACAAGCCCTGCATGTTTTTGAAATATTTAACTTTCTGGATACTTATAATAAAATCCATGTCAATAAAGGTAGTTGGGTAGCAGTTAGCCTTCCACTCAACAGCACAGAATTAATGCCCTCAGCTGAAAAAACAAAACATGCAGGTTTGATTTCTGTCTTTGGCTTGAGGAGCTGAACCCATGTCCCTGAAAGTTGTACTGGTCATCAATGATTGCGTGTTTCTTCCTTCAGGAGTCCCAGCAGACAGTGTCATGTTTTCTGTAATCTAAATGTTCTTGCTTAGATTGAAAGACCTGACTTGAACCAGAGATTCGTCTACCTCTTTGGAGGACAGTAGCCATTCAACCAGTTATTGGTTCCTTCAAGTTTTTCCAAGTACTCAGATCCTGCCAAGGTATGAGGCTGAGGATGCTCCAATGAGAAGAAGAGCACTGCCAGAAGGTGAGGACAACCAAAACACAGGAGGAGGGAGTCCCAGGCAGGGACGGAGCTGGAAGAACTGCTTGCATCATCACACCCCACATTCCCTCACAACTTGAGCAGAAGAACAGCTAGGGGATCCTTTCAAGTCAAAGAGATGTCCAGGCTGTTGCCAAGTCTATGAATCCAGGATTTATTTTTCTTGGCTTTTACTTCAGAACTCCAAGAGGAAAACTTTATGTGACTTTTTGCCCCAAAGTTTTGCTTTGTTTTTTTTAACTTCTTTTCACTTTGGCAAGGAAAAATTCCTAATGTTGGGAGAGTAGAACACAGTCTGCCTTTTAAATCACTTATTTAAATTACTTTTCAGATCAGCCAACAAACCTATTACTTGCTTATTTACACAACCCAGCCTCAGTCCCCTCATTTCTCCCATTTTCATTTTATTTAGATGCTGTCTGGATGAGACAAGCTGGTTGCGTTCAAACTATCCCAGGCTTCAATCTCGCATCTTCTACCTAGCTGCGTACCCTTGGCAGGGTCCACATCAATGAGCTGCAGTCACTGAAGTATCTGAGGAGACTGGTTGTCTTTTCACTTTTGATAAAGCAGCGCGGACGCCTAACTGGTCCCCCCATTCCTGGAAAAAATGAAAATTTAACCTCACCAATTCATTTTGTACCTCACTGTCTGCACTTCTGGTAGACAGAGTGGGAAATAAAGATTCTATTTGTTTGGTGTGAAAGGTTGAAGAACCCAATGCAACTGCCCAATGTTACGTTTCGTAACACATTTCATTGTACACTGGAGTGAGGAATCAGCTGAGTTTCACTCATGCCTGACCATATGATCAGAAGGCACTTACTGTGGGTATGGTTCTGCAAGAGAACTCTTTTGAAGTCACAAGTCAAAAAGACTTTTGGGGGTTTAAATGCTTTTTTAATGTGGTCTCTTTTCTGTGTGGAGTGCAGTCCGTGCTTAAAGGGCTGTCTGTGTGCCTGCGAGAAATGCATTTCTCAAAACTCATTTTTCATCTCTGCCCTACAAAATCTGTATACAAGCTCAGACCACTTAGTAGATCCTCAAATGCTTCAAAGGGTAGTCGCCTCAACCATGGTCCTGTGAGGTCCCCAAACCAATAGCAGTTTAGTCTGGATCAGATAACACAGGTCATGGTCTAAAGGCTAAATGTAAATCTCTATTATAAACGTAACAAAGACTTCTTTCTCTCCGTGTTGCCTTCAAAGCCAAGGACAACTATTTTGCACTGAAGTGATTTTACTTTTCACAGGGTAACCTCATTATATCTTGATTTTGGGGGCGTCGTTCAGTGACAGTTCTGCATACTGTGGAAGGTACCGAGCTTGCAGCGGTGAGGCAGGCCCACATCCCCGTGTCCTTCTGGCCACAGACCGCAGTTCTCAGGGGTAAGGCATGCATTGCTGCTCTCCAAAAGTGCCTTTGAGAAACAGAGCAGCGAGCAATGCCTCAAAAACGACAAAGGGGTGCCTAATAAGGTAAACGCTTCTGCTGTCTTTGGTCATGACACACCTTGTATGAACCAAAGTTGGTCACACATCTCCACTGAGTAAGGCTTTGTCTTTCCTCTCCACTATGGTTAGGAGACAGATACTTGGTGCCAAAATGCCCACCAGCAATGTGTGCTTAGCTGGGCACCATCAGTAAGGTCCATCATGGTAATGCAAATCAGGTGTCCCCATGCCCTTCCTTTAAGTTTTGAATAACAGGGACATAATGTGGATCTAGAACCACCTATTCCTCCTCTTCAGCTCCTTCCCAGGGTAACACTTCATGTTGGTGTATGCACCAAGCTCCAAACAGCCCAAACAGGGAAAAAAAGGGGGAAAGGACAAACTCCAAACAGCTTCTGGAACAAATTTAAGTTTTCATAGTCCTGTCACCCGCTCTGAGTGCAACAGTCAAAGTAATTATACAACTGCTTTAAAATATCACAGTGACATATGAGGTAATGCCACTTTCTGCACAGGCTCCGCTGGGAGCAGCTGAGCTGAGCCGTGCCGTCAGCGCTGCCTTAGAAGTGAGCACTCATGTGCCTTCTTTTTCACGGGAGACCAGGAGTTTCCAGAGCCCAGGCAGGATGTCAGTACAGGGAAACATCACTCTGGCATGAACGTCCCCTCAATTGATCCTTTAACAGAAAGAGGAGTCGCTGTGATTCTGATTTGGGAAGACAAAACGTTTGTTATCTGAGGGGTTCATTGATGAAACCTTTCAAAGTGGCTGAGATCTGCTGTGAGAGTGGGCTCACACGGAGTACAGGGAAATGTGGAATACAGCTAGAGCTGAAACATTTTTGTAGGCTGATTGCTAACTCCTCTCCACAGGTTTTGCCCAAAGCTGCCTAGAGTTTCTGAGAAAGCAAATGACATGTCTTCTCTTGCTAGATCCAATAGCTGTTATTTTGGCATTGCTTTCATAGTGACTACATGAGACAAGCACAGTGTGACTAATCCCACAGCCTTCTCTTCAGCTCCTCTTACAAACCCACGCAATGCAGCAAGCCCATCATATTCCACTGGACCAGAGAAGAATGAGAAAATGCCCATCCCCTCCTCTTGCAGGGAGTGGAAGCCCATCTCTCACATCACTTCTGTATTTACTGCTGGCCTTTTCTTCAAATGTGGCTTGAAGTTTATGTGAAGTGCTGAGGAATGCTCGGGGCATGGGTCAGCAGACCTAGCAGGAATGTTTGGTCCTTCCTCTACCCCGTCTGCTTCAGTGAACGAGATCTTTGTCCTGTGCAAAGGTGCCAGACGTGTTTAGACTCTCATAAACAGCTCCAGAACCCAGCCTGTGCCTACACCTGAACATACGCTTGCACGCAAACAAAGAAGCCTGGATGCGGTGTCCACAAAAGACTCCTGATTAATGGACGATATTGCCACGCCAGGGACACAGAAGAGCCGTGCTCCATGAAGGCCCCATTCTCCCAAGGAAAAAGAATATTTCTAGGATGGAGTGGACAGATTTGGTTATTTACACTGATATTACAGTGTACTATAATATTAATATTACGGCAATAGGAAATTCCTCGGGCCAAACGTCTCCAAAGAGAAGAGATGTCCTCAGGCAGGAGTACCTCTTAGGGTCTGCAGTAAAGAATAAAAGTATTTTTTAAAACAAGTGAGGAGGAGGACCCAGGCAACTAAAAGACAGTCGGTCTTCCTTCAGTTCTCGGAAAAATTATAGAGCAAATCATCATGAGGGTCATATCCCAGCACATGGAGGGAAAGGCAGCAACTACTGTCTAACCTCTCAAGCAGCTTGGCAAACTCATGAGAGCAACGACAATGAACGGCGAACTCATCGATAATCTGGACAACGGGAGTCCTCAGCAAGAGCTTCGTGACACCAAACTGGGAGGAATGGTTGGTACACTGGATCAACACCTAGGGACACTGCCCAACTGGAGTCATGGATCAGAAGGAACTTAACAAAATGCAACAGATGAATTCAACTTCCTGCTCCTGCAAAGGGTTAGCCCAAGCATCCGAGGGACAGCCAGCCAGGAAGCAGCTTTGCAGACCCCACTGGATACAGCTTCACACTGTGGCCTTGAAGGGGAATGAAGGATGAGCACATATTGCAGAAGCAAAGGCAGCAGGCTGAGTAAAGTGACTATTCCTCTCAGCTAAGGGTTTGTGAAGATACATCTGGAACAGCATGTCCTAAGGTCCTGATCAGAAGTAAGGAAAAAGTTTTACACTGAAGAAGGTTGAGTACTGGGACAAATTGCCCACCGAAACTGCTGCATCTCCATCCCTGGAAATACTCAAAATGCAACTGAATGAGACCGAGTAACTTGGTCTAACTTCAAAGCTAGCCCTGCTTTGAGCTGAAAACTGGAGTACAAGACTGCAGGAGGTCCCCTTCGGCTTGAATTATTCCATAGTTCTATGATGTATGAAAGCTCTTAGCAAATCTTGTGCCATTATGTGTCTGCAAAAAATGCCCTACACTTTCATAAGGGGAATCATAGAATCATTAGAGAAATGTTTAAAGCATTCTCAGTACCACCATTTAAAACTTTGGAACTGCATATGTCACTCTCTTTTAGACTTATTTTAACATTGTTGTTTTCACATTTTTTCTGATTTCAGTAGGAAAATAGATTATTAGTAAACATGATTTCACAAAAATGCTGACAAAAATCGGTGGAAACTGATTCTGCTTTGTAAAATAAGCAGAAAAGCTATCAGTTTCAGATCACAAGGAATGGAAAGATCCTCAGAATGTCAAAAATAGTGAAATAATTTAACTAGCTCTGTAATTTCTATTTACATCCACATTACCTGCTGGGTAGAAAGAGTGAAGACATTTTCCATTTGAATAAAGTTAATTCAATCCCACAATTTCCATCCATTGGTGCTCATATTTCTTAAACTATCTTCTAAAGAGTTTCATGGCATAGATGTTCCCTTGAACAATTCGCTTTAGATAAATGTTGCACACATCGCGGAAAAAGCAAATGTCAGTGTCACAGTTGCCCCACGCTCTCACTGAGAACTGCAGCATGGGAAGAGGAACACTGCCTATAACCTATATGCAAGTCTAGACACAAGAATTTCCAGAGCAGATGGTCCTGATTATTTTCTCACAAACATCCAGTTGGATGACTCTGGCCCTGCCCTCCTTGTTGGTGGTTAGCTATCCCTGCAGCACAGCGACCACAGATCCTGCGATATTCCTATCAGTTCTGCCAATAATGCAACTGCTTTGTATCAAAAAATTGTTGGATATTTCAGAGAACCTAGGAATCTAAACTTGTATCCACCTGAGGAACAAAGAGAGCTCTGGAGTATCAAAGATGGCACAGTCTGCACCACTTGAGGCCACATCTTGAGTACTGTGTCCAGCTCTGGGCACCTCAATACAAGAGAGATGTGGAAGTGCTGGAGCAGGTGCAGAGGAGGGCAACTAAGCTGGTGAAGGGCCTGGAGAATAAATCTGATGAAGAGAGACTGAAAGAACTGAGGCTCTTTAGTTTGAAGAAGAGGAGGCTGAGAGGAGACCTCATCACTCTCTACAACTATCTGAAGGGATGTTGTGGGGAGGTTGGTGCTGGTCTCTTCTCACAA
>JAOXOE010000001.1:100395099-100412669 GCA_028565055.1 Phoeniculus purpureus | reverse complement strand
GGAGGATGGAGCCAGGCTCTTCTCAATGTCATCTAGTGATAGGACAAGGGGCAATGGGTGTAAGCTGGAACATAGGATGTTCCACATACATATGAAAAGGAACTTCTTCATGGTGAGGGTGACAGAGCACTGGAACACGCTGCCCCAGGGGAGTTGTTCCATCTCCTTAGGTGGAGATGTTTAAGATCTGCCTGGATATGTTCTTGTGTGACTTGGTCTAGGTGATCCTGCTGTGTCAGGGGGATTGGACTAGATGATCTTTGATTCTATGATTCCATGATTACTAGTAGACAAGGAAAAGTGCTTCTCTGGAGATATTCAAAACCCACGTGGATGCAGTCCTGTGGAGAATCTGCCTTAGGCAGTCCTGCTTTGATTCACAGAATCATAGAATCATTAGGGATTGGAAGGGACCTCGAAAGGTCATCTAGTCCAATCCCCCTGACACAGCAGGATCGCCTAGACCAAGTCACACAGGATTGGGGGGTTTGACTCCATGATCTCTTAAGGTTTCTCTTAATTTCGATGACTCTGTTACCCTTCAACTGCTTTCCTGCTCTAAAGGATTAGGTAAACAAAGGATAGGAATATGGGAGTGTGTCATGGTGAGACTTCTACAGAAGCATGGCTACCTGTCCAAAGCATTAAGTGAAAACTCGCTCTTCTACGTGGGTCCAGGTCTGGATGTGTGCATATGGATGGAATAGCCAACTCCTGTTTTCCAACTCCATCTAGAAGGGGAAATGTTTTCCAGTTGCTGCCATCATCCCACTTACCCAGCCTAGGATGAGGGTCTTACTCAGTTCAGTCTGAGAGGTGGAGGTTTGGGGAGGATAACAGGAGCTTCACAGATGAAAAGAAAAAAGGACAGGAGTGTGTGGATAAAAGGGGAAGGCAGGGAGGACGTAAGAGTCCCAGCACAAACGTTTAAACATTCAATCTGCTGCAAACTTAGGTCTGTGGGAGTGAAAGCTTGGTGCAATGGAAATACAGGCTCTGGGAGGACTTCTGCTGCCTGGGAAGCTAGAAGGTTAAAACAGGGAAATGATAAGCGCAGAAGAGTTACGAGCAGTGAAGACAGAGGCAGTCCAGGCACTGGTACAGGCACACGCACCAGGCAGTGGGCTTGGCCGTACGGCTGAGCCAAGGTTTTTTTGTTTCAGTTTTTTTTTTTTCCTTCGTGGAGAAAAACGAGCGAGGTTAAGCTGACCGGAGAAAGCAAAGCTACCACAGCCTTTTGTGGCCTGTAAAGCTGAGCACGGACTGTCATTGTCAGGCTGTGTAACGCAGTCTGCTTCTGTTGTTTGATTCATAGGGATTGGAAGGGACCTCGAAAGATCATCTAGCCCAATCCCCCTGCTGCAGCAGGATCACCTAGACCAAGTCGCATAGGATTGGGTGGCAGCAGCAGGTAGAAGGAACTGCTCAAATTTGTGTTGGGTGATGGGGAACCAGGAGAAGGGCGGTCATGGGAGGAGGCTTCACCATCTTCCCAAACTTTCACTTTTGATTTTCAGCTGTGCTGGAAACACGACTGTAGGGGTTTTGTTTTTTAATGCCTGGAACACGAGGCCAGATTGTCAGCTGGGATAAATCAGCTCTGCTTTCCTGTAGCCAAGGAAGGTAGGAGGATGCCCAGCGGTTCAGGATACGACCTACCTTGTTTAGAGACCGGAGTGCTTCTTGAGACCGCCGCATTGGTGTGCTCAATCATCGAGTACGTGAACATTTTTCAAAAGCACAACTTCCCAATGACCCGGAGTGCCTGTAAATAAAGAAGTGCTGTTGGACCTCAGTAGTGTGAAAGGAGCGGCTGAAACCCCTGTCTTGCCCAGCTGTTAAACCTGGGTTTGATTTCTGAGAAACCTATAGAGAAAAAGGGTTAAAGGAGACTATACAAGAAGTAGAAGAAATAAATTGAATGCACATGTGCAATCATTATTCATGCTAACGTTCCCGGTATTACTTCATAACACAGCTGTATACACAAAAAAACAGGCCAGTTTGGTTTCTTCCTATTCGAATCTTATTAATTTCTGTTTAATGGAACACAAATGTTTGCGCTCTTCATTTTGATGAATGCAGCCTCGTCGTGTATTTGTTAAGCATTAGCTAGCGTGGTTGTGACCATCTAATACAAATGTCTCTGGGCCTTTCACAGCTCCTGACAGAACATCTTTTGAGCATGACAGTTGCCATGGGGACGGGTGCAATGCCTATTTGGAAGGAAAATTGGGAGCAATGCTCATTACGTCAAAAACTACACGGGGAGAGGGGGAAAGGAGAATGTTTGCTTCTTGTGCTGACACTTAGCTGCTTGTTTTACCCGCCACCCACACGCTTCCATCAAACAATATCTCTTTCAAATGCAGAAGTCAAAGTTTGCATCTCCTATCGTTCCAGCTGGAACAGGCAGGGCCTCTGTGAAATGAATATCATCACGCGCAGGGCTGGGGCACTGCCTGGCTGGCTCTGTCACTTCATAACACAACAACACTGAGCCCTCTCAGCTTTCCCCTCCTCCTGCCCTCGGCTCAACGCTCTGCCCAGCTCCTCGGGGCACCGCAGGGACGCTGGGCTGCTACAGGAAGGAGACAGTCAGGTAAATCTAACCAGCTGGCTCAAAGCAGCAGATTTATTGTAGATTCACGCCGGTGAGAGGAGGGTGGGTGTCTGAGCACATCACAACTTCTGCAGATAGGGAAGATGGTAACAACAAGCACAAAGAATCACAGAACACGAGGGATTGGAAGGGACCTCGAAAGATCATCTAGTCCAATCCCCCTTCCAGAAAGACCTTCGTATCCTCCCTGTTCCCCCAGAACACTGTCAGAAATTAAGGGAAAAGCACCCCTTTCTGTCAAAAATTAGTGCTACACCCCTCTGTTTTGAGCTGCCTCTTACTGAGTATTTATTTCATTATAAATTAACCATCACTGCATTTTTCACTGAGCCATTCTGTTAGGTTAGACATTTAAGACACCCAAACCCACACCAAAAAACCCCCAACCCCCTAAAAATTGGGTACCAGCCAAACAGTGGGAAGCACAGCAGACTTCAAGCCCACTTTTGGTGGAGGGGATGCTCCAAGGCTTTAGGTGCTTTGCGGTAATATACCAAACCGAGGTGAAGTACAGGAGGTGGCTGCAACACCCTGCTGATAGCTCATGACTTGCACATTAAACACTTGGGGCTAGCCAGGTGCTTGCTCCATGAAATACCTGGACCCTGAATGATGGCACTTCCAGTCCTGCTTTGCTTTCTGTGTTTTGCAGAGACTCACAGCAGTGCTCAGATGTCTTAGTTTTCCCTGCCCTTAGGATCTTACAGGCAGCCCAGAACCTACTGAGTCCTTGAAAAAAATACCTTGAAAATATGGCATCTTCCCCATCATATGGCATCTTCCTCAAGCTGTGGGAACAGCCCTGGTTACAAAGAGCATGAATGTCTGGTTGTGTCAGGCTTGTGTCTGGTGGGATTTTGGTAGTGGTGAAGGGGACTGCTGGTATGGTTGCTGTAAGAAGTTATGAGAATGCTCCCCTCAGCTCCAAGTGAGATCTAACTCTGACCAGGGCTCAGAGAATTGGTCGAGCCACATTTAACAGGGGAAATCCTGTTGGAAAAATTCCAGTTGTTTTGGGCCTTTTGTTTCATTGCTCCCTTTTGTTTGTGGAGGAGGAGTAGGAAAAGCACTGCAACAGGCTGTCCAGAGAGGTTGTGGAGTCTCCTCTGATGACATTCAAAACCTGCCTGGATGCGTTCCTGTGTGACCTAGTGTAGGTGATCCTGATCTTGCAGGGGGGTTGGACTAGATGATCGTTAGAGGTCCCTTCCAACCCCTGACTTTCTGTGATCCTGTGAAGAGAGAAATATGACCATATGGTCACACAGGTCAGTGAGGAAGGAGAGGAGAAAGAAAGAGAAAAGTTTTCCCAGAGCTGAGTCTGTCTTTGCCATAACTGGTGAGTGAGCCGTTGTCTCAACCCTCAAGCCTTTTGTCCCAACCCGCAAGTATCTTCTTCCACAGCAGGGAAGACTTGGCTGCAGGTGGGAGTATGTGAGCAGCTGCATAGTTCTGGGTTTAAACAATGACACTGGTGCAGTTCAAGTGCATTGGAGCTAGAAGTCCTACAATGTGCTTCTGCTACCTGTTTTGTCATGTTTATTTAATTTAAAATCACTGGATGGTGAATAACAACACACCAAATACCTCCACCAAAACCCAGACCCAACAAAACCCCTAGTAAACAGTCATAGTCTGCTAGGTCTGCTAGGTCTGCATCACTAGTAAATGAAAAAGAACATTGTTTTAGCTGGGAAGATTGCCATCAGAGACCGAGAGCTAGGGCTGCATCCAGACAACGTAGCACAGGTTGTCCAGTGGTATCCAGATATCCTTGAGGAAAGAACAGGATGTGTCTGGGGATGACATGTCTGTGTAGTTTCCCTTTCCTGGATTGAATGGCTGAGTCATGTAAGCAGGATGATGCTGTTAACGTGCTCTTGGAATAGAGTCTCACTGGGCTGGCTAATTCCCCTTCTCCTTCTGCAGCTGTCTCTTCCAACATCAGTATCTTTAAGTGTGATTAGCTTTCTTTTCCACAACGAAAGCCTAGATTTGTGCAACTGTGAGGATACTTCAACTAATTTTCTGGAACACATGTTGCTTGTACCAACTATGGCGTCGCCAGTTAAAGCTGTTCAATCCCTTAACCCGCTGCAAGCTTGAGGTCCGTGTCTCAGTTACTTGTTACTGAGAGGCTGCAGTGAGAATCAGCTCCTGTGTCTCTTCTAGGAAATAGATGTCAAAAATCAAACAAGAGTAGGAGTTATTCTACTTCTTTTTAATCCTCTTTTCCTTGTACTGTATCCAGACTCTTCCTTTTCTGAGCTACTCCCATTGTCTCCCTTGTCCTTCCCTTGTGTCCTTCATAAACCCAGAGCCTTCTTTCTTGCCTAAGGTGATGTTCCATGCATTTCCTTGCAATACGCTCTTATTCTCCTAACACCCAGTTGGGGCCTTAAATTCTGAAACCACTCAAACCAGCAAAAACCAGTTTCTGCTTTTATGTCTCCTCAGCAGAGATCATAGGCTTTGCAGTCCAAAAGCTCCAGGAAATCTTCACATGATACCGTCAAAGAGTTTCACAGTTTCTTCTTTTTTATTAAGAGTCATCTAAGTTTTCCCACTTCTTAAGTTTTCTCCTGTCCTCTCTGTTGTGATGTGACTGTTTTCCAGACTCCTCCACAAATAAAACAGCATGGAACAGCTTTCTTCCTAGTCTCCTGACAAAGAAGGAAGAAAATAAACCAATTTTTATACAATTTCTCCTCAGAATAAGAGGTGCTGGAGAGTATGGTGAGTGGAAGAATCAGTTTGGTCCATGCCTTAGTCTAACAGGATGGATTGCGTATCTTCTGGATGGGCACATAGTTCATACAGTTGTCACTGATTTTGCATCCCTGCTTATGCTCCTCAATGAGTGTGGCCCAGAAACCTCCATCAAAGATACTAGCAACAATCTCAAGTTTGATTCCCACCATGTCCTATATTAAGCAAGTAATTTGAATGCATGGGAAAACATTTCTATAGTCTCTATTTCTTCATTCTTGGCAAGGGAATGTTTTATAGTCACTGAAGGAGCTCATGCCATATGGTCCCACCTACATGATCTTCCTTCCTGTTTTCACAGTATATTTTGCGCTATTTAGCCACTTTTTTTGTTTTGCTGTTGATGTACCCACAGTGATCCAACAACAGCTAGTTTCTTGCCATTCAGCTGTAGAACGGTGACACTAACCATTCTGTGCCTGTACGTGACTGATCTAATAGAGGGATGGTCATTTTTCCTTAGATTGTTCTTCCATCATCTGTCTCATCTCTTGCTAATATTGGTAACACCATTCTTGTGAGATAGCCAGGGGCTTTGTCCTTGCAGACATTGCAATACATTTTTTCCTTTCCTTTTACACTGTCTGTTGAAACAACTGCAAAATCTGCTTCATCTTCTGCTTTCACCTCTGCTTTGCCCCTATTGTGAGTGTAAATACGGTTTTGTGTTGTTAAGTGGGAAAGACAATTCTGCAAGGTTTGCAGAGTGCCAAAAGCCTTTGTGTCCGCCTACCCTTGTCTGCCAGTGTCCACAACAACTCACTGGTTTTTTTTCTTCATAGTCAGAGGAGGCAGAAACTAAGAAAAAAACAACAATGAAATGACAGGAAAATATGAAAATGGAATTTAAAAAAAAATCACAAGTGTGCAATAATAATAGAAGTAAAGAGACTCAATGAGCTACAACTCTGTTATCCAGCTGAGAGTCATGTCCTGAAATGTCTGCAGAACATCCTGGAAATTTCCTGGGCTATTAGAAACTTAAATTATTTAGTCTTCAGGGCTGATTAAAGAAAAGATTAATCACTTACTGTAGAATGTTGTTTTATGTTATACCTGCTGTGTGAGGACTTCTCAGTGATTTATATAAAGTTCAGAGTCACAGCTCCTCTGTGAAGCAAGTATTATCCCTGTTGTACGGAAAATGCATTTAGAGGTGTGGAAACTCAGACTACTATTACATAGTTTAATACTGTAAGTTATACCGTAATTATCAACAGAAATATATTTAATTAAAAGGGGAGAAACAATTTCCTATAATTTCCTGGGATTGGACTCAGTTTATCTTCATTTCTGCTTTCTTATTTTGTTACTTTTGCAGCTATAAGTGAATCCTTCTTTAATATCTATAATATATATTAAAAATGTATATAATACTTAGTTTTTTATAGATGCAAGTGGAAAAAGTAGAGAAGAGTCCATCACTTACTCCATAGCATGTAAATTCACCATGTTCAGCTACATTTTAAGGCCATTGACTGTGAATTTACCTCTCACTTGTTTACCTATTTTAGGTCATCATCCACTGGGTTCTAGCTTTAGAATCAAGTAAACTAACATCTTTATTGCTTTTACATTTTAAAGCATTTCAGGTCTGTACGTTATTAAGATGAGGCATGAACAATAACCAGCTATACCATTTCCAAAGAGGAAAAAGGTCATTTTAATGCTGTGACTAACAATGAGATATTATTCAAAATTTGATCAGGAAAGTAACAGAAAATTCCTTGACTTGGTTTGTAGAAATGTTCAATAACTTCTTTTTCTATGAAGTGTGGGCAAAATCTGGGCTAAACTTGGCCACTCATACTATGGACTGAGTCCTGAAGATACTTATAATAAGACCCAGTTTTGTACATCTGAGCAGCTTCAACCAACAATAGAAGTATTCTCAGGTTTAAAGTTTCCTCGGACTTGTCGGATTATGTTAGGAAACAATGTTGCAGGCTTGTTTAGGGGAACAAAACACAACAGCGGTGTAACTGAGGCTGGAGAACCACCTGCCACTGGCAACACTTGTAGCTGTGTGCAGGGACATACGGAGCTTTGTAAGAGCCAAGGTCCTGGTGCAGGGTGTGTCCATCTGATGTAAAGCCTCGTCTCCTGCATCTCTGACTTGAGTAGTGGGACTGGCACAACAAAGATGAACATTTCCCATGGTGGACTCCAAACTCTGTGTTTTCCTGCAGCCTAGAAACCTGGCACTGAGCCCACATGGCTCCTTTTAAACATTTTTCTCCCTAAGCACGAAGGGCTGAAGTGTATTTCCAGGACTTCTGCATGGATCAGTGATCAATCAAATCATGACCCACACGGAGCCAGGGACAATAAAGGGAAGTTGCAGACTGTACAGACCTAGCGCAGAAGACAAGCTGCAAAGAGAAACATTGAGAGGTATTGCCCAGCAGGTTGCTGAATGAGATAAACCTGCTCAGGAGCTGCTTTGACTTGCCCTTAGTCCAGCAGAGGTTTAATGTGAATACTTACAGCAACTGTGACATCAACCCACCACAGTATAGCGACAGGGAGAGGCAAGGAACCAAAGGTACTCATAGGCTGAGGATGTGGGCTCTTCAGTGTTCTGAAAAGTGGAAACTGTTATTCAAAGAACAAATCAAACACACGAGCCTGTCAGCATGTCCCTTACAGCATCGTTTTATGGTAACTTTCACACCACTGAAGAGCTTACAAAGGAGTATCACTGCATGTGGATAGAGTCTGCTTCTGTGCAGGTGGGCTGCCAGGAGTTCTTTCAGGTTTAGTTGAGTAAGTTCTGTGCAACCTCACTGCTGCTTGGGGTTTTTTTTTTGTGGAAAAAATGATCCATGCAAAGGGGGAGAGGCAGAAGTGGGAAATTAAAAGATAGCATCTCCTGTGGAACAAGATAGCAACCAAAGTCTTTTGGTAAGCAGGAAACATGCAAGAAGAGATCCCTAAGATCATCGAGTCTAATCGTTAGCCTAACAGTGACAAGCCCTCAACTAAACCATATCCTTCAGCACTATGTCTACATGACTCTTAACTACCTCCAGGGGTGAGGGGTTGACTGCCTTCCTGGGCAGCCTGTTCCAATCCCTGATGACCATTTCAGTAAAGAAATTTTTTTGTCATGTCTAATCTAAATTTCCGTTGCACACCTTAAAGCCATTTCCTCTTGTCCTGTTACTTGTTACCCGATTGAACTGATCAACAATGACCAAAACACAGGTGGACAGGCTGATAGACTTTGATTGACAGATTGACAAATGTCAAAAGACATAATAACTTTTTATTTCCAGAAACAATCAATCAGGTTCAATTGTTACTTTTAATTTAACAGGAACCTCATGTAATTAAGGACACATTTAACAATCAGAAACGCGAACCAAATCATCGCTTTGTATCAACAAATCATCTCAGCAAGGCAGAAAGGAGCTAGACCAGGAATGGAAGTACTGTGGCAACAGATGGGAGCCCCTCTTCCCCATGCCAGCACTGTCCAGTGCACTGTTGGGCACTGAGTGCTGCACAATCCACACTTCCCAGGTCTCTGCTTTTCTTCTACGCTTTTCTTGGACTTTGCAACTATGAGTTCATTATAGTGGGATGGGGAATGATCTGAGAGGTTATACAGGGAAAGAAATTCTGGGTGTTTCTGACTAAACTGAATGGTGTGCTGATAGCAAATGCAGGAGTGCTGAGTTGACAATCCAGATAGCCCCACCCAGTCCTACATTGCCCAAAATACTTGTAAAAAGATCCAAGTAAGTCTTGAAGGACACAAGGTGACAATGGCCCTCTAGTCAGATCTGGATTTCATCCAGTAGCTGGACCTGGATAGTAGTGGTGGTGTAAGGTTATCCACATGGTGATGTACCATGATGGATTGTCGGCACTAGCAGTGTAAAAATATCTACATGAGACACCTGGTGATGAACATGTCTGTTGCAATGTGTAGGATTCTTCTTTGCCAGGGACATCCCTAAGAATAGTGCTATTAGCTAACACAGCAGCTTTACTGCACAACTAATATCAGATCCATAGATAGCCTGGGCAAAGGTTGGGCATATGGGCTGCTTCTTCCTTCCAGTTGCCTACTAGTTACCTTTCTGCTAACCTGTACCAAGCAGGGACCTGTTGTTTTGAGATCCTGAACTGCCAAGAGTGCTCACCCCTTAAACCAGCTCTTTTTCCCCTTCTGTGCAGATACAGGGGTCTTTGAAAGACAAGCTCCTAAGACCTTGGTTTTGATTGGTAAACATTACAGTTAAACTCAGTCAGCCTTCTAGACACAGCTAGTTGGTATTACACTGGTTGGTTATTTCATCAGCTACTTTGGTGGGAATGAGCAGCACATCAGTCCTGTGGCTGCTGGGACATGACTAACCCTCTAGACACTGGTGAGACACTGGAACAGGTTATCCAAGGAAGTGAATGTTCCACAACTGAATGTGTTTGAGGCCAGATTGGATGTGGTTTTGTGTAACCTAGTCTAGTGGGAGATGTCCCTGCCCACAGCAGGGACATTGGAACTAGATGATCTTTATAGTCCCTTCCAACCCAAATCATTCTATGATTCTATGATTTTCCAGAATGGCTGGAATGACTTGGTATTTTTATGCAGAAGTTACAGATGCACACAGGTCTATACTGCTATTCTGTTCTCTGCTCTAGCCAGGAACTCCACCAACATTTCAATGCCTTCTATTCAATAGCATTTATTAATGTAAAGAGAAAACTTGGGATGATCTTCCCAACTACTGTGCTAAGTGCATGGAAACCACAAAAGTATCTTGACTAGATCTTCACACCTTTTGATAGATGTGCTACATACATAGAAAACTTCCCAGCTGATAGAATCTCATCCTCTGCATAAATGGGAACATATCTGGGGAATTCACTTAGATGAAGAGTGTGGTTTCATCAGAGAGTCCTCCTCAGCACCTGCCTAGGCTACATGTAAGCAGATCCATTGAGATTATCATGTCAGAAGGCAGAAGGATCTAGACAGAGGTGGTCTGTCTCTTCCCAAAGTGCTGTCAAAGGGTGGGGAAGGCAAATCTAGATTACTTCTGTGTTGCTTGTGCTTGGTCTTTCAGTTAGACTTTGCCTGGACTACAGCTGTTCCTGCTTTCAGTACGGTCGATTGAAGTAAGCAATCCTGGCATTCAGATATGGTGCTGTAGGGCTGCTGTTTTTCACCGCTCGTGTAAAATTTATACATAACTTTTAGCTATTGTTAACTATTAGTTGCGTTATAATGTACATGTATAACGAGCAGTATGTCGGTGATGCAAAGCACTTTTTCAGTACAGGAGGCAGTCTGGGACTGTCTGAAGGTTTAGAGTATGAACTGAGCTAATACTATCTGAACGAAGAAAAATGTTAAAAGGGACAAAGACACAGAAAATTTTCATGCTCTGTGAAAAAAGAGAGGCTCTCCACAAGACAACACAGGGAAAAGCTTTCAGGCCATATCGTACTCACCTGGCTTGCAAAGGGAGTCCCCAAGTAGCCCTACCTGTCATTTACTTATATGAGTTTTGACATATTAGTAATGCTACACAGATGTGACAGTCCACGATTCTGCATAGGGCAGACAGACGTGCAAACATTATTATAGCTGTTTGACAAGTACAGCGTGGAGAAGGAAATGTATTGTCCAGGGAGACCACTCTGGCACAGCTGCGACCAGGGCGCAGTCTTCCTACATCCAGGTTTCTTCCTCTCAAACACCTGTGGCTTCCTTTCCAACCCTATGATTATCCCTTAGGGGTCCCAGCCTGCAGTTAAAGATACAAGTCTTCTGTTTCACTGCACAGGAACACGTTCTTTCACCTCCTTAAAGATCTGGTATAAGATACTAACACAAAAGCAACAGCTTTTATTGAGCTTGAAATAATGTCATGGAGCAGCAGAAGAGTGTGACCACTCTGTGGCCACACTTCTGTACAGAAACCCCAATGAGGAGCTAAACTGTCCCAAAGAGTGAAAGCTGACCAGTTTTGGAGTGCAAGGACATTTAGTGCAAGGACATCTTCTCTCCTTCCCATCCAGATGCACGTGAGGGCAGTGGGTTCCCAAAGGAGTTTGCAGTCAGGTGGTGAAAGGCTCTTGCGGCAGCAGCTCGTTATGCTTCTCAGTTTGTCTTTAGTGAGCTGTTTCTTAACTCTTAGGGGATATAAAGCAGTTTTAATTCCTGATACTCCAATAGCATCAATTCCAGCAAGCTGTTTCCAGACCTAGGCTAATACAAGACTAAATAAAAAGTTATTAGCAGTGTAGCCTGATGTTAGCTTGAGCTTTGCTATCCTCAGGAACTTAAAAATTCTGAGATCTGAGACTAGCTAAAGACCCAATTTATTTTCTTTTCAAGCAGTTTGGGCTGCTTTAATGTTAAGTCTGAAAACAGAGTGTGGGTCCTGAATCCACACACAACCTTTTTTTTCCTCAGACGCAAGCCACCATGTAATAGCATGATCATACAGACTGAGGCTTCATCTCACTGCCATACCTGTGATAAGTCACTAAAGCTGACCACGTTGTGGCACTGATGAGAAAACAACTTACTAAAAGAGAACACCCACTTTGGTTTGTTTTCTTTTTTTCTGAGTGTTTTGAGTATCTCAAAGATAGGCATGCAGAGCAATGCATCAGCCCATCTGAAAAAAACAAACAAGAAACCATGAGAAGGAAATGTAGCTTACTTTTTTTTTTAAGCTTTCCCACTACTTAGCTGTGGGTTTCACCAGTACCAGTACACAGGTGTACCTCTGTACTGGTTATACATGGGTGAGTGACTTGGACAAGGCACCAAGTCTGTGGGCAGCTAAACTCAGGCTGAAGGATATTCTCTTTATACTGAGCAAGCTTTGACCTTGGATGCTCTATAACTGCCAAGGGCCATGAAACCCCTCAGAGTCTCTACAGGCATCTCCATATAATGGGGCACAATGAGGTCAGAGCTGTCAGTGCATGAGCTCAAACGCACCCTGCTTCTTTTAAGTGCTCTGCTTTTGGGGAAACCTAGAGTTCTGTCACAACCTCTCTTAGCATGGGTTTTATGTCATAAACACAGTCTGATCTTGGCCATCTGGCAAATATACCTACATGCTTAATCGAGAGAATAAACATTCCCCAAAGGTCCGGAGTCCTGAGATTACAGCCTTGACTTGAACTGTTTGGCTTTCCTCACATGCTAGCGAATGCCTTCTATCACACGTAGCACTTCACAGTTTACCCCAAAAACCCTAAGCCAGAGCAGTTAGATGAAAATGAAAAAAAATTGGTTTTAATAGGATTTAGAAACATAAGATTACATCGTAATCCTCTCTCCAGAAAGGAAAATTAAAAGAATGACTGAGAGAGAAAGAAAGAAAGAGAAAAAAAAGAAAAAGCAAATTATTCCTGCTGTGGCATATGAAAAGCTGGCAGAATTTAATTTTCTGGTCTGTTTGTCCTAGCATGCTTCTCTAGGCTTGTCATCAGTTCCACTGGAACACAGGGAGCGCAATAGATATTTTAATACAAATTACTGTATTTGATTCATTCCATTCTCCTTATAAAATTGTCTGCTGTAAAACTATATCGAATGTGAAACAGTTATAATTTGCTGGCTCCTCACTGCACTAATACCTATTCAAACTGACCACAGTAGCACGCACCCAGTTGTTGCAAAATGCAAAACCCCACGAGATTTATTTCCATTTGTCTGGGGAGTGCCAAGGCATAAAACTATATTGAAACTTAAAAGGTCTAACATAACTAGTATATGGATCAAGGACTAAACTGCCAGTCAGCTCAGAATGGCACAGCCAGCTTTTTCTAAATGTCACAGACCTCTTATAAATCCATTTTTGTCATGTTTTCTACGTGAGCTCCACCTGTCACCGGATTTTTTTCCTTCAAGACTTGCAGTGTCCCCTGACCTCTTTAAGGCTCACTATGGTAAAAAATATTCATTTAAAAACCCAAGTCTATAAACAGTGCTGAAGCAAAAAGCTCTTGAACAGTGTGTTTATCACCAGCACTAATTAAAGCCTGGAATCTGACCCCAGAGTTAGAGATTACTCCGGCGCTGGCTACAGATCAGATCATCTAACGACACAAACCCTCTAAGCAATACCACATGGAAGACCAATGGTCTCTGGTAGGATTGGCCTTTGGTGATAAAATCAACGGGAAGCCAAACATAACTAACAGCATTTCAGTGCTTTGATACTCTGGTGATAGGTGCTATGAAAAAAACCTCAGACAGTTTGTATCAGCCCACGCTCATCAAGCGTGGAAACGTGCCAGCTCAACCCTCGCTCTTGATGCTGAAGATGTTTGTTTTTTTCCCACAGACTAGGAAGCGATGGGGAGAGATCTATGACAGCGAGGTGATAAAGTGACAGAAGTCTTTTCCTTCTGCGGAAAGCACGAGCATCTTCTCAGAGGAGGATGAAAAGTGCAACCACAAAGCAAGCAAACCAGGCAATAAAGATCACTGTGAGGCTGCTAACATGCAGACCACTAAAAATCTGCAAACTTCAATCCATCCTGTGTGTAACGTGTAGATCAAACTACTCCTTACTGCTTCCAGCTGTGGGAGGCTGAACATATGCAGCAGAAACCTGCAGCTGCATGCAAAGGGAGGAAGGCACCCATATGGTGTGTGCTCACATGGAGGTAGGCTGTGCATATGGAGCTGCATGTCATGAAGCACTTGACAACACATGCGAGCTGCTGGGGAGAGAACAACAGCTGTGTGAGGACACCATGGTGCCTCTATGCTACATGATGTTAATTTAGGTCCCATTTTGATGAATTTGGAGGTATGCTGACCTTGGTCTGGCCTTCTGCCCTGGGGTCCCTAGGGAGCACTTGTGCAGGGGAGCTGTGGTGAGGCACGTGAGGTGGACAAGTCTGTCAGAGGAAACTGTGTAAATCTCAGCAGTGGCTGTTTCATGGCTTTATCCACAAGTCATTTAGGCAAATAAAGACAACCTACTTTCACTGTAAGGTTGTAAACACATATGTTTTCTAATCCCTTTGGTCCTCCTGAGCCCAGAAAGTATTTACTAGCCTGCCTGGAAAGTCTCTTCTGCACCTAATGGCTCCTAAGAAAGGACTAGTTAAAGAGTGTAAACCAGAAAATGGCAAACAGCATCCATTTGTACTGGAGGAATCTTCCATAGGCACCCAGCCCTGGGTCTGGGACAGGTATACATGCTGTTCTGCTCTAGAACTATCTTCATAATCTGTCTTATTCACCTCTCGGCTTGGTAGCTATTCAAGATCCCACTCTTTGCTCAGTGCCTGACTCTGAGCAAAAGGGGGTCCTAAACATGAGAAAATGCAACACTCAGGACCTTCTACCAGTCCTGCAGCCCTGAACACCTTGACTGTGGGAGCATAAAATGAATGATGCCTTTCCTTGTCCAACTTGTGGGCAACGTGTTCTGTTAATGTGATAAAGCCAGGAGAGGGCTGATAAGGACAGGAAATGCAGGAGTTCAGGAAATGAAGATAAGATGTGGGCATGAGACAGGAGACATTCAGTTATCAGTACTGGTGAATTAATTGTCTGTGTTCGTCACTGCTCCGTGGAAATGAGGACACTGAGCAACGGATGGGCTGCACAGCATTGCACTGAACAGTTCTTCAGAGGGTGTGACCACATCCAGATTTCTGAGGGGAATGGTGAGTGCCCCATGCTAGCTCCATAAATTTGGAGTGTTTAAAATATTGGGGGTTGGGCTGGGCTGAAAATGTGAGAGGAAGGGCTATGACACATTGGCAACATAGATGAGCGGATCTCGGTGCCCAGAAATGTTGCCTGGCATTCTTCACTTTATTAGCACATGCTTTGCCTTTGAGATCTCATCACCGTGGGGATTAGTTGACATTTGTGTCGCTGCGATGTGCTAAGTGCTACTTTTAAGACTATGCTCTTTTGAATACTGCTGCAGGAGGCAAACTGAAAGGGGCAGTAACTTTCAGAAGCATGAGTGTGTCAAACACAAAGATGCTCATACAATCTGTGGAACAAAGACATCACCTTTCATGATGTATGTACTGCAGCACCTGAGAAATCGGTCTGATTAAATGAGTATTAAAAGTACAATTTCCTTACCTGGCAAACGTAGCACGGGATGTAAACGTCCTGCCTTCAAGTGACGTTCTTCAGGCTTTCTCATAGCAGGGATGGAAGAGCACCCTGACAGCCTTGTGAAAGAAAAAGCGAAAGGGGATCAGAATATAGCCTGTAGTGAGATAGGAGATCTCACTGTAGGTTAGTGAACTGCCTTCTGCAACCTGGTATTCTGCCTCTGGCAGCTGTTAGCACAAGGGCTTTGAAGAAAGGTTCAAACCCTACAGAACGTACCACAAGAAGTTACTTGCTCACGGACCAGTTTCTGTTTAGCTTTAGGAGACGCATTGTGTCCCAGAGCACGACAGCTTATCCTAGCTTGCATGACTCCTACATTTTTATCCCAGCTTGTGTAAGAGCAGACGTGATGATTCATGCACATCATTTGGTGCTGCTTTTAGCATTTGTGGAGGAAATGCTAACTGCTCCATCTGATTTCTTTGACTGATTTTTACCACTGATGTTATTTGTCATGGGGCTGGTGATAAAACGGACGAAAGCAGGTGCTCTGGCTTCAGCTTATAGCACATCTAGGTTTGGGTAATTTCTTCCAGACTTAAAAATATCAGGAGCTGCAAAGGGAATTTCACGGCATTAGCGAGTCCTGCCCTGCTTCTTAAATACACAACTTGCAGGTTGTGCCAGACTTCCTTTCTGTTTCTGTTGTGGCATGCCACCTTGTGACTTTGATTTAAGTAGGTGAGGGCTTCGGTGACCTTCCTCCGGCTGGAGACTTTTCATCAGGAAGCCAAGTCCGCCTGCTGGCTTCAGCTGTGAACCTCCAGACACCTTCAGGCTGCTCATTGGTTTTGAGGTCTCTCTTGACCCATGGATGGGTTAAGTAATGATGTTCCTCTGTTCCTGCCATCTCCTCTTAACCAGAGAGCCACGTGACTCTGAAGGTCCATTGATGTGGTCCCATCAATCCATCATCATGTAACGTGGTGTGGTCCCTGACACCTCCCAGAGTCTCATGCCAACTTCCTCACTGGAACTGCAGACCTTGTTTTCATTTGCAAGCTTGGATCTCTCAGGAAGAAAGAAACACTTTATGAGTCACCACCCTCAACAGCTTTACACTTTGAGATGTAAATGTAGGAGGATATTGTTCAGAGCCCTTTCAGTTTGCTCTAAAAACCTGCAAATTCAGGTGCAGAAACCGAAGTCTTTAATTTATCTGTTTGGTTATATGGAAATGATTATAGCAAAATGCTGGTATGTGCAGAACCTCCCCTATGATTTTCATGGTTAGGAAACAGCAAATACCAAGACCCTTAGCTCCAAGCCGGCTCAAGAAATGAACTTCCATTTACCATTGTATGCTTTGCTCGTGTTGGTGCCAGTAAACTCGAAGCAACGTGTCTCCAATGGTAAACCCTTACGTAAGTACAAATGACACGTTTTTATGAAACACGTGTTTTTTATAACAATGACAGGCCGGCTGCATCAGCAGAGGAAATAGGTGGGAAAGATTATGAGAGTGTAGTTCTCAACTGGCATATAACAAAGGGAAGCCCAGCTCCTGAAGTACTGCAGAGCTATCTGGTGAACATTCGTGCACGCTTTTGGGCTCTGTTTCATCCACAGATTAGAAGTTCTAGGGTCGCCATAAGGGAAGCCAAGCACGTTAGTAAAATAACACGAGTACTCCACCCCTGCAAGATTTGTAAACACAGTACTCCAAAACCATCTGTCAACCCTCTAAAGCTGAAGGAAAGGTAAATATTAATAACTGCTGCTAACATCCAGAAAGAGCAAACTGAGATGTCTTCTGAGTGATGGCTAATGCTTAGACTAAGACACCCTCAGCAACTCCTTCTGCAACCAAAGTGGGAAAGAGGCAGAGAAAGGGGGAACTAACATATGAAGACAGAAGAAGAGTTTGACCTGTTAATGAGGACTGGGGTAGGGATCAGTTGAGCAAACTGGATGTACATAAATCCACGGGCTCTGATGGGATGCACCTGTGAGTGCTAAGGGAGATGGTGGAAGTCGTTGCTAGGCCACTCTCCATCATCTTTGCTAAGTCATGGGGATCAGGAGAGGTGCCTGGGGACTGGAGGA
>JAOXOE010000001.1:100375470-100392254 GCA_028565055.1 Phoeniculus purpureus | reverse complement strand
ACCTCATTAATGCTGATAAATATGTGAAGGGTGGGTGTCAGGAGGATGGAGCCAGGCTCTGCTCAGGGGCATCTAATCTAGGACAAGTTTGCTAGTCCCTAGGGTTGTGAACTAGCAAATCCTGGGGGACTAGGATTGCTAGTGCCCCATCTAGGACAAGGGGCAGTGGCTGTCAGCTGGAACATAGGAGGTTCCACATCAATATGAGAAGGAACTTCTTCCCGGTAAGGGTGCCAGAGCACTGGAAGGGGCTACCAATGGGGCTGTGGAGTCTTGTCGTCTGGAGATGTTTAAAACCCGCCTGGATGTGTTCCTTGGTCTAGGTGGTCCTGCTGTGGCAGGGGGATTGGAGGTCCTTTCCTTATTTTAAGGTCCCTTCCGATCCCTAATGTTGTGTGATTCTGTGAATACCTGTAAGCTGTTGGAAAATGTGGTGAGTGTGGTTTTTCTTCCAGGCGATGAATTTCTATCGTAGTTAAAGAATCTTCGCAAGAAAAGTGATTTCACAGGAAATACTTGGATGGAGATGTTGAAAAATTGTTCCTTTTTTCCCCCTCAGAATCTTTTTGGTTATGAGTTGTATGTTTGTGACAGTGAAATCTGAGTATTTCAGTTCCGCAGCGTTTTTCTGGTCTCTGTTTTGACACGTCTGTGTTTTGGTGCGCGCGTGTGTGTGTGTACAAATCACTTCCATTCTGAGATGAGGGAGTTCTGACGACGCACTAATTTCTGTCAGATGCGATGGAACTCTGTGTAAAAAACTGAGGGAAACCACCCCAAATTAACCCTTGGGAGCTTTTACGTCTCTGTTGCAACTTGATCTCAGTAGTCCTGCTCTGGCAGGGGGATTGGACTGGGTGATCTTTGAAGGTCCCTTCCAGTCCCTAATGTTCTGTGATTCTGCATCAGGCATTGAAATCTGCACCCACGTAATTCAGAACTTGAAGTCCTAAGAAAAAAGCGTCATTCACGTTGACTTGATAAGTCATAGACTTGACACTGATTGTACTTCCTCCCCGCATCTGTCTGGCACTGCTTTGAGCTCTGAGGACGTTACTAATCTCCAGCTCTTACCATCTCGGTTTCCTGAGCTTCTTTGAAAGCTGCTGCTTTTCTGCGTCAGGAGTCCTGTTGTTTGCCAGCTTCCCTTGGTGTGTGGTGGAGTAGGAAGAGATAATCATGGAGTCATTGGGGATTGGAAGAGACGTCAAAAGATCATCTAGTCCAATCCCCCTGCCAGAGCAGCATCACCTAGACCAAGTCACAGGATCACGGAACATTAGGGGTTGGGAGGGACCTCGAAAGATCATCCAGTCCTATCCCCCTGCCACAGCATGGCAAGGAGAGAAGCTGTGCCTGTGGCTTGGGGGGTTTCTCACCATTAGCAGCGCTGCCTGCTTTCCCCTTGTCTGAGGTAGGGTGGGCTTTGATGGATCTTTTAATATGAGCATCATCTTCCGAAGCAGAGCATGGGCGTGGATTAGCCTAGAGGGTATGACAGTCTGTCTTTAAGATAGTACTTTAAGGAGGACATCACTGCCAGTGCTGCTTCATCTCCACTTCTCTTGTGTTTCGCCAGCACTGCGCTGTGCGTGTGTTGGTGGCTTTGAAATAATTTTCTACTGCTAGATGTTAAAGTAACTGAGTGTGTTTCATAGTCTTTGATTCATTTGCTCTTCATCTCATCCTTTCAGGCAGCGTACTGCTTGCTTATATGAAGGACAATTAGGGAAGTATGTAAGCAGATTTGTTTGGGGGTTTTTCCTGAGTCACAGGGGCTTTTTTGGGTATCGGGATGTGCGTTTTCCTGAAGCAGGCTTGTAGGAATTAACTGCAAAAAAAGAAGATGGGAGGGATAGCAGTTGCTTGTGTCCAACTGAAAGTTCTGGAATACTGGGCTCTGTCACCCTCCTCGTGAAGTCCCTTCTCATATGATGTGGAACCTCTTGTGTTCCAGCTCACACCCACTGCCCCTTGTCCTATCATCTGTAATGCAGTTCACAAGGTGCTGCTGTGGAGATACTGAAACCAGATAGGCGGGGGCAAGAAGTGACATTGTACTGCAGTGATTAAGGAAAGAAACCCTGGTTTTGCTGATGTTTTCCCTAACTATACACTTTTGTCCTAAAAGGTTCTGGGGTTTTGGTCAAGAAAAGGCAAACCACTGAAAAAACAACTGGTTTGTGATTAAATAATTGTTAACGTTAACGTATCCCGCCTGGACATGTTCCTGTTCGACTTGGTCTAGGTGATCCTGCTGTGGCAGGGAGATGGGGCTAGATGATCTTTTGAGGTCCTTTCCAATCCCTAACGTTTTGTGATTATCCTGGATTGTTGCTCTTGTTGGGTAGTTAGTTCTTGTTTGGAAAGACATCGTTGCTGACTTCTGATTTGCAGTGATTGATCAAGACCTTGACCTAAGCAGCCCTTTTGAATGGGTGCCTAATGATAACCTCCTGCGGCGGTCACTTCAGTTTATTGTTGGGGAATGTTGGAGGTCCTGGTTGAAGTCTCCCGAGTCTTCCACATAGATGCAATGCTAGTGGGTGGTCCTAAAAGGGTAAAACTAATGAGAGCAGGAAAAATTAAGTGCAACCAGAAGATGAGCCTGACATTATAAAACAATTTAAAGGGACCATGTCTAGAGAGAGACGCACATCATGAAAATAGAGCACGGAAAGACTGAGAAGGAAAATGCCGTTAAAGTCAGTGGAAGGCACCATCTCTAGCACATCCTAGAGTGGTTAGGACCTGTGGGGAGGCTGCTGCAGGAGTCTGGGTATCAGGATGCAGAGTCAGAGCTGAGCGTGCCTGTTCCTGTGCAGCTTGATCTAGGTGATCCTGCTGTGGCAGGGGGATTGGACTAGATGATCTTTCAAGGTCCCTTCCAACCCCTAATGTTCTGCGATTCTGTGATCAGCATCCCAAAGTCCATCCAAACCTTTGCTGCAGACAGGTGTCATTATGTGGCTCATCCTGCTCCATCATCCCCTTGCACAGGGGGAGCTGGCTCATGTCTCATGTCTGTGACTGGGTTTGGCTTGTTCACTATAGGGCACCTCAGAGGATGCCGGATTGCCAGTGGAAGTCAGCCCTGTGTGCCCTCGTCGGCACTTCTTCAGGGTGTACGTTGGGTTTTGCTGCTCTGCTTGGGTCCCAGTTGTTCCGTTCAGCTCCTCCCCATTCATAAGCCCAGCTGAAAGCACTTTTTTGTTCATACCACCGACGTGTTTTACTGCGGCGACGCCGGCGGCAGTGGTTCCAAGGCTACTCCGTTCTGGCTAACAAATGCAATAACCGTGATGCAAATCCCCCCGTGTTTTACATCCCGCTTTATAGCGTGTTTGTATAACATGTTAAGCACTTCGGTCTGAAGAACGCTTTTCCGCCAAGGTAAAACCTGTTTTCCGTGGCACTTTTTAGCATCACTGGGGGAGACGGGAATTCTCTCTCGCTGCTCTCTCGCCACGTACCTGACGTCTGCATTTCCCGGCGTCTTAAAAGGACGTGTTTTCCTGTTTCCCCACCGCCCTTCGAAGCCCGGCTCTTCCGCGTGTCTTTTCGGTTTCACGGGGCAAGAGGTTTCCTGACGCGGGGGACCCGGCGAGGCGCTGGGCGGGCGCAGCCAGCTCCCTGCCGGAGAGGAGCGCTTATTTGGCTTTTTGTATTCTCGTCCTGTCTGTTTGTGGTGTTTAATGCTCTAACATCTCTCTGGTTGGGTGAGCCCATATGTCATTCAAATGGCAACCCGGGCCTTGCCATTGGCCTGACAGCCGCTCAGCCGTGGAGCGCGATGAGAAAATTATGAAAACTGTCTCTGCTCATTGGACCGGCGGAATTTACAGGCATTTCGCCTCCGTGCGCCTAAACGCTGCGTTGCTGAGCCTTGGCTCGCACAGCAGCTCCTTCTGGAGTATAGGCTTTGTCAGTAGTGGGAAGGCTCACTGAGGTCTCTCTTTTCCCCCCCATCACTTAATTTATTGTTGTTTTTCACTCCCTTTGTCGGTAGTTGTGCGCTCCTCAGACAACATCCAGAGTCAGCTCCCTGCTTTGGTGGTTACGGAAAGATTTTGTTCGTCTGTTGAAAATAAAAGCAGAGGTGTTTTCATGTTAAGCACCGTTTTGCTGCGGCTGGGTGCTGTGGGTGTGTTTAACAGTCACAGAATCACAGGACATTAGGGATTGGAATGGACCTCGAAAGATCAGCTAGTCCAATCCCCCTGCCACAGCAGGACCACCTAGACCAAATGGTACAGGAACACATCCAGGTGAGTTTTAAACATCTCCAGAGAAGCAGACTCCACACCCTCCCTGGGCGGCTCTTCCAGTGCTCTGTCACCCTCACCATGAAGAAGTTCCTTCTCATATTGATGTGGAACCTCATCATCAGACAGAGCCTGTGGAGATCCTTTTAATCACAAGCACTACAGCAGTTGCCGCTAACAGTGTTTCCATGGGGTTACTTTTCACATTCGTGACCTATGAAATTTTTAAAGCCGTTTGTTTGCCAGCAAAACGATCTGCTGCTTTGTCAAGTGCAGACCAACCCATGTTCCTTGCCCCAAGGCTATTGCAGTAGAAATCCCTCAGCTCAGAGTTCCGTGCCTGTGTCACTAGTTGCACTGGTAATGCCAGTGCCGTTGCGCTCCGTGGTGCTGCTCGTATGATTGGAATTTAAAAATGCATAGCAGGGTTTGGAGTTGAAACCTGAATTGCATGTGAAGAAGATAAATAAGGACATGGGTGGGAAAGATGTGTGGAAAAGGTGGAAGGTTTCACCTCCCTTATGAGGAGAGGCTGAGGGAGCCTCATTAATGTCTATAAATATGTGAGGGGTGGGTGTCAGGAGGATGGAGCCAGGCTCTGCCCAGTGGCATCTAATGATGCGACAAGGGGCAGTGGGTGTGAGCTGGAACAGAGGAGGTTCCGCATCAATATGAGAAGGAACTTCTCGACAGTGAGGATGACAGAGCACCGGAAGGGGCTGCCCAGGGAGTTGTGGAGTCTCCTTCTCTGGAGACGTTTAAAACCCACCTGGCCATGTTCCTGTGCGACTTGGTCTAGGTGATCCTGACGTGGCAGGGGGATTGGACTGGATGATCTTTGGAGGTCCCTCCCAGTCGCTAATGTGCTGTGATTCTATAAGGTTTTGCCGAGTTCCTCAGGCCATTTTGGGAACGTGTGCGTTTCAGCTGGGACGGGCTTCATGGTTTTATTTGTAATACCAACGTTAATCAATTATAAGTCCTGTACCGCCAGTACTTCTGAATTCACAGGTTTCCTGAATCCAGGTGTAATGTGCTTTGTAGGGCTCTGCAAAGCGCTGCACGACATTGTGTTGGCTGCCCTGTTCATGCGCTGAATTTCTTTCCTTCTCCTTTTGTATTACTGCACTTGAGAGGGTTTTCAGTCACTAGTTGGATCAGAAGCTGAAGGGGATCTTTAGGAGAGCACAGTCAAGCAGACATAATAAATTTTGAAAGGCATAGAAAACCTACCTCCCAGCTGAGGGAGGTAAAGATTTACAATACATCACAGGAGTGCTACTGGGGGGTTTCTTTGGCAAAGCAAAAATCTCCCAAGTTCGCCGGCTTCTCTTACTGCCGGGCACTGGACGAGCCTCTCGCTGTCTAACAAGTTGTTTTCTTCTTGACTTGGAGATGAAATAAGATTATTTTCACATCAGTTACGGGCAACAAAGTGGAAGAGGCAATGCATTTAAATAGGTGCTTGTCGAGCTGTGTTTCTTCCGCTGCATAGAGTGGTTGTGTTGGATGGTAGTTGTCTGATTACGAGCCTTTTCAGCCCCCGGCCTCACGGAAGCCAGCCCTCAGTGAGGTGCTGCTCAGGAAGAGCAATTGCTGGGGACTGACTTAAAGGTAGTATCTGGTGACAGAGGAGATGTCATCGCTCTCTACGAGTACCTGAAAGGACGTTGTGGAGAGGTTGGTGCTGCTCTCGTCTCACAATTAGTGAGTCTCACAATTAGAACAAGAGGGAAGGGGTTCGAGTTACAACAGGGGAGGTTTAGGCTTGATATTAGGAAGAATTTTTTCACAGCAGGGGTGGTCAGGCATTGGAATGGGCTTCCCAGGGAGGTGGTTGAGTCACCATCCCTGGATGTGTTTAAGGATCGTTTGGATGAGGTGTTGAGGGATATGATTTAGGGGTGAACTCGTAAGGCAGAGTAAACGGTTGGAATCGATGATCCCAGGGGTCTTTTCCAATCAGAGTGATTCTGTGATTCTAGTATACATTAAACTTTCTTTGCTGTGTCATATCCTTATGCTGGTTGACACACTGATGTGAAGTATTTTAATCTTCTATCAGTATAATCTTTTACATTATAAGTTATTTCTGTTCTACTTTTCAAAGTTACCTTTGCAGAAAACATAATAAAAATCCAAATTTTGCTACCATTGAAATTACTAAAAAGGTGTTTGTGAGCTGTATCTCATTAAGGGATTAAATATTAAAAAAAAAAAAAATCTTTTTTTTTTAGTATAAGCAGTTTTCCATTTCCAAATGGACAAGAAAATGCTTGAAGATTTCCAAAAGGTAAAATATCTCGATGTTTTCAATCTCCTTACTTAAAAAAGGCTTATCAGATCAGCCTGAAACTTTCCAAAAATATTCTTCTTTGCCAAGAGACCACACGTGAAGTTTCAGGTGGGGAAAAATTTGGCCTAAAAAAGAAGAAGAAAAAATATAAGGCCTTAGAATAAAAATCAACATGGAGCTGCTACTGTAGTTCCATTATAAAGACTCGTAAAAAACATTTCCAGTTGCTCTCCAGTAGGTCTGATTTCCATAAGTAAAGCCCCACTTTATTCCTTCCACAGTTCCTTATAGGTCTTTAAGGAGCTATGAAAACTCCTTTGCCAACAGGGAATTTCTTGCAGAAATAAAGTATCTTAGGAAACATTCTTTTATAGATCTGGAAACGTATTAATGATTAAAAGACTGATCCTTCAGAGCTGAGCGCTCGCAATTTCCATTGGCTTCTGTGGGAATGACAGATGCCGGGCACCTTTTCATACTAGATATAATATCTGCATACCTTAACTCATGATTGCACCAGACTTGTGAAAAACCTAACTGCTTGCCCTCCAAACTGCACAAGGAAGGTCCCTGTATTCAAAATCAAGAGCTTCAAATTAGTGATTCAGGTCCTTAAGATCATGGGACAGACTTAAAATTCGTGAGCTTTTTCAGTTTTTATGTGATTTGTGAATGTAAACCTTTCTTAAAGGTAGTTTTTTTGCCTTTTAGGTTTTCTTTGCAGTTATCTGTGCTGGAAATTCACTTTTGTGAATTCACTTTTCAGAACAGAAGAAGGATTTTCTTGCTGTCGCTCATGTCCTGCAGCTGGGGCTAGTGAAAGACATTGAACGTCACAGGATTTAGACTACAGGAGGTGGCTCTGATGAGGCAAACTCACCCTCCCTTTCACAGGTCTGACACTGCACTCCTGTCCATCCTAGCACAGCCTTGCCCAGGCTCTCTCAGCACTTAGCTGGGTACACAGCATCAGAGAAGAAAAAAGTCTGTGGGAGGCAGCGCTGCAGCTGTTGGAGGAGCTTACTTTATCTGTCATCAGCTGTACATGAACCCTCTCTACTGCAGGGTAAATCTGACAGAGAGGCATAAGTCCTGACAGAGAAAGTCTTATGTACATTGAAGTCCTCATCAACCTGTCAATGCACAAATGGCTGTACGCATTGTAAGTGGTGATTAAAAGTGATCCAAAAGAAAGCATTTAAAAACCAAATGAGCCTACCCACTACACCAGATCTACACCAAAGTTCCTTGGTAAGTTGAACTATTTTGAAGTCACAGAGATCAGCAACTAAAGTCCTGACTGCCAAAAGGCATTTAGACGTTCAGCAGACTTCCTGCTAAAAGGTAAGACAAGAAACTATCCAAATGCACACAACAAAGACACTAGTCTGCTGTGTAAAACTTCTTGAGGAATCAAGGAAAACGTGTCCCGCTCGTAGGACTGCTTCCCAGGCTCTCTGCTTTGGATTTTGTGCTCTCCGGTGTATGGCAAAACCAGCTTAGAGCGGCAACAGCTACTCTGAGCCCGAAGCCCACTAGCAGTTCCTTGTCTCGGAGGATTACTCACTACTGCCGATGCCTTTAATTGCCTGGGTAATCTGTGTAACCAATAACTGTAATCCGTGTAATCCCATGGCACTTTCGCCTGTGCTTTATTGACCAGGTGGGTGTTTGTTGTGCTGCTTGGTTTGTTCTTCTCTCCACGCAGGCTGTCAGCAATTCACACGTGAGGATTTCCTACTACACTGTTTGTACAACACTTGTACAATGGAACTGCCCACTTGAGCCTTCCAGGAGCTACAGGATAAGAAACACTAGATAGTCCCGAAGCTGCCCTAGGCATGTGTCAAGGTCCATTTGTCTAGTCACATCATTAAAGTTTGCAGATAGAACCAAAGTGATATTTTATTTAAAAAAGAAAAATAGTTAAAAATCAGCTGTTGTAAGGAACCAGTATTGATCTTTATTGTGGTGCCCTCTGACCTTTGGGTAGTTTGCTTCTGGGGATGTACCCAAAATAAGCTCTAATTTTTCAAAGATGAACACCAGCTTTGTGTGTTCCGTAAGGCAACAGCAATTAAGTTGCTGTGATATATTTCCCCAGAAACTTTCCGTCAGAATAAGGCACTTACTTAATTGTATCACTCAAATCACCTTGTAATTGTGACTCAAAAGCGTCATTCAGCTGCATTTCTATGCCACTGCAGTCAACGGATGCACCTACTCCAGTGATACCTCTGTGTGTGAATGTGTGCTCTAGATGTACACACCGAATAAACTGCTCTGGATATTTGTCAGGCTGCTGCTAGGAGTGGCCTTGTATGTTTTGGACAAGCTTCAGATAAAAGTCTAAACATCTGGATACTTACAAAAATCATCTGAGAGCTCCTGGATGTCAAGTCTTCTCTCTCATTCATTTGGATGTGCAAGTGAACTTGTCAGTGGGCACAGAAATGCTGCAGTGTGAGGAGTGATTGGCCAACAGACAGAAATAGGAATCAGATGTCTTTCAAATAAATCCCATCCCTCCACCATCAATACTCCAGTGAATCTCCCACACCTGTGGATGAGGGGTTACGCTGCTGTCATTGCCATTCAGAACGATTTTAATGCTGGACATGTTTTTAAAAGACAGCTCTCACAGCTTATAAAGCAAGGTTTTGGCTTTGGCTAATGAAAAGCATTAATGTACTGTGGGAGGTGGAGAGAGAGAAAGATTATAATTAAATCTCTGCACTCCTGTCCCGTCTGTAAGGGCTTGGATAAGAAACAGTTCTGCTGGGCAGCTGAACTTGAGCTAAATAAGATAGCTGGGGGAGGGAGCCTTCTTGGTGGTTTCATATAGTCTTGCACATGTGGTAGGGCCAAGGAACGTTTCTGATGAAAATAAAATTGTTCTGGGCTTGATCCAGCTGAAAATACTGACAGCCTGCCGGGCCCTGCAACTTTCATAAGGTTGCAGATCCTGGCTTCTAGCAGGAAGCTTGGCCTGGCTGCCGCAGAAGGACCAGCAAGTAAAACAATAGTTTCATGCCTGAAAGTTGCACATCCAATTGGGAGAGGCAAGAGGACTCATGCCAACACGCTCCCTCTCTCCCAGCACTGCCTAGGTTGGGCTCTTTCTTGTACCTTCAATCCCTCTGATCCACGCCCTGCGAGCATGGCCAAGAGGTCACTTGGGAGCCCAAAGTTGGACGTGATCATTCCTCTGTTAATAAAAAAGGGCTGGTGGGTCTTGGTATCTCACCGGCTGGTGGTGTCAACTGGTAATGGCCTTCTGCAGGATGAACTTAATTCTCCCCTCATGCCTCTATTGTGGGTTTTCTTCTTATTATCATGAGTTTTATTGTCTTGAGTTTGATTTTACATTAAAAAACAACCATTTTGTTGAAATTATCTGCAACTTACATTAGTGCCCTTTTGTACATCACAAGCAGGTCTTTACAACAAGAAAGTTTGAAGCAACAAAGGTGCTATATGCCAAAAAAATACAACTTTTGAAAACAGAAGACTAAAAGACCTCAAAACCATTTTAAAACCTCTGAGGGAATTTGATATAAAAACTTGCTTGGGGATGGAGGAAGGTGTTGGATTCCAAGGCTTTGAATTACCAAGAGATGTGTTTCATGCATTCTCACATTGAGGCAGGAGACTGAGCCTGTGGTGGACAATGAAAATCAAGGTCATAAGCTTGTTCATCTGCTGGGGATGTGGGCAACAAAAACATTTTAAACACTTTGCTATAAGTCATTCCTGCTGCTGCCTGGACCAGAGACTCAGCACTGCATCCTCCCAGCATCTTCATCTCATCACCATAAAATCACTAGTGGGCCAGAACTTCTCACATCATAACAAGACAGCCTGTTCCAGGAGCAGAAATAGGGGCAAAATGAGGAGTGGATTCACCTTTCTGACATACAATCAAATCCAGCAGCAAGACTGTGCTCTAAGATTCTTTTAAAAGGGACACAGAAAAGGACCTACAATCACCCAACCCTGATCCTGGCAACTCTGTGCCTTCCTCAAGGTTTAACTGACTGAAACTACTCTAGAGGAATAGAAAAGCCCAGAGCCACCTTGACAACACTGATGGAATGCGACATTTTCCAAAAACTTCCAAGGAGTGATCACAAGCACAGAAAGTATGGAATATAATGAAAATGGAAATTGATGTTGAAGTAAAAATCAGGCGGTTAGTTAGTGCCCCTTACTGTGCCTTTCACCACTGATTAAGCCCTTGTTCTCCAAAGGAGTGTTTCAACACATACCTTCACTCTGAAGATCCCTGCTGAAATCACTGTGAGGACTGACACCCTGAGATGCTACCCACACACTTGCACGCTGGACCGAAGCCTGCGTTTTCCCTTTTCTGAACTGGAACAGCTCTTTTTCCTGTGACCGTGGAGTTAACTTGAAAACTCGCCCCCACACAGCCAGCCTGCCACTCTGCTTTTCTGCTCCAGCAAAGCTTACTGAAATATTTCAGCTGCGGTTGCAGAGCAGGGCTGATTCTGCACTTGGGAGGTCACTGAAAATTTTGCTCTTTATTTCAGTGTATTCAGGATCAAGCCTCAGCAAGCACTAGAAGTATAGTAAGTGTATGTGGCCTCTGTTCTCAGAGGTTCTCAGCACCTTGGACTACCAGATCAGTCTCCTTTTAGAAGCATATGTTTAAAGACTATGTAGATACAATGTACACATGAACATACACACTCACTCTGTACGTGCATACACATCACAGAACATGAGGGATTGGAAGGGACCTCAAAAGATCATCTAGTCCAATCTCCCTGCCAGAGCAGGATCACCTAGACCAAGTCACGCAGGAACATGTCCAGGCGGGTTTTAAATATCTCCAGAGAAGGAGACTCCACAATCATCCTGGGCAGCCTCTTCCAGTGCTCCGTCACCCTTACTGTGAGGAAGTTTCTTCTGATGTTTATATGGAACCTCCTATGTTCCAGCTCACACCCACATCTATTATTTCACTGTGTAAATGTATTATCTGATCAAAGCATGAGCCAGCGTTATTTTACCTTTGCTTTTCTCTGCAGTTGTCTTTGCTGAACTAAGCCGAGGCCACACTAGTGAGAAATATCAGCAGACATGTAATCCAAATGACACGAAGCCCTGTTAAGCGCAGAGAAGGATTTTACTCTCGGTTATGCTGATGTAACTTCAGTTCCAGACAAAAAGGCATCTCTCTGATCTTACAACAGGCAGATGTACTTCTGAGCAGAGGACTTTAAAGATCTGTCAGAACTCGTGCTCCTCAGTGGGATGTATATCTCTGTAAGTGGCTCCATTTGGGTTGAAGATGAATGTGTGTAAGTCCAGAACAGGAGCTGTTTTTCTCCCCCTAAGTACAGCGTCTGAAAGTGGACGTGACTGCACTATGTATGAAAGTGTAATAGAGTGTTTCGCCCGGGAACATGCAATAAAGCTTCGACACTTTATTTTATGGAAGGATATTTGTACATATTCTGATTATTATAACAAGAAAATTTGTTATTTATTTATGGCAGTATTTATTTATTAGAATAGTTTAAATTTTATTTTTTATTATGAGAATTATGTGATATTATTTATTTATTACAACAGTATTTATTTATGTGAAAGTATAGCTTTTACTTTGGAGTGTTACTTTACAGCAGGCTGATTCACAGGGTGAAACACAACCCCTTTGCTCTTGCCAATACTGTCTGCAAACAGGCTTGAGTTCTCTGAAGCAATGCACTGGATGGGTCCAGACCCAGTGCTCATGGGTTTGCCGAGCACTCCACATGATCCTGATAGTGTCACTTGAGAAAGAGCCAGGACAAAGGTTGCTGCGTGGCTTCCTGGAAGAACAAGGTTTCCTTAATGACACACCTTGCACCCTATAGTGTACAGAAGCTACGCAGAATGTGTTCCACCTGCAGAAAAGTCACCTTCACACCAGATCTTTGCTCTCTAGGCAAGGGATGGTTAGTATTAAACAAACCCTACAGGAAGGTCACATCTCCCTCCATGTCCATACAGCTGCCGGTTCTCGCTGCAATACCAGCACAGGGAAGAAACATGTTGTCTCCAGATGGTCCTGGGAAGGCTCTAAGAGTTTCTGTGCCTTGGGTCAGGGCATCCATTTTAGACCAAATAAAAGCCACATGACAGAATCAGGACTATATATAGAAGGTTGTTAGCACAGGGCAGTGGGACAGGGGTGTGATACGAGCAGGGAGGGACAATGTAAAAAGTCCACATGGTGAGACAGCATGGACACCACGTGTCCTGTAGAAGAATACATGTTCCCACGGGGAACTAAGTTAATAATACCCCAGTGTCTCAGGCAGCCTCTCTGAGTGGGTATGGTAGTTTTTGCTGCATGTATGCACATAAATGCATGTCACAGCATTCACAGCAGACTTCTACACAGGAGCAGAAATGGTTGCTCTTTCCATCTTAAAAATAATTTCCTTACTGTTATGGTGCTACACAATGACACTGTTCTCTCAGCATTTAGGTATTGAGTTCGTCTTTTTTAGAGGGGACTCAAACTTGAGCAGCCTGTGGTCCCATCATCTATGTACTGAGCCCTCTTTGTTATTTGTGCTTTTTGGAGGTATTAAGCTCCCATGATTTATATAAAAAGTCTGCCTTCTTAGAGGGGATTTCATATGACCCCATGATCCCATTATTTAAGTAATAAGATCCTCCTTGTTAGAGGTTACTTTAACCACCATTTACACGCTCAGCTCTGCAGAACACAGCTTTCTCCACCAGTGTCAATAAAATCAGCTTTTGTTTGAGTGCTCTTCCTCTCTGCAACTAAATCATACTTGAGAGGCAACACTGCTATTTTTCTTAGTGTGCTCTCAGGCTGACTGTGACCTCCCATACCAGCAGCATATTAAATAATGCCAAAATCCTAGAGTATATGTGACTGTGGGTTGTGCAGTCGTGGCTGTGAATCGCTCCAGTCAGCACCAGAGTGCAAGGGGATAGGATTGAGACAGAGTGATGTGATGTAACTGGCATTATCAGTGCTGGCTGGGAAAGGGACTTGAGGGTGCTGGTGGATGAAATACTGGACATGAGCCACCATGGGGAGATAAAAATTCTATGATGCTCTTTTCCCTCTCCTGTAACACAGCTACTTTCCCTTACTTATAAAACTGTATCTCTTAGGTTCTTGTCCATTGGTTCCTAAAGACCCCTAGTCAGTGCATTTGAAATGGACCTAGGAACAACCTCACACAGTCTGAACTTGTGTCCACAGCTGCTTGCTGTACACATCGCTCCACTTGAGTTACAATCCTCATAGTGGCCAGAGCCTTTAGCAGGTTTTACTTCCTACCTCTATATTTCCTTCAGGATCTGACCCTCAAAAATCCTTCTCCATTAGGGGGCTGGAATTTTCTCTTTCTTAATAAACCAGACAACCTTAATTTCTTTTTTAAATTCCAAATATATTGGTAGGCATAAATTAGAGGTGGGTGTTGGTCCCTTCTCACAAGTAGCAAGTGACAAGGCAAGAGGAAATGGCCTCAAGCTGTGCCAGAGGGAGTTTAAGTTAGACATTAGGAAACTCCTTTTTATTGAAAGGGTTGTCAGGTGTCGGAACGGGCTGCCCAGGGAGGTGGTTGAATCACCATCCCCGGATGCGTTTAAAAGTTGGGTAGATATGGGCCTTAGGGACATGGTTTTATGATGGGCTTGGTACAGTTACGTTGATGGTTGGACTCGATGATCTTACAGTTCTTTTCCAACCTGAACAGTTGCATGATTCTATCTGCTTTGAATAGAAAATGATGTTGATTGTGCAGACACCTGTGCATGGTACTCTACCCTGATACTCATCTAACAGGTAAGCTGCCTTGTTGAAGTAGATGGGAAAATGTGCCTAAAGAGAGTAAAGTTTGCAGGATCAGATCCTCTGCAGAGAGTTTCTTTGTTTCCAGGGGTATTTTATGCTTTCCTGAGTAAAAAATGTCACATTCTGAAATGAAATTTTGCAGGCCATTGATCTAGAAGGCGAGCTTGCTCCTCTGCATGTTTTGGAAAATTAGAAACAACGTATTTATTTAACTTAGAAAACTGACTGCCATCCAAGGCTGTTTCTCACGAGACAGCAATGCCAGCCTAAACCTTGCAACCTTGCTACACAAACCTGCCAGGCATATCATAAAGAGAAATGCCTCAGTACTTTGTGATATGAAATCTCCTTGAACAAGTGTTTCATATTGGATTGTAACTGATCTTGAGAAAACCTTCAGTGTCCTGGTAAAGTAATCAGTGCTTTAAAGGGCTGGTAAATACATGACTTCACGTGGTAGTTAGCTGATGTTTCAATAAACTGTAAAGACTTCTTCTAGCAATTTTCATAATTAGTCCCGGAATGATCAATTATGTTACTTCAAAAAAAAATACCTACATTAAAATAGTAGCAAGTCAACTTTACGAAACAGTAAACCATCGTGGTACTCGTGCCAGGAGGAAAAGCCAATGACATTAAAAATTAAAGATTATGTCTCCAGTCCATATTTTTACCCCAGCTAAGTAAATTTTATGCTTCTCTCTTCTCGTGGCCCCTTGAGGAAGATGGATGAAACCCTTCTCTGAGAAGCTAAGGGTACACCTGACTTAAATCCTTGCAGATTACTGACTCAAAGAGCAGAAACCCAGGTCTGTAAGTTATGTTTATCTATTGAAGGTCATCTGTTTGTGTGTTACTTAGGGTACACTTTGCAGAAATAATCAAGTGAATTGTAGACAGTGTTAGTCCGAAAAGAAAAAAAAGAGTGCTCAGTCCCCTCACTGAAGGGAGCCTGACTGAAGTTTCTCTTCTATGTCTCATTATTTTGTGTAGTGTATTTATTACAGTGTATTTTGTATATCCTAAGCTTGAAATTTAGTAGAGATTGGTATTTTTCTCTAAAAACGTAGTCTTATTTAATAAAACCACCTGAATGTTTTGGGAGGCTTTTGGCTGGTTGTTGGGGTCTTCTCTCTGAAAAAGACAAGGTTAGAAAGTACTCAGGTGGAAACAAACTCTTACTACTAGTCACAGTCTTCATTTTCTACCTCCCTGGGAACACAAAATCAAAGATGCACTTCGCCCTAAACCAAGCACCTTGCTCCAAGCACCAAACGCAAGAAAATGCTGATTCTTCATCAGAATATCCTTGTAGTCCTCAAGGAGTCATGGCTCAGAGACTTCCTGTGCTGGAGCTGGTGACTTTCTCTGTAGTAGTACTCTTTGGATTTGTCCCCTGAGCTGTAAGCATCTTACTGAGTGAAGGATGTCCTCAGTGTAAGCACACGTGGAAGAGCTTCCTTTTCTTTGCTTTTGACCTGATGTCTGCTAGAGGCGTTTGACGCTGTCTTCCCCTTCCTCCTTCTGGTTCTTGTCCTGAGTGAGAGTGAGGGAGTGGTCCTTCTCTACTTCTGTGATTCAGAAATTCAGCATTTCAATTCAAAATTCAGAGCTCTTCATAGTCTACACCAGAATGGAATGATTTATGAACAGCACAAGAAAGCTAAAATTAAACGTTGTGTTTACAATTAAGTGCCAAAGTTTCAGTAAGATGCCTGTAAAATATTTCCATTTTGTGAAATCAAACAATCTCTTCTGATAGAAAACCTGTCTGCTGGAAAACTGGCATCTTTCTCCGACTGTTACGCTACATTTTTGGCTCAAGAAGCTCAGTAAGGGCTCTTTAGTGTTATTTTTATTTTAATACAGGGTGTCAAAATTAATTATCAGAAACTTCACTGACATAAAGGAAAATACTTGGGCCAGGGCATTCATTGTTATAAAGACTTTACCAGAATTTTCACACTGCAGTCATAACCATGTATTCGTGTACACTGACTAAATAGAATACAGATTTCAAGCAAAGAAGGGTGGAACTGTTGGCTAATACACACAAGGCAATACCTTTTCTGGAGTCTGACTGTTATCAGCTCAGGTTGTTCAGCCTTGACTACGGATATTTTGGATAGTTATCTGCTTATAGAAATGTTTGCTTAGAAATGAGGGTCTCCAGAGGCCTCCCAGAGATTTTGCTGTACGAGGATGATGAAGGAAGTGGAGCACCTCCCTTATGAGGAGAGGCTGAGGGGCTGGGTCTCTTGAGCTTGGAGAAGAGGAGACTGAGGGGCGATCTCATTAATGTCTATAAATATGTGAAGGGTGGGTGTCAGGAGGATGGAGCCAGGCTCTTCTCAATGTCATCTAGTGA
>JAOXOE010000001.1:100345742-100375370 GCA_028565055.1 Phoeniculus purpureus | reverse complement strand
TGTGCGACTTGGTCTAGGTGATCCTGCTGTGGCAGGAGGATTGGACTAGATGATCTTTTGAGGTCCCTTCCAGTCCCTAATGTTCTGTGATAGTGTGTGAGACACTTCAAGAAACAGCCCTGCATAGCAAGATGTCCTGACTAATAGAAGCAACTTCTCAGCTTGTACAAGTAGAACAGGCTCTTTGCTCCCTCTCCTACAGCAGCATCTCCTTCCTTTCCACCCAGAAGTAAGTAAGAGAGACAGAAATACATTTATCTAAGGTTTTTTGGCAGAAGGGCGATGGACTGCACCCAGAATTGCATTCACTGGGTCTTACCATGCTGGCTGGAAGAGTTTCACATGCATTAATTTTCAAGATACAACACCCAATAAACATACACCTGAAAAAATAATCAGTTTTCTGATAAATACAATATTTGTGCATATTATCCAAGCGAGGTGTCTAAGCAAAGGCCTAAGCTTGTGCTTGCTTGCTTGGTTCGTGGGTTTATTTTTGGAGCCCAATATGTCTCCTACATCTTGTTCCAAGTGAAATTACTTTGGCATTGCCCAAAATGTCTTTACTTTGTAATAATTTTGAGTGGGCCATGCAGAACAAGACAGCAGGTTTTATCTGGTGTTCACGACCAAAGGTGCATGTCATGGTTTGGAACCAAGGGTTTCTGGTGTTTGTGCTTTTCTGCATGGAAACACGCCCTTGTGTCTAGAACAACTGCAGTAGCAAGGGCAGAGTTGCAATTGTGGATTGCGGGCAGGGGAGGCACCCCTATTTATCTGGGGGGAACTTCTGGGATGCTTGTTTTCATCTAGTAGGCAGCGGAGCTGCTCCCCCAACCTGCACAGCAGTGGGCAGTAGTGCAACCCCACTCCCACCCCAGGCTGTGCAGACTGAAGTGGTGATGGCTCATTGCCACCTGTCCATGCTGCCAGAATTATAGGTGGCAGAGTGAAGTTAATGGCTCACCTGCCCACGGCGTTGGGTGCAGGTGCAGCTGGTGGGTTTGTTGTTTTCCTTCATTGCTTGGCTGGACTGTGGATGCTGAAGAAGCCAAAGGAACTTGTGATTCTTAAGCCTTTAGTAAATTGCTGAGAGACTTGGGGTGGAGTGTACACTGTTGCACCCAAGTGCCCGCTGCTGTCCAAGATATGCTTGTCTATTCTGGTGTGTCTACCGGCCATGCCATGTGATGCCCTGAAGACCTTGCCAAAGGCGAGAAGAGAGAAAAAGAGACTGTAGATGGTTTGGAGCAGCCCCTGCATTCTTCAGAGTCAGAAGGGAACATCTGTCCCAGGGGCAGTCTTGGTCATCCATTTGTTTGCAGTATATGCCCCTTCCCCCAGAAGATCTGTCTAAAGCCAAAGATGATTTCATAGTTCTCTCCCATCTTCTCAGAATGTGTGTAATGGCAGTGTGATGCAGTTTCTGTCTGTTTTTTTTACTTGTTTAGGTTTTTTTTCCTTTCTTTCTCTTGGATATGGGTCCAATGACATCTTTCCTTTTCTCCAAAATTGCTTCATTGCCTGGTAAATTCTACCCAAGAGCCAGTTGGAGTGGTTATGAGTGCAAACACCAACCAAAATCACAGAATCACAGAACATTAGGGATTGGAAGGGACATCAAAAGACCATCTGGTTCAATACCCCTGCCAGAGCAGGATCACTTAGACCAAGTCACACAGGACCAATCGAGGCCGTTCAACCCATGACAGTACATGCCACAGAAACCCCTTTAGACATCAATTTCTGAGCCAGCTGAGCTAAAACTAAAATCTGCTCTTCTACTTTTATGCTCTTCTGCTTCCCGGCACATTGTGAGAAGTTAAAGGACACTGAAGCAGCACACATTTAACCACTTCAAGTCTCGTATGGTGGATAAACAATTGTGAACAAAATTTTACTGTGATTTCTGGTTTCTCAGTACCTTGGTGATGAATTTGAGATATTGTAAGAAACTGTTTTCATATGTGGCCACTGCACCTGGCTTTGTGATTGTTCGTAATTTGTTAAAAATCAAATCCCAACTTCCTCAAGTCAAGATACAATTCACTCATAAACTCACTCTCCCAAGAATTAGAAGCAACCTTTGAACATTTCTGTCTAAATATTTTTCACTCTCCAGCAATATCCATCTAAGAGTCCACTAGGAATACATACACCTAAAGGTGAACGGGGTGATATTAGAAGACATGCATAACACAAGAAAGTGTGCTAAAAATCAAATGAAATTACTAGACATTATTCTCTGGAACTGAGAGTACAGTGACAGGTTGGACTTGTGCAGCACCAGTTTTCCAGGAAGACTTCTTCATTGCTAGTTATTTAAAATAAAAAAGGCTTAACATATTTTGCTTTACACAAATGAATGCTGGCTCGATGAAATACAGCCACCGCAGTGAAGGTTTTATTTTCTTCCTCTTCTTTCCCAGAACTACTTTAATATCTACTTGTATAAAAGCATGTGCTTAGATACCACTAGGAATACAATCGTCTGTGGATTCTGATTTTCCTATTGCACTTGAAGCTATGTTAGTTCATTTTTTTCATTGAAAACTTCTTATCTTGACCCATTGTGCTCTGAGACTTTCCCCCTTCCCTTCTACAATGAAGTTACATAGATTCTGTACTAGTTCTCCTCAGACCTTGCGTCTTGGATAACTGAAACCTTTAATTGCAAGAAGTTTCCTTGTTGCAGACTTGATCTTGAAGTAAATTGAATTCCAAGGAATGTATTTATATTATATCCTGTTCATAAATTTAGATGAACAGCCCCGTCAAAATAAGTTCTAGACAAATGAGTTGGCCAAAGTCTCTTCAATAAGGTAGCCCTGGGTAGCATGTTCTTCCATCACTGATTTTGAGGGAAAGCTCTGGATTCCTGTCTGAAGAGATACTCACTCATGCTGATAGTTGGTATAAAACTCACTTACAGCTATGGGTCTTTTTCTTTCAGTTCCTACTTCTAGTATCTGAGGGGGGCCTACAAAAAAGCTGGGGAGGGACTTTTTAGGATATTAGGCAGGAGCAGGACTAGGGGGAATGGAGCAAAGCTGGAGCTGGGTAGATTTAGACTGGATGTGAGGAGGAAATTCTTCATTGTGAGAGTGGTGAGAGCCTGGAATGGTTTGCCCAGGGAGGTGGTTGAGCCCTGTCCCTGGCAGTGTTTAAGGCCAGGCTGGATGAGGCTCTGGCCAGCCTGATCTAGGGTGGGTCCCTTCCAGCCCTGACTGATTCTATGATTCTATAGTGACTTATGGTGGGGAAGATACTTTCATCTTAAAGCCTGTGTTGCAGGTGCTTAGAACTTGTAAAAAACAGTATGGATGTGTTCCTGTGTGACTTGGTCTGGGTGATCCTGCTGTGGCAGGGGGATTGGACTGGATGATCTTTTGAAGTCCCTTCCAGTCCCTGGTGATTCTATGATTCTATGACCATCCTGACTTTCCTGTTTTCCATTTGTTTTGAGGATGGTCCTCATTTTCCTTTTATTGGTTTATGGCACCAACCATAAACCTTGCTGAAGGTTTGGTTTATCAGCTGAACTGGTTCAAGAAGATCACTCTATAAAATAATCCTAAAATATATAGACATGGGCTTGAATTAAAAATAGGCTTAAGGAATGGGGAGGACACCACTGAATTAGCCCATCCCCTGTGGGTACCGGGAACAATGCTTTCTGCTGCATCTCAATGCGCCTTAGACAGTGCTAGTCCCCAGCAATTTAAAGGGGAGTGTTAATTTCTGATGAAAAATGATGCCCTCATGAGACCTTTAACCAAAGTGTGTGCATGAAGAGGGGGAAAGGCAAGGAGCCTAGTTCCCTCAATCCTGGGAACCTTACACCATTGTCTAACTAGTTGTTTACTGACAACACACCCACAAGCAAACTCCTTGCACCTTCTGCCTCCACAAAGATGCCCTGGGCTAATGTCTATGTTTTCTCTATCCCATAATTACACACTGCCAAGGTGAACAGAATAACCTTGTTGGTTTTTTTTTAACAGATTTTGTATTTTAAGCAGCCATGTGAGTGCATTTGAAAAGGAAAAATACAAGGTATAAAAGCTTCCCAAAATAGCAGTGTGTGGCTTGCCCTGGCTGTGCTCAGGTGGCTCTGCATTACTCCAGCTTTTCGATAACATCCTGTCTCCTGTGCTGCAGTTACTGAGGGGTCGCGTGGACGGCACTAAATCAGAAATGTGCTGCAGGTTGGACTGGGTCAATCTTGACAGCAGCCAGAGGGGAATTTAGTATAAATCATGCTAAGAAGTTAAAATAGCCATCCCATTTGCAAAACAGCCATGGTATTTTCTTTAAGGGGGAAAAGAAAATAGTGTCCTTAAAAGGTGCCAGATTGGCAGGGTGGGATAATAAAAAGACTTCTGACTGTGCAAGTTTCCTCTGCCCCTGTGCTACAGCATTGCTGCTCTGCCCAGTGCAAAGGAAGAGGGCTAGGGCAGCAGGCTTGGAGCATCTACCTGAAAGAAGAGCATCGGCAGATCTGCACATCCACCTGTAGCCCCCTTGCTCTGCACCTCCCATCAGATTAGTTGCTGTGAATCAACCCAATGGTACTTGATTTGTACCAAGAGAGACTCACATCACTAGGACTCCAGTGATGGCATGAAGGCAGCGCTGCCAGGCCTCCTGTGGGCAGTGGGAACGGTACATTGCCCCTACTAAGCCTCTGCCTGTAGTAGTGCCAGCCACAGACTTTGTTTTCCTGCTGTATGAGACTCATCCCTGGGGAAAACAGAAACCCAAAGTTCATTGAAGGCCAAACAAGAGCAGAGCATCAGGCACTGCTAACTTGACCACAGGTGAACTGAAGAACCGGAGATGTCCTGCCTCTCAGGAGTAAGAGCAGAGAATGCTGGTGCTGCAAAGCCATCTGTTCAGCACAGCGTAAGCTCAGGGCTCTTCACCCCGGGGGCTTTGTGCATTTCTGGGGAAGGAATATGGAATGGGTGGCTGTTGCTAGATGACATTCCCAATGATAGTTAATCAGCTTGTTTCCTAGTTGCTGATTTCCTGACACAAATCTGAGATCAGTCCTCAGTACCCAAGCAACTTGTTCTTCATTTTGTGAGAGATCAGAAGACTAATTCATAAATAGTAGCTTAGGGGTGACGGAAATGAGATAAATGACTTTCATTAGAATTCACATAAAACAGCAGCAGAGTCCCTGCTTGCCACCACGGATTTAACAAATGTGCCAGCATGCACGTTTTTCATCTTGCAGTCACCGATATGATGAAGTGGTTCCTGGACCTAATAGCCGCGAATGTTCATTTTTTAAAGGAATTAATATAAAGAGTGATTCTGGAAAAGATTGTCTCACCCTCCATAAAGTTATTTCCATACTCTCTGAATTTCTGTGGATATTTTTTAAAACACTGACTAACAAATGATTTGCTCTTCAAGTGAGGAACTGGGGAGGAAATATGCTAGGTGGTTCTATTTTATCAACATGACAGCGCTGTACTCTGTGCTCATCTGCACCTGCTGCGTTAGAAAGAGGTTTTGCAGCAGCAAACCACAGAGCAAACTGCGCTGGAGCCTTGGGGAATTTATTATTTTTTTTCCGACAGGAACAGTAATTTTACAAGAAAATATTATTAGCTCCACCATGCTCGATGGTTTATGTCTGAGGAGATATCTTCCAAACACAACTGTTTTAGAAAACAACAGGTTGAAGATGGGTATAGACTTGAGGTGATGCTTGTCTGCACCATGGAAGGTTTTTAAAGACTGAGCTGCTCACGCTGTGCTCCCTTTAGGGTCATCACAGGGAAAAAGGCACTCCAGATTCAGTTCATCCTACATCAACTTCTAAGATGGGTCAGATAAATTGTTCCTTTTGCTCCTCAATGACCACATGGAGAGCATCACATAAAAGTTCCAGTTTAGACTTTCATGTGTCCAAGAAATGCCACAGGAATCACTTTCTAAAATGACCATTTTATTCCTGCAGAAGTTCAGCTATCTGGAGAATTTATACTGGAAAAATATAAAATAGGTCAGTAGGGGTGGAGGTGCCGAGTTACCAGTAATGGACATTAGCAGCTCTGGCACTCCAGCCCCCAATCCCTGATTTTGGCCCGCCAATCATGGACAACATCCAACCAGGGCACCACCACTGCCACTCTGTCTTCAGTGGAAATTTTGTCTTCTAGGGCACATGGAGATTAAGAAAAAATGTTGAGGGTTGGCAGCAGGCCGGGGTTTAAAATTTGAGAGTGCTGAAGAAAAAGGCAGCTGTCTGTAAGAGCCAGCTGCAGGAATCTGTTTGATGGGTCAGGTTGGCATCTCTGAGTAAAATAAAAGAGGGAAGAAAGCAGTTTGCATCTTCTCTATGGAAGCCTTTGTAAAAGTGGCCTTTGCATAAACACAAAGCAACTTGGTGGATGGTATCAGTTTTATGTTAAGTTTCAAAAGTAAAAGCTGGGCCATCAGAAACATCCTGAAACTTCAGCCTACGACTGAGTGACAACTACATAAAACAGACCCAGAGCAGTGGAAAATTTTAAGCCATAAATTACAGCACCTTGAAACTAGTAGGTCGTGCTGTTTTTATTCTGGTGGAGGTTCCTTATGAACTCATCTGTCTAAACATATGGATCTTGACAAATGAAAGCTGCAGGGAGGATCTGCTCCTGTCCTGCAGTTGAAAACACTTAAAATAAATTTTCTGCCTATATTCCTGTTGCCTTCTCTTGAATGGCAAAGTACTGCAGGAGCTGCTGCTCTCTCAAGGGTTCTGTTTGCTGAAGTCAAAACAGAAGGAATTTTTAGTCTGAAATTTTCTCCTCTCCTCCGGTTTGTTACTGCCCACTTTCGCCGAAAGGAGATAGTTAAGTCAATTTTATTCGCTGTCAGGTATCCTAAAGCTCCCAAGTGCTGGACACCTGCAAAAGCTAGCAAAGCCAGCTTGTTTACTCGGCGCAATTTATTTGACCTTTTACTATATTTGAGTAAGGATTTTACACCTGAGGCAGCTTTACAGAACAGATCTGAAAGGTGACCTTCAAAGGAAACGCCAAAATCTTTCTGAAAAAAGAAACTTTGGAAATACATGTGGAAAAGGCTGCTTTTCGGTTAACCTTCTGACTCAGGACTCCCTAGCTTTTTGGCACAGGGGCATACCAGAGCAATGAGTTCAGCTTGCACACACAAGACCCACAACTAGTACCATACAATACCTAAGAGACCAAGAATGATACTGGATGGCTAGTTTGAGTATTTCCATAATGAATGCCTTCTATTTGCTGTCTGGGGCAGTGATCCAGAGCTGGTTTTAATGTTAGCTTGCATCATAATCCTTCTACTGCAAGTTCTTTTTGCTGTTATCATTATGAAGCTGCGATTGGTGAGGCAAAATGGAGTTTGTTGGTTTTGGTGACAAAGGTAAACCCCACAAAAATTCTGAACCTTCGTGATTTTAAGAATAACATTGAAACTAAATTTCCTCACAACAAAAAGCACAGGCTGCTGCTAACTGAAAGAGTGAATACATCAGGGGAAGGAGGCAAGTAGTGCCAAAATCTGTCATGTAGCACATGCTGCAGGAAAAGGTTCCCCAATTCTTGCACAGGAAAAAAGTTTCCCAATTCTGCTACAGACGGTGTTTTCCCAGTCAGCTACATCTTGTCCTGGAGCATCCATTGCACTGGACACTTTGTAACTGAGACCACATTTGCACAAAAATGTCAGGATGACAGAGGCTGATCCTGCTGCCAGAAGAAGATGTCCTGTCCTCTTTACCTCTGAATGCGAATTCCCAGCACTCAGATTATCCTCACTTTGTCCTGGCACAGCCCTTTCCTAGAGCAAATCACGCTGAGGAACCACTGCAAGTTAAAGCTCTGCTTCTGCTGTCTGCTCCTACCCCTCTTTTGGGGAGGAATAGGAGGAGATTGGGGTAGAGGGAAATGTTTTCTTTTAGTGGTGTAAATGTGCACCACCCCAGCACTGCTCACAAACCTACGCTGGCCCAGCTCAATGGCAGGCAGAAGATTGTCCCTGTTGTAGGCAAAGTCCTACGGTCAGCAGCACTACAGATCCTTAGGGGAAAACTGGCTCCACTTAGCTTTTTTGTGAACACAGCAGGCAGGGTTTTCCAGGGACTGCACCATACGATGTTCATTTGCCTGGATTAAAGAAAGCATTCGCCCCATGCTGAGCACTTCTTTAGCACAAGCAGGTGTTAGAGCAGCACTTCTCTTGCTGCAGGCCATGCCACATCTGGGGGACGGAGAGGTCTCCTTAATTTGTTACAGAGTGCAACCAGCAGAGCTGTGGCGGTCACCTGCCTCACTGGTGATCCCAGCCACATCATAGACAAGGGATACGGCGTGGAAGTGATAGCTCATTGAGGTCTGCTGTCACAAGGTCCCCTCAGGGAGCCATTGGGAGCTCTCCAGAGAGGTCTGGATATACATTTCCCTGAGGTCCTATCTTTGCCTGTCAAGGCAGGAACTGCTGAATTGCTTCAGTACAGCTATGAAAGTCTGTCTGGTGGAAAAAGTGTTTTTAAATTTTTTTAAAAGTTGCTGGTGCCTGGGGAAGAGAGTGCCCCTTAAAAATGTGTAGATTAAACTGCTATCCAAGGCTTCCTGCAAAGACAGCCTACAGCACTATTTAATGGTCCCACTACACATGTCTTAAAATTGAAGGTGTTTCACAGTAAATCAAAGATGAAAATTTGTGATTACAGAGTTTCTGCTTCACAAATTATGCCTTGAAAACTTGTGGAGCATTATTTTTCACTCACTTCTATTTACTTTTGCTTTTAGGAGAGCACTGAGTTTAGGAACATCTCTAGTCACATGGCTTTACAAAGAGAGGGACAACAATTTGAGAGTGAGACTTACTTGAAGCCTGCCAGTGTTCGAAGACCATCACTGAGAAACTCATTTTGTTCGTTGGTTTTTCCCTTAGATTCTTATATCCCAGTCCGATTCTGAGCTGCTCTTTGACAAATCCTGCAAAATCTCCTGGTGATGTGACACAGTAGTCAAGGAAGGACCAAGGCCTGTGAGAAGTAGTGGTCCTACAAGAATAACAGATAACTTGAAAGGTGAATCCTGGAGATTTTCCTGTATCAGAGTTCCTGCTCACTTTACATCAGTGAAGACTTCCCAATGACATGGTGCTCCTGAAAAAGAACTGAAGGGCCTTTTCATGTCAAGCTCATACCAAAGTCTTGGTAATGGGAGCTGGGAGCATCTCCAGAAGTTGCTCAGGACGAGCAAGAGGTCATAATAAAGAAAAGTGGAGGCAGAGAAGGCAACATTAAAAAAAAATACCTGTGTTTTCATCACAGTGTTTTCAAGGAATTCCTTATGGAGTGGACATATGAGAGACACACATGAGAAAACACAGTGCTGAACTATGGACTCTTTCATGAGAAGGTATACAGCCTGGTTATGCGGCAAATAAAGACATCCTATTAAATCTTTACTGCATTTTACCATAAAAAACCAACAAACCAATGGGAAGGTGAAGGTGCAGTATCTTCCACTGAGAAAGGAGAAAAAAAACAAGGAAAACACACAGGACTAGTAGGATCAATCACTTTAAAAGCAATAAAAGGTCTTGGTAGATGATCCAGTGGAGGTGAAAGGAAAGCAAAGCAAAAGTGGCATTAACACAGTGAAGCAAAGGTATTTATAAACTGAGGTGAAACATTTGTGAAGACTGCTTTGCAGAGCTTTCTCAGCCTCTGTAGCTGTGCAGCAGACAGCATAAAACTCTGCTCTCCTACTGCCAAATCAGGAGGGTTTATGAAGTCACTTACTTCTGTCAAACAGCTGCAGCTGTAACGCTGAGAAGAGGCATTCCCCTACTCCTTCTGCAATAAGATTTAATGGCTGTGTGATTGCTGAGCAGGAATAACGGCTTGTAAAACTTTTTTTTCAAAGGGATAAATTAAGCTCCTTTTAACTGTGATTTGGGTAGTAGGTGAGGGAATTTTGTGGACTATGAGATAGAAAAGTATCTCTTTCCATCGGCTGGAGGTGTGAATTTCCACGTGTGGTTTTTTTTCTTTTCTTTTTTTTTTTTGATTTGTGATCATGAACATCATCAGCTGAATATTTTCCGAGTGCGGTTCCATTCTCTGATGGATTTGCCATATTTTATGTTCACACTTTAAATGTTACACTGGTGTCATTCTCACTGCTATAATTAAGGCTACCTCAAAACACTTATTCACTGGTTCTTAGTGTGAATTCAGACAGCTGCCCTCGGTTGAAATTTTGCATGGGATGTCTCAGCTTAGAATTCATTTAGAAAGAAAAATGGGGAGAAGATCAGGCCAGGTGACACGCACCCCTACGTGGGTATTAGCGAGTTCGTATCTACTGTTCTTTGCACCACTGTTCATAGTGAAGGGGCAGAGGCCTGAAGAGGTCTTGCAAAATTAGTCTTCTGGATATTTTTCTAACCCTGTTCTCTCAGAGGAGGTATATATGGGCAATGGGGAGATGAGGGGAGGAAACCTAGGTGAAGGCAGCTGCAGCCGTGTGGTTTACCCACTTTACAGAGCTCAAAGTTGTGCCATCACCTCCCACTCTTCTGTGTGACAGCCACTTGCCAGAACCCAGACCCCTCTCACCCTGGCTACAAGGGGCTGTTTGTTTCCCACCATGTAGGCACATCACTCCCTGCCTTTCTATGATCGTTTTTATTAGTTCACTCAATCTGCTGTCATGCACAAACACCCTATGACAGGCTCTGTGTGAGCACAAACGGTTTTATCTCCAGTGTGATTAAAAAGTCATTTGAAAGAAATGACTTTTCACTTGAATCCAGCTCAGTGCACTGAGATCCTGATTAGAAGATTAATAGCAAGATCTCATTGACTTCACTGGGGGCAGATGATGAAGGAAGTAGAACACCTCTGTTACGAGGAAAGGCTGAGGGAGCTGAGTCTCTTGAGCTTGGAGAAGAGGAGACTGAGGAGTGACCTCATTAATGTCTATAAATAGGTGAAGAGTGGGTATCAGGAGGATGAAGCCAGGCTCTTCTCAATGTTATCCAGTGATAGGACAAGGGGCAATGAGTGTAAGCTGGAACATAGGAGGTTCCATATAAATATCAGAAGGAACTTCTTCACAGTGAGGATAACAGAGCCCTGGAACAGGCTGTCCAGGGGAGTTGTGGAGTCTCCTTCACTGGAGATGTTTAAAACTCACCTGGATATGTTGTGTGACTTGGTCTAGGTGATCTTGCTGTGGCAGGGAGATCGGACTAGATGATCTTTTGAGGTCTCTTCCAATCCCTAATATTCTGTGATCCTGTGATACATCAGCATGTTTCTCTAGTTGCATTATTGTAATTTTATTTGGCTTTACAAATGTTGCGTTTTTGCTGGTTTTAATATAAAAATATTGCTGTAAAACACTTGTAGTTCACAGCTAGCCTTGCTGTTTATGGCCAGTGACAGTCAAACTCTTCAGCAGCACTGTTACAGTATCTAATGTAAAAAAATGCATGGAGTTCATAAAATTGTAGAATGGCCAGGGTTGAAAGGGACCTTCAAGATCATCTAGTTCCAGTCTCTGCAGTGTTGGGGACACCTTCACTATAACAGGTTCGCAGGGCCCCATTCAACCTGGCCTTGAATGCTTCCAGGGATGGGGCAGCCACAACTTTCTTGGGCAACCTTTTCCAGCATCTCACCACCCTCACAGCAAAGAATTTGTTCCCCATGTCCAACCTCAATCTCCTCCCCTCTTCAAGTCTGGAACCCTTTCCCCTTGTCCTCTCACTACACACCCATGTCAAAAGCTCTCCCTCACCTTTCTTGTAGCCCTCTTCAGATATTGGAAAGCTGCTCTAAGGTCACCTGGGAGCCTCCTCTTCTCCATGCTGAACACAGTATCACAGTATTACCAGGGTTGGAAGGGACCTAATAGATCATCACGTCCAACCCTTACCACAGAGCTCAAGGCTAGACCATGGCACCAAGTGCCACATCCAATCCTGCCTTGAACAGCTCCAGGGACGGCGACTCCACCACCTCCCTGGGCAGGCCAACTTGCTTAGCCTGTCCTCATAGAGGAAGTGCTCCAGCCCTCTAATAATTTGGATTGCTCTTCTTTGGACATGTTCCAGGAGCTGTGTTTCTTCCTTATGTTGGGGACTTCAGAACTGGACCCAGTACTCCAGGTGAGGTCTCCCCAGTGCAGAGTAGAGGGGGAAATTGCCTCCCTTGACCAACTGTCACTGCTTCTTTTGATGCAGCTCAGGACATGTGTTGCTTTCTGGGCTGCAAGTGCCCTCTGATAGCTCCTGTTGAACTTCTGGTCCTTCTCAGGGCTGTCCTCAATCTTTTCTCCTCCCAATCTGTATTCATGCATGGGATTGTCTCAACCCAGGGTCAGATTTAATAAACTGTTTACATACGTTCTGTATTAAGTCTCTGTTTTTCCAAAAAGATCTTTACAGCAAAGATGCTTTAAAAAAACTGAAGTAGAACTTACACTAGCAGTGATTCCATTACCTGGACTTGGATGCAGATGATTCCATCATCTCTTTGCAAAAAGATACTAACCCAAATTTTTAATCTCTGAATATTACAGCTGTTATTTAAATGATTTAATGTTTTTCTTTTTTTGTTAGGTGCTTTTGGCAGGAAGAGAATAGTGACCCAAGATGGAAGTCAAAACATCATTCAGCAAAGCCAGTGGGATTCCTGAAACTGTGTCCAGGTTAATTAATGAAGACTTTGTCCTGGTTCATCAGCAGTCTGAAGATACCTCTGGAAAAGATGAAAAACCTGAACTAAAGGTTTACTGTTACTTGATTTTTAAATCTGTGTTAATATTGTTATATTGAGCAAAAGATTGCAACTTCCTCTGCATGTTTTGTTAAAGATACTTGTGTGTGCTTGAGCAGACTCTTAGGGAGATGTTTCTGTCTCTAGTTATTACCATTAAAATTAACAGCTTGAATTAAGCAGATCTGTCCAAAAGTGATAGTTCAGATTTTGTTGTAGTATCTTCTTTAGGGGTCAGCTCTATTAGTATTCTGCGGATTTATACATTAGTAATGGACTAACAAGATCCTTCTCAAAGAATGAGCTTCCAATTAAAGCTTGGGAAATACCTTTTATTTAGGGATCAGAGAATCTTACTGTTATCGTAAAAGCTTAGTGCTAATTTGGGCGTGAGTAAGACTTTTTCTAACAGCTTTCTACCTCTGAATAGCAGAATATTTTAGCATTTGGGTGACACTTGATGGGTTAATTACCAGTTTCTCTGGATGAGCTGCAGTAGCTGATTTACTGGTTTTGGTGGGTTTGGACTACTTGGAACAATAGGAATTTGTTCCCCTTGAAATGACAGTAAATGCTTGGTCTGTGCATCACTGTTTGGTGATTATTTACACATACCCCATGATATCTGTCTGTATTAAGCACTAGCTGCTTCTTTAGTAATTATCTCTACAAAGAGGCAGGTGAGCTTTGCAGGAGGAATCCATGAGGCAACTTTATATCTGTCCGTGGGTGTGTTTGGGCTGAAACGCTGATACTTGAGAAAGGCTTCAGTTTTATTTTTCTAGGGTTGCATATGACTATGTAAGTAAAATATTATTTAAGGCTCACCTTTATTTGTAGCAAAGTAAAGAGTGGCTGGACAGCTGCCTGGTGGAAAAGGACCTGGGGGTGCTTGTTGACAGCCAGTTGAACAGGAGCCAGCAGGGTGCCCAGGTGGCCAAGAAGGCCCACTGCATCCTGGTCTGGATCAGGAACAGTGTAACCAGCGGGAGTAGGAAGGTGGTGGTGCCCTTGTACTCTGCACTGATGTGACCACACCTTGAATACTGGCTCCAGTTTGGGCGCCACAGTATCAGAAGGACATTTTGGTGCTGGAGCAGGTCCAGAGAAAGGCAATGAGGCTGGGGAAAGGTCTGGAAAACAGGCCCTATGAGGAATGGCTGAGGTAACTGGAGTTATTTAGTCTAGAGAAGACGAGGCTTAGAGGAGACCTTATAGCTCTCTTACAACTACCTTAGAGAGGGAAAAGAATCCTTGCATATGAGCTGGCTGGGCTCGTTGATAGGGCTTTAAACTAGGTCTGAAGGGGGAAGGGGATAAAATTGAACCTGCCAAAGTTGACCAAAAAGGTCGCAGGCCATTACTGGGCATGAAGTCACTAGCCCGGCTCAAGTGCGTCTACACTAATGCATGTAGCATGGGCAACAAACAGGAGGAGCTTGAAGCCATTGTGAAGCACAACTGCTACGACGTAGCTGCCATCACGGAAACATGGTGGGACGACTCTCATGAGTGGAGTGCTGCAATGGATGGGTGTAAGCTCTACAAGCGGAACAGGCAGGATAGAAAGCGTGGCAGGGTGGCTCTCTGTTAGAGAGTGCTTTGAATGCACAGAAGTTAATAAATGTGATGGGTCAGTTGAATGTTTATGGGTTAGCTTGAGGAGGGCCAACGAGGTAGATGTCCTACTGGGAGTCTGCTATAGACCACCCAATCAGGACGAAGAGACTGATGAATTACAGGCACTATTTGGTGAAAACATAATGAGCTCCTGAGCCATCTTTCACCTCACTACTTCCTGTTGTGGTCTCCTTTTTGGAGACCTGCACTATTTTGTGCTGCTCTCTTGACCAGACAGGTCCTCTTTGTTCTCCTCCTCTCTTTGTTCGTTCAAACTCAGCATGAGGAGATGGCACTAGCGTTCAACTCTTGGCATTTCCTCTACCCCTCACTCCCTGGCTACTGCTCTGAACCAGAGAACGAACTTTTACAGATTGTTGTGCAAGGATGTGTCCCTTCTGCTTCCTTTGACTCTGGTAGCAGATATTTGCTCTTTGTTCACTCTCTCCAATGAACCTCAGATGATAGGGCTATTCTGCTACATCTGGTGCACAAAGGAGGTCTGGAGAAGGTAAAAGTCATGACATCTTACACAAATGCATCAGGCACGGTTACTGTGCTGTGAAAAGAAGTAAAGTGTAAGGTGGGTGAATATAATTTGTAAATTACGCCTAAATATCCTCTAAACTGTCACTTGCCAGCAAATTCAGGAACATAAAGCATCTATTTTCAGTTCTGCTTAGGAGGTTGTTTACTGCCCTCCAGTTACAAACTGTGTGCTGGTTTTGTGGTGTCGCTAAGGCGCATTGGAAAGAGAATGTTGTTTTTGAAAGAGGGGTGAGCTAGAATCCATCTGGCTAGAGAGCAGCTCTGTAGAAAAGGACCTGGGGATCATGACAGCCAAGCTGAGGATAAACAGCAACATGACCTTGAGGTAGAGAAGGTTGAGCATGTACTGGGTTGCATTAATAGGATTCTGTACAGTTAGTCAAGGAGTGTTTATTCCCTTCTGCTCAGCAACTGCAAGACTGTGTCTGGAGTCCTGTGTTCATTTCTGGACTTCCCTTGGACAAACTTAAGCAAGTCCAGCCAGTGGTGAGACTGGAACACCTGAGTTATTCAGACAGAGAAGAAAAAGCTAAGGGAGATCTAGTTGTAGCCTTCAACTGCATAACAGATTGTTAAAGAGAAAACAGAGACAGTTTATATTTGAAGAAGCACAGCAATAAATACAACCTGCAGTATGGGATTTAAAATAGCTGTAGGGAAAAAGTTCTCTTCATGGGAGTGGCTGCAGAGAGGCTGTCGTCTTCAGCTAGTCAGAATGTGCCCTAAGCAGCCTGATCTCAGTTCAAAGCTGGCCTGCTCTGAGCAGGGCTTTGGACCAGATGAGTTCCATGAGTCCTTTCCAATCCAATTCTGATTCCACTAAGTCATGCAATAAGCTAACATGGAACATGGTAGACCAGAATAAAACTAGTTCCTTGTTTTAGCAAGAGAAGTGGGCAAAGAGTCAAGTGAGGTCCTTGGGTGCTTTCGCCTCTTTTGAACTGCATTAGAAGCATGTCTTGAAGAAAAGGTTCCTTTCACTCAACTCACTTTGTTCAGTAGTATACAATAGGTGTTTCCTGATAGATGGTAACAGAAGGTTAAACTTGATGATCTTAAAGGCCCTTTCCAAGCAAAGACATTCTGTGATTCTGCAACACCTGACTATTGATGAGGCAGTTGTCCCCCTGTGAGTTTTTTTGCACTCAATAACTACTTCGGAAAAGGAGCAATGTAAATGGAGCGTCGTGATCAGACACTGCTTCTGTAAACTGCCCCACTGAGCAGAGAATGCTGTGGAAGCTGGTCTTGCAATGAGACTTGGTTTAATGTCTCTTGATTGTTTTTATGTACCTTCATTCTGATGGAAGAAGTACCAGAGTACTGAAATCTTTCTTCAGTTCTGTTGGCTGAGAGTGTTTGAAAACAGAAATCCATAATGAGTTTCAGGTAACATGAGATATGCATTTGTATGTTGGTTTTGTGAGTATTTCCAAATATTTACTTTGTCCTTATAATTTCTAGACTTGATCTTCTGCCCTACGGTTGGCAGTAACAACTGTGTCATGGGCACATAATCCAAACTAGACACAGGTAAAACTTTCCTGGGGGGTCTGTGTTGCAGTGAAACACGTTATCCGTAGATAAGGTGGAACTTCCATCCTTGGAAGTTTCCATGACTCAGCGAAGCAAAATCACAGCTGAGATGTTTAGGGGTGCTAGTAGTCCCACTTCTGTCTCCAAAAGATACATTTCAAATGATTCAATGAGCTTGGTGCATCAAGACAATTCCTCTTTCAAGATCCCTGTCCTCAGATCTATTCACAGGGTAGATGTGTCTTCCATCAAACCCAAGCTGCTTGGTCTGAGACAAGTGCAGTGTACTGTACCTTGGGGCTGGCATGGGCTTTCAGACAAGGTGCGGTGTAAAGGGGCTTTAGTTGCTATATCTGCTTTCTCTTGTGAAGCTGCCAACTTTGTGTAAATGCACTTCAGTTAGTGTGTCTTGTTTCTCAGCTCTGTGCATCAGATGTATGGAGTCAGCAGGAGACTTGGGCATTGCTACAGAAGTCAGGGTGTCTATCTCATGAACTGGTGCAGTTCAGCCCTTTCTTTCACTTCACATCAAGTGTTTTGCTTCCAGAGTAAGAACCACTCTGTGAAGATAAAACTATAGCAGGGAGCAATAATCTATTCTCTGCTGATGTGAAAGAAAAATATGAAGGAATTGTGGTTTATTCAACCTAAGAGAGAATTAATGATGCTTGCAGAGCTTTAGGTCTAGTCCTGCTGCACTAAACATATGATATCGAAAGTGATGGTAGGGTCTGTTCTTGGTGTGGTGTGAACTTTCAGTGTGATTGTCTGCAGAAGAGACAGATGCACCCAATCTGTTGCCTTCTGCTGTATCCCTCTGGGATTATTTTATATCTGTGGCAGTTATGTCCAGCTGAAAATTGTGAGTTATATAGAGGAAAGCCAAGAATATTACACTATGGGTCTACATGGATATCTCAGAACATCCTGTATTAACCCCTTTCCCACAGACCCCTCAATGCTGTGAAAGTTTTTAAAATATTTTCATTTCTTTTATTGAGTTCATCTGACTTTTACTAGAACCTAATTTCCTGTGGTATTGTCACAAGAGGGCAGAATTTGAGTTTGTACACGCAGCATGATGTAGCACAACTGAACAAATATCTGTCAGCTGAGCTGTGGTAAGAGCTGTGTGCACAACTAGCCTGCAGTAGACGTGGTCATTCCACTTAATGCTGTCTACTTCTAGGTTAAGTCAAATGACTTTGCATTTATCACATGCCAGCAGCACACACGTGCTCAGTTATCAAGTCAGGATTAAATGCCATGACTTCTTAAGGCTCAGTAACATCATCCTCTATCTGAGCCCTAAAGGCTATTTGTGTACCTGGAACAGGTGTCTTCCCTAAGTATTTTTATAAAGCCAGACTGCCCTGTTAGTCAGAGTAGCGTATTGTGCTCTCTGGGATGCTCTAATGAACCTGTAGCTCATTCTTTTGCTAAAAAAAGTGCCTTTGGAAACCAGGAACTACCTGAGAGTGGACCACAACAAAGAGCAGGTATCTTCACACTCTAAGAGTTCCCTAGTATGAGATACCTCCTCACACGTGGATGAGTTACCACTGCCATCTCAACAGTCATTTAAGGATGACTAAAGCTGTTAACTGCTATGATAATCACACAGACCACTTTGAAAGAATTCACTTCCAAATCCATCCTGATTTCCTTTGATAATAAAAACATCACACTATTTGAATTACTAAGTGTCAAGGGTTAAAACCCCAAGACAAAATTAACCAATTAATTTAGTTTATGTGCTAATGAGCTGAAACAAAAAGAAAACAAGGAGGGTTCACAAAACACTTATGAATTGCAGGCAAAACCACGACTAACTTGATTCATGGAAAAATAAAAAAGCACATTTAATTCACCCTACAAAAAAAACTAACATAAAAATCCACCCCACAGAAGAAACCCCACACACAGACACATGGAAATTAATCCCATGTTCTTCCATAACTGACCAAACTGCAATGTCCAGCCCCTCAAAGGGAAGAGACTACCAGCTGTTCCTGATTCTTGTGAAAGTACATGGAACAGGGAGCTGGACTTGAAAATGTCCACGCTCTCCATCTCAGCAAACCATGCAATCCACACAAAACCTTCATTCCGCTATTATTCTGCTGTTCACCATGTTTTAGGCCAATTTGACAGCTGCTTTCAGCATTCAGTGACATGTTTCTTCTCACCAAACACAGATGGAAAGTGTGATGAAGAAGGAAGAAAAGAAGGAGGAGCTGGAAGCCCAAAACTGGGAAGCTCCAAAGCCTTTCAGTTTATTTGCAGAGCTGCAACACTGCAGTGACTGTGAGATGGTAGAGTTTAGGGTCTTGTGTGGTAGGAACAGAATACCTAGCAGAATCACAACCCTGGACTTCAGGAGGGCCAACTTTGGCCTTCTCAAGCAATTGCTAGGGGAAATTCCATGGGATAGGGTACTGGCAGGTAAAGGGGCCCAAGATAGCTGGCTAACATTCAAAGACCACTTCTTTGAAGCCCGAGATAAGAGCATTCCAACAGGTAGTAAATCAAGAAAGGAAGCCAAAAGACCTGCGTGGTTAAACAGGAAGCTGCTGAGCACTAAAGAGTAAGAAGAAAGTCTATAGGTCGTGGAAGGAGGGGGTGGCCACTTGAGATGATTATAAGGCTCTAGTCAGAGAACATAAGGATGCAACTAGGCAAGCCAAGGCCTCCTTGGAATCAAACCTTGCAAGAGAGGTCAAGGGTAACAGAAAGGGCTTTTTCAAATACGTTGCAGGTAAAACTAAACCTAGAGGCAATGTAGGCACCCTGCTGAATGAGGTGTGTGTCCTGAAGACAGAGCATACAGAGGAAGAAGAGATACTGTACAACTTTGTGTCTGTACATACTTCTAGGACCTGTCCTGATACCAAGCCCCAGACTGCTGAGGCTCCAGAGGAAGTTGAGACAAGAGAGGAGCTTGCCTTGGCTGATAAGGACTGGGTTAGGGATAAGTTGAGCAAACCAGATGTACATAAGTCCATGGGCCCTGATGGGATGCATATCATGGGGATCAGGAGAGGTGCTAGGGACTGGAGGATAGCAAATGTCACTCCAATCTTCAATAGGGGTAAGAAGGAGGACCCAAGTAACTATAGACTGGTCAGCCTCACCTCCATCCCAGGAAACGTGATGGAACAATTTGTCCTAAATGCTGTTTTCAGGCACATAAAGGACAGGAGGGTTGTTAGGGACAGTCAGCATGGCTTCACCAAAGGTTGATCAGAATGGGGGTGGTTAGCAGATCGAGAGAGGTTCTTCTCCCCCTCTACTCTGCCCTGGTGAGACCATGTCTGGAGTATTGTGTCCAGTTCTGGGCCCCTCAGTTCAAGAAGGGCACAAAACTGCTGGAGAGAGTCCAGCATAGAGCAACAAAGATGATGAAGGGAGTGGAACACCTCCCATATAGGGAAAGGTTGAGGGAGCTGGGTCTCTTTAGCTTGGGGGAGACTGAGGTGTGATCTCATTAATGTTTATAAATATGTGAGGGGTGGGTATCAGGAGGATGGAGCCAGGCTCTGCTCAATGTTATCTAATGATAGGACAAGGGGTAATGGGTGTAAGCTGGAACATAGGAGGTTCCATATAATATCACAAGGAACTTCTTCACAGTGAGAGTGACAGAGCCCTGGAACAGGCTGCTCAGGGGGGTTGTGGAATCTCCTTCTCTGGAGATGTCTACAACCTGCCTGGATATTTTCCTGTGCGACTTGGTCTAGGTGATCCTGGTGTGGCAGGGGGATTGGACTAGATGATATTTCTAGGTCCCTTTCTGTCCCTAATGTTCTGTGATTCTATGATTCCAAGTCAAAAAATCACAAGTTGCTACAGCAGTCTTCCAATGCCTCAGATAAGAAATCTAAAGTTTCGAACTCTGACACTAAGGAAACTTTAAATAGTCTTTCTTTCTTCAAGACTGAAAGGACTAGCACCAGAACTGTATTTTTAAAGAATTTATTCATTGTCATTCAAAATTATTCTCTTTTTTTTTTCCCTCCCAATTGATAACACAATTTGAAACTGTCTTTAATTTATAAAGAAACTGTTCCTAGCTCTGCAATGAATAAAGCACTCAGTGAGAAGGGCGTACTGCATATTTCAACCAGCGTAGAAAACTATTCAATTAAGTGGATGCACATTTGTCTGTACAAGTACAAGGCCTCAGATAAGGTAAAGATAATTCCAGACTTTGCTCCAAAAAGTTTTCCAGCCCCCAAGAAAGCACAGGATTCTTACCTTCTATCCGACTCAGGGTTTGTAGGACACTGCAGTCTTTACTAGCAGGTGGTACAGCTTCTAGGAGGTGCTGTATTTAGTGCTTTCCTGCTCTGGAAACTAGGCATGAAAAGTAAAAACTAATAAAGATACTGTTTGTGAACAGATCTCATGCCTGAACTTTCCAGATTCCTGAATGAACCACATAACAATCGATCAAATACAAATTAACACCTCTTCAAATTTTGCTCGGCAGAGCCTGTAAGACTTTAATATTAGTAGTTTCTACAGTGCTAGAGCAACTACAACTGTCATCATCCTTATTCAAGCATCATCTCTGTGGAGACTACAGGTCCCACCATGCATCAGGGAAGGCCTTTCAAAGGGAAGTGACGTGTTGGATGGGATTCGTGGTCTCTGGAAATGCTGCCGTTGTACAGAAGAGGACTGTGTGAAGGATTTTACTTCACTAATCTGAATCAGGAACTTGCCTTGAGCTCACAACAACCTGATCCCAGTCAGGCAAAGTTTGGGTGACCTCAGTCTGAATCATGGAAATTGTTCATTCAGTTTTCCCTTTCTCCCAGTTGCTGCTTAACCCTCCAGATAGTTCTGGGTTGTTAACCCTTTAGATAGAGGAACCTGTGCTCCGTGTGTGCGAGTCTACGTGTGTGTGCGCCTGGCTGCCTGTCACTGCAGCACTAATAGAAATACTGCATGGATCACAACTCTCAATTAGCTACTCAGGAGATTGCTGTGACAGCGTTACTGAGCAGCAAGGCCTGAAGGAATGAATTAATTTGTAGTACAGGCAGTTAGAGTCACGGTGTTAGCAATGGAATGAGACAGCAGTAGACCCTTATTAGGCTCAGGCTGTGTGATGCAAGAGACAGCCTGGGGGATGGCTCCTTTTTTTCTCTATCACACCCCCCAGCGTTAAAAAGGATATTGAGTGAATGAGTTGAGAGCTCTCATTCTGGTCCTCAGAGTCATTGTCTGCCTGAGGCTGTTTGGCAGCTGGCAATGGGCTTTCATTCAACACAGACAGGGGCAGGCTGCTCTACTCCCAACTTGGAGGCAGGCCAAAGCTACTGAGTGGCATTCAGGGGAGGCAAGGCTATCTTTCTGTCATCTTCAAATGACTACTCTCTCCCTTATTAGCTCAGATAACTGTATATCACAGAAGGTATCCTGAGGATGCTGCACCAGGGGATGCTAGTGTCTTGCCTTTGCAGCCTTACATTTATAGGCAGACACAGAGGAGCCCAATGTGCTTGCTAAGCCATGAGTGTGCAGGCAGTCTTAATAAAGTATTCCTAGAGAAACTGGGAATCTTCATGTGCAGCCTGAAGTTTACAGAGCTTCTAGACAAAGACAGCCATGTATTCCTGGCACCCTGAAATATCACAGTAGGTCCAGTACAGCTTGAGCTTTCCACCCTCTTATTTTGGAAGTCTGCTGTCCAAAAATTTGCAGTGTCTTATTCTGATGTTCACAATGCTGAATATAAAGCTCGTCTTTGATCAACTGTGCAATGACTTTTTCTTAAACCACGTTTTTAACAACTTTTATAGAAACAACTTTTGAGTGTGCGGAACAGATTTGTCACAGTGGGACAGCAGCCTTTCTCTTCCCTTGATTGACCATCAGCCAGTGAACTTTTGGACATACTACTTGTTCTAAGCTGGGATGGATCTGACGTCCAGAACTATGTGAAATGCAGAACTGGGAAGAAATAAGTGAAAACAAGAATGTTCTCAGAGCAGAAGGTGAGAAGAAAGTTTCCTATGGACTATTTTTGTAGTTAATTTGGTGTCCGAGAACAGAATTCTGCTGAGCTGTTCTAGTAGGTTAAGAAATATACTTGGTACCACGTGGAAGTCAGTGGCCTGTGTCTTAATTTCTGCGTGTTATGAAAATAAAGAAGTCTAAGTGGTAAAGAAAAGATACATAGTTCAGTGACAATGCCACACCTGAACTGGTTGTCCTTCATTTATCTGCTGTAAGGGATGTTGCTGTAGCACCAGCAGAGCCTTTTTATGCCATCCTGGTCCTTGCTTTTGAAGTTCTATTCTACGTCTTTATTGATGACCTGGATGAGGGGATCAAGTCTACCTTTAGTAAATTCATGGATGACACCAAGTTGGGGAGGAGTGTCAATTGGCTAGAGGGGAGGAAGATGCTGCAGAGAGATCTGGACAGGCTGGGTCAATGGGCTGAGGCCAATGGGATGAGGCTTAACAAGGCCAAGGGCAAAGTCCTACATTTTGGCCACAATAACCCTCTGCAGCTGCAGAGTGGGGAATGAATGGCCGGAAGGCAGCCTGGCAGAGAAGGACCTTTCGGTAGTGGTTGACAAGCAGCTGAACAGGAGCCAGCGTGTATCCAAGTGGCACGAAAGGCCAATGGCATCCTGGCTTGTATCAGTAATAGTGTGGCCAGCAGGACTAGGGAAGGAATTCTCCCCCTGTACTGGGCACTGCAGAGGCCTCCCCTCAAGTACTGGGGGCAGTTGTGGGCCCCTCACTTCAAGAAAGAGATTGAGGGGCTGGAGAAGGTCCAGAGGAGCCACGAGGGTGGAGAAGGGACTGGAGAGAAAGTCTGATGAGGAGAAGGTGGGGAAGCTGAGAGTGTTTAGCCTGGAGAAGACTCAGAGGGGACCTTCTCCCTCTGTCCAACTGTCTGAAGGGAAGTTTTAGTGAGGTGGGAGTCAGGCTCTTCTCCCAGGCAACTAGTGCCAGGATGAGAGGGCAGGGCCTGAAGCTGCCAGGGGAGGCTTAGGTTGGATGTTAGGAAGCCCTTCCTCATGGAAGGGGTTGTCAGACACTAGAATGGACTGCTCAGGTCAGTGGTGGACTCCCTATCCCTGGAGGTGTTTAAGGACAGACTGGACGTGGCCCTTAGTGCTCTGGTCTGGCCAATGTGATGATGTTAGATCATGGTCTGGTATGGATTAGCTCAGAGGGCTTTTCCAGCCTCAATCATTCTGTGAGTCTGTGTTAATTTCCAGGAGTCACATGGTCCTTGGTCCCTACATTGTCAACCAACACATGGAGCATTTAAATTTCCCTTTGTCAAGAGAAAGCAGGAAAATAAAACCTAAGCTCCTTTCAGCACTGGTGTCCTCATAGCTTCCAAGTTAGAAAATTGGTTTTAAAATGGGTTGTGGCTCTGGTGCTCACCTGTGGGCAGTATTTCCTTGGTGTGCTTTTCTTTTCCTTCACATCCAGTGTGAAGCGCAACAGCAAATGACTGCTGACCATTTCCTTTTTGCAGCCTGTTGCTCTTCCTTGGTCTTTGTGTTTGCTGCTTTTAGTTTAAACTGTCTTTTTGTCCTTAGCTACGTATTCTAGCTGGTAAGGGATGCTCCTTCCAGAAGCCCTATGCTTTGCACAGATTAAGAACTGCTGTTGCTTTCAGGGATGTCTCACTCAGACAGCTCATCCTACTTTGATGTAGTGTATTGCTACAACAGTGGTGTTTCCAGTGTGAGCTGTCATGCTGTGGATTTTACTGAACTTCCTGGCGTTGTCCAGTTGTCCACACTGAAGATTTTACATACTCATGCAGAGGCACTTGAGTAGGTTCTTCTGATGCAGTCCATGAGATGAGATTAGCCCCAGCTGGGTTTTCATGCATAATCTTAAAAGCAAAGAGGAGAACATTTATGTGGCTGATATGGCTATAAGGAAACTAGAAGTCTTAGGAAAATGAGACCTTGGGATACAGTAATTTTGTGATCCACGCATCCCAGTGCAATATTCTTGCCAATTATAGGAACTATTTTAGGGATGTGTTAATTGCCTGGGGTATGGGACTGGTCTTCTTTAATGGCCCTTTACAGACAGTAGCACAATTTCACTATGAATTTTGATGGCCACACTCCAGGTTTTTCCACTCTTCTATCACTGCTATGCTGTTCTTTTTGCCTGGATATAAAATACTAACAGGCCCTAGTGTAACTGTGTTGAGTTTGTTCTTCTAGATGCAGGTGATGACACCATCATTTGAGGTGTCATGAGGAGAAGTAGATCCAGTCTTCTCTTTTGTCCTTAAGTGATAGCACAGTTTTTGCAAGTAACAAATAGCTGCCTGAACAGTTTTGTTACAGAGATGGGGAAGAACGAGGAGAGACAAAAGGGACCGAAAGGAAGAGGATGGGAGTACAGAAAAAGAGGACAATTGCTAAATTAAAAAAAAAAGTGAAGTGACTAAAGCAAGAGAGAGGGAGATTCTCTCCTGATTAGAATTCATGAACTCCATTCTTACATTAAGTCTATATATGATACCTGGCCTTTAATGTGAAGCTGCCTACAAGCATTAAAAATTAAAAGCAGAAGGTAGGATCCATCCATCTCGGGCAGCACTGCTCCCCTCCTATCTGAGCTCTGCACAAAGCTATTACACATTGATAAATTATTTTGGGTAATAGCTGAGATATTACATTGTTTCTGAGTGAAGGTAAAATCTCTCCATGACATGGGCATTTATCAGAAGCGCATTTCATCCTATTTATTATGGCCAAGACGAGATCGCAGGCTGCGGGCAGAGCTGGCACGTTGTGCTGATCACCTCCCCCATCACCTCCTTTCCCTCTGTCACTTAGATGATGGGATATTGATGGAGCTCATGACAAGTTAATTATTAACTAAAGATATGCAGTTCACCTTTGCCAGGGGAGGGGGCCTAGAAGAGAACAACGCTATTTCTTAAAAAATAAATATATCCATTGTATCTTGGGATTCTGTTCTCCAGATGCCTCTCTCTTCTACCTGGGGTATTTTGCGACACACACTTCCCCCCAAATATATAGCATAGGTTATTTGAATTACACTATGATGTAGAAAGCCAACAGAAATTAAGAACTTTAGGTCTTGTTCATAAAAAGTTTCTGCAAAAGTTTTTTCCCACTAGCTTGGCATTGGAAAAATGGGAGAAACTTCTGCTGTCTGCTGAGTGACAATGGCTTCTCTGACTCTTGAGAGAGCATGTTTATTTTGTCCCATAAATGAATATTTTCTTTCTGTGTTAGAAATGGATGTGTGAACACCCTCTGAATATTTCAGCTATTCCTTTGTATTTCAGCTGTTCCCTGAAGAGTAGCTAGTTTTGCAGGACACCAGCAGGAAGGTGATGGCTGCAAAGATAATGCTTGCTTGTTTGCTCCTCTGAGTTCCTAGGCTAAACAGAATGAGTTTGCCAGCACAGGAAGGACTGTGTCATGTTTGAAATCTGGTAGTCTTTGTCCCTGAGGGAGAAAAATGCTACATGTGCAGCATCAGATACACTGAGGTATAATAAGTAAGAGTTGCTCAGTTGATTGGCTGTGGACTGGTTAGTCCTTAAGGCTGCAGCATTTACCTTGCAGTAACACAGCCAGCCAGTACTACCTCGTAGCCATCTACTATGGATTACTCTCACAGCAGAACTTGGTCATTTTGCAGAGAAAATGGCCTAGAGTTGCACTGGGACATTTTCTGGTTGGCAGTCTCATCAGAGAGGCTGAGATGTCAGCGACCCTCTGACTCAAGTTCTACAGTTTGATGGCTAGGCTGGAGCCAAGGCAGTAAAAAGGCAGCCAGATGTCAGAGGTAACTAGAGCACTGTTTTATGCTGAGCTGCTCCCGATTTGCCCGTAAGCTATTTTAGCATTGTGTCAGCCAGGTAGTTCTAGAGGAAAGGAGCTGCTGCTCTAAGCCATCATGACAGTGGTCATTTAGACAATAAATCACAGACTGACAATCATTCCCTCCATACAGTTTGTGGCAAGACCTGGCTAGTATATTTTTACCATGTGGGAGTCCTTCAGAAAAGACCAGTGTGTGTTTATTATACCAAACGCAAGCTGCACTAGATGCCAGTTCAAAACTACAGGTGTGCCAAAGCACAGGATTATTGATTCAGGATTGTGGCCCATTTTCTTTGAAATTGTCCATAAAATGAAGCTTCTGCTTTTGTCCTGCTTGTGTTTCCTCTCAAGTGCCAAGTCTGTCAGCTGGAGTCTAAGAGTAAAAGCAACAAGTGTCCTCTGGGATTAAGAAACACCCAGTCCGGTTATTTTCCTAGTTTTCTTTATAGAGGCCATGTGAAGGGATGCAAGGTTTTTACTTGGTGTTTCTGCAACAAACTGATCTCCCAGAGGAATTTCACATTTTTTAGCCTGAAGTCTTACAAAACTGTGAAGGCTACTGTGCACTGTCTGTTCTTTTGTTTTAAAACATATGATCCTGTGCAAAGTAAGGGAAATCAGGGTACTCTTCTTTGAAATCCACCAACCCTGTTTCCTTGGTTTAGTTGCCTCACAGTGGAGTTTCAGGAGCAGACGTTTTGTTTCATTAATTTATTCCCACCTCCCGTGAAATCTGACAATTCCAGTTCTGGGCTCATTCTGAAAGACCCTTTTTTTAAACTATTACTTACTTCTTTAAATCAGCTGCATTTTCTACTCCACAATTTTTAGGATCTGTCCTAAAATCTGTCTTGGAAGCTACTTCTTAAACTCAAACTAGGAAAATTTAAGTACATTTGAAGCCTATGGGTTTCGATTCTCAGGTCTAACTCTTCTCTGAGACTGTGCAAGATGCTCTTGCATTGAAATTGCTGTGTATGAAAGCAAAACTTTCATAGGCTTCATTTGCTTCATACAGCTTTATGATATCTCTGAAAATCTAGCTGCTTGCTATCAAAGGTATGAGAAGGAGAGATGAGATTGGACTCCCAAATACATATAAAGTGAGCAGTGTCTGAACCATGGTGGGTAGATTAGCTGTCTGGATTCCAAGTAAGAAACTGCCCATCACTGCAGTAAGGCTAATCTCCCTGTCCTTGTCTGGTCATGGTGATCAGTTTGCCCTCTACTTAACATAATAAAATATATAATAAAAATATATTAACAACTCTGAACCACCATCACCGCCTTTTCAAAGCCCCCTGGGACCCTCCAAGGTTAGAGGATGTGCAGTACACTCACCTCAAAGAAAACGTGTGTTTATTATCTTCACCCTTTTATTTCCCACCTTGTCCTTGCAGCTGCTTTTCTCTCTGGGCCTTGGACTGCAGCTCCTGCCTGTGGCTGTGTTCACATCTGGTTTGCCAGTTGATGAGGTCAGCACAAGGGACACAGACGCCAACAAAAGGTATAATCTTATTTTACTCTGTATTTCAAGATAATACAAAAAATAACATAATGCATGTAGTCAAAAAGAGACTTACACTCCAGTTTTCAGCAGTGGGAATAAGCAGGGCAATGCACCTGATCATTGCGACAGCGTTGGCGACAGTGAATAACAAAGATCTATCACCAATTGCCCTAATAACATGTTAACATCATTGCAGTTGCTGGGGAGCCCCAGTTGATTTGGAGAGCTTGTTCCAGCAACTGGGAATTCCTGCACGATGAGGCTCCAAAGAGTTGCTGAGAGTAGCTCTCACATTTATACAGTTGAGCAAACATCTTTCAAAGCTTTGAGTGTGGAAATATCTGGTGTCACACTTCCCTTTGGGTTCCACCTGAAGCCTGGCTAGAGCTGAGGGTGGAACTCAAGGAAGTATCTCTACCTATTTTGGCTTAACAAGGCCAAGTATCTGGTTTTGCGGCCCTGGTACATACTTTTAAATATAGAAAGATCTGTCTGCTGGTCACTGTGACACTGCAAGCGTTACACAAAACTGTAGAGATTGGCATTAAAGTGTATGTTCATGCCAGAACAGATAAACGTTGCTGGGGTGTGAAGTTGATCTAGAGGTCAACTTTGGTTCAGGTCCCAGTACTTAATCACTGGTGAGATGCTAGTGGTTTAAGTCCTGGTGATCCCATTTATATTCCAAAGCTACTGTTGTGGATTTTGTGAGAACACTAGTAAGCTGTGCACTAGTGTTCAGGAGGTCTGTGTCCTTACACTGACTGTGACTCCTTCAAGGCAGAGACTCCAGCGTTATTTCCAAGTAATCTGGCCACCTGGTGGTTTTGGTTGTAGTCTATTTTTTTCAATTTACCCAGACTTTCCTCCTAAACACTTATAACTGAAGCTATTCAACGAATGCCTCTCTAACTAGCATAGGTAGTAGCAAGAGTTCAATGCTAGCACATGGTTCACGTAACACACACTTGTATACTAATGCAAATAAGAAGGCGATGAGAATGGGATTGCTCTGCTTGGACATCATCATATTTATAGAATAAACAGTGAAAACCCTCTGAAAGTTAAGGGCCTGAAGAATAAATCTTACAACGAGTGATTGAAGGAGCTCGGGCTGTTTAGCTTGAAGAAAAGGAGATTGAGGGGAGACCTCATTGCTCTACAGCTACCTGAAAGGATGTTGTAGAGACGTTGGTGCTGGTCTCTTCTCACAGGTGATTAGTGATAGAACAAGAGAGGAGAACTTTAAACTGCACCATGGGAGGTTTAGACTAGACGTTAGGAAAAATTCTGTCACAGAAAGAATAGTCAGACATTTTAAAAGGCTGCTCAGAGAGGGGGTTGAGTCACCACCCCTGGATGTGTTTAAAGATCATTTAGATGTGGTGTTGTGGGATATGATTTACAGGTGAACTGCATAGAGCAGGGTTGATGGTTGGACTCAATGATCTCAAGGGTCAGGGTTAGGGTTTTCCAACCTGAATGATTCTGTGATCCTATGATAAGAAATAGGCCTGTACTGAAAAACAGGAGTGTGAATACATTTTGTGAAGGTGCATCTTCTCATTGGACAAACTACTATCCATAAGATTAATCTTTTCTGGCCTGAAGATGATGCTATGTAAAGATGTTAAGTAAAGATGTTATGTTAGATGTTATGTAAAGATGTAAAGATGCTATGTAAAGATGTTTAGTCTGGAAAAGAGAAGACTGAGAGGAGACCTTATTGCCCTCTACAACTACCTGAAAGGAGGTTGTAGCAAG
>JAOXOE010000001.1:100217974-100345642 GCA_028565055.1 Phoeniculus purpureus | reverse complement strand
AGGATCACCTAGATCAAGTCACACAGGAACATGTTCAGGTGGGTTTTAAATGTCTCCAGAGAAGGAGACTCCACAACACCTCTAGGAATCCCATTCCAGTGCTCTGACAGCCTTACAGTGAAGAAGTTCTTTCTCATACTGTTGTGGAACCTTCTGTGTTTGGGCTCACACACACTGCAGAACATGTATCTGCACAAAAGTGCACAAGGGCTGCACATAAAAAAGTCCATTGCTTGCATTTGCAAGTAAATTCATGTGGGTGCATTGCCACACAAAGGACAGGATGCTGCTCATAGCACCCAAAATCATAATTAGAAATCCTATGTTATAACTTTCACAGAATCACAGAAGCACAGAACATCAGGGATTGGAGGGGACCTTGAAAGCTCATCTAGACTAGTCCCCCTGCCATGGCAGGACCACCTAGACCATCGCAGAAGTGCATGTATTTCAATTTTAGAACTTGTTTGATCTTAAAACTCAGTATTTTTCTGGATAATGGTCCATTTAAATGTTTCCAGGCTGAGGCTACTCACAAGGCAACCAAATATTTGGGAAAAATCTGCAAAGACTGTGGAAAAAAAAAAATCTCTCAATAATTCTCAGTCTCTAGGGAAAGAAAGTCTAATTACAAGACATTTGCCACCACAGCAAAACTTGTTTCTCAAGCAAAGAAGCAAACCCAGCAGTCAGCAGCAGCACTCACTTTCATATTCATATTAACAGTGGCTTGAAATAAATTCAACTGCGACTTCAATTTCTCTCCTTTACTCTTTGGTAGCTGAATAAAAACATGCTGAGATCCAGGCTTCACACAAAACTTCGTGAAAGGCAGAGAAACAAAGATCATCATCTGAGAATTAACAGAGGTCCCCAGCGATGCCTTACAAAGGCTAATAATGACTAAACCACTTATCTATGTGCAGTTTGTGATTTTACAATGCAAACAAATCTGAACTTACAGGAGAAAAGATTATGATGGAGCAATAAACTTACAAGGAGACTTTTCTTCCCAGTGCACTCATGCTGTACACGACGGGGATGTATTACATGCCCAGATTACACAGTGATTTCTAGTGCCTCCTGCCCCACCAAGTGGACTAATAGTGTTATTTTTTATCATAAAATTTGTATATTCTCTGTCTTCCAGAACTAAATGAAGTCTAGGTTCCCATAGCAACTCAAGCTAATTCTTTCCAAATTTAGGTCTGAGCCTTTAGCACTGAATTCCACGGCAGCTTACTTTCATATGAATCTTTGAACTGTGCTATTATACAGGCAGTTTTAATCTGCAGAGCTCAACGATGGAGGGGAAAAGCTCCATAATCTGCACATGGCATAAATGTACCGTAAACTTCAATGGTTTCATCCTTCACATCCTCTGGAAAAAATCTGTTCAACGTATCTGCTTCTGCTGTTTGCAGAATTTTTGTTTCAGAACACAGCAGTGTAGGAGAAAGGAACCTGGGGGCAGCCCGTTCCAGCGCGTGTCCGGTCACTCGTCTCGTAGGAAGTCCATCTCACGGTTTGTCCTTCCCCACCCACACTTTGAGTTCATGTTTTCAAACAAGTTGCCTCCCCAGTACAAGTTACAGAATGCCTGGCTGCATTTATACTGGTCTATTATAAAACTGCAGAACAGCTCGGAAAAAGACTACAGCATATGCTCAAAAGTAACCTTAATTTAGAACTACACAAGAGTGAGAACCGTTTATCTTTGCAGAAGCTTAAAAAGAAGGTTAAATAGCACCGAGTCCTAATTCTTTGGCTACAGGGGGTCTCATTAATTTTCCATAACGAAGCAATTTTCTCTACATTCATAACAGATAATGTCCTCCCATCTCCCTCTTGTATTAGAGTGACTTTTATAATACATCAGTACAACACTGCATTCGTATTAAAGTTTCATGATGTCTCAGAAAAAATGAATCTCCTACAGGCCATCCTGTAAAACCTTCCTTTCCAGGGACACCCAAAACCACTGCACTTCTATCTAATGACCTCTGTCTGTTGTTATCGCACAATCACAGAACTCTAAGGATTGGAAGGGACCACAAAAGATCCCATCACAATAGGATCACATAGATCCAGTTGTACAGGAACATATCCAGGTGGATTTTAGACTTCTACAGAGAAGGAGACTCCACAACCCCCCTAGGCAGCCCCTTCCAGGGCTCTGTCACCCTCACCGTGAAGGAGGTCCTTCTCAGATTGGTGTAGAACCTCCCGTGTCCCAGCTCACACCCATTGCCATGTTTGTATACTACATATTTCACACCCTAACCCTAGAAAGAACATTCTGACTGAAGGCTTAGCCTATAAAAAACAATTCCTGACATGCTCAGAGAAGCAATTTTTGTATAAAACAAAGTACCAGTTTATTCATTGTTATTCATTCCTGCTTCTTCTTTTAATTTTCATCATTGTAAGACCACTGCATTCAAATGGCAGTTGCAAAAAAACCATGTGTCGCTCGTTCCCTCAAAGTCTGAACCATTAGGAGTGATGGGTCCAGTTCTGGTCACAAACCTCTGGATAAATCCCACCACTAACCACATAGCAAGGAGTTTTCACAAGGTGTTCCTCAATATACGCTTGCATTTCAGAGCTGCGTATGGGTACATATATAACATAAGCACAGAGGACATACAGGCTGCCTTCCAGGGATATTTGAGTCTTAGAAGTCAGCATTAAGGGTCACAGATTTATGCAGCAACCCCAGGAACAGTCCCTGCACAACATCAACTGCTTCAGCTCTTGCTGCCATAATCTGTAGTACATATCGCAAGGAAGCAAATCCTGAAATAGGGGCTGGTTTATAGCAGAAGCATTTCTGAGGACCTGGCAATTTTTTAAGAGCAGTATAATCCCAACTACTTCCCTGGTTACGTTTCAGCTCTTCCGCGCCGGTTAAGCCTTCCAGACAAGTCGCACAGAATTGCAGAGATATATTGCCGAAGCCTTCTACATTTCTACTCCCTTTTCAACATTCACTCCTGAATTATGCATTTAATGTGAACTCAGAAACTCTTTAAATATCTCATCATCTTTTATTTAAAGATAGCTTAACTTGAAATTCTGTTAGGAGGGTTTGTTTTACATTTTTAAAGGGAAATATTTCCTTTACAACCAAGCCTTAAGTGGTCTGACTTAAAAGCAGCTTTTTTTTCAGTAGATTTTACAGGATTTGCACTAGTGGAAGCAACAGCTATTTCCAAATGTCTAAATCAGTAGCAATACATCTTGTTCCTTGTTTGCCCCACTGTTAATAACTCTTCACGATAAAGAAACAGAAAATAAACCCCTTAAAACACCAACAACTCACACAAACACCTGCTTCTATGGATCTCTCTTCCTTTCTATACGTGATGTTTCCAGGGATGATCAATATGGCAACTTCCTGCCAACCCAGAAGGCTAATGGCCACTCATTTTCAGAGCCTGTCGAGGCAGAAGTATTAAAGTGTTCCGAAAATGTGTCAAAGACTCCTGAAAGGAACCTGGAGTGTGTCTCTTTGCCTTTTCCATGGGAAAACAGGCGTGGCATGAAGAAGTTGGGGGATAGAACCACTGACACTCAAGTATCACAGGACATCAGGGATTGGAAGGGACCTCAGAAGATCATCTAGTCCAATCCTCCTGCCAGAGCAGGACCACCCAGATGCAGTTGCACAAGAACATATCCAGGGGGGTTTGAAACGTCTCCAGAGAAGGAGACTTCAAAACCTCCCTGGGCAGTCTATTCCAGTGCTCTGTCAGCCTCACCGCAAAGAAGTTCCTTCTCATATTGATGTGGAACCTCCTGTGTTCCAGCTCACACCCACTGCCCCTTGTCCTATCACTAGATGCCCCAGAGCAGAGCCTGGCTCCACCCTCCTGACACCCACCCTTCACATATTTATCAACATTAATGAGGTCCCCCTCAGTCTCCTCTTCTCCAAGTTCAAGAGCCCCAGCTCCCTCAGCCTTTCCTCAGCAGGGAGATGTTCCACTCCCTCCATCATCTTTGTGGCTCTGCTCTGGGCTCTCTCCAGCAAGCAGCTGTAGTGTAGAGGCAGTGAAACTGTTTTCTCGAAGGGGAGCATCCTGCTGTAACAAACAAATCTCGCTTTGCGTATCTGCAGCTAGTTTCTCTTAGCTTGAAATCAGTAGCTCTGCAACGGATTACTGTGGCAGGACAGATGTCCCTCTAATGCACATATTCAGATCCATCTTCCCACCCTACTTGTTAAGAATTAAAGAGTTTACATATGGGACTATTTCTTAGTGCCTCATAAGCGTGAATAAAAATAAAACCATTCATCCCTTCTGCAGTGAAATCATACTGAATGCACATGTTCATCCTCTCAAATCAGATGGTCTGTGCTAATCTGCGGATTTTCAGAAGAAATCTGCCACCTGTGCAACACTGCATGTGCTAGAAACACACTTCACTGCTGGGGTGGCATCCAGTAGCAGTTTTTTTCTAGCCTTCGTTTTACGACTGTCCTTAAGAGAAAGGGTTGTCCTTTGCTAGCAATTGCTTAGCAATTGGTTAGATTTGTTATCTGACTAATAGATACGGTTATCCCATCCTCAAAAGAAAATGGTGGGTGGTCCAACGGAAGAAAGAAGATGTCTTACAGAAGGGATTTGGCAAGAAATAGAATCACAGAGTCACAGAACATCAGGGATTGGAAGGGACCTCGAAAGATTATCCAGTCCAAGCCCTCCACCACAGCAGGATCCCCTAGACCAAGTCTCACAAGAACATATGCAGGTGGATTTTAAATATCTCCAGAGGAGACTTCACAATCCTCCAGGGCAGCCTGTTCCAGGGCTCTATCACCCTCACCATAAAGAAGGTCCTCCTCATGTTTCTGTGGAACCTCCTCTGTTCCAGCTCACACCCATTGCTCTTTGTCCTGTCATTAGATGCCACTGAGCAGAGCCTGGCTCCATCCTCCTGACACTCACCTTTCACATATTTATCTACATTAATGAGGTCTCCTTTTCTTCAAGCTCAAGAGACCCAGCTCCCTCAGCCTTTCCTCATCAGGGAGATGTTGGAAAACAAGTTTTCTCTATTACCTACAACACAACAGGACTGTGATGCAAGTCCTCCCAAAATGAGGAGCACATGCAGCTCTTTCTTGTGTGATATGATTTGAAAGTGAGCATATAGCATGTCAGGGTCTGCTAAGCTGTACCTAAAAGATGATTCTATCTGTTGTATGGTAAACATGACTTTTTTAAACCACAGAAATAAAGCTTACTCTTTGCATTTTAAATACACAGAGACAGCTGAGGGGAAGTGAGAGATCAGCAGGTCTTGTGTAGAAATCCTTCTGCTCAGATATCAAAGCAAAGCCACACTCCACATCTTCACGTCAAACAGGTTAAAAAGCAAATATCTGAAAATAGCTCCAATCTCACCAAGTGACCCCAAATCACCTTCAGATTTTTTTTGGTAAGAGTTCCATGAAATGCTCCTCCTGGAGAGCTTCTGAAAATATGCTCTCAGCAACTTCAACAACTTCCTCTGCCAGACCAGACTATGTACAGCACTTGACTTCAAAGGATTTGTAGTTACATTTACATTTAGCAGAGTTCAATAAAATAAGTTAATGTGAAGTATATATATCTATGTCCCCATGAGAACATAAGTGAGTATAAAGCATAAAAATACAAGCCAATGGTATCTATGGGAAGGTAAAGCTTAACACCAGTAGTAAATGTCACAGCAGCTTTTGACATTACAAATAGCTGCTCAGAACAAGTCAGGTAGCATTAAGCTATTAAGCAATTAAGGATTAACCAAGCTCCACGTGGTCAGAATGACAGGATTTTAGGGGAAAGTTATTCCTGGTTGGCACCTAATAATCCACTGTGGACAAAGAAACCCTCTGAGTGGCTGCTGGAGATAGACAGCACATGGTTGCTCCTCAGCTCACCAGCTAAGATATGACACTGGAGTCTCCTTCTCTGAAGAAAATTAAAGCCCTCCTGGATATGTTCCTATATGACTTGGTCTACGTGATCCTGCTGTGGCAGGGGGATTGGACTGGATGATCTTTCAAGGTCCCTTCCAATCCCTAATGTTCTGTGATTCTGTGATGACTACCAGCCCCATGGACCCCATGTTGTCTGACGATCACAGCCACCATGGATAAGCAGCAAGGCTCTCCCAACGCTCAATTAATAAGGTTTACGTAGCCCTGAAATGTGAAACTGCCATGCATGAATTATAACTTGGTCTAGGTGATCCTGCTGTGGCAGGGGGATTGGACTGGATGATTTTTCAAGGTCCCTACTCCTTTTTTCAAGGACTAGATGATCTTTGGAGGTCCCTTCCAATCCCTAATGATTCTATGATTTCTCTTCTCAGTGTCATCTAATGATACAACAAAGGGCAGTGGGTTGCACATCAATCTGAGAAGGACCTTCTTCACGATGAGGGTGACAGAGCTCTGGAAGGGGCTGCCCAGGGGGGTTGTGGAGTCTCCTTCTCTGGAAATGTTTAAAACCCTCCTGTCCATGTTCCTGTGCGACTTGGTCTGGGTGATCCTGCTGTGGCAGGGGATTGAACTGGGTGATTTTTTGAGGTCCCTAATGTTCTATGATCCTATTTGCTGTGCTCTGTCAGGGGAATTGGACTAGATGATTTTGAGGTCCCTTCCAATCCCTAGTGTTCTGTGACTCTGTGATTTCTCAAACCAAACTTGATAACTGAAAACGCTTTTAAGGAAACATCCTGCCACCATGAACAACTTTTTGTGTGCAAGAAAGTTCCCAAAAGTAAGGCTATGGAACATTTCATGGTTGTTTTGTCCATGTTGAAAAATACAAGAGTTAAATTTGAAGTAAATTGATTTTTTTTTTGTGCTGTGCAGTAAAATTTGCCACTTAAAAAAATAAATTATAATACAGGGGGTTTTTTCCCTACAGCAGAAAAATCAGTAAAATGTTTACTGTCAGTGAAAGTCTAGTGACAAATTAGTGTTATCAGTTTATTCTTGTTAATTTAGCACAACAACAACAAAAAGCATTTGAGCAGCAGTAATGTTTCCTAGTTAAAAAAAAAGGCATTATTTGAAAGCATACGTTTAAAACGTGTAACACACTTCTGGCAAGCATATGGGCTCTGATTGTCAAACATATGCCATAAATTCATAGGCAGAGTTGGGGCAAATCATTTGACCTTCTTGTGGCTCAGACAATCCAGCTGTAAAATTAGATGAAAGCAGAACTGAAAAACAGATGCTGCTGCATCCAATTTGAGCTTTCTTAAACAAACAGCATCTCAGAGAGCAGAATTACTGCCTTGGATGAACTACAGTGTTTTATTTGATGCTTATTGGCATCATCTGTAAATTAAAATAAAAAGCTACAAAAATTTTGTCAGCCTGCTGCAGGTATTGTGTTCAGTTTCCTTACTTACGAATTCCTTACGTGGTTCCAAAGATAGGCAGCAGCTACCTGTAGAACTGAGCCTACTGGCCATTGGCAAGGAAGTTTTGCCTGGAGTGAGTTGGGTACCACGGTCTAAACCATCTGTCACATCCAGTCTGGCCCCTTTAGAGATTAGAGGGGCATCCAGAGAGAAGGCCAGGCCAAAGCACACGACACTGGCTCTGGTTAGTTAATTTTCTAGGCACTCAGCCACCCCCAGAAGCTCTATCTAGAATTTCAAATTCCTCTATTCTCTCACCAAGGCATAGAGAAGTCTACTTTTTGTTCATCTCTGTGCTGCCAGCTTCTGCCGGGGTCCAGCGTGTTGGCAGCTGATGTTAGTTAGTGTGTGGCAGTGTCTTATCCAGCAGGCTCTGCCTTTCCTGCTATGAAGAATCAGTCACGCTGATGCTACCAAGGGTGGGCATCGCTTATACTGCATCTGTGCCATCGCAGGTGGTGGAGCCCTCAAAAAACCTTGCAACCAGAGTTTGCTTGCAGGCAGGCAGAACACGAGCAGTGGCAGTTGCACACGCTCATGTAGGAACACAAGCTCCCTCCTTGCTGTTTTTGGACTCGCTAAGAAGTTTATACTGGGAAAGTATTTAAAAATCCTGAAGGCACCTTTAAATAGAACCACTAAAACCCACCCCAAACCAGCAGAAGGCACACCCGCAACTCAAGCCTGCCTACTTCTACTTGAACTTGGGAATACGCACTACTCCTAGCAGTACAGCTCTTGAAATTTCATTTCAAAGGCATGTGAGGCAAATATATATCTGATTTTACACCTCCTCCATTTACATCATTTTTGTAGGTGGGAAAACTGCATTTTTATTATTTTCAAGACCATAGTTGGGAACAAGCAAACAAACAAAAAGCCCTGAGAAGTTTCATGCAAGGAAGAGTGAAATTAAATGTGTTGCATGTTTTATGCTATCACAGGGTCACAGAATTACTGAGGCTGGAAAAGACCTCTAAGATCATCAGACCCCGTCTATGACCCAACATCACCACAACCAGCTAGGCCAGGGCACTAAGTGCCACATCCAATCTGTCCTTAAACACCTCCAGGGGTGGCGACTCCACCACCTCCCTGGGCAGTCCATTCCAATGTCTGATCATGCTTTCCATGAGGAAGTGCTTCCTAACATCCAGCCTAAACCTCCCCTGGTAGCTTCAGGCCATGACCTCTTGTCCTACAACTAGTTGCCTGGGAGAAGAGCCCAAGCCCCACCTGTCTACAACCTCCCTTCAGGTAGTTATAGAGAATGAACAAACAAAAAGTCCACGTTACTTATTTTGTAGAGAGAGATGACTGCAGGAGGGTCAAATACAATTAAACCTCCCTTAATTCCCTAACACTTTGAGCACTGTGGATGGTTAATATTCGTGTGTTTCTAGCTCTGTGTGAATTTTAATGAAACATGAACGTTTCTGTTAAATGGAGTGGAACTTCATTTGATATTCCAACGCAGCCCTAAACTCTTAAACGTCAGGTTAAACGTCTCAAGTAGTTCGAGACATCTCTAAGTAGAGAACAATGGAATTGAATGTATTTGTAGCAACAAATTAATAGTGGGGACAGCTTGTTCAAACGAAGGACAGAGTGCAGCAACAACATTCTGCCTCACATGATGCAGAGCTGCCTTTTTGGGGGGATTCCTGGATTCCTGGGGCCAGCTCAGACATTTCACAGAATCATTCTGATTGGGAAAGACCCCTGGGATCATCAAGTCCAACTATCTACCCTGCCTTACAAATTCACCTCTAAGGTACATCCCTCAATACCCCATCCAAACGATCTTTAAACACATCCAGGGATGGTGACTCAATCATGTCTCTGGGAAGCCCATTCCAGTGCCAATCTCATTGGCACTGGCATTACAGTGCAATTCAAGTGCAAAGATACTTGAGCCTTGGTACCATAGTTCAAATATCTATCTTTACACAGCTTCTTTGCATAAGAGTAATTTCCGAGGGACTGTTTAAAGTGATTCTGTGATCTTAACGTTTTTGTTGTCTCAGTCATTTACATACCTAGCCAACTAGCCAGCAACAGAATGAAGCCTCTCTGTGGCTATCAGAGGCAATGTCAAAGGCTTCTTTCATTATTTTTTTGTGCAATTAGACTGATGTTTGTTCTGCTGAGACCTAATCGATTTCACTAGAAACTCTTCCATATCACAGAACATTAGAGATTGGAAGGGACCTCAAAAGATCATCTAGTCCAATCCCCCCGCCACAGCAGGATCACCAAGATCACAGAATCACATAACATTAGGGATTGGAAGGGACCTCAAAATATCAGCCAGTCCCATCCCCCTGCCACCACAGGACCACCTAGACCAAGTCGCACTATCTGCAGATACATCAAGGTTCAAAGACCCTACACACGTGAGGGGTGGTAATCAGTCAGTGGAGGAGAGTTTTTGCCCAGTCAGTACCACTGGCCCTATTGAATACGCACTGACAGGCAGGATAAACGTCATCTCCCCTTCCCTCATCCCCCATAAAATGTACTTGCACAATGTCACGTCCTGTGCACTCTAGAGATGGAAACGTTATCACAGCACAGGTCAGTAAACTATCAATGGGACTAAGCTGTGTCTACTGATGTTCAGAGAAAACTGTGCAGCAGTTTGATCGAGCAAGGGGACTATTTTGTATGCCAAACGTGACTCTCTTCTCTGTGTTGTCTTTTTGGTTCACTTTACAATGCTTCAGTGTCAAAGCTTCAGTAAGCAGGATCATGCTGCAGCACACACTTAAAAATGCAGAGAAAAGAGAAGGGGTTTTGTATGTTGCCATCTTCCAAAAAATTAACTCGCAGTTTGTCACTCCCTAAAGCGTCAGAGCCTTCCTACTGCTCCAACTTCATCACGTACACAAGCAATGACTTGCAATGACTCCATAGCCAAGTTTACTAACGTTCTAATTATGTCACTATGAATTAAAGGCACAGTAGTTTAAATCGCTTTGATAATGCCTGTAGGGCGACTACAAGCAATGAGAGCGATATCAGGTCAGACGTTTGGGTCACAGTGTATCAACCTTCCCTAACAAAGTTGGACTTCTTTCATCTGATTTTAGCTTTGTCATAACATAAGTTTTGGATCGTAACAGTTCAATACGTTTGGGGGAGGAAAAGAAATCTAAACGATTGAGAGCATTCAGGTATTTGTTATAGCATTTTGGGCTAGATGATCTCTCAAGGTGCCTCCCAACCCCTAATGTTCTGTGATTGTGTGTGTGATTGGACTAGATGATCTCTCGAGGTCCCTTCCAATCCATAATGTTCTGTGATTCATAGACTCATAGAATCATTAGGGATTGGAAGGGACCTCGAAAGATCATCTAGTCCAATCCTCCTGCCACAGCAGGATCACCTAGACCAAGTCACACAGGAACACATCCAGGCGGGTTTCAAATATCTCCAGAGAAGGAGCCTCCACAACCTCCCTGGGCAGCCTGTTCCAGTGCTCCGTCACCCTCACTGTGAAGAAGTTCCTTCTAATACATATGTGGAACCTCCTATGTTCCAGCTTACACCCATTGCCCCGTGTCCTATCAGCCTCATGTCTGACAAGCTCTGCCTGGGTCAATCTCTCTGGCCTGAGCTCACTTGGGGTGAGAGGAAATAGGTCTTCACTATCTTCTTCCTTAGGATGTTTCCCTGGGGCTTTTTAGTCTTGCTCTGGCTCCTGACCCCCACCAGGTTCACACACCCCCGTCTCTTCTTCTGAGCTGTACCACACCTGATGCTGCTGAAGGTTTGGTCGTGGGAACACTGTGAAGGACTGCAGGGATGACAGGAGGCTCCAGCAGCTCAGAGGGTGTGAAGAGCCCCTGCCTAGTGCCCAGTGGGCACAAGCAGAGCAGCTGGACCAGCCATCATCAGCCTTCTCACCTTGCTTTCTGCTTCAGACCTGCAGACAGCTTTTTAAACATGGCTTGGCCCCTTCCCTCCTTATTCCCTCTTATCTCTGACCCTGCAGTATGAAACACTGTAAATTCTCTCATGGTCCCTGCTGGGAGTGGGCTTGCTGAGGCTGGCCCTTTGGAAGGGGTGGGGTGTGCATGGAGCCAGCTCTCCAGAGGCTGCTTTATAAAGCTCAGCGCTGAAGGATTTTACAGTGTGTTTCAATGTATAGTTTAAAAGGAGAGCAAAGGCCAAGAGTGAAAACATTAATTCCAAACCCTTCCCGGCATCAGGGATGTTCAGTGCAGATCTGGTTGATGCTCCTGCATCCTGTGCCAGGGGCTTCCTGATGACAACCACACTGAGTGGCAGAGACCCAGGAAACACCCAGCTTGATCCAGCCATCAGGGTTTCCACCAAAGATCTACAGCTGCTGTTAAGTCAAAACTTCTCAGCCTACCCTCAGTTTTATTACTATTATTATTATTATAATTATTCACAATAAAATGCATCAAAAGCATCCAAACCTGTCAAGCTGACAGTGCCGCTTTTGGAGCATGGAAAAAAGAAAAAAACATCTCAAGTAGGAAAACAGTGGGTTGGAAACGGGAAGGCTGAATGAGCCCCACCTGAAATAACTCCAAAAAAAGGCATTTCTGGCTTTGGCAAGTCAGCCAGAAGGATCCTATATGTTTTTGTATATGGTTCCCTGAGGATTTAAAACTGTAAGATTTGATGCTAAACCTATTTCTGTGCTGTGAAACCAGGGACAGCTGTACAAATATTTGCTGTTTTTAATTAAACCTAACATTGCTACTTCCTTCATTTAAGTTAGGTCAAAGGACTGGCAATTTTATGCTTTGATAGATGAAGAAAAACAGTTGTGGGTGTTGTGTTTTAGAAATATGTTATAAAATAAGAAGTCTGAGGGAAAAGGCCTCAGAGGGTGTAATAGCTCTGCCCTTGTGCTTTCTTCTCAGAGATGTTTTCCTTGTCAAATATTTTGCCTTATCCATACAGCAACTGTTTCTACTGTAATTCAGTTCATTATTTTCCCTTGAAAGACTTGTATCTGAACTTTCCATTTGCTCCCTAGTTAAACTTTAGGTAGCGTTCTGCTTTGTGTTCTTTATAAATGCAGATAAATCTGTTCTGTTAGGAGGAAATGAGGAGGGACGTGCCTGTCTTAGGATCCCCCTACATTGCCTTAGTCACTCAGCAGAAGTCTCACAGCAGTTCCCTCTGGAGAGGTGCTGCTCTTTCTCCTGCTCCTCTGAGCAGGGCTTGGCTATCACTGCCTCTTCCAAAATCAGAGACGAGACCCACTTTTTGGTCACACAGCAAAGACCAAAGAGCACCAAACCGGAACATGCAGGAGCTGGTCTGCTGCATGTCCTGGCAGAAGTGTCTCTGCTTTCTGCTATGGAAAACAAGGGTAACAATGCTGACTCCCACGATAACAGTAATACAGACCTAGGTATTAGAGTTTCGTGGGCTTTTAGAGGAGGACAAACAGTACATAGAATTTATCACAAATTTTCCTGTCTTATTGTCAAAAATCAAGGATCCATAAACATACACTATCTGTGGCAGACCATGGATCTTCACCATCCTTTTGTTTAAAAATCAGGGAAAAAGTTGCTAGATAATCAGAACAACCCATTTAAACAGTTAAGGATACAGTTTAATGTTTTCTTTTACTTCTTCTAAGAATATGTTTTTGTTCTGCTTTTAAGCCAAGTTATAGACAAAAGGCACCAAGGAGGAATAAGACATGTATACTGCTTGTGTTCTTCCCTAGGGTGTGTTTTGAGCTGGTTTAGAACTCTTGCCTTGAAAAAAATAAAAAAGCAATTTCATCAACTCTTCATCTTCAGTTAAAAATCTCAGATTTTCTGTGGGAAATAAAAAACAACACTTCTTCCCCTTTGGTACCTAATGAATAGAATAGAGGGATTGTCCATTCTACTCAGTTTGTTATTTCTGTTTTTAAAAACAACTCACATCTCCCTGTGAGAAGTGAAATCAGTATTACAGGATTTAAAGATATTCGATTTGTCCTCAGTTCTTTGTTGTAATTATCAGTGTTAACTTCATATTACTACTGCCAGCAGGTTTGTTGTTGTACTGACCATTCATACTGATTTTAAAAGAAAAAAGCTTGTGGTGCAGTTGATAGATGTCTCTCAGCAGATAGAATCATATAGAATCATAGAGCCATAGAATGCCTTGTTCTGAACTGGCTGCTCTCAATCACACTCTCTCGGGCTATATTGATATCAACAATTGTCCTGACCCAGGTGTAGGACCTTGCACTTGGCCTTGTTGAGTCTCATGAAGTTCACTCAGGCTCATTCCTCCAGCTTGTCCTCTATTCCTTCATATAGGGGACTATCAGACTAGCCTGGCATCAATGCAGGAGCCATGCCAGGCTCAAAGCACACTGCAAATGAGATAAAAGAGTGAAGAAGTGGGTGCATGAGTGTAGACATCACACAGACTGCAGTTTATCATCCTGCTCACTTTCTGAGTGCTAGAAATATGGTCTTCTTAGGTGGTCTGAAGTTTTGGGATGGATTAACATTTTGTTAAACATTTTTATACAAAAACATAAAACCTACAAACCCTCTTAAAAAAATCCCCCTGTATTGGGAATTTTCTTTGAGAAATATTACACGTGGACAAGTGCAAAAATGAGAAGCAGGAGTCTGGTTTTATTTCCAACATCTGCCTCCCTATCTGCTCATTGTTTCTCTATGTACCACGTGGAGCCCTGAAGAAGCCTTGAACCAGTCAAGTAGGAAGTAAACCAAAAGGAGATATGTCGCACTTAAAGAAATCGTATGCTCGGACATACACCTTCCTTACTACAAGTGTCTCTCACCTCGTAACGAAAGTCATGGCAAAGTGGGTCCTCTAACTGCTTTTAACAGGTTTATTGTGTGTATCCATAAATCCAGAGGTCCTCTTTCTGACACTGCTGCTGTCTCATCTGCTTCACCAAGTATGTCTGAAGGGGCATAAATGGATGTGGTTTTTCCACTCCACTCCAGTATGCATAAGAAAAAGCCATGTCTGTCTCTACTGTAGTTTTGCTATAATTGAACGTATTTTTACAGTCAATGAGTCTTTCCTCAACGAGTTAACCATCCTTTCAGAAAAATAAGATGAATAGCTGCTTATTTTAATCTGGCAGCACTTTGAGCAAATACAGCATTTTTTCTGTCTCATGTAGCTCAAGGCTAAAAACCCAAAGAGCAAGAGAACTCCTCGTCCCCCTATTCCAAAATGAAAGTCAATGTTTTGTGGGATTCAGCACAATCCATGGGATTTATGTTGCACCTGTTGAATTCTCACAAGAAATATCAATTAAAATGTTGTGACTTTGGAAGGAACATAGGAAATCTGCAGGGAGACTTGAGCTCCATGGCTTTTCTGCACCTGCAGCGGTCTGGCCGTCCCGCCTCAGTGCCTCCCGGGTAAGGAGGGGCTGCCGGGCCTGTGCCATGCGCCACTCTGTCTCCATCAGCCTGTGGGGAGAAGTCCATTTCCCCCATCTGCACTGCGCTCGCTGCTTCTTGTTTGAGTTGGCACCCACTGACAGCACTGGGATGATGAGGCCATGCAGACTGTCCACATCTAGCATGTTTTCAGTGCTAAACTATAGCAGTTGATCTATCACCCTGTGACCCCTTTCCAGCCAAGAAGGGGGATCAGAAAAAGGAGCAGAGACCCACAGCTTGAAATGAAAACAGATTTAATGAAATAGCTGAACTAATACCAAATGCCAATACAAAGTTAAGCACAGCCCAGCAATTGTACAGTGGTCACAATAAATGGGATAGTGGTCCTCAGGAGAAAGAAAAGGAGCAGGGTCAGGAAAAACCCAAGCAGGAACACATCCCTTTCCTCAGCAAACTTTCACCTTTATAAAGAGCGTGATGTTTATGGTCTGAGATACAACCATGAGCCAACTTAGGTCAGCTGCCCTCACTGACTCCAAACTGCTGATGGCCTGCAGATCATGGCTGGCCCATGATTCTGTCAGCAAAACTACGACACAGACATAGTGTTGGAGCATTCAGTGGTGTGGATTTGGGATGTTCTTACTGGCCCCAAGTGTCTGGACTGTGAGAAGGTGAGGGAAGGCTGAGAACTTGTAGAAGTTAGCTACAAAGCCCAGTCAAACCTGATAATTATTTTTAAAAACTTGAGTGGCTGTGAGTCTGTAACATTTGTCCCCCACTGGTGATGCTGGGATTTACCAGGAAGAGTTGACTTTTGCACTACTATTAGAAGCTGTTTATACCTGTACTGTGGGAAATAGGAGTTACAAATCCTCTCACCCAGATGTACACAGACCTTGGTCCCTCCCTTTCTTGATGGGAATATTAACACCCTGACTGATCAACAAGGAAGGGCAGGAACCATGAGGATGAACACTGATAAATATAAAAGGGTTAAGATGGAGCTTGGGCTGGCCTCTCAAAGCCCACACCGCTAAAACTTCATCTCTAGCAGATCTGCTGTAAAACCACCCAAAACCTACCACCTTTCTACCAGTATCTACCATCATTATACATAAGAGGATGGAACACACTGCTGGCCAACATGAAAGTGCTGAGGAGTTGCTTCGCTGTCCATGGCAATGAGTCTCATTGTTATTTTGGTAGGGAAATTCCTGGAGGTGGGTAATAGTTACAAATGATCAAAAAACTTCTAGAGTCTCATGCAAAATATGCATGGATAACAAACAGAGGCTTTCAGGAACACAGTTTTGAGCATCAGCATGTGGTTTCTGTCCACTGCTTTGGCTGGATAATGAACCTAAGAACAGGATTTGTAATGGTCTAGAGTAGTCAAAATCATGTTCTGACTCCAAAAGCAACAGCAGATTCTTCCAGCATTTCCCCTGAATGAGGCTCATCCACAGCATTTTGGGTGAACCCCCCTTGCAGCCCTTTCGAAAAGAGGCAACTTGTCTGCCTGGGCTGTAGCAATGGGGGCCACATTGATGGTTTCTTCAGGGAAAACAATGGCTGCAGTGGGATGCCTGTTCATGAATAAGAACAGGCAAGTAAGCTGTAGTGTGCTTCCACAGTCTCTGACCTTTCTCAGCTAGTGGTGTTTTTTGTGCCTGTGGATATTTTTTTTTTGTTTAAGCAACCCATAGTGGATCCCTCTCCAAGTACTTGTTCACTTTCCCTTTAAACCCATGCAGACACAGTTTCTTTCAGCCACAAAGTCCATGCCTGCTTGCTGTTTGAATAATCACTTCATGTTTGTTTCCATCCTGGCTCCCTTAGAGCCTAACAGTCTTATACTGAAAGGGACAAGTGAGTAGTCAATCCTTCTCCATGGCAGCCCACATTTTACATACCTCTATCCTACTCTAGCATACCCTAACTATCCCTTTCCAGCCTCTTCTTATTTGCCTGCTACAGGTTAGTGCCCCCACAGAAGACCAGCGGGGACTGTCCCTTGCCCTAAAAGCACAGAGTCAGCCCAACTCACTTACAAAGTTATGAGCACCAGAACGAGCATGAGTGGCTTAGCTTTGGTATGGCGGAGACAATCTGCTTGGCTGGTTCTACTGGCTCAGCTCTGGGGTCAGAACTCTGCATCCTCTTCCACCAGTGTGGCCCTTCCTGCGGCAAATGCTTGACCAGCCTTAGGTGTATGTTCCTAGGATACATACAAACACAAAAATATTTTCTCTCTCATATGTGTCATTCTGGGGATATGTCTTGCCCTCAGAAATGACCTTTTTATATAACACCAACTAAGTACACATTGCACCTAAGTGGAGATACTCTGTTAGAAATAAATGTCCTTATAAGTATTTGGAAGTGTAAAGGTGATATTTATAAAGTGACCAGAACACCCACTACGCGCTGCACAAGCCAGTGAAAATAACAGCTGCTGAGTTTTATCAGCTTTAGAGCACCGCAGGAGCAGCTCACGGAGCAGTTCATCTGCAAAGTGTCAGTGCTGAGCACAGCTGACTAATGCGCTGCTGTAGCTAAAGACAGGGTAATCATAGAGACCGTAACTAGATGATAAAATGAGTAGCAGCTTTATGGCTCTTCAAATGCTTTCTCCTACTATCCACATCTGTACTGTATTTGTGAGGGTAAAAGCAACAAAAATTCCTGCAGGTCAAAATAACTTTATTCTTTGGAGTATACCTAGGGTGTTGTCTTCCCTCCAGCACCGTGGTAAACATGTTGATGTTGGAGTAAAGAAAGGGCCGGTATTTTCCCTGGATGAGTAAAGTACAGCTTTATCATTCAACATTAACTGTTTCAGTTATGTATACACTTTTTAAACTACTGTGTTCTGATGGTTATTAAGTCACAAAAGCCAGAAAAGTTCTAAAACTACTCACCAAAGCTTATTTTCTGAAAAAATTCTGAAGCTGATAATTGCTCTAGAGAAAATCCAGGGAGTAAAAAAATCTGACAGCAATTGAAGAAAACTTAATTATCAGAAATATCAGTTTTATTCTCAAAACAGGTTCCACCACAGGACAGCATTTTAAAAATTATTACTGTTATTTTCTGGGTCTCTGAAAGAGACGCAGATTGCATATCCTTAGAAGCAGTGTCAGGTAAACTAACTGAAGCTGCAGTTTCCTGAAAGTCAGCACGAAATGGCAGGTGACCATGCTGTGGCAGGGGGATTGGACTAGATGATCTTTCAAGGTCCCTTCCAATCCCTAATGGTTCTATGATTCTACAAATGTATAAGCATAAAACGTGCTGAAAAGACATAGTCCCTCCTCCCAGTCTCACCTCACACTCCTGCTTCTGCATTGCCTCCTTCTTTGTAGTTGTGCAGATAACTGGAGTGAGAAACTGATCTTAGTTTAAACTTAGCCAGCAAAAAAACTGTCTTGAGATGGATCCCCTCCCCAGGGAAGGTCACTTTACAGATATGGAGGCTGCTGTGCTTGCACAGAGATAGGTGCTGTGAGGCAGAAATGGGACACCAGCAATTACTTTTCTTAGCAAAACCTTTGCCAATTTACAGTGTTCTTTGGTCTGCTACTGCAACCAATCTACCACTGCAATATTAACATCAGCCAGGGTAGGACTAGGTATTTGCTTCTCAAAAGCCACAAATAAATACAGTCCTATGACTTTCAAAATGGGGATACATGAACAGCTGACATCTTTCTGGAAGTCTAAACATGCATTATTTGGCTGGACAGGCTCAGCCTCACCTGTGCCTGCTACAGTTCACTTTGCAGATGTTCTGAAGGAGGATCACGTGTTAAGAGCAAGTGACTCATAATTGGACCTTCTGGGAAACATTACAGGTCACCTAAATTCAGCAAGGAGTTCAGAGAGAGGAAATCAAGCTTAAAAGAGCTGAGGGACTTGAGCTTGTGCTGCACACAGGATATCAGGTAGCAGGACAAGGAACCAATTCTGACCAGAGCAGCCTGGGAAGGAGCCTGGTTTTGTAGGGACAGACCTTCAATGCTCTAAGTGAGGATGTGAGCTGGTGAGGAGGGCAGGAAGGAGTCTCTAGCTAATTTTGAACTTTGCATTAATGAAGCTGTCTTCCAAAGAGGAAACATTCTTGAGAAAACAGGAAGAGAAAGAAGTTGAAGTAGAGCCAAAAATTAGGCTGGGTGAACAGCAGGACTCATAAATCTGCGTGCAGGTTTTACCCACTCTTGCAGAATCCCAGTCATGAAAGAAAACCAAACTTCCACATTTTAAATCGGCGCAGCAACATGTGAGTCATTTATATGGGTGAACTTTCAGCTGAGCAGCTGAATGCAGGACTGGCTGTAGGTTAAGAGCTAGTGTTTGCACATAGAAGAGCTGTTTGTGTTCACAGGAGAAAAATGGCACACAACTATCCTACAGACAAAGAAACAAGGTCATGTCAGGTGAATAAGGTAGATGACACGTTGTTCATCTAACAAATGAGGCTGGGTCAGGCCTTCAGAGCAAGGTGAGGATGGAACTATGTAAACCAGCACACTAATAAATCGCTGTTTGCACATGTGAGTTGGGTATGGGACCTACCTGAGTTCACATGTAGCAGGTGATTCCTCATTTTAGCTGAAGAGAATCGAAGTGTACCTCTTGAGACAGAGTCCTGTGTATTTTTCCTTTTGGCAGCGGAAAAAGAAGCAACTTCACAGGGTGACATATCCCTGCCATGAAGCTGCCTATAAATGATTTTTCTAGGTGGATGGCTTAGACCAGGTGCCTCTTTTCTAGATGGCTGAATCCCAACCATAGAAACTAGTCTTCTCCAGAGTCATTAGGGAGTTTTCATTCATGGCTGAGAAGCTGAAGGTAGCTTGCAGTTACTAATATTGATCTGCAAATAACATTCCCATCTCCTCAAAATTGTTTATTTCTGCATCTACATATCTTCCACATTTATGATGTCAGCTCCCACTAGATTTGAGCAAGGAGATATTGTTTTGTCATTGATGCTCCCTTGATTTGTGAGTTCATCTGAGTCTGCTGCTTGAAACAAGCATATGAGGGGTGAATTAATTGAGCTGAATTTATTCCAGATCTTCGCAGAAATATATGATGCTCTTGAGCCCCAACATATGTGTAGCCAATAGGGAGCTGTCTGGCCACGAAAGTTTTTTAGATATTTTTCAACTAAATCAAAATTCCAAATGCAAAAGTCAGCACTCAGGGATGTCTACATGGATTTGTGACTCTCCTGCCTGAGTTCTACAGTTATAAACCAACGAAGGGATTAAATTCATATGTACATTTTTTTTCTTTAGGTGACAGACCTACTATGAATAACCCTGTTCATTTACAGAACCAGAGAACATTTGAATCAGAGAGGGTTCTTCAAACCATTGAGGTAAAATTCTGGCCCTTTGGAAAGTGGTTTTACCCACTGAGGCTGGTTTTGACAGCACTCAGTGGCACCATTTTGCACAGGAGGACACCTCTTCTGTCAAGTCTGATGGCTTCCTATTTTATAGGGTCTCACCCACTCCAGCTTTAAAATTCCCGGAAGTGGGACATATACTGGCAATCCTGAAGCATATAATAACACTAAAAAAGGTGATTTAATTATACCATAATGTAATTAATCAATCCTTTCAGAAGGCCATGTGTGAAACAAATGGAAGACAGTAAGAAAGCAGTGCTGTTGGCAGTGGGGGCACAAACACTGTCTTTGCTTGAACTTACAGAAATGGGTTACATGAATATAAGTTCCTGAATTCTGTCGTGCCAAATCACATGGACCCTAGCACCTGCCTTCATCAGAGGTGAAAACCAAAGCCACCAACAGCTTGTCAGGTGCCCAGCCAAATGCATGTGGGTTGTGTCACATTTGCTCTAGAACCTGCAGACTGAGAGTGGGTACAGCTAGGGAAATTGGGAGCTTTAGCAGCAAGAAGGTGGGTGCAAGCCTAAATTTCTAGCTCTGGGGACCATGGATCAGTGGGATCCTGGTGGATGACCTACTGCCCCTACCTGCGGTTGCAGTTTCAGGTGAAGGGAAATGCTGAATTACTGTGTCCCACTCCACACTACTGTGTCCTGCTCCTGCTGCTCTGAGAACTGCTCTGACCTGAGATAACAGTACAGTGCACTCCACGGGCAGCATAAGCTCTCTTCATAGAATCACAGAATTGTTTAAGTTGGAAAAGACCTTTAAGATCATCAAGTCCAACCATTAACATAACTCTGCCAAGCCCACCATAAATCATGTCCTTAGGCACCATATGTGTGTACAAGATTAAATTTAGCAGTGATGTGAAGCATTTGGCCTAGTGTGACTTATAGGCAGACTGTCCTTGCCTGCAGATGTTACCTGCAGGTAGCAGAGACAAGCTGTGCAATGTTTTCTCTGAGTCTTTCAGTGGTGCTAAGGAACCAGGAACCAAGAATGAGTTCTAGTGCTTATTTTCTCTGTGGCTCTGATTTGCACCTCTCCAAATGTTCTGTCCAAGACAGTGACCAAGCACAGTTTTAGTCAAGCCTATGCCAGCTCTACTTCTCTCCATTTTAAACCACATCCTAATGCTATTCCAGCAGACTTTCCAACCTCAAACTCTGCCATATGCTTTTATGTCACAATCCATGTCATGAAACATGTACCTCACAGTCTTGCTGTAAAAATAGCCTTGGTCTGCACCATGACTGAAAACCTCGAGCAGACCTCGAGCTAAAGTGGTACCGATGCAGTTGGAGGAGGCTTGTCCCATGCAGTATACAGAAAAAAGCAGGTGATGTCTGCTAAATGACATTTAATCCAGTTAGAATTTGTGCCAGCGTCCAGATTGACAGACTTTGGAAAAGGTTATGTATGTTCCAACTTTCTGATGATGCCCAGCTCCTTCAGCTCAGGGTGCTTTTTAAGTGAACCCCAGGTTTTGTTGGAGTTGTGGTTTGGGGTCACTGCTGGTAGCATATCACAGACCCTACACCTAGGGCAATGCTGGTGAACACCTGCCTATGAAGGTCTACCAACCCGTGCTGAGGAAGCTCCAGAAAAGACAGTCCGTGTGCTCCAGGGTCTCACTATTGCCTAACCAGAGAAGAAGGAAGGCTGTATCTTTTACAAATGGCTGGAAGAATCCAGGATGAGCTTGTGAGGCCAAAACAGGGTTGGCCTGGGAGAAAAGTTTTATATTTGCTATTAGTTTTTCAGTATAGAAAGAAGTGATGACAGCTTGTTCACTTCCATCCAAATCCCTCTGTCATCTAGTCCTGGGAGAGGCACAGGGTCTCTACATGGGGCACACTATATTTTTAATCCAATTACAATATTGCTTGTTCCCTTTCCTACAGCTTAAGCTGAACCATGAATACAATTAGACGGCAATTGAGTTTAACAGCCATAGCCATAAATTTGACGGCTTGCATAATTTAGATGGGAGCTTCCTTAGAGATTTGCTGGGAATACTGAAGATCAGGTTTTGTTCTTTTTTCTTCCAAAGGTAAAAATGAAGACTACAACAGCTCTTTTGCAAATACAGATTTCCCTGAAAAGAGAGGCCTGTTCTTCTCTGCCAAATATTGCATAGACTGCTGTTAAGTTCAGGGTGTCTTTGAGCCTCAAGTAATAGCCTGCAGCCTGCAGATCCATTGAAGTGAGTGCAAACCCTTCTGCAAATCTAGCTTTCATACCGTGTTTTTCAATCCACTGTGTGGCAACCAAATGGGCAATTTCTGCAGACAAATTGAAGAATGTGAATTAACAAACAAAAAAAGCCCCAAATAACCAAGCCCAAACTTTAAATACTTGATAGCAGGAGTCAGGCATTGGCTTACAAAGAAGGGCAAAGATGATATGGCTGTCCTGCTGTCATTGACAGTGGCCAGAGGAGCAGCATGGCATGAGAGCATTTATGTAGCTACACTGCCCAGATCAGAGACAAAAGTCACCCTGAAAGTACCTCACTATACAGTCCTTGAAATGGGAAAAAAAGAAAATCTCAATTACTGACAAATTCCTGACGCTTGCCGTAGGTGATCTGCTTTTTAATGTTATTATAAATTAACACTCCATTGCTATTATATGAAAATTGATCGAAATTTAATATATTTTTTGTCGCCCTGTTAATTTAATGTAATATGTTTTGGGCAAGCAAGCATTTAGAAAGCATAATTCAACCAAACTGCCACAGCTAAGGTATGTCCCTGACCAAAATGCACGGAGATCCTTACGATAGATACTTAGACGAAACACATCTCATTAATTTTCTGATTCTGTTAATGCAATGTTCCTAAAAATAATCAGGTTCTATTAACTGTGGCAATGGGGTAGTAAAATACCTATGAATGTTCTGGTCCTTTTCATATGGGCAACTTGTTATCATTTTCTTGGAAGAATTGGTTCATTTTCCTGTGTAAATCTTCGTTCACATGTTTGGTGATATAATGGGCTAGTGGTTATTTTACAATTAATAGTCTATCTTCATTTGCCCCGTGGTCAAACAGAAAATTAGCAGGAAGAAGTAAAAAACTCCAGGGGTGTGACTTTTCTACTTTCCATGGAAAAATACGGGAGAAAAAAAAACCAACCAGACTTTAGGTTTTGTCAGACTTAATTTGAACCATTTCTAATTTTACTTACCTAAAGATTCATACCATGTGGTGGGTTATTTGGAGTTTATGTTATGGATGATTATACTCAGCTAATGTAAGAACATTTGTAAAAAAGATGTGCACTGGATACAATACCCAGTCTATCTCTTCCCAAGTGAAAAACACTTGCTGAAATCTTCCTCCCCTACCCCCTCCCAAAGATCTGGGACTCTGTCCAGGTATCTGTCTGCGTTTGCTCTGAATTTTCCATCCAGAGCTTGAGAATTATATATAAAGCTAATTCTGTAGGTCAGTCTCATGGCAGAGCTAGAGCTAGTTACACAGGGCTCCCAAACCAGACTGGGCAGTTAGCACAGAAGGGAAATGGGAAACCAGACAGAACAACCAGACGGATGCCAGATTTGTCTGACTTCACCTTTGACTTTCACGGAGCATACATTGGTGAATGAGCTCCAGTTATGGGCCTCAAAAAAGCGGCCAGAAAGAAATAGCCTGGGTCAAGTGCAGCCTCCAGGGTGGATGATGTGCTGTAAAGTATCCAAAGACATTCACTTAGGGCTGACAGATGAGACACAGGGCCATGGCAGACCAGTGCCTGCCTGGGGTGGCAACTGGAAACCAGGTGAGATACAGCAGCACATCTCAGACAACATGGCAGGTGACATTTAAGCAATGACATAGACTCCTTCTTATTTTTCTTATTGTAATTAAATTTTCCAAGTGAGTTTAAATAACTCTTAACCACCTAAATAAACAACCTCAAATTAAATATTTAATTATAATTTCCCAAACAGAAAATGTCTTTTTTAATTTTTTTTTTCAAAATTATGTTTTCCAGCGTTCGTTTTGCTGAGAGTACCTTTTCTTGTCTGCAAGCTCAGCTTTTCAAGTAGAAAATTCCCAACAAACTCTAGGTTTAAAAAGCAATGGGGCTTTTTCAGCTTCTGAGACCCTGGGCTGGAGCTATGGTGGCTTTTCACAGAATTTCACACTGGCTCACTTGTCTCACTGTTTATGTAGATAGGGGGCGGCTAAGAAACCTTTTTTGGACCTTCCCATCTCAGTTGTCCTGGACACTTTACTCCTTCGTTTTGAAATCAGAGTGAAGGGACCTTTTCTGCTCTCTTTTCAGTTCTTATCATCATGCCAAAAGCTGTCTTGAATTATGCAGCTTTTGTAAAACTGCTTGAAATGTGTTTGTATAAGAACAAACCGTAAAAATTGAAGTGAAAGGACCAAATCCTGTGCTGCACTTACCCTCCATTGACAAGGTGCTCAGGGAAAGCCTGAATGGCAGCATGTGAACACAGGCAGAACAGAGATTAAATTATTCTCTAGGGGAGTTGAGGCACCACGGGCAGATTCCTAACATACTCCTCTATGGATCCCATATGTAACGGTTGAAAGCAGCTCATCAGGACACTGACATAAAATACAGATCATACTTCTTACTTTGCAGGACCAACTCCTGAAGTTGCTGACATTCATTTTTGTAGCAATCGTACTTAGAAAATTTCTATGCTCGTAAACAAAACCCAGTTTGCCTTCCCTTTGGCAACTGGTTTCCTCAAGGCTAATGCACTAGTACTCCCCAGTATGTCATAGTTGGAGAAGACACTGCTTGAGAGAGCAGATCCTCTATATTGGGCTAGGTACTCCTGGGAGAAAAGCACACAGGCTTGCCAGTGCCCTCCACAACTGTGAGTTTTGTAGGTCACCAGAGTACTTTTTCTTTGGCACTCTCATTGCTTACCAAGCTGTAATCGTATTTTATTATTTCTTTTATTAGAATAGAATCAGTAGAGTCTCCTTGTTGCAAACACTGCCTTCTGACTACAGCTACTGATTTCTCCCCCCTTTTATCAGGGTATGGATAACAAAGAATCTGCAGGCATTGAAAACATGTAAAAGCCAGAGACTTTGAGCCTCCTCTGACAGATATTTTAATTGCTCCTTGATTAAAACTTATCTTTTAAAACGCCAGTGCCAGATCTACAGTTTATGGAAGCAGAAATGCTTGCATAAGCATCTGTGAGGATGCCAGGGGACGGACTGGCTCTAGAATTTGAGCAGTTTTAAAGACATCCTTAACAAAACAGATATCAGCTGATGTTTCTGGGCATGAAAAATCCACATACATGAAACTCCAAGTATTCATTTTATTAAACATTTAATTTATTATCATATCAGAAATAATCAGGCAACATCTGAAACTCTCCTATGGAATCACAGCTCAGTCATGCCATTTACACAGATCACAAGGCATCCAGGCACTTTTAAGACAACTTCTTTTTCTGTCTCTCACTTATGACAGTTCACAGCATGTGGCTCTAGCCACATGTCTACCTTCCTGCTCTTTGTGAGAACTGTCCTTTGAGGCAGACCAAAGATCTTGCTGGCTGTGAGATCTCACCTTGCAGAAACCATGAAGAGTCCCTGGAAGACAAAGTACTCCCCAGCCACACACGACTGTTCTTAGGTCACCCTCCACCCTTGCTTTCACAGTGTGGGCATTATAAGGACCTCAGCCTCTTGCTGGGAAAGAAACTGGAACAGAAAAGGGTTGCATTACTTTCTTCCCCTCCCACATATCTGTTCATCCCCACCATATCACCACAATACCACACAGCACAGCACTGGGCCTCTCCCCTTTCTTGCAGAGCTGCTGTGTGCAGTGATAAGAAGCTTCCCTACTTCTTACTGTCTTATAAACAGATGATAAAGCTTGGGCCTACGCATGTGACTTTCCCTGATTTTAGAGATACTGGCACAATGCAAATTTGCAAAGACTGTTCCCCCCTCTGGCCATCTGAGAAGAGTGTTTGCGAGAATATTTGTGTTTGGATATATGAGATCAAGTGTTTAGGCAAACAAAACCCTCACCAGAAAAATAATAAATACAAGACTCTTGTAAGAGCTGAACACAGATGAAAGCATGAAGCATATGAAGATAAATACAGGTTCCTGTGCAGCTGCATGCTTGAAGGAAGAAACCAGCCATAGATGAAAGAGTGAAGCACAAAGGCAGCACAAAGTGTTTACAAAACCAGGTTGGTCAGGGAGAGTGTGAAGTAGCATCTGCTGCGGAAATCTATGCATAGATGATCTCAAAGACCAATCAAACAAATCAATTAAAGTCTCTACTGAGCTTTGGAAGCACCTAGAGCAAGCCCCAAAGACCAGAGATTACATTTTCTCAACCTGTCACGTCTTGCACATGGTTTGCCAGTCTTCTGGCCCAGCACAGCTGGGCACATGATGTTTCAGTGGATTTGCAGTTAGTATTTGCATGCTTGCTCCTCCCCATGGTACTTCTTTTCTGTCCCTCAGCCACCTCTCAACTTTGACTACAGCTTCATTATTTGTAAAAAAATTGCCTAGCAGTCAATTCTATCCTTTTGTTACCTGCTAAACCTTCCAATTAATTTGCCCCAGAAAAGAAATACTCTTTTGCTTTAGCTGTAAAAAATGCACCCTAAAGCAGCTCTCTAAAATCTCCACTGACATACCTGGGGAAGTCTGGAGAATGGCTTAATTTGGCATTAAATTAAAATAAATGTTTGAATTTATGCCTTTTTAAGCTCATGAAGAACAAGGCTACCAGAACTCACTCTGCAAACATTAGTAACTGTTCACAGAACAAAAGAATGGAAATAAAAGAAGTAGGCAAACACACAGACTGAGAAATTATTGCCTGAACTAACACAAAGCACAGCAAATACGTCCTCTCAAAAACTGAGAGCAAAACAGAGAGTCTGACATATTGCAGGAGCTGTGTGCTTTCCAGTGCAGCATCCCATGGATGCCACTGACGTACCCAGGCCCTACGTGCTTTACAGGAATCCGTCAGTTTAGCGCTCTGACACTAATGGTTCTTATCTACGCAGCGCCGGAACGCCTGGTGGTTCTGGTCTGCAGTTCATAAACCGGTAATGCTGAGAACAACTTTCTGTTTGTGATCTGTTGTGTTTCTATTTTCTCATCAAAAAAGCCTAAAAATACATTATGCTATTTGTGGGGTGAGGGGGGAAATTGTAATTGCTTAGCTTTTGATGCCTGTTCACTGTCACAGCGTCACAGTAGACCAGGTTGGAAGGGACCTCGAGGAGTTGGAAGAGACCTCAAGGACCATCTAGTTCAATCCTCTAAGCTAAAGAAATTCAGTTTAAATGAGACAGCTCTGTCGAGCTGAGGCATAAAACTGTCCAAAGTTGAGGAATCTACCACTTCCCTGGGAAGACTGTTCCAATGCCCAGTTGCTCTCACAGTGAAACATTTTCCTCTGTAGTCCAAGCAGAATCTCCCCAGAAATAATTTGTATCCATTACCTACCCTTTGTCTTTTCTATGTGACTTCCTGTGAAAAAAGAGACTCCACCTTCTTGGTACACACTCTTTATGTCCTAGTACATGATAGTAAGATCCCCACAAAGCCTTCACTTCTTGAGGCTGAACAAATGCAGTTCTCTCAGACTTTATAGTTTATCTTATTGCTTGTCTCAGATGTCTTCTGTCACATGAAAAATAACAGAGTACAAATGTATAATATTAAATACTCAAAATAAAAAGACTCAAATGATGATACAGTTAAATGTTAGTTAGACAGCACAGAAACCCTGAAGAATATATATGAGAATCTTTAATTCTGGTGCTTTAGGCTGAGTAAGTCTGGTTTACCGCATAGACTCCAGGCTTATACAGCATAGCCTCCTAATCGTTACCTTTGAAGGATTAAGGATATCAGATATGTATCACCACCGTAAAGATGGGTGATGTACACATTATTCTTTAAACCAGTGTTCCAAACTCTTTTTTCTTCCAGAAACCTCCTGACTTGCCACTCAAGGCGAGATTTGGCTCCTGTTGTGTAAAGTTCCTGTGTAGTCAGCTGAAATCTATTTAGTACAGTCAATAGAGCTTATCTGGGTGCCTAAATATAGGTGCTTAGTTGAGATTCCCTAATACCATAAGGAGAAATCTACAGGGCTGGCAGATATGACAGATAGTTATGATATTACTTACGGAAACCAGAACCTTGTTGCAGCACCCACAGGATACTAGAGGGATCCCCTCCACTATCTAAAATGACTCTTGACTCAGTGAAGCCCAGTGAATTCTGGTTTTGGCTTTACTCTGCTCTTAGTAACGACGCTCTTTAACCTGCAGTGCCTTTATCAAGTCACCTGGGCCTGATCATGATGTTCAGGATAACTCTGGAGAAGCTGTACATTAGATTTTTAAAGGATAATGAAACTCTGTGATGCAGAGGAATGAAAAAAGAAATTCACAGTGGCAACAGTCCTGCTTCAAGAGAAAGGTTGGACTGGATGACCAGGCAACCTCGAGGCATCTCTTCCATTGACGTTTTTTATGATGCTATGGGCCTGGCTTATTCATGTCTTTCAACAGAGCATCTTTACAATCTCTCTTTCCAATGGAGTTTGCTCCATTCTTGAATTGAATCAGAAACAAGTATTTACATTTTTCTTAGCTTTCCTGTTTGAGTTTTAGTTGGTTCAACAGTTCCCCAAGGTATTGGCTGCATCTATATTTATGCTCGTAAAGGGTCCAGCACACTGTCTGAGCCGTGCAAAAAACAGTGTCTCAGGAGGCTGCAACTGGTGTTCAACTGTGTCTAATTATACGAAGGCCCTGTTCAAGAAATAGCTCACTGCCTTGGGGAAAAATTAAGTGTGGGCTTAAAGCTGATCATATATTTGTTTTCAGAACACAGATACCTAACAAAACAGCAAGTATTGACTATTTCATGAACAGCAAAGCCTCCCTGATTCTGCAATTCATTGAATACATATAATCTTACGACATGTTTGACGTGTTAGAGAGTGTTAAGGTGAGCAGCTACTGGCAGAAAAAGACAAGGATGTGAGCTTCAGGAGAAAGGCTAACGGAATATTCCTAGTTGGAAAGGACCTCCCAGATCACCAAGTCCAACCGTACACACAACAACAACAAAATCCAAACCCCTGACCAAACACTAGCACAATACACATTCAACCAGATAAAACACAAAAATAAACCCCTGCAATCTCTGCCACTAGAGCAGGTCCTGAAGCACCATGTCTAGATGTTTCTTAAGTACCACCTTGGGATGGTGACTCAACCACCTCAATGGGCAGGCTGTTCCAGTACCACTCTTTCAGTAAAGAATTTCTTCCTAATATCTAATCTAAACCTCCCCTGCTGCACCTTCAGACCATTTCCTCTGGTCCTATCATTATTCACTTGGGAGAAGAGGCCAACACCCACCTCTCTACAACTTCCTTTCAGGTAGTTGTAGAGGGCAATGAGGTCTTCCAGCCTCTCAGCTCCTGCTGGCCACGCTATTCCTGATACAAGCCAGGATCCTGCTGCCCTTCTTGGCCACCAAGGCACACTGCTGTCTCGTATTAAGCCGGCTGTCCACCAGCACCCCTAGGTCCTTTTCTGCTGGGCAGCTTTCCACCAACTCTTCCTCAAGCGTGTAGCACTGTCTGGGGTTGTTGTGACTGAAATGCATGACCTGGCACTTGGCCTTACTGTACCTCATACAACTGGGCTTGACCCATCGACCCAAACTGTCCAGGAAGGCTCTGTAGCCTTCCTACTTTCGAACAGATCAACACTCTCACACAATTAGTTATTGCCACTTCACCATGAGAAGAAAGAGGACCCCATTAGCAGAGTAAATGTCAACATTAACAGTTCCTAACCCTCTTTCACTTTGTAGAAGAAACAGCCTACAAGGTCAACACTGGTGGGAGAAACTGAGAGCTCCTTGGGCTAAAAGATATTACAGAGGCTGTACCTAGAAACTGCAAGCAACAGTGGAAGGGGAGAAATAAGGGATGGATAATACGAGCATGGTAGGTGTGCCAGGATGAAAGCACCCCAAAGGGGTTCAGTTTCTGAGGCCTTTAATTGTGTGGTGTCATGGTGAGTGCTGGTAGGGTTAGGAGAGTTGAACCAACAATAATGCAACAAAAAGGTCTGAAACAGGACATAAGACAAGAGGAAATGGCCTCAAGTTGCACCAGAGGAGGTTTATGTTGGATATTAAAAAAACTTTCCTCACAAAAAGGGTTGTCAAGCACTGGAATAGGCTGCCCGGAGAAGTGTTGGAGTCACCACCCTGAGAGGTATTTAAAAGATGCATAGATGTGGTGCTGAGGGGTATGGTTTAGTTGTGGGACTTGGAAGTGCTACGTTAATGGTTAGACTCAATGATCTTAAAGGTCTTTTCGAACCTAGATGATTCTATGATTCTGTGATTTATCTGTCATTTATCCTTTTCACCCGAGAAATTAATTTCAAAACAGAATGAAATAACTGGACCCTATATCCAGCTTAGTACTTGTCCTTGTAATATTTGATGACTATATTTTTTTGGGAACATGCTGTTGGATTCTCAGTGGACTCATTCATTGTGCAAGTATCTATTAGATTTCCAACCACTGAGATTTATTTCTTTTCATTAAAAGTCCACATTATTATTTATATGGTCAAGAAATAAGTAATGTTGGAAAAAGTAAGTATTATAGTCTAAAGAAAAAAATATTCATGTCAATAATAACAGAAGAAAAATATGTAGTACATATTAAAAATGAAAACAATTGTTATAAATATAATGGCCTAAAATGTTTGCTTTTATGTGACAGATGTTTTTAACAAAATGTCTGTGTTGGCAGTTTGAGCACACTTATGATTCTAATTTGTGTAATATTCCCTTTTAGTATTGATGTCTATTTACAACATCTGTGAAGGGTCTGTAACCTGAATGTGACAGGGAAAAACTAACAGTCTGCTGTTGGAATCTTTCCACTGGGTCCATGTAACAGACTATTAACAAAAACATTAAATGGCTATTCTAATCATCAACAGCAATCTTACGCAAATTATATCAGACCCAAAGGACCCGATTAACTTTAAAATGCCTTACAGACCTGAAACATAAATTTTGCTCCTCCTGCCTTCCTCTGTAGGTTTATCAGATCACAGGCACCAGTTTTAGCTAGGCACACACTAAATCAGTATGCAAGGCAGACTGCAGACATGCAGCCAGGGTTCCACTTTCATGACAAGGAAAGCAAGAACATTTCTGAGTATTGAAATTAAATCTAATCCTCTTTTTGTTTTGGTTTGGTTTGGTTTGGTTTTGTTGCTCCTCTGTAAATTGCTTACTGTAATTCCCATTCTGTAACAACTCTTTTAACCAGCTGGAACTTGGACAACATGCTGGCACGAGGAATCATTACTATGTCAAAGTGCTGCTGTTAAAGCAATGCCACTGATAGAGGTAGATGCAGGATTTCTGCTTGAGGAAAGCCAATACTTATTTACCAATATGGTTTCAGAGCATGGGAAAGTGTGAATGAGGGAGCATGAACTATTTTCACGTTCAACTTTGTTATTAATTGCTTAATACCTGCACCAAAATTTGAAATGTTAACTACTACTGTTATGTTCCAGAGGTCTTTTCCACAGAGTTCTTGCTTGTTCATGCCTTCTAACTCAGGAGCCAAGATTCCCCTCACTTTTTGCCACTTAGGCCCTTTGTTCCCCTCCCCTCCCACACTTCCCCTTTTTTTGACCCCATCTATACTACAATAACTCTTTAATTAACAACAGTTGTTAAATTTGTTTATGGCCTGACCTTATAACACAGTTTGGTTAGCCAGTTAGCATGGAGCCAAACTTTTTTATATGTAGGTTAAGAAAAAATCCTAGGTAAAGACTTTTTCCTAATAAAAAATAAAAACCAAAACAAAACAATGACAAAAAAGTGATTCCATTTGCATCACACTTTGGCCTCACCCAGCATGGCTATCCAAGCTGTATTATAACCAAGTGCTTGACAACAGAACTCAGCAGCCATTGCTAAAGTTTGTGACTTTTCATACAGTAGAGGAGAAAACAGGACTGTCCTTTCAAAGCTGTCATTATTCAAGGCAAAAAGCATTCTTTGTTTTCCTTGGCATTTACAAACTGGGTCCAGTTTCTGGTAAGAGAGACCCAGGGTCTCTGACAAATCTGAATCTCTGCTGAGTACAGCTGTTTTCTTCTGAGCCACTGATACGGTCCCATGAGTAGGAAATTTCTTGCGTTCCCTATAGTTACTTTTTCTTTCTTTCTTTCTTTCTTACTAGACATATTTCACCTACTTCTCTTTATATATCTTTTTATCTTCCTTTGCCAGAGTCATAGAATCATAGAATGTTCTAGCCTGAAAGGGACCTCTAGAGGTCATCTAGTCCAACCTCCCTACACAGGGACAACTCTACCTAGATCAGGCAGCTCAAAGCCTCATCAAGCCTGAGCTTAAATGACTCCAGGGATGGGGGCCCCAACACCCTCCCCAGGCAGCCGGTTCCAGCGATCAGCCACCTTCACATGGAAGAATTTTTTTCTAATATTCAGCCTAAATCTATCCTTTCCCAGCTTGAACTCATTGCTCCTTGTCCTACCCACACAAACCCTCTTGAAAAGACCTTTCCCTGCCTTCAAGTAGGCTTCCCTCAGGCACTGGAAGGTCAAAAGAAGGTCCCCCCAGAGCCTTCTTTTCTCCAGGCTGAACAGCCTCAACTCTCTCAGCCTGTCCTCATATGAGAGATGTTCCATTCCCCTGATCATTTTAGTGGCCCTCCTCTGGACACGCTCCATTATGTCCTACAACCTTCCTGTGCTGGGGGCTCGAGAACTGGACACAACACTTCAAGTGAGGTCTCACCAGAGTAGAGTAGAGTCCCTCTTTTTTCTTGTGCTTTTATTTCAAATTGCTTTTTCCTTCTTTTGCTTTTTGTCCCTTAGGATTTCCACATTCAATCCCTTAAAAGCAGAGCATAAAGGACTTAGTTTATCAAAAAACCCTCAGGTGTTAGCTTCTGTTTGCCACTATGCTTCTCAGTGCTTTAAATTTGTGTCATTGGTTGATCCTGTTGATCAGGTCCAAGATGAGATTAACCAATTAATTTAATTAATATGTCAATTGGCCAAAACAAAAACAAAAAATCAAGGACAGTTCCAAGACCACTTACAAAGTCACAGGCAAAAACAAAGACTTGCTCAATTTGGGGAAAAAACAAGAAACTTAATTCACACAACATAAAAAGCTCAACTCTAAGACATACAGGGATTAATCACATGTTCTTACAAAACAAGGTTGAGCTGCTACCTCCACTTCAGGTGAAAGAAAACCCCAACAGTTCTCTTCCTTGTGGAATCCTGATGTCCATCTTTAAGTCTGTGTATTCATTCATCACTGCCAATGATTCTTTTAAAGTTCAGCTCCCTTCTCCATGTGCTTCCAAGCCAGTCTTCTATTCCAGTGTGCCAATTCCTATGTGCCACAGATGGGACACTTTTACTCTATTTCAGAAAAATGAGACCTTTCCTCCAGTGTCTCTGAGGTTCCAAACTCCCAGTTTGGAGAGTCTGGAGATTCAGCACATGCCAAAGGGCACAACACCCAGCCCAGTGACATGCTGCTTCTCTGAACACAGACAAGACTAACTTGAAACAAGAAACAGGCAGCTCCAAACTAGTAGAATCAGTTGGGTTTCTTTTTCTTTCTATGGCTGGACAAACATTCCATACTCTGAATTTTAGGCTCTTACTGCACAGTCTTCAGATATTCACTGAAGAATATAGGTGCAGAATTGTAGAACCACAGAATATCTTTGGTTGCAAAAGACCTTTAAGGTCATCAAAGTCCAATCTCCAGCCCACCACTGCTTGGTCACCGCTAAACAACGTCCCTAAGCACCAGAATTTCCTCATTCCAGCTTCATCTCAACAGAGCAAGAGGGCACAGAATTTAATTTTATTCTGTTTTCATTGTTAATCAAATGTGAAAAATATTTCAGTTTGAAATCAGTCAGATTTTTGGATACAGGCGCAGACTATTTCTTATTTTACTCAAACTCTTTCAAGGTCTGTTACTGTCCTTTTGAACCACGTTTTCTGCTGCTCTCTTTGTGTAATGAGCTGTAAGTCTTCCAAAACAGTTGAGTGAAGTTAAATCATAAAAAAAGTGTATCTCTACTGAATCTGTGTGCCAAGGAAAAACTAAAAGCGTATTTCAGGGGAAGGTTCAGGACTCATTCCGGCCACCAATCTGGGTACATTCAGAGGCCTCTAGAATATCAGTAAACCTGACTACAACTGTTAATGTATGGCTTTTCTATAGAAGTTAGTGTTCAAAAAGTTTTAGTTTTTATGTTCAGCATATGAAGTACACAGCAAAATCAGCTCCCTTACCCAAAATTAAATCTTGGACTGAACCTATCTGTGTTTCAAGGCAGACACAAGTTTTGGACTGGTATTCATCATAAAAAGCTTTAATGGAATTAAATGAAAATTTATTGTATTCTTTGCAGTATTGTTCTACATTATCTATAGAGATATTAAAGCAGATAAATCACTATATTAAATACACATGTTCCAGAACTGCTTTTATTTTTAGCCTTGTTTCCCAGGGTTCCTGCAACAGGGCAGTCAGAACTCCTCTCCTAACCAACATGGACAGTTTCAATCCAGTTAGAAAGAGTAAGGCTCAAACTGGAATCCTAGGTTAAGTTGAACAAATCTTTTAGCAAACTGGAGAAAGAGTCCTCCTAGAGCACAGTTTCCCTCTACAGTTAGTGGAGACAGGCAAATAAATACTTTTGGATGTCTCTGAAGGGAGACGTTTTCTGCAAAATGTCGATGTCTGATCTCAGAAAGGTAGCTAAGAACTTCTGTTGCTTGTGGTAGTGATGGAGACACTGAAAGATGGCTCCAGTTAGGTCCTTCAGTGAGGCAGGCTTGATCCATCTTAGGAACCTATGGACCAGTAGAGAAGAACCTCAGTTTGCCTTCACTGAAACAGAGACAAGCTGAGCTCAGTTATCGCGAGGTTTGTTTGTCTGTGGCCAGGGGGGCAAACTGCACACCCACAGCTTTAGATAAGCTGCAGCAAATTATGAATCTCAGCTAGTTGAAAGGGTGAAGAGGACAAGGGCATGGGAGCTAGAATTATGATGGGGGAGACTGAAGAATGAATATAGAAATCCATAAGAAACAATTTGTTCTTTTATAACTTGTTTGCATTCATTAGTTCTGCTGCTTACCAAGCAACTTACTCAAGTATGTCAACTGCTTTTGTTTATTCTTGTAAATGCCAAAGGCATTCCAAATTCGACTGCTGAAGTAATGGGTAAGCCCGTACCAATTGCTTTTCCAGGACATCAGATGCAAATCTTGTGTCATAGGAATATATCTTTTTGTGAGGATTTGCTGATATTGCAGTGCAAATGCCTAACTCTTACAGGAACAACCATTGCACTGACTTTTGCTTACATTTTTAATCTTTCTTTGGCCCCCAGCCACCTTCTAAATAAATGAAACATGCCTGTATTGTTCTGTCCAGCGGAGAGATGATAAAAAGTCTGTTTCAAACTATAGGCAAGTTAGTCTTCAGCCAGTCACTTCTAAAGACATGGAACAAGTACAGCAGTCTTTAAATTTAATACTACCCTTTTACATTCTAAATCAATTTACAATCTTGCTTTGTAATCAGTTTGGTCACTTCCCAAATCCAGTACAGGGGATGTTTTATTGCCAATTCTTCATTTCTGCTATGATATTCTTGATAAGGGTTCTGTCAAAGGCAACATTTCTTGATCTCTACAGAATCTTTGATATAGCATCTCACAAAAGCCCCTTGTTTCAACAAGGCTATGGACAGTACCTATACTTCAATAAGTCATTTTTCTAATTAACTGCTTTGAAGGTCACAAAATACTGCTAATGATGTTCCAAATAACAAGGACCTTTTGCCTTGTAGAATTCCCCTCGAGAACATTCTTGGCTGAAAAGAGTTTTTATGTTTATTAACAATATAATCTCTTTGCAGTGCTCACGAAATAACAGACTTACTTGCATTACCGAAGACACAACACTTCATAGGCCAATACATAATTCAGCTGAGAAGTCTGATTTTCAGACTGATTTAAAAGTAACCTTAGAATATAGCTAGTATCAACACGATTAACACATGCAGCAAACTAAGAATTCACTCAGTACCTAATTACCAGTGAGATTAGTATATTTATTTGTCTGTAACTCAGAAACCTAAGTCACTCCCTTCGCTGATTGATCAGGACATGAGAGAGGACGGTATTTGTATTCTGTTTTACATTTGGCTTCTTTCATATAAAACTCAGGTGTCTCAAACTTCTATATATCTGTTTTTTCTTTCTAATTCCACCAATGTAAGTGCTCTCTGCTTACAGATCACCCTACTTCCACCTTTAAGCAATGTTCAGCTCTCCCACAACCACTACACAGCTCATACTTTCGGCCCAGTGAAGATAGTTCCATGCATAACCACAGATAAGATACAAGTAAGGAGTAGGCAGATCAGCTCTCCTAATATATTTCACTTCAGAATAACAGCAATGAAATAATTGTTCCAAATTCACTAGTGAAACCCAGTTTCTAACTAATTTGCGTTCCATAGCTGACCAATCTTCCCTTTGAATACTGGCATGAGCTCAAGTTGTCATAGATATCAAAGCATGCAGCTGCTAGCCATTTTATATATGCTATCGTTCATGGCTGGGAAGCCTTCAGGAACATTCCCATTTAGTTTGGCATAAAACGGTTCTTGGAAGAGAGAAATTTTGGTTATGATATTAGTACTCTACTGCTTTTTGGGGCCTGAACATCAAAATATTCATGGCTAAGGTTTTTAGAATTTACATTTCTTCATACCACAATCCGCTTCTCCCCGCAAAAGTAATTGATGCTATCTAAGATACCTCAGGATTTCTGACACATGCATATGGAGCTGCAGGATATGACAAAAGACCTACAGAAGACCAGTGCTCCATTACACTGGAAGTGGGTGGCCAGTTGTTCCCATCCTGCAACCAGATCAAGCCTGCAGTCAATAAATGCCATCAATTTTAGACAGCTGTTGTGCTACCCAGAGATGGGCATGTTTTAGGAGGAGCTGAATGTCACCTGAAGGGTGTTTGTCTCCTCAACTTAGCTGTGCCTTCTTACAAAATATGAACCTGGATCAAAGGTACAAGAAGTCAGTGACCACATACTGTTTTATTGACATCACCATACTACAATAATAATAATAATACCATCACATGGCACTTGTAACATTTGAACACAAATATTGTCTTATTTCTTAGCAATTTGGACATTTTGTTTGCACCAGGTTTCTTCATGCTCTGCTTTTTAAGTGTCCACTTGTTTTCTGAGGCAGTTCTGGTGGGGCTGAGAAATTCATTGAAGTACACAGTACAGGAAGGCAGGGTTTACATGGTTATCACTTTTGTTGCAGCAATATTTAATCTCACAATGTTCAGAAAATTCCCCATATGTTTGGTGCTTTTTTTGCAAAAAAAAAATTAGTGTCTTTTTTTTCCCCTAGTATCTGAGTCATAATCTGGATCATAATTTGCAGTAACTTAATGCCATGGATGAATGTATCATGCACATTAAACAAGTGTTGCTACTGTTCACTTTAAGCCAGCTCACAATCTGTATACTTACTTGACTTTTTTCTCCAAACATTATACATCATTCTGACCAGTTTCTATAAACAGACCAAGTTCTGCTTGCTATAGCAACACACCTCCAATAAGCAAGTTTTCTGGATGATTAAAAAGAAGAAAAATAATATTTCTTAGATGTTCTGAAAGAAAATTGGGACATCCAGCATATTTGGCTCAATAAATACCTGCTTTTGCTAACCTCACAAAACAGCCCTCATTCACCCTTCGGGGGTGTTGGATGCAAAAATATAGGGGAAAAAATTATGAGATAATGATAACTGTATGCAAACAGAGGCCTGTCTCACTACAGAAAAAAAAGGTAAATGGAGAAAGGTTCTGTCCTGCTCCTCTGAGGTATCTGCAATTTGGATATCTGGATGGGCTATCTGACAATGTAGGTCACATGTGCATGTTACTGCGTTTCTCCCCATTAACTGTAAAAAGACACTAGATGATCAGCCTGAAGCTAGACATTTACAGCAAAATTAGGCAGGATGAATCCCCTGGTTTCTGTGGGTATGTCTGTGTTTTCCCATCTCTCCTTTTCTCTCTCTCACTACCGGCACACAGGAAAACTTTGGAACCCAGTAGGTCCTATTAAAGCAAAAACTGGTAATTGTTATCCATAGGTGTGATAAAACCTTCTTCAGTGCAAAGGACAGAGTGATTTCTGCTCAAGGTTGGTTAGAATCTTTGTTATCATTGCTTGTATGTTTAATGAATACTCTTGTTTTCCTTAAAATTCTTTTCAATAAGAGAAGTACTTGCTTAGATTAATACTGCCATGAAGAAATATTTTAAATAATCCTTTTTCAGCTTGAAAAATTAATTTAGAATTTCAATTAAGAAGTTGAAACATTGTTTTGAAAGCCGCTGTCTTATAGATTATGATGCCTGTATATGTTCTTTCTGGTCAATGCCATCTCTATGTTAGGCTTCCATATATTCCTTTGAGTCACAACAGAAGCTTCACTAGGACTAAATATAGTGATTAATCAGCACTTAAAGATTTTCAAATTCACTGATTCACTGATTCAGAGTGGTAGAGGTTGGAAGGGACCTCTGGAGGTCATTGAGTCCAACCCTCACACCAAAAGCGGGACCACCTAGGGCAGGTCACAGAGGAACACATCCAAATGAGTTTTGAAAGTCTCAAAAGAAGACTCTACAACCTCTCAGGGCAGCCCGTTCCAGTGTTCCATCACCCTCACAGTAAAGAAGTTTTTTCCTTATGTTTCCTAATCTGTACTGGTGCAGGGTATTGTTCCTCCCCAGGTGCAGGACTCTACAGTTATCCTTGCCGAACTTCTTTAGATTCCCTGTCCAGATCTCACAGAATGGCAGCACAGCCTTCTGGCGAATCAGCCAGTCCTCACAGTTTTGTATCATCAGCAAACTTGCTGAAGGTACTCTCTGTCTCCTCATCCAGGTCATCGGTGAAGATGTTGAACAGGACTAAGCTGAGAAACACCACTAGCTACAGGCCTCTAATTAGACTCTGAGCTGTCTTTTTAGCCAGTTTTCAATCCATCTCACAGTCCAATTCATCTAACCCACATTTCCTGAGTTTACTTATGAGGATGTTGTGAAAGAGAGCATCAAAGGCCTTGCTGAACTCAAGGTAGACAACATCCTCTGCAGTCCATCTACCTATTTAGTCATACCATTGTAGCAGGCTATCAGGTTAGTCAAATATTATTTCCCCTTAGTAAATCCATGCTGACAGCTCCTGATAACCTTCTTTTATTCCATGTGCTTAGACATGGCCTCCAGAATGAGCTGCTCCATCACTTTTCTAGAGATGGAGGTGAGGCTTATTGGTCTGTAGTTACCTGGGTCTTCCTTCTTGTCATTGGAGTGACACAGTCATCAGGCACTTCTCCTGTTCTCCATTATCTTTCAAAGATGATGGAAAGTAGCCCGGCAACAACATGGCAGCTCTCTCAGTACTCATGGAGGCATCTCATCAGGACCCATGGATCTGTGTTTTGAGTTTACCTGAAAGATCTCTAGCCCATCCTCATTGACCAGTAGAAAGTCTTCCTTGCCCCAAGCTTGCTCCCTCAGTTCCAAGATCTGGGATTCCTGAGGGTTGGTCTCAACAGTAAAGACTGAAACAAAGAAGACAGTAACTCTGCCATCTCTGCATCCTCTGTTACTAGGCTCATTCTACCTTGGGCTCTCATTTTCCCTATTCTTCCTTTTACCACTGACATATTTGTAGGAGCCCTTCTTGTTCTCTTTCACTTCCTTTGCCAGATTTAATTCCAAGATGGACTTGGCCTTCCTTCTTGTGACTCTACATACCCTGACAGCATTTCTATAATCCTCACAAATGACCAGACCCTTTTTCCACATACTGTGAACGTCTCTCTTCCATTTGAGTTCTTCCAGAAGCTCTTTGCTCATCTACACGGGTCTCCTGCCTCTCTGCTAGATTTTTTTATTCAAAGGAATGCACTTATGTTGAGCTTGGAAGAAGTAGGTTTAAATATTTACCAGCTGTCTCAGTCAACAATTTTTTGTTATAAAAATGATGAAGCCTGAGAATAGTAAAGCATTTTGTGAGGCAAGCAAACATGTTCTGGAGGACAAGACGTGTTCCCTCTTGCCCACAAGACCTGCCCACCAGGACCTGTTCCCTCCTGTGTGTTAGCACATGTGTGTTTCACATGACCAAAACGGCAATTTTTGCTGCACAGAATGAGACTGTGCCAAGGTGTGTGTGACAAGAGGATTCTGTTACCCAAGCTGAGGGAGCTCGATCTCACATTTTGGTCAAATAAAGGAGCATTTCTGGTCACACATTGAGGAAGCTCTGTGATTTGCTTTGGTGAGTCAGAGCACACATACTTCATCACTGGTTTATGTTCTGTTGAAGTATACTGAGAATATTTGTCATTTAAATGAGCTTATTTTACTGTATAATGAATCATGATTCATGTTTCCTTATACAGTTTTATTAAGCTTTTCTGTTTTCATATTTATCTACTGCTTTTCTTTTTTTGTGAGGATAAAGGAGTGTGATACTTGTCTATTAGGAAGAAAAGTAATGAGAAAAAACCAGACCAAATAATGTATTTTCAATTTGCTTCAATGCTACACATAGTGTGTTTTGAAAAAGCCCAAACAAAGCAATAATTTGATCAGTGATGAACAGAGAACAGTATTTCAAATAAGTAATTTAAAATAAATCATAATTATCCTGATACATCACCTAAAGGTAATTGTATCAATAGGCAAGTAAAAACTGCGATGAAATACAACACCTGCGTACACATGCAGCTGACCCTCAAATGTGCAGATGAATGGATTTGAAGTTACGCATGTAAATGTTCAAACCAGTGGAGCGTAAAATAGATAAACATGGCCCACAAATATAATTTGTTTGTTGAAGCAGCGTAAAATGTAACATAATGGTAAGTGGAAACATTTTTGCCTTTAAATGACAACCTTGACTTAACAATGTATCACGCTTCTTTCTAAACATCACTTTGTTTCTTGCTCTGAGCAAGGTTTCAAAGTCCCTGCACTTAAAGCTCACTCAGAGGAGGAGGAAGGGGGAAATTGCACAGCTGAAGGTGGACACAGGTAGGGTTTCTTTGGCAGCAGATAGTAAGTAATTTTCTTTTGGCAAAAAAGGAATGCATGCATTTGCACAGACACTGGGATTATGAGAAGCAGCCCTGGCAGAAATGAACGAATGGACAGTGTGCAGGTGAAGTATAGACCCACATCGGATGGCTCAGAAATGCGTACAGCAATGTCCTCACATAGGATGCAGTCCCATATTGTTGACATTTAGCTTTCTGGACATGGTGAGTCATATAGACCCAACTGAAAAAAACCCATGTGCGTAAAATTAAGATTTGAGTATTTACAATTATATCATTCCAGCAGTTCAGATCAGTCTAGTGTTTTCAACTTCAGCCTTTTCTTTCTGGGACATATCACTACAGTTTAAAAGTGTTGGCAAGCCTGGAAGAAAAACATTTAATTCTTATGCAAATAAGATTTTAGTGTTATCAGCTCCTGACAGAAATCTCTAATTAGTATATCTTCTGTTTATAATGATATAGACTATCCCCTGTTTATAAAGACAGATAATATATCTCAAATGTGCATGAAGAAACAACAGAAAGTCTTAAATATTTAATATGTATAAATTACCGCATTATTTTTATTCCAAACCTGATGTCATTCTAGAGCCTTACTCAGGCCCATTTGAGAATTTCCATTTGAGGCATTGTAAAGTATCTGAGAAAAACATTTCTATCTGAAAGTTCCTGGAAAAGGATATTATAGATCCCAGGGCCAATAAGCATCTAGAGATTGTGGGAGGCACTCATAAATCAAAAGAAATGAACAGCTGGAATGTCCATTCCATTCAACTGATGCTAAGAGTACTCAGCACCTCTGAAAATGAGCTTGCTTACCACGTGCCTAAATAAAGATGGATTGGTGCTTTGAAAAATGGGAGCTGAATAAGTCAGTTTTGTAAATGTGCAGCAATGTTTGCTATAACATTTCCACCACACACCACAGTCGGGGAGGAAATAGGTTGTCTGGAACAAGTGCAGGTTATGCCTCTAGAATCAACCCTGAAACACAGTGCATCTGGAAGCTTGCAGGGTTGTATTCATGTCTTTTCCAGAGCTTTGTTAAACTCAGCAGCATACAATATCCTGTGATTGGTAACTTTCAGGGCTGGAGGCCAAAATGAAGTTGTTATTTACAGAGAACCTTTTCTCCACATGGAAGATTTTCCTTCTAGGATGGTTTCAAACACAGCAACCATCTCTATTCTGCTCTTCCAGTGTTTTTGTACAGATTACAGTAGAAGTGTCAGGAGCCTCTTTCCTTCCTTGCTACCACAAGTACTGAGGAGGACTTCACAAGACCCATCAGTGAATATTGCTATTCAGGCATAGGGTACAACAAATTACAACCACTTTGACAGCAAGTGGTTTCAGTGGAGGCTTCTTTGAAACACATGGTGTGGTGTGCTCTTTGGCACTTGCATCTTGTCCTAATTCAAGCAGGGGGAAAAAAAGTCAGTAAAATTAAAACAAATATAGATTAATGTAATCTCAGAGTTATGAATGTATATGCTCAAACTTCGGCACATTTTTTTCAGCCTTATATCAATTCATCTGTTTTGCATATGTTGGCCTTTGTCAGTTCTGATCTGTATTTGGGGCATCAGTGTTAGCATGTTTTAGCCTTGTGGAACATTCACCTCGCCCCTGTGGTGGGACCGGCTTAAACGGGAGCCGCTGGCTGCCAACCCTCAGGGTGTGAGGAGGAGCCATGTAGTGGCTCTAGGAAGCCCCTCAGCCACGCCACTCGCCCCACAGTCCCCTGGACACACGACCCCCTGGTGATGGGGGCGGTGGTAAGGGAGCTTCACCGCCCCTGGGCCCTCCCGCAGGGGCGCGTAGCCTGTACCATTCCCTCCGCACGGGACGGGGGTGGTTCAAGCTGGGAAGCGGCCACGTAGACCCCGCGGTGCCAGTTCCCTGCTACCGCCCCCTCCTCCTCCTCCTCCTCCTCCTCCTCCTCCTCTGCCGCCCGCGGGACGACGCGGTTCTGCCGCCGCGCGCGCGCGCAGCGCAGCGCTTCTTCCCGCCTTTGCGCTCGCCCTAAGGTGCCCCGCCCCGCCCGCCATGTTGCGGCAGCTGCGGCGGGAACGGTGGCGGCTGCGGGAGCGCGGGCGGCCAGGGCGCACGGAGCATGCACAGCGCGAGGCGGCGTCCCGCGGGCGCGCACCCTGCGCAGTGGGTGCTCGTTGCACCAGGTAACCTGGCGCGGCCCCGAGGCGGGGACAGCCCCGGTGGCCGGGTAGTAGTCGGGCGGCTTTCTCTCAGGGCCGGGACAGGTCTCGGAGCTGAGGCGGACGGCCCGGCCGCGGCCCCGGTGTGGTGAAGGGCTATTTGAGACACAGCTATTGCACAGGACCCTGTGGAATGATCGCTCTGATTCGCTCCAGAGACTCGGTTCCACTCATGGCCACCACGCTCTTCCTGTCCAGGGACCCTGTACCTCTCAACGCACGCGTGTGGCTGGTTTGTGTGATTAGGGTTTCGGCCGGCCCTGTTTCACAGGCCAGTTAGACTCCTCCCTGGGGAGAGGTCGCTGATGGAGCCTTTCTGTACCCTCTGCTGCTGGCAGCCCACCTCGCTTCTGTCTTCTCAGTCTGTAGTACATTTTTTTTAAGTAATTGTTTAGTGCCCGAAGCCTTAGCAGTAAAGCAAACTCCTTGAAAACTGTAAGTCCTAACCTAGAGTGTTATCTCAGCTTTATCTCTTTCTGGGTTAAAGAAGCAGACTGACTTCTACATGGCATTTCTGCAGACGCAGTCTACGCAGTTTAAACACTCCGTAGTTTTTTCCCCTTAGCACTGAATAGGAAGATACCTTTCCCTCTTTACAATCATTTCAGGTTTTAAAATCTTATATTCATAGATTGCAAAAGGTTTTTGTGTTATAAAGAGGGTGAGTGACACTAAGAGTAAGTGCTTTGTTTTCGTTTGGTTTCCTAAGGAAATGCAACTTCCCCAGTGATCTGTGGGCCAGCTTTGTACTGTACCTTGTTAGCCCACTCAAAACTTTATGAATGTTAAGTTTAACCAAACCTGATTAAAAGGAATTACTCTTTGGAGTAATTTTATGAGCTTTGTGAAAATGTTGTGATGGTGTGAGAAATCCTATAAAGGGCACCACTGAAGGAAGGGTGTAGCAACAGCATAGTTCAGCAAAGGTTGAAAACAAGGCAGAAGCTCAAGTTGAGAAATGCATCTTTCAGAAACCAGGCTTCTGTAGTTATGTGATTAAAACAGCCACTTGTTACGGTTTCACCAATTCCTCTCTTCCTAAAGTTTTAATTTTACAATTCTACCCTTTGGTATCTGACATGCTTGATGCCTAAGAAAAGAATTTATAAGTAAGGAATTTCTTTTTTTTAATATTGACTGCAGTATTGACTAGAATTTAAAGCTATATCTTGTATTAGATGACTGTCTATGCCAACAGATGTCCATACTGTGCAAATATTTACAAATATGCTTAACTTTAGCGTGTTTAGTCAGTTTTGTGCAGTAAGTTAAATTCTTCAGTAAGTGTTTGCAGGATTGGAGCCAGAGCTTGTAACTTTCCTGAAGCCAGACAGTTTGTATTACCAGTTGTGCCAGCACAGCTCTGACAAAATTTATATAGTACTCCAGACCTGTAAGAAAGTTTATTAAGCCTTAGTACAACCTCAGAGCACATAGTGATTTTTTAAAAGCCTGTGGCTGATAATTTCAGAATTCCATGGACTGCTGAAATGAAGTAGATGTAATTATTTTAATTTGGTTTTGACATCTAATTCAGAAAAGACATTTTTAAAGTTACTGCTTGTACATTTTCAGAGTTTTTCCTTTCTCAACTGCTTTGATAAACGGATCTCAGAAGTTCTTCACTGTCTGTTTAAGCAGAATTTGTAGTAGGAGGACCTGATTAGCTTTAGGAATAAGATGGATCCTCTGGATTTATAATAAAAAAATTATTTTTGTTTTACCACATTGTTTTATTCATATGACATTCCATGTCTTCATCATGCTTGCATGGCATAAGTTGAGAGTAACAGATCACTGGAGCAGGCTACCCAGAGAGGTTGTGGGGTTGCTGTCTCTGGAGATATTTAAAACTGGCCTGGACGCATTGTTGCATGATCTACTCTAGGCAGAGGCACTTAGACTGCATGATCTCCAGAGGTCCTTCGTAGCTCTTACAATACTGTGATAAAAATTACTAATGTAAATAATTGCTGGATCTGTTTTTGGATATGAGTTTAAGACAGTGTGTTAATAAGCCTGTCATCTTCTCCTATGTGTAAACAGCCTGTTTATCTTCTTGTATGTGTAGCCTTTATCCTGTGCATAGTGGGAGGAAGGAACAAGATGTATTTTAATGCTAGCAAGAAGCTTGAAAACTCTTCTTAATGAAGGTACTTTCTGAGGACCCATTTTCCAAGTGCTTAGTTACTTCAAACCACTTGGGTTTATGCATGTGTTGTTCTGATGCCTTAGTTATTATGTCTGATTCCATTGTTACTAATTTGATGTTCTGTGAGCCTCTGACCATGATTTTGCTGATTACCAACATGCCTAAGCACTTAACTGTGTAAAAAGTGCGTGGAAAAAAAAGGTGAGAATCATAGGATCATAGGATGTTAGGGGTTGGAAGGGACCCAAGAGGTCATCGAGTCCAACCCCCCAAAATCTTTCTTATTTGGACTTCTGCAGCTGACAACGTTGGGTTGATACCTGGAACACAGCAGCTAAAATGCAAGCAGTTTTCATTCCCACAGAAAGTGAGTAGACTATGCTTGTCTGCTCTAGTATTGGAGGTTTTTAAATTAGTAATAATTTCCTTGTTTCAGTACATATTTATGTGCTGTGTTAAATTGCATAAATTGCTGCTCAGCTGTTCAGAGCACGTTTAATGACTGGGGAGATAAAGTTCAATTTTGTTTCCGATTTCTTTATATTGATTTCAGTGTTCTGGAATCAGCTCAGAGACAAGAAATCTCTGTCAGGCTGAACTGCTCATGACTATGGCTAGAGGATTAAAGCTGTTGGAGTGGCTGGAGCTCTCTTAAGCTGTCCTAGAGGGCCAGACTGTCACTTCCTGTAACTGTTGGTTAACTATCAGTATATTTCCAGTACTGTAAAACTTTGATCATTAGTGTCCATCTCATGCCTACACGTATTACACAGGTGGGTGAAGGTGGGAAGGGGAAGAAGGGGAAGAAAATTGCCTGAGAGCAGAGTTGATGCTGAAAGAACAGACCAGTCACCCCATGTTTCATTTCAATTAGTCTTTGCCCAGCTTCATTCTTTCTTTACTCATGGTTCTTAGCAGCAGTCTGATGACAGTCTTTGCTCTCACCAGCCCTTTGTCACACCAAGACACTCAGACTATTTGGCATGGGAAAGTCAGCCAGGGGAAGTCTTGAGTTGGAAAGGGATAGGAGAACCTGAAGATGTTTGTGTCTGGGCAGGCTGGTAACATCTAGGTGAGGTAGCAAATTTTACTTTTAGAACTGGTAACACGCTCTTGTGCTGGTGAGCCCTCTTTTTGATGGTGTTTCTGGGGTTTTTTTTTTCCCCATGGAGTCATGGAGTCAGAATGATTTGATATGACTAATAAACTTTTTGCTTTGTTTTTGTATGACTAATTTTTCCTGTGTTAGGAATTGAAACTGCGAGGGCAGGACAAAGAGGGAAGCTGTATGTCAGAGGGTGAGCAGTTAGGAAGTGCTCTGGTGAGAAGACAATGTGAGGAGAGGGTGTAATTGTGCTCATCACTACCTGGAAGCTACTGTTGTACAGTGTGCAGCCTTGTGAATATTTAGAAGAAGGTTGAGAAATTGACATGAATTAAGAGACAAAATGATGAGCAAACAGAGGGTAGATGTGGGATTTGGTCATATATTGGGAGGTGAGGAGGATGGAAAACTTGGGCACGAGGGTGGGGATAGACTTGTGCATGCAAGGCTTGAAATGGAGTCAACTTCGGGCAGTTTCTCCAGTTGCAGATTAACTGTGCTGTGGATATACAGGCACCAGATTTGGCCTAGAGCAGACTCAGCACTAAGTTTATTAGCTCAAGTGCTGTGCCATGTTAACACATCTCTGCTGTTTCCAGGACCAGCTTTGCAGTGCAGCTGCTTTCAGACAGCATCTGAACTAATAAGTCCTGATGGACCCAAGCTGGCGCTGGCTCTGACCCACTTGGGTGTTTCTGTGCTGTACTCCACGTTCCAGGGGATTTTATTAGCTTGGCTGGAAATCTGGATCTGAACTTGTTTTGTGGATGGTTAAGAAGTCTTCCCGAATCTGGAGTTATGGAGGAATCATTGTGCACCAATGTGATAATAAGTCCTGAAGGACCCACATGGACCCCACTGGTGTGTGGCTAAGTTTCCAGACTGTGCTTTTCTGCATTTCTTGTAGTACTTTAATAATCAGGGATGTTGTGTTACCCATCTGTCTGAGCCTCCTTTACTTTTGGGAATGTAGCTTAGTGAACAGGATTCTTGTTGTATTGGTCTAGCTACTGAACAGTACAAAGGGAAGGAAGTAGCTCCTGAGGAGTAAAATCTGGACATCTCACAACTAGAAAGTTACTAATGATATGCTTTGGTAGACAAGATTGTGCCTCTATTTATGGGGTGTTCATGTACGTTTTTTGAAATCCTATTACCTGAACCAATGAGCTTTATTATTTTATTGCATATAGGAGATTCCCACTTGCCTTGAGAGCTGTTCTCATGGAATTACAATTTTTAATGTGTTCTCTGAAAATCATAACAACCAGAAATTATTTTCTGGACAGAGAAAAAATACTGACACCCCACCTAATTGTAGGTTTCTAAGCGGAGGGCTCTGGAAAATCATCAATTACTGCAATAAAGTCCGTGTGCATGACATAGGTCTGATCTGGGTTTTGTGTAAGAAATAAAGTGTCTTACATAACGGCTTCAGACTGGGTTTAACCAGTAGCAACCAAAATCACAGTACCTTCTTAGCAGGATGGGTGTGAAGAACAGTCTCTTTTCAGTGTGCTGACTCGGGGATAGGTTTTGTGTTGAAACTGGAACTATTTATATTCTTCACTGGGTTTAGCAGTCAGGAATCAAAGGCAGTTTTCTCATTCTGGTGTCCCACTCCTATCCTAAAGTTAGGACTGATGTATCTAATTTTTCTGTTTGTCTGTATTAAGAAAATAATTAGATGTTAACTACAAGATGAAAAACATTTTCAACCCCTGTTTTTCTGAACTACACAAGTTTAGTTGAGTACACTTTTTTCCAGCCTGCTGTTTTCTTAAATAGTAAACTGATTAGTTTTCTTATAGTTTTATGTGAGCTGTTTTATGAATAGCACTGGAAGGTTTGCAAGGGAGGAGGAAAATTTAACAACTCTATTATTTTTAGGAATTACTACTTTCAAAATAAAAGGAGCAGTTTCACATTAGACTTTCACAATTGGCAAATTGTTTGAACAATTCTCATACATGTCAAAAGTCAGATAGAGGCAAAAATAAATGGACTGTAATGCCAAACGATGGGGCATCACTACACATTAAAGTAATACTTAATTCTTTCAAATGAGACTAAGCAACTTTTTGTACAACAACAGAGGAAGCATTTGACTTGAAAATTTGGGGTCATATTGAGGGAAGCATAAGAAGCTGTGGAATACCTAATGCATAAGAGCATTTTGTTTTAATATCTGAAGTAGGCAGGTTGTGTTATGGGGATTTTAGTCCGTTCTTGCGCATTGCACGTAACACTTGCATAAATGCTTTTATTCGGCATTTTTTAAAAGTTGTACATATCTGCTACAAAACAGACCACACTGCTGGGCTGGTAGGGAGCTTGATTCAGAAGTTGTAATGATGTCAAAATTGAGCAGAATAAGAATACTTCTAGAATAGTTTAGATAAAGAACTTGGAAATAATGTTTACAATAAACAAATATGTCTGCTTTATAACAGCAGACTTGAAAGTTTAGAAAGATTATATATGTGCATATTTTTTATAACTTTTTAATAGCGTGCATGCACTTATTTCAGAAGTTAGGACTCTGCCAGTGTATTGTACTTAACCCTCCCCCTATACTGACATTTGTCTCCTGAACAAAGCCTTTTGCTTGCAGGTAATTTGCACCTTTTCTTATATGTCATCTCTCAAAAGGCATACTGCCTCAGCTACTTACAAAGAAGATACAACTGGCAAGCTGAGGAGCCAGGAGGAAGCATAGCAAATAAAATAACCAAAAAGAGATGTTTTAATGTGTAACACCATCTCCTACTTCTGCTTTCAGCCATCTGGCTTGGAAGAGACCAACTTATGCCAACTTAGGCCTCTCTGCACATGGAAATAGGGCTGATTCAGCCAGTAAAACAGCTGCACCAGTGTTGACCCTATAAATATTGAGAAGGGAAGTCTGAAGTTTTATCCCTTAAAGTGATAACCTGTTCTTGAACTTCTTAAGATTGAACTCTCAATTCAACTCAAAACACTGCATAGTGTCTAGATTTCAGTAATGTCTGAATTAGTACTGTTCATTGCTGCCCATGGTGCATGGGGTTTTTTGGCCTAAGATGTGAACTCTGCCAGCATGAGGAGAAGCCAAAAGATGCACTCAGGCAGAAGTAGTAATATTTAGCCATATTGTGTAGCTGTGTACTTGAGCAAAAGACCACATTTAGTAGCATTTCCACATTAAGTTTTGCTCAACATAGAAGAAACAACGTTTTTAGATAATATTTTTTTACTGTAGAATTTTTGAATTGAAATGGGAGCCAGAAAAACTTTAAGGGGTGTAAATTATGTCACATGAAATGCTATCTCATTAGGGCACCAAATAATGAATGCTGCGATTACCAAACCGATTACCATTGTCTTCTACAGCAGGCATGGCAATAGTCCTCCCCTGACTGAAGCCAGTGCTATGCATGGTCAAGGAAAGGTAACATCAGGTTAACATAACTGAGTAATTCCAAAACCAAAAAAGCATATTTCCAAAAATCAGGTGTGTGCAAGTGCAACATGTATCTGACAGGTAAACACCTGCAAAAGAGGCTGTTTGGAGAGGTTAAGTGAGCTGTGTGCCATTTAGTACATCCCTGAGAGTATGGGAGCCAGGGAAGCAACAGTGCAGTCTTGACTCTGCTCTGGCAAGGGGGTTGGACTAGATGATCTTTTAAGGTCTCTTCCAGCCCCTAACATTCTGTGATTCTTTGACTCCTCTCTTGTCTTCCTACCTCTGTAAAAGTCACAGAAGATCTAGTTTTTCTCATTAGCTGACACTGATCAGAGGCCCCAATGTCTCATATCCAGTAGCAGGTTGTATTCTGTGTCCTCTGCTCCAGCTGTGGGTGCTGTTTCTTTGTTCTGATCGTCATGTAAACATATGGTGAGTGAGACTAGCTTACTGCTCTGGATGAAAATTAACACCTCTTTTTTGTGACTGATTATTTCTCAGCTGGATCAGTGGTTTCTTGTGCCAACTTGCCATGTGGCCAGCCGATTGCTGTCTTTAATGGAAAGAAAGCAGCAGAGTTGTGGAAGGGAGCAGAGGTGGGCGAACTTGAGACTACAGTTGATCTTTTGAAACCGTTTGTGAAGCTGTATCCTCAGTCCATGCATACTTCAATTAATAATCAATTAATTATAGCTTTATAATTGGATTTGTTCATTAATTTTCACTAGACCTTTTTCAAGGGTTTTTTGTGGCAAGAGAGAGGACACAGGCACTGAATTAGAATCATTTATGTAGCAGGGTTGACTGACTCTAAAGAGAACATAAATAAAATTATTATTAGATTTAACGTATCTGCACCCTTAAGCTACATAATTTAAAGTTTTCCATAAAATGTCCATTTAATGGGCTGCATCATAATGTCTCCATCTGACACACCTTTCATGCATGATTAGATAACTTCTATGGGAATGGAAAAGACTTGTGTAGGTGACGTATGTTTAATACCTGTTTTTAAATGAAAACTTAACTTTATATTTCCAGACTTTTGAATAATGCTGGTTTTTTTTGCAGGGTGGTGTTGGTAGGGAAATTTGTGCTCTCAGAGGGTTTTTTTCCTCTTACGCAATTGACAGATATTTACAGCCTTTTTGCTTGCTTGGCTGGCAGCTTTTTGCATGGGAATTCCATATAACTTGATATTAGTCTTTTTTATATAGTATTCTATAAGCAATTTGTTGGTTTTCTTTTAAAGATGCATGGACCTTGCATCATCCATAACAGTTTTACAGATCTTAGCGGGAGGTTTATGTTCTTTTCCAATTTATTCATGTTGCTGTACAAGCTAACACTTTTTGTTTTTAATGGCCAGATTCGTTAGTGCCTCATATCTATCGTATATCTATTGTGGAAGAAACTAGTGCCAAAAATCCTTTGGCAGCTGGTTCATTTTCACTGTATTCTGTTTGTATATTTTACAGAATTTGCCTGATTGTTTGACCTCTATGAAATAAGATAGGCTTTTCTCCTTTTCTGTAATGGAAAGCTTTAAGCTTTTATTCTGTCTTTTGCTCAACCTCATGATTCTGAGGTCTCATCTGCAGACCCTCGTACAACCAGTGAATGTATCACACACAATTTTAGATGGATTTGTGTGATTTGGTCAGTAGTGAGCCAACAGCACACTATAGGGTAAGCAGAGCAGATACGCTTATCAGCCCAGTGTTGGCCCTTAATTGTCCTGCATTGTGGTCACCTCAGAACACTCTTCTCTGATATAGCTGTGGCAATGCTGCACCCTGCACCTAAATTCATCCTATGTCATTGGAGGTATCTGTAAAGTCAGTGGAGACAGGCATACACCTGGCAATTTAGAGTGGTTTGCTAATTGAAATGCCTTCTTGGGACAAGATTAATTGAGAGTCCTTGTATCAGTTTTCTGTGTCAGAATCATAGAGTAATTCTGGTTGGAAGAGACCTTTAAGATCATAGAGTTCAACCATTAACCTAACTCTACCGAGCCCACTGCTAAACCATGTCCCTGAGCTCCATATTTGCATGACTTTTGAACATGTTCAGGGATGGTGGTTCAGCCACCTCCCTGGGCAACGTGTTCCAATTCCTGATCAACGTTTCAATAAAGAAGTTTTTTTCTAATGTCTAAAATTCCTCTGTCAAAACTCAAGGCCATTTCCCCTTGTCTTACCAGTTGTTACTTGTTACCTTTCTACAACCTCCTTTCAGGTAGTTGAGGGCAGCAATAAAGTCTCCCCTCAGCCTCCTTTTCTTCAGACTAAACAGCCTCATCTCTCTCAGCCACTTCTAACCTAAGGCTTATTCTCCAGCTTCTTCACCAAATTTGTTGCTCTTCTTTGCACCTTATGCGACACCTCTATATCTTCCTTTTAGCGAGGTGCCCAAAACTGAACAGAGTACTCAAGGTTTGGCCTTGTTGTAGTGAATGTTGTATTAGGGAAATATCACGCTGTACTGGCACACCTTTTAGTAAGCTGACCTGTACCCACTATGTGTTACTTGCAGCTTATGACAAGGCAGTTGGTAAAGAGTGTAGCATTCAGTCAGAAAAGTCTTAAATCTCTCACTTGTTATTCTTGTAGATGAACAAGTTTCTCGGGGCTGAGCTCTGGAAATTGTTGCAGTAAGTGTAGGGGCAATGATCTGATGTTTTCCTTTAGGATTTAACAAAAAAAGCTCTTCCTGTAACGTGCCTTTGTGTGCTTATTTTTCTGTAGGATTATGTCTTATCCGAATGTGAATCTCAAAAAAGTGTACTTTCACTCTTATTTTTGCTAGAAAATTTCTGTAGTACTGCTTTAGTAGAAGTCTGTATTTGTCTGTAGAAGAACCTTGTCCACATGCAAGGAAGGACTGATAAATATAATGACGTTAAATCCAGTTACCTTTCATGGCTCAAAGCCAAAAGACACACACCAGTTAAGTTTGGACGCCTCACTTCAAAATTCCCTTGCTCAGCATTTTCTTAGTCATCAAGTATTTAAATTCAGATAAATAGATCGTTCTTCAGTCTTAAGGCCATGTTAATGTTTCATCCAGTTTTCGAAGCAGGCATTCTTTGAATTGCCTCTCTTTATCTAATAGTATCAGCCTGTAACAAAAGTATGCTTCAGATGCCCCTGGAAATGGAGTGGCATATTGCCTATCTTTCAAGGAAACTCACTATAAAATAGGTGCAAGCCATTGTAGTCTTTGTCTAATCCTTCCATTTTTCTTGTGTGAGCATGCATGCATGTGCCCCTTCTAGTAAAGCATCTTCTCTGACAGCTGTGTGGATAATGTGATATAGATTCTGATCCCGTCAGCACAAGATGCTAGGACTGAAGGCAAAAAGGGTATCACCACTGCTGTCTTCTCTGCAGTGTTTAATTCCACTGAGCTTGAGGAACACCAAAGAACTAAATGGTCAGAGCTGTGCTGCTCTCAAAGAGCTACTGGCCAAGCCAAGGCAGTTGCAGGTTCAGGCTGCTTATACAGAGAAGCAGAGAAGACGGTCCTGAGCCAGGCTATCGCATGGGGAAAGCCTTGCTCATGGAGGATGATTGTCTGGGCTGGGAAGGCAGAAGATTGATGTGGAAGACCCAAGACACTATATGCATTGAGTTTGTTACAGTGAATGTTCCCAAGGTGAAGCAGGTGTGTCTCAGGCTTAGTAGGAATAGTTAAGATCAGTGTGTTACTAGAAGGTTAGGAAAATAACATATCACCTAAATAAATATGTAAACTTCATTAAAAACAGCTACGCTAGGAAAGATTGTCTACTTAATTGTTCAGGTTATACAAGATGCAACTTAGGGCTCAGCTGGACTCATTCCCAGTGTTCATAAATCTATGCGTGGAGAAAGAAGAGCAAGTGAAAGCTACAAGTTCCTTTGGGGTTTTTTTTGTTTTTCTTTTTGTTTTAAATGTTGAAGCTCATATTTAGTGTGTATATTTTAACATGTTCATATGAAACACATCAAAGTAAACACATGCACTCTGTTTCTTTCACTGTCATTAATCACTGTAATGTTTTAAAAAGTAACAAAAAGTACACAAATGTTAAACTGTGGTCAAGAATTGAAATATACACAGCACTAGAAATTTGAAGCTTGCCTTTGCCAGCGCAAATGTAGCTTGACAACCGTGTGTGTTTATGTATCAGCATTTGAAGCAAGTCTAGCAAATACGGATTTTTTTTTTTTCTGTTAAAATGCCTCAACTTATACTGAAACTTATTAAGACAATTTTTTAAGCCACCTGAAAACTCAGCTAAAAGTTCAAGGGAAGAAAAATGACTAAATTCAGTGAAACTGCTCTGAGAACTATTATCTTCCAGCACTTCATTAGAGAACACAACTTGTGTTTCAAGCCCTCCTTATGTCTGCATGTGGGCAATTTCTGTTTGTGTCACAACTGAATAACCAGGAGTGCATGTGAAAGGAGATGTTTTTGTGCTTTTTTTGCCACTGAGGTGCCAGTGAAGAGCCTGTGAGAAGTCCACCTTTGTTGGGGATAGGCTATCAGCTAGAGAGGGAAATGGCTGAGTTTGGTTGTACTTGAGGTTCCCACCTCCCTGCTTTCTATAGAAAAGAACTGTGCTATCTCCCTCTCTTCAAATCTCCTAGATGCTACCAAAAGGGAAAGGGTGATGTGGCACTTCCGTTCCTTACAGAAGCTTGCCTTGTGAATAACTGCAGCCCTGCTCTGCTGCTCCTCAGCTTTCCTCAACAGCACCATAACGCAAACATCAGCCTGATCCCTGTCAGTCTGTTCTTTGAGGTCTGCATACTGGTTATGTATGTGAAATGCTTTAGTAATTTTCCTTGCTCTGATGAGTGCCTGAAAGGAACTGGAACAGAACTGGCAGTGTGCAAGCTAGGAAGGATGATGCTGTCATGTTGCTCTTCACTCAGATGTGGGAAGTTGTTTTCATAAATATAAGTTAGTTTTTCCCCTCAAAGAAGTTGGATAAAATATAATTAAGTGGGGATACTTACAGATGTTTTTCAGACTGTAACCAGCAGCTTTGTGGGAGCTGTTTCCTTTCTTATTTATTTATCTATTTATTTTGTGGGGAAATTATACTTTTGTGGTTCTGCATTTTGTCTTTTTTTTTTTTGCTTAAAGGCATAGAAAAGATAATAACTGTCAGAGACATGAGCCAGAGGTGCTGCATTCTCTCAGCTTCCTTTTCCTGGACAGGCAATTAAATCGACTCTTTGTTTTTCAAGATAATACATAACACATAAACAAGGGTGCATACTTTTCACAGAAGAAACAACCACTCAGGCAATTTCTGCCCTATATTACTGCATACTCTAACTTCTCAAAAGCTTTAGAGAATTTCCCATGAATACTTTACCTTTTGCACTCCTAACTTTTTTGTGTCCACATTTTGCTTGGCTTGATTTTCCAAAGTATTCTCATTGTGTTTGTGACTAGTAAGAGCAACCTATCAGTTCATCTCACTTGATGGGGATGTCAAACTTAAGGAGCCCTTTTGCCTGAGGCTGTCTAGGGTTTTCAAAATCTACATCATCCCCAGGTGCATATCTTTCCTGTAGCAGATAGAGAGTGCTAGGAAGTCTGGAATCATAGTTTAGGTGACTAGATCAGGATGACTTAGGGCTGAGGCGTGTAAGTTTTAGGCAGAAAATACAAAAAGTGCCCATACAATTACTTCTGAATGTTTTGGAGAAGCACGGCAGAACATGAAATACTTCTCAATTTTCAAGTTCACAACTTCTTTCTCTCCCTCTAGAGGCTGCTATTGACCCCCCTACGAGACCTGACAGCGAACCCTTGTTTACAAAGCTGCGCAATCCAAGCACAGGCAAGTTTTGGAACTATGACATGAGTCCATTGATTCTGAGTGATTCCCTCCACCACCAGAAGATGTGTATTTCACAAGCTGAAATAATTATAATGGTAGAAGTCTTACAAGCCAACGACATTCCTGGTAGTGCCAGTTAGTTAATGCTGTGCAAACATTTAGGATTTTTTTTATAATATTCATTGGTTGAGGTGTTTATTCATCAGGAATATTGGCAGCACAAAAATGTGTCATTTAAGTTCTGGTTTAAGTGCTTAGTTTTTGGGAGCTTACAGTGTTGGGTGCCAGATGTTGAGCCTGGGCTTTTTTTTTTAAATCCAAATTTAGACTAGGTAGTATTCCTATTATAAAATAAAATGTCACAATTAGAAGTGATTTGTTTATAATTACCATGTTTTTTGAGTACTTCAGTTTTTATATCTAATTTAAAATGTTAATTTAAATATTAGATTTAAAAGGTAGTGTCTCTTTCATCATTAATAGATGATGAGACATTTTGAATTCCAAATACATTGGAAAGTCCAGCAAATGCAGGTGGTATAATTCCACAGTTACTTTCTTCTAGTCAGACTTTTTCTTTTTGTCAATTATTTTATTATGTGAGTAATGTAATAACTGGAGTAAGAGATACTGCAACAGAAACTTGCAGTAAACTTTCATTAGGATTAATATTTTGTTTGAAAAACAAGTTTCATAAGTTTTATTTTTCTTGTCATGAGCTCGTTTGTTTTCTCTAGATTTAAGTTGTATGGTTTTTGTTTTGAAATCTACTTCATATTTATGTGTATTTGTAACTAAGGTCTTCAGGCTCATTTTACCACAATCTGGTAGTCGCTGCTTGTTCTTGAAAGACAAAAATAATTAAAAACCAATAGATTCGGAATGTGAAGTAATTTACTCATCATGATACCTGTTTTTTAGTTGCTGAGATTTGCAGTGCGAATATAAGGTGACGGATATTTAACATCTGCTCTATTATATTTTCTTTCTAATATGTTAGGTTTTTAAAGGCATTGGTAGCAATTTGCTTTTCTCTGTACAAGAAGAGAACTGTTTACCTGTGGAATCAAAGATCTTGGGAAAGTTTTCAGGCAAAATCCTGAAGTACAACAATTGCCTGGGTGTGTTCTTTTGGAATTACAGGAGCTTATTTATAGACCTGTATAAACTATCAGTTATGTAGCCTGTTATAATTGTAGGGTCTGAAAGTGGAAGAACTGAGAACACACTATTAATGTGTTTTCCTTATATCTGAGCTGAATAGATGAATTGTTGATGCCAGATATTGTATAAATACACAGTGAAGTACTCAGCACACTACAGAATTCGTGCTAACCACTTTATTAAATGAAAGTGTGCATGGTCTTTTCTATGGACAGGTAAAAAGGACAAAATTTCTATTCCTTATAAAGACTAGGGTGCAACCTGCAGTCAGAGGCACCATGAGAAGTGGTTTTCAAAGTGCTGAACTAACAGAGAGAAACAACCATACGGTAAGACTTAAGCAACTAATTTGGTAAAGTTGAGAGCAAAGCTGCCTGAGTTCTCCCACCATCCCCTGGAGCTTCTAATGATACTGTTCGGAACCTACAGCAACTGTCCTTTTAGTGTAAGAAAATAAAGTAAGGAGATGAAGTTAAGCAATAGGAATGGTGCCTTTCCCAAGATTCACAGTTTACCACCACATTTGGCTAATGTACTCACTGATAGGAATCTTAAGTTGTTCCGTGCACAGTTCTGTGAGTTGTTTGATGTCTGTTGCTGATAAAACTGGTATAGACCCTTGCTGAGAAGTGCCTGGTAATATTTGAAACTGCTATGTCCCCTTATGTCTGCTTCTCACTCCTCCCCTCCCCAAAAGCAAAATTACCAGGGAACAGAAGCTATAACCTTAGATGAGGTTAAACATCTGGTCAGCCTTTTGGATAAAGGCAGGGAAGAAATGCATTATGAGTAATGTTTGAGAAAAGATGTGTCTGCCCATTTTAGATGACCTCCCTCTGCGCCTTTGCAGGCTGAGAACATCAATGTTGACATCAGCTTTTAGGGGCTGACACTGTGACTTTTTTGTGCTGGGCAATGGTCTACAAATTGGTGTAGTTTGGCAGTTTCTGTGTTTTGAGCAGGATTGCCATGTTGTTGCCCTCCCTCATCTCTTGAAGATGGACTGATAACCAAGACAGGGTCAGTGCAGCCAACAGACTCAGTTAACTAAATTTTAGCGGCTCCTTGTGTAGTTCTGGCAGCTTCCTGTTTTAGATATGGAAAATACCAATCCTGTTTGCAACAAATTTGTCACCATTTCATTATAACTCAGAACTAATGTGAAATGGCAGAGCTGTGCTATGGGTGGCCTAAAATAAAGCTTTCCTTTCCAAACTATCAAGATCCTGATGGGCACTTCAAAGCAACTTCTTTTAGCTTTCTTGTTCACCTTATTTGTCTACCCTTATTGAGTCACTGGTGCACCAAAAAAAATCACATAAATAAATTGAAATTGTCAATTGAAATTCTGAGACTTTTGTTCCCCTAATTCAGAGTCGGATATCTTGGAGACAAATATGGTAGGAGAAGAAATTTTCTTTTTTTCTACCTTCCCCCTTCACTACAGACCAAAGTTGATTTCTTGAGTGATTTTGGCTGAGGTTTGGATCAAAGGCTTTGTGTTGTAAGATGAACTATTCACACATCTTATTTATTGATTCAAATTCAGCTTGATTTATAGAGCTGGTAAATGAACATCTGTATATAATAGTTTTCTTTGTCTGAGCTTTCTTTGTAGTGAGTTTATGTAGAATGTGTGTATGTTTGTGTGTCTGTATGTATATAAGGCACATTCTTCAGATGTATTGGGTATTCTTTTGATTTTTGTGAAAGCTTACAAACACAAACCAGATTTCTTTTCAACAGGGGAAGCAACTCTCTACTTATTCAATAGTGGCGCACAGCAGCTGTTTGAAGTAAAAGCATTTCATGAGGAATATCGTTCCTGGTTTATAGGTCAGACTGTTCAACAAGGTGAGTAATATAATGTATCCTTCCCCCAAGTGTAACTAATGTTCACACACAGACCTTCCCTCTATTTTCTAATAAATTTACAGGTGTTTTTCCTAGTTGTTTGAGGCATGCTGCATCATATCCCCACCTTCCGACATAATCATTTGCCATCTGGATTTAACCAGGGCTGGGGGCTTTGTGGTTTCTCTTTAAAAGTCTGCCTTTGGCAGCCTCTATTAGACAGATGTTCATTTGTCTTTAAGGAAGGGGTTAGGGGGGTAAGTCATTCAATTGTATTTCAACTTAGCTTGCCTTGTCAATCAGACCAGCAAGTCCTCAGTGTAAGTAAAATACATGTTATCATATGGGAAGACAAAAGGGCTGGAAGGCCTCAACTAGCTGAGCAGAGTGGTGTGTCAATGCTCCAAGCATTGGAATGTGTGGTCTTGCGTTCTTCTGATTACCCTGTGTGAGTGCTGGGATCTCAGAGCAGGCCTGCTCTCTGAAGGTGGCATTTCAGTGTACTGTCTAAAATCAGGTTGTGTATGTACCATCTCAGCCGTTCTCTGATTCTAGCTTGCCTTTCTGAAAATGAGGAAACATGTGTAACTGATTGTGACAGCTTTAACAATCTTTAACAGTAAGGATGTCGTTGGAGTAGGATTTCTCTGCCGGCATGGCCACAGACCAAGCCATAAGTATTAATTCAGGAGGTGAAGGTGTATTTATTTTGTCCTTTTTAGCTAGAAAAAGACCATTTGTGGTAATAAATAAAAGCAAACCCACCAGACATATGCCTCCTTTAATAGTAATATCCCAAAGCGTGTGTTAACTTTTAAACATCCTCTGCAGGTGCATATAGCAATGCGAGCCGTATGTCTGTGAGCTCTCCCTTGCTTTGTCTGGGGGTGAGCCAAAAGACTGAGCCTGCTCCCTGCTCTCAATTACGTCCACACTATATTCTCTCCTTCCCTTTCAAACCTCTATTTCAGCCCTTGGGAACCAGTTGCCTTAAGGAATCATCACCTCAGTTTTCTTTAAAAGATTCAAAGAGAAAAAATTATTCCTGAATGTTAGTGCTGTTGCATCTCTGGAACAGTCAGGGAAGACCAACCAAAAAAAAGCTGTTTGCAGTTAAAGGAAATTGATTATTTGGAGATTATTACACCTATAGTGAGTCTGAACTCTTCAGAACAAATAAAAATACCTCTTCCTGGAGGTACAGTGGAAAGCATTTAAATGGAAGCTTCAGGAAAGCAGCTAGTGGGATTTTTTCCACCGGTTTTATTATCGAAGCTTTCATGCCTTTTAAGTAGTCCTGAAGCGTGTTCCGCCTCACGCAATGCAGCATGTTAGTAATACAGATGTTAGATTGGGTATGAGCTTTGTCCAAAACATGTTCTTTCCACCCCATTTTTTCTTAGTTTTAAGGCCGTTGCAGTAGGGTTTCCTTTTCTTTAATTATCTGGATCATGTGATTTTTTTTTTAAAAAGCATTTATTTGCTTTTGGTTTTCTAATTAATGTCAAATTGTCATCAATTATTTGATCTCATTAGTGAACTTCCTTGATGTTACATTGTTTCCAATTATCTACAATTACACAAAAAGCCTGACTAAGCCATTGTCCTACAATGAGCTCCAGATGGACAGAGGTGCCTGTTTCAATGGGAGACCAAGTTTTTCCTTTGTATGTAGCTCTGAATACATATTGAGACATATTTTCTGATTCATTTATGTTTATTTTGTGCTATTAGGAGATGCATGCAGACTCTTCCCTTACAGATGAAGGGCAGGTCTAACCTGACTAGCTCTTGAAATCTTTTCTTGCCCTGCCTACTTTTTGTGCCAGCATGATGTTGCTCAATGCCTGAGGTCTGTACAGGGTAATCTGCTAGCCCAAAACGAGTTTCTGTTACACCCAAATCTTCCAATAGGGGGCAGCTTCAATTTTGCTGGTTTTAATATAATATAGCAAAAGTTAAAATTAAGAGTGCTGGAAGCCAGCAGGTAGACAGTGGAGCTTGTGCTTTGGTTTTGGTTGATAATTCAGTTGTCTGTGGTTTTTTTGTAAGTTTTTTAAAAAATCATAAATATTTCCCTGCCCATTTTATTAAAATACTGGATTACTTAGTGAAAAAGAATTGTCCTCTTCTTGCCCACGGTCCTGAAAAACAAAAGTCAATATATTGTGCTTCTTGGTACTAAGCTAATTTTTGCATATCTGTCACTTAGATGGACGCCTGCTGTTTGTTACACCAATGGACCCCTTATTTCTGATACTGTACTACCTCATAAAAGCAGACAAGGAGGTAAGCCTACTTTATTTTTTTTAACTGGAATTCTCAGGAAAATATTCAGGAAAAAACCCCAAACTTGCAGAAGTCATGTTAATTTTACAAAGAGTGACTTCCATAATATTGAAACTTAATTTACATTTAAAGCAAACATGCCCACTGTAGAAGTATTTTTGTTAGCATCCAGTGTTTTGTCAGTATATTCCAGGAGTCAGCTTGCAATCTCAAGACTTAACAAATTACCTCCTTTTTAAAAGTAGCAGAGAATCTCTTTTGTAATTTTTTGAGAGCCTGTCCCAGAACTATTGAATTAAAATGATGAGATGTCATCAGAGTAAAGCAAACTATTGCCCTTTCTGAGGCATCAATCATTTTGGGAAGGAAGGGAAAAAGAAATTAATTTGATGCTGGGATAGGAAGGCAGTTTGAATTTGAAAGGAGACATTGCCCTTTTAGAAGAAGTATTTGTAGGGATGCTTTTTTATAAAACATTATTATTATTATTATTATAATTAGATGGTCAAGTATCCAAAAGTTACATAATTAATACATGGCTTAATTGATTTATCATGGGTGTGGCATAATCTCTTAAATTTCTGAAGTGTTTCCAGTGGTAAAGTTACTGATATATTGTTTATAAATGGCCTGGGGAACAAAAGGGCATAAAATGTAAATTGGCTTTTGCTTCATGGAAGCAATAATATCACTTTATGAATCTGAAGAACTTTTGCTCTGAGAGCTTTTCCTATAAGGTTTCTTGATGCTTTCTGTTTCAGAGGGCAAGTGAAGAATACAGACAAAGAGTTTCTGTATATGAAGAAATAAAGTCCTACTACACATTTGTAATAATAACCCATTGTTCTGTAATTATTTTAAAATTATTTCCAGTATAGAATGCGCAAAAGTATTCTGTATTTTGGTGCTCTGTTCCTGCTCCAGGACGGCCCATCAGAAGAAACCCTTTCACAAAGAATAGTTTAGCTCATTCTCTAGGCACTGGGCTCTATTCGAAGGTTCAGCACCCCTTTGTGCCAAACTACGGTTAAGGAAACAGTACATCTCCTCTGTCCATGTGATAGACTGTTGATGTAGCCTGAGTAAAGGACAACTGCTGCTTTTGGTTTTGTACATGGGACGAGTTCTGTACTGCCCTTTACTTTCTTGGTATATTGTCTTCTTGGTTTTCTAGGACAGGCATGAAGCCAAATAAAAGTATAGAGCTGCTCTGGGCCCTAAATCAGGGCAAATGCATTCCTTCTGTACCTTATTCTTCAGTAAAGGGAACTTTTGAGGGTTATGTTACAGATAACTTGTGCAAGACCAGTTTGAGTGCAGCATGTTTGCTTCTGACTTGAACCAACCAGTACCCACTAGGTGTCTTAGGATTATCCTTTGCACCATCCTTTGGTTTTGATAGTGTGATACAGGGTTGCTTAATATTTCATCTGAGTTGATCCATCTATCCAGCAGACTTTTCTTGGTTTAGGCTCTGTGCACAATGTAAATGTGTCTGTCTTGCTTTGGGACACAGGCAAGGTTTATGCAGGTAAGTTTCCTATGGGGATCAATTTGTTGCTGCATAACTTCTGTGTCTCATAACCTCCTTTTCACTATTGTTAATGTGCCTTTGCTTTTTCAGGAGAAAAAAAGCTTTAAAACCTTTTTGAGTTTGGGGGTTTTTTTTTGGTTATGGTTTTTTGTGTAGTTTTTTTTTTGGTTGACGTTTTTATTGTGACTTAATGATAGATGGTTACATTCATCAAGCCTCTGACTATCTAGCAAGAGGATTAATTAATAATGCAATATACCCAAGTGAGTCTTTTTCATGCTGACCAGTATAATGACTTCAGCTTTGGCTCCTGAGGCTGTGCACTCCCTGAGGATGGAGAGCTCACTGAGTCTTTGTACTGATGCGCTAAAGGATCTTTCCAAAGGGAAGGCTGCCAGTTGTGCCAAATTGTACTGAATGATTATTCACTATTGGCAACGGCAAAATTTGTTTGATGGTTCTGTCATGTGTGGGGTTATTTTAAGTTGTGCCAGAATCACTTTATATACATACTCTGGCCAAATGGGAATTGACTTTGTAGAGGTGAAAGGTTAAAACTGTGTTCCAGAAGCTGCCCTGCTCCTTTGAGATTCATTTTTATGGAAGGAAAGGCAAAATTTGAAAGGAAGTTATGACACTGGGTTTAATCCAACAGGTTTTGGGCTAAAACACTATTGGCATACATGGACTACTGTGTCTTATGTCATCTTCCAAAAAATCCCGCTGTACTTCATATTAGCTTCTCGCCACGTTGTTTTAAATTTAATCTTTTACGTGCAGTAGTTGAAGAGAGTTCAGCATTTTGCAGGTATATACCGAGTTGAAATAAATACTTACAGTTGTTGTCTTTATCAACTGTTTCTGAATATGTCAGGTTCTGTGCTTCTAATGCTTTTCTAATCTTTTTGATGTATTTTCAGCAGCACGGAAAGTTCCAGCCACTTGATCAAGTTGTCCTAGACTCAGAGTACCCTAACTGCCTATTGCTGCTGAAGTACGCAGATGTTAAACAGTACATACATCATGTAACAGAAGAAAAAGGTGAAAAAAGGGGTTGGGGGCAAAAACCAGACTGTATTTGTTAGTATCACTTCATTAGAGGATAGATTTAAATATTGGTTTTTGCTATACCAAACAGCCAAGTTGCTGGACAAAGCTGTACTTCAAAAGCAGAGGCTTAGGCATAGAAGTCATCATTGCTGTATTGTAAATAGTTACGTGCAGTTCTCAGATTATCTGCTGGAACACTACAGTGCTTATGCAGTTTTGTTGCTGGGTGACCTGAAATTGATAAACTGATTAAATCTGACTTATTGACATTGTTATATGTGTTGTGAACTTTCTTTGTCTTTTATGAAGGTTTTACTTGTCTCTCAGTTCTTTTCTTTGTGTGGGATGGTCTGGTTGGAAGAAGTTAGCCATTGTCCACTTGGCTTTTTTTCTCCCTTTATCACAAAGCCTTCAGTCAATAAGTAAGAAAAAGCAGGAGAAGATAGAATCTGATGCTGTGAACGGAGAGTATGAGTTGTGCATAATCTAGTGTTGCAGGTTTAAGTTCAAATACTTAGTTTTTTTGAAATTCAAAACTTGTCTGGGATGTGTGAGAGAGAAAACCCAAGTGGAAAAATTAGCAAAGTACCAATTCAGTGCATAGTTCCCTCAACTTTTTCCTAGAATTCCCTTTGGTAATGTAGACTTTTAATTCATTGAGAACCGTGTATGCTTTCTAGGGAAGAGAAAGGACCATCACGTGCTTTTCATGGCTTGGCACACCTGCAGAAGATGCAAAATGTTGGTTTTTGTATCAATTCCTTTCGAGAGCATTCTGCTTTCTGACTTGCTGATAGAGAGTGGAGACTTAATGTAGGAGGTACAGAAGTCTGAGAACATAGAATCTACCACCAAGTCCCAATATAACTAAGCTGTCTGACCATTCTGCCTGTAGAGCTCCTCCAAGGAGTTGTGGCACACAGATTAAAAGCCAGAAATATTAGATATTTTCTTTTATGAAGCACTCTGTGCTTGTTGTTTATATATCTAAAGAAGAAATGTTTAGATGTTCTACAGGTAATCAGGAAATGGCTCAGGAAAGGTGATGAAAGGATGAAAATTAAGAATGCCGTAATGTGGGTTAGTTGCTTCCCCAGAAAATAAATTTGAACTTTTGGGCATGACGTGTCCACTGAAAATGATCTGTTTAACAAGACAGTAGTAAATATGGGCAGCAAAACTATTGTTGGAGTGGGCTAGTCAGAATTATATGCTTTTGCGATTCTCCTGAATTTCTAAAAGAACCTTGAGAAGACACTTGGTTACATTCAATATCATTGGGAATAGGTTGTCTGTTTCTAATGATGAGAACCTAAAGATGGCTTCTTTAAAACAGTTGCATCTGAAATGCAAAACTGCTTTTGCCTTGCTTTTTCTTTACTTCCAGAAAAAAATTTATTAAGCTTTCAGGCAATCACTTTGCCCTGGCTAGGGCACTAGACATGAGAGAAGGGGTCCTAAACTTTTGTGCACCCATTGGAGAAGGTGAAAAGTTGTGCCACATCCTCTTCGCTGTCAAACTAGCAAGTCTATACAGGAATGGAGGACAAGGTTCTACAGATGCCATATGTGATGTCCTCAGGTGTCCCTAGGCATGTACCTGCTGCTTCTTTGCTTGTTCAGGTTTGAGATGGGTTGAAAGTAACACTGAAGTTTATTAGGATTTCTTTCATTTTTTAGAACACCAAGTATATTGTTTTGCAACAAATACATTGGCACTTGCTTGCCTGTCATGCACAGATCACCTTTCTTTTCAGTCCACTTCTATGTGTTTCATATTCTTGTGTCTTTTATTGCCTGTAAAAAATACCAATATTATGACTAAGGTACTCTTTTTCTAGCTCTGAGACCTGTTGTCCACTTTGTAGCATTTCTCATTTAAGGAGTAGGGCTTTAGGGCAAGAAGTGTCTGTTGGTTGAATCTTCTACAGCTCTGATCTGTTTGGCAGAACCTAGCAATGTAATTATTTCACTCTTACTTTAATCTTAAGGCATTTAACATCTATGTAACAAATTCTTACCCTAGAGCACTCACACTTCACACTTACTAAATTAGCAGAAAGTCTACCTTCCCTGGCCTCAGTGTTGAAGGTCACTGAAAATTAATTTTGCTGGATTAAAATCCTGATTACCTGCTTTAGCAGTTGTGGAGAAGGAATGCTAGAGCTCACTAAATCTGGGTGATGCAGGTAGTTTGCTAAGAAAGGGTTATTAATTCCAGGTCTAGAGTGTTACTCTTTCTTTCACTTTGTAAGGCTAAAACTGCACTGTGATCTTGTCTGATGTGATTAACATGAAGAGCCAAGAAAACTTACCTGATTAGAATAACTAAGCAATATTGCCAAGCTTGTATTCCCAGAAGGTAGGAAAAAAGGGGCCATATGAGTTTCAGAGTTATGGAAAACACTGGGAAAATGGATGTTAAAATCTGCTTTAGGCAGTTTGCTCAACAATACATCAGGGAAACTTCCAAGTCTACATAGCGATTACCCGATCACTGAACATATTATTTAATTGTAGAACCACTTATATTCCATCTGTATTTCTCAAACCCAATCTTTCCAGATGTCTCAGACCAGTTTTATAGGCACCAGACACATTAGGGAACAAAAGGCTTTCCAATATATACTCGTATTATCAAACATAGTTGCTAACTCTCACCAATATCAAATGTGCATCACATGTTAAATCCACGTTCCAACGTTGAATCCTTTTGTCAGCAGTTTGTGACTTTCATAACTCACTTTAATTCTTCAGAGGTCTCAAACATTGTCAGTTCCTAGAGTTTAATAGTCAAAACTGTCAAGCACACAAAATATTTTCAAACAAAGTGATCTCTGAAGGGTTCAGTGTAATTATTTTTCACGTGTTTTAATGAAAATGGCTTTGCAGTCCTGCATTTCCTTTCCCTAACTGAGTCACTCTGAATCACGCTGGTGTGGGGGAGTTTTCCTGGGAATCCAGACTAGAATTGCTTTTCAGCATGACTTGGGGGTTGGTGACAGTAGGGTGTCCCTTCGTCAAAACTTCCGTAGATAAGAGAGGAATCCACTAATAGTACTCACTGTACTTGGACCCAAACTGTATTAGCAGTTTGGGGAAGCAGGTTTGAGTATCCAGAGCATCTCCCACTTTTTACTGCTTCTGTTCTTTTAGAGCCGTTTAGAAGCTTCTAAGTCCTAAAGGCTGCAGCCACAAAGTCATAGATAACCACTTTACCTGCAGCTCGTCAACTTCCTGAAGCAAAGTGTGTATTAGCAAGTTTTTTCCTTTTTGATTTTGTATTTTAGTCTTCTGCAACCCTTGAGAATGATTTAAACTTTTATCTTGTAAACAGTATTCATCGGCCTCTCCATACCCCCTACCATGCATACACAAAGAACACATAATAGTTAGCTATTTGTATGCAATTTGAAAGAGCCAAGATAAACCCCAAAGAAGGAAATACTGAAGGAATCATAAATAATATGTTGTTGTTTTCAAGGGGAGAACAAAACTCCATGAACTGAGCATTGGAATATGATACTGGATAAGTAAATGACTTGAAACAGATGTAGGTATGCATGGGAATGGTATACAGGAGATTAAAACTTATTGAAAAACCTGTTAAAGGGAAAGACTGAAACACGGTGGACTCTAAAATCCCCTGTGAAATCTTATTAGGCGTTTCATTCCAATTCCAAAACTTAGCTTTCTGTGAATTAACACTGAGTTTTTATACTGAAATTTCTGTATAAAAAGCCTTTTTTCATTTTCTCCTTCCTTCACTTCAGCATCGTGATCTCACATATCTCCAGATAACTGATCACACATGAATAGCAAGTGTTCATGATACCCTAGTTATCACAGGGGAAACACTTTTCTGAAGTTCTTATATCATTGAGTTAATTTATGGTGCTCAATAAATCATAGATGAATCATGTATTTCCTCCCACAAGGAGTGTGTTTCACTATTTCAGATTCTATATTTTCTTACTAGGTGCTGGAATTCAGTAAGAAAAGATTTAAGATACTGTGTTGAAAAAGCAGTCATGGAACCACCATTTGGTGTTATGAAGTATGTAGTTAAAATGACCAGTCTGGCGACACAGGGCAGTGAAGGTTTGGCAAAGTACAGGGCTTGAGAAAAGTCTTACAGAATTCAGGCAGCCCAAGATTACACATAAATAAATAAAACCTCTGCTTTGCTGGATTAGGGCCTAGTTAAAAAATCATCAAGTTGTTCAGGCTTGTGCATATCAGCTCAGTCTGTTTATTTTTCCACATTTCCAATATTTTTGAAAGTTATTACCCTGATATCAAACATGTGCAAGCCGCAAATTAACTTTTATGCTGTATCTACAACTTCAAAGATTTTAAATGTATTGAAAATGCAATCCAAACCAGTGCTGACTTTCTTCCCCTTACTCGTTTTTTTCTCAGAGATTGGCGGTCAGAAATTCCACAAATACAACCAAGAGAAGACACTGAAGTGGTTAAAGAAAAAGGTATTGTGTTTTTCATTTGCTTTCAAAAGTACTTTGTGTTTAAAATGAAAATGTTTATTAGCTTGTCCATAGCTGCTTTGGAGCCACGGGGTGTGTCTCAGTTTATTAACATGCATATCCTGTCCCAGGAGGACAGACACCACAGTAAAATTGTTGAATTTGGGAGTGTGATGAGGTATGAAATGACAAATTTATTATATTTCTCCGTCTGATGGGGCTGGCATGAAAGGGATTCACAGAGTATGGGGAGTCACAAGAAATAGCCAACATTCAGCTTATTGCTGTGCTATGTAGGCTTTGCATAAGGTGAGGTGTTTGTCTTTTGCTGCATCCACTTCACAAGTGAGCTGGAGGAAAGCTTTGACTATTGAAACTTTTAAATCTGCCATGCTTTAGAGCTGGGCAGAAGTACCTTGGTTTTGTGCTGCAAATGGGTTTCCTCATGAAGCTTTCTCAGTTTCTCGGAAAGGTCCTGGTATGGTTACTGCTATCCTGATCCAGTCACACCGTTCAAGAGGTGTGTACACTGTGTAGAAAATAAACCGGTGTTATAGCTAAGTTTGATGTGATGTGTGTTTCGGTATAAAGAAGGTGAATCTCATAGTAGACACATATGTGTGCCCCTACTATGATATCACTTTGTAGGAAAATATTATATGCATCATGTGATACAAAGAAGCCTTGCCATCAAAACTAATCAACAAAATCTACATTCTGGATGATGAGGCATGGGGTTATCTGTTTTACAGTGAATACCTGAATATTTACATTTGAACAAGTACTGTTTGTGCAGTCAAAAGTGCTGCCTTCTGCCACATAATGTTCCATTAGATCCAGTAAATCTTTAATCTCAGATTAAGGAACTGCCACTGCAGTCTCGCTGAGCTCAGGCGTTCTATGTTCTCTGAGCAAGTGTATTTCTCACCTGCATAACCCATGGCTGTTGCGTCTGAGTAGCTGAACTCATCTTAGGGTGCTGCAAAACTGGTGCTGTGTTGCCAAGGCAACATGTTCAAAGACTTACTGGTTTCTTTGGGTTTTTTGAGTTCATATGCTAGTCATTACAAATGTATATTAAATTTCACCACAGTCCATAACTTGAGTGTTTTATATGCTTGAAACAAAATTACAAGAGCTTTGTCACTGCATTAACATGTGCATAACAACAATGATACAGATATGTCATTCTGTGGTTTCCTCTAGGTCAATCAAACGGTGAAAGCACTTAAAAGCAACAATATAATTGTAGGAGAAAGGGTATATGCAGCCACATTTATCAGCAATAGACAGATCACAGATACTGAAGAAGGTAAGAAAACTAAAGATTGTAATGAATTCCTTTTTTGTGAAATCATGTACGTGGAGATAAAAGACGTTGTTAGGATCTAAAATGTATTTAAAATTGACTTTTGCAGTAAATTTATTCAGTGTACAGATAATTTCATATAGACCTTGCTTTTTCTGAGTCCTTTGGTGAAATTCTAATTAACAGTTGGTTTCAGCTGGGGTTCTTTTAGTTTCTTAGTTCAAGGAAAAGACACTTTTTTCAGTGAAATATGTGCTGAAATACTTTCCTGAACCAAGGCTGTCTTGGACAATAGGACACATGCTTATAATGTGTATAAGCATTTGCTCAGTAACTGTGTCTGTATTAGAACTGACTTCTTTATTATTTTATTAGTCTGCAGATACTCTTCTTAGAAGAGTTCTCCAAAACAGAAAGGGATCTAAGAAAGTCATAATCACAGAGTAAAAACTCCTGGTATAGGTATTACTTTATGTGACAAATAAGTAGACTACACAAGTATGTGCTTATTAAGGAATAAAACTTTAATTGACAATCCTGGTACCAAAAAGTCTGGAACATTATTGTTTCTAGTAACCCTCTGCCTGGAGAGGGCAATGTTCTCAATGATACTGGGAAATGAAGTTGTGTAAACTCGAAAATTAACTTGGAACAAATTCTTTGAATGTTAATGAAAATTAAGAAAAGTTTAGAACAAGATGAACAAAAGCAAATAGTTTCTTATTACAAAGACATTCAGAAGTCTGCATGCTTTTTGAAAAATAAGGAGAAACAAAGCAACTTGCTGACAAAGTGGAAAATGAGTTACCAAGTAATAATATCAAAGGAAACAACATAAATGAGATTTAAGAGGCAACTAGACAGTTTTATAGAACAGAGATTGTAATATATGTTTTTCCAAAAGAGGCAAAACTGTAAGTAACTTCAACTTTACAGTAGCTTTTCTTCCTTTTCCCCACTCCGATTTTTTTTAAAAGAAAGGGAAAATTATTTTGACAGCAGCTATTTCAACTATGCTTAAATATTTTATCTCTGAAGTGTTTTTTCTGCCTTCTTCCTTACTTGTATTAACATAGATTTAATAGTCTTTTAAAAAGCCTTTTTTACATTAAAGAGGACAGCATTGAAATAAAGAATACTGAGGGTGAAAAGCAGAAAAGTTTTGGAGGCAGTCCTACTCTGTGTAGCAAAGGTGAATGACAGAAATCAAATGGACCTTGCTCAACACTTAATTTTCTTGTCTGATCCTTTCACCGCTATGACAAAGCAGTTTCTTTCTGTAGATAATTTCTTTTGTAGTTTGTAGTACCTTACAGAATTTCAATACCCTGTAAATAGATGGGTACATGTAGTTAACATCTACAGATGTTGTAGGGTAAAAATCTGATAGTCTCAGTTTGGAACAAGTTTGAGGGCAAAGACCCTTGGTTAGTACTTTCCCTTCCTCCAATTCAACTCCCTTGGCTCACTCTCTCCTCCTGAGAGAGAGAGAGAGAGAGGAGTGACAAATAAGCCAAAAAGCACCCAGGTGCAAGTGAAAGAAACAACCTTTATAACACAGGATATTAAATATCAGTGCAAACAGAACTGAGGCAAGCCTCCCCAAGATGAAGAGTAACTCCTGAAAGCTGCCAGTGTGACAAACTCACTCTCTCCACCCAGCTACCTCCTCCTGAAAAATCTGACAAGGCAAATGCATGCACTCAAAGTGAGTTGGGGGAGGGAAAAGCAGCAGCCATGGGCAGTCTAGCAGCTCACGGCAGGCAGAAGCAGCAGGCACAGGGGTCCAGGCAAATGTCCGGAATGAAGGGATGGAGAAGGAGAAGCTCCCTTCTCATGCGAAAGCAGAGTCCTTTTATCAGGCTGAATAGTAGGGAGAATGCCACTGCCATCTGAACCTTGGGTTTCAGCTTTCAAAAGCCTTCAGCTCCTGTAGGAGCTACAGCTATTGTTTCCCTAATGGGCCATTAAGATTAACAATATTTGGACTGGTAGCTCTTTTATGACTCAGCCTCCCTGAACAGCTTCTTTTGCTATCTGGGGTGAGGTTTTTCTTCTGCCTCCTTTATAGTCACAACAGATGTTATTTTGGGAATAAAAGGAAAGGAAAGGTGATACCCAGAATCTATTCGCCTAACCTAGAACATATATGACAAATGCCAATGAGTAAGGAGGTGAGATTTAGCATGTGAGACCTGAATATCTCATTGAGAAGACAAATAGGAGAGGGGTGCAAGTGTTAATGATGTTTGACAGGAGGTTAATAGCAAAGTATGGCTAGGGTGAGAACACAGACTGTCTAGAAGGCAGGCAATGGTATTTTAAAAGTCTTTGAAGACTGCTTCACGACTAAAGTGCAAAGAGAATTGATTTTGTATTTAGTACAAAATAATAGCAGTTGACTCGGAACCACCATTTAGTGTCATAAAGCAAAGACTGAAATTATGGGAATATTTTTCTTAAGCGATAAATTGGACATACTGAGTGCTGAGGTTAAACTGTCTTGGATTGGAATAATTTCTTCCTGTCTCCTAACCCTAAAGTGGGGTTAGGGAGTGACAATTCCTTGATGAATCTAGACTGTGGAAGAAGGAAAATTAAAGATAGGAGATACTCAGAATTCATGTGAGTATGGTTGAGATGCATATGCTGGTGTCAGTTTGTTAATGCTTTTTGTTCCATGCCAGTTTGTGTTGGAGTTTTTAGATGTTTTTTTACAAACAAAAAAGGAAACTGTCTCTGGCACAGAAGAAATAGTTCTTTACCACCCTGAGGCGAGTTGCTTCTTAAGTTTGTAAGCATATGAACAGATAGAGCTGGCCTGTTGTAGATGGAATTGAGAGGTGAGAGTTTAGCTTGATGTCTGTCTGGCAAATATTTCTCGAGCATGGGTGCAGCTACTCCCTAGCAGCTTTGACAACAGCAAGTTTAAAAGATCCAGCTCACAATCAGTAAGTGCTTGTGTAGAACGTGACCGGAAAAGATCTGGTTTAGGACTTCATGTTATAAAAGATTTGCGGTTTTTTTCTTAGTCTCTCAGAAAAACATTTATAGCAGAAGTGCCCTGTACTGAAAACAGCTTCTAGTAGTTCATATTTCCACAGATAATTATCCTGTCTTGCCAGCGATGTTTAGATAGGCCTTGGCATTTTCTCTAAAGTACCGAAATTAAGTACAAGACTTTGAAATAGACTCATTGTCTCATCTAATTGTTTTCAGTTGAAGCCAGAAAATGTACTTTAGTACTGAAGCTCTTGCCAAATAATTGTAAGATCCAGATGCTTTAAAATTAATGATTGCGTGTTCTGTTGAGTCAGCTTTTTACTTTTGCAGGTTTTTAAAATTTATTTTATTCGGAAAAATCCATGATATCTAGTATTCTCAGAAAGTGAACAGCTTTTGTAAAGTACGTGCACCAGATATTAATAACATGTGCTGACAAAATGAATGTAGCAAGTCTTTACTTTTTAAATAAACCTACAAGTGTCATATAACATAAACTACTCAACACAAAGAACCATCACAGCGTATCCATTAGAAGTCTCTTACTATTAATTCAACCTTATAATTTATGTTTGTGCATGCAAGACGGCTAAGGCAACATGACTGTATAATTGGAATGTTCTTTTTCTTCCCCTTCTCGCTCACTGCCCTGTTCCTGAAGACTATGTACGGTATGCCCATGGGTTAATATCAGAATATATTCCTGAAGATCTGAGTAAGGAGTTGTTAAAATGCTTGGGGTAAGTTTTGTTCCAGTTAGCTGCTACTATTATCTGGCTGCACTAATTTCCTTTTGGTCATTTCTATTGAATACTGATATTTGTTCATCAAAGTTGCATGAGATTGTATTTGCTGCACTCCAAATGTAGATTATGCCTTTCTGTTGTTTCTTAATTGAAAGGACCATGAGCTTGAGGAGTGATGCAATATATATGTCTGATACGTCTGTTATCACCGTTATATCATGAGCCCTGAGCAATGCATCCTATTTTAAAGCAAGGCAGGCCAAAAATTCAAAGCAGCTTGTCCAAAATTGTCAAACATGAGCTGCAGAGCCAGAAGGGGAACCCTCATCCCCAATTCTCTTTCCTTTTCCTGGTGCTGCTGGGGTTTGACTTCACATATGTAACTTGTGTTAGTTTGTATTTAAATCTGGAAGGTGAACCAGCATCCTTGTCCTGCTGTTCCCTGCCAGCAGCAAACTTTGTGTGCAGCATTACTGGGACCCTACACCTGCCCCTCAGTTCACTTCCGTTCACAGGATTCTGTTATGGTGGCCTATGGAAAAACGTGCAGTTTGCAGCTTAAAGCCCTATAGCTATACCTTAATGGCTTCACTGAAGAGATCTTATGAGCTTTGTTGATGTGGTCTTACCAATACTCACTTACTTTTAAAAGTCATCGACCTACACACATTGGTGCAAGGCTTTCAGCACTGTCCTGCTTGACCACCTTATCTCTAAAATAGAGACATGGGTTTGCAGATTTGCCAACAACACCAAGTTTTGTGGTGTGTTTGACAAGCTGGATGGAAGGGAGGTCATCCAGAGGGACCTTGACAGGCTTGAGAACTGAACCTGTGCAGTCCAAGTGCAAGGTTCTGCATGTGGTTTGTGGCAGTCCCAAGCATAAATACAGGCTGGGTGGTAAATTGATTGAGAGCAGTCCCAAGGAGGAGGACTTGGAGGTGTTGGTAGAAGAGAAGCTCAGCATGAGCCAACAATATGTGACTGCAGCCCAGAAGGCCAACCATATCCTGGGCTCTATCAAAAGAAGTGTCACCAGCAGGTTAGGGGAGGTGATTCTTCCCCTCTACTCTACTCTTGTGAGACCTCATTGAGTTCTGGAGCCCCCAGTACAAGGAAGGCATGGAACTATTAGAGTGAGTCCCCGGGGGAGCCACAAGGATGATCAGAGAGCTGGAGCACCACTCTTCTATGAAGACAGGCTGAGGGAATTGGGGGTGTTCAACTGAGAGAACAAACAGACTCTAGAGTAACCTTATAGCAGCCTTCCAGTGCCTGAAGGGGGCCTGCAGGAAAGCTGGAGAGGGACATTTTACAAGGGACTCTAGTAATAGGACAAGAGGGAATGGTTTCAAGCTAAAAGAGAATAACCTGAGATTAGATTGTAGGAAGAAATTCTTCGCTATGAGGGTGTTGAGGCACTGGAACAGGTTGTCCAGGGAGTTTGTGGATGCCTCCTTCCTGGAAGTGTTTAAGGTCAGGTTGAAAGGGGCTCTGGATCACCTGGTCTCCTGAAATATGTCCCTGCCCATGGCAAGACGGTGTTGGAAGTAGGCAATGTCTGAGGTCACTTCCAACCTAACCCATTCTATGATTCTAAGGTGAAATTGTGCTGTTTTGGCCACCAAATCTAAGAACTTCTAGAAGAGCCCATGCTTCTATAGGATGCCTGGCTCTGTTTTAGTTAACTGAGTCAGAAATACAAGGTCCGTGAGCTGCTTTTTTCTCAAACAGATGCCATGTGTGAGCAGCTGATAAACCAAAGCAGCCTTTGTGGTGAAGGAATTACAGGCTTTAGGTTGTGCAATCCAGCTGTCTTAATTTATAACTTAAAGTCTTTTGTCCAACAGGCTCCCAGAACTTAAAAGCCCAGCAACAGATCCACCATCAAAGGTAGGAGAACATTAAGATATTGACAGATATATTGTGTTGCAAGCTAATTTTGATTAATTATTATTAAAACTGGGATAGGCCAAGCATTGTTGCCCTTGTGAAAAGCCAGTTTGAAGTCACATTAGGTACCTAATTTTTTTTAATAAGGAATATTTTGGTTAGATTTCCTGTTTAAAAAAGGGGTGGAAAGGAGAGAATCATACTTTGGTTTTGGTCAGCAGTCTTTTCATATGTGTTTTTCTTATTTAGTTTTATTGAGGTTGATGGGACAATATGACCTCATAGATTTTCTTTTGTGTGTGATTTATGAGTACCCTGAAAAGGATCTCCTGGGTCACGGATTCCCAAACACCATCTTGGATAATCTCTCATACACTGACCATTCTTCATTGTAAGTTTCATTAGGACTTTTTATTTCCATTACTTCTCTTAGAAGACTATAACCTCATTCCTCTGATGCTCAGAAACCTTCCTGTAAATTCCACCTTGAATTTATTCATGGCCAATTTACTCCCTTACGCTTTTGTGTTAACATTATCATTGTTGGGTTTTTTTAAAATTGAAATGGCTGTTTTCCCTCCCTGACATTGGTTCTCTCAACGCGTAAAGGGAAAATGTATATCCTCTCTGCATTTTGAGAAGTCAAACTTGGTGGTTTAATATGGGTTCTCCATTCCCTCATCATTGCAGGAACATTTCTTAACACCTATTCCAAGATCAATTTTTTTTCAAAGCAGGTGAGCAGAATCCTACATCATTACTCATGATAAAACCTTTACGCATTCAATATAATGGCATTCTTCCCTTCTTAACTGGAGTACTTTTATCTCATTAGGTTGTAGAATCCCGATTGCCTCTATTACTGTGATGTACCAAAGAGATCACAGTCACGCTGTGAACACTTAAGACACACAGTCGCTTTTTTATTTCTCCACTACAATTTTTAGTTGATCAGCATTCAGATTTACAAGACATTCATGCGGTTAGCTGCTGTGTGCATGACCTTCTCCACATTTCATCTGTTTTTAATGTTTCCAGTCTTGAAGGTTCTCTGGCTTTTCCTTCACAGTGTTAAAAGTTGTTGAGGTATTCATAATGCTTCTCAGTGGTGTACATTCAGCAAAATGTTAGCATGCTGTTATCTTTAATTAACAAGTAATGAAGATTTTGAACAGATACCATTCATGGCACTCCACTAGTAATCTTCATCCAATCCAATGACATGCTCTTCTGCATTATTTGCCTTTGTTTCCCTTTTGCCCCATTTCTTACCTACCTTTAAATTGTTATGCAGTCTTTATTTTCTATAATTGTAGTTGCTTACGTGGCACCATGTCAAGTTCTGCTGGACTCTTACAATCTTTCACATTTTCTATCACCACAAAACGTGTTGTCTTTCAGAAAAAAAGATAAGTTGGCAGACGTTACCTCTGATTCATTTTTATTTACTCTGTAATTATTCTTTATTCTTTCACTTCTCCCCCTTCCATTCTGCTGAGGCCTGCTATGACTTCCTTCTCCTTACACCTGGATGGGTGTTCGGCTGTTTTGCAGCATTGTGACCCCTACCTGGTATAATATTTGCTACATTTTGCCTCTGGACTTGTGATTCCTGGGGCAGTCTCCCAACAGTGTCAGCATAGTGAGTTTTACTTCCATCTTGAACAGAGTTATTTCTATTCTCCTTGCTGCCCCTGTGTTTAACCTCTTCATCTTTATTGAAAACAATGTAACAAGTCAAAGGATTTATTTCATTTTGGGGTTACACACAGATTAACTTTAATATCTATCCAATCCTTACTGTACTTTTTCTTTTTTGAGCTCCTTTTTGCCTCTGTGGCTAAACAACCTTCTACTATTTGTTTTAATTTCCTTTCCAAGGTCTAATTCAGCTGGACTTTTTGGCAATTCTCACTTTATCCCAGTATTACCTGACCCCTAAAACAAATCCTTTCCTTTTCTGGCAGTCTTTTCTCCTCCATTCATTGTAGAATTCTGCTTACTGCTAGCAGAATCATTTTTTGGGGGTGGGGGAAGAAAATGTGTGCATCTATGCAAGTATTCATATAGTTTAGTCTGAGAAGCTCTTTCCTTCAGGATTTTTACCCTGTTTGAAGTAAAAGATGCAAAATTGCTTCTTCCATTTTTTTTATTTCACATTTCAAGTGTCCTCCTCTCACACCAAGTGCCTTTGCTTTGGCTTAGAGAAGTAATGCATATGGTTTACAATGTTTGTCCCTCTTAGAATCAAGAGCCCCACTTTTGATTATCCTTTCCATTTAATTTAAACTGAGGCACGCAGTGTTTACTGAAACTAGGTTACTCACTGGGCCGACCTTTCCTGCAACGTCCTTGCTACTTACTGAAACAAAGTCTAAAATAACCTCATTTCTGGCTGGTTCCGTGACTGTTCTGTTAACCACTATGTTAGCTAGCACATGAAAGAATAATTGGGCCCTACTGTTATTAATAGCACTTGTGCTCCAATGGCTATCCATGGATGTAAGTTATTTCCATGTGGTTGGACAGTTGTTCTGGCTGCAGAGTTACTTGGCCCTTTGATTCAGTTAAGAATTATCTTTATGTATTGTAAGAAATATTAAACACACATCAGGAGCCAACTGATATTCATTAGCCATATAAGCATGTTAGAACAAGTATATTAAACTACATGTGATGTGCATTACATATTATGCACGAATAGCTTTTATACCATTGGGAAAGTTCTGAGAATCTATTTTTAAAAGTGGTTTTATTTCAGCAGTTTGGTTACAGAGGAAATGAGGCTTAGTTCAGTTGCTGGGCAGTGAAATCTTGCTGAGGATCTGATTAATTTCCAGAGCACTGCCCGGGGTGTGTATGATGCTTCTGTGTTTTAAGTGTTTGCAACTTGAAGTGCTTCTTTGCTTCACAATCTTTGAAGACCAAGGCAGACTTGTGCACTGAAACCTGTGGTCTCCTTCATTTTTATTCATCTGCACTAACATTTCTCTTCATGTGGGCAAGGTGTAGTGACAGACAGAGAAAGTGTAGGAGAATTGCAAATAAAGAAGGGTCTAACGTGTATTTCCTATTTCTGTAAAGCAATGCCGGATTTAGAAATGATGTTAAAATAAATACTGAAGGGAGATTTAGAAACTTAAGTGGTTAACAGAAAAGCTCTGACAGATGTCTCTCTTGTAGTGCAAGAGTAAACTGGGTACAGCCTGGACTCTGACTTAATGATTAAATCAAAATTACATGTTCTTTGTATTAATTGTAAGCGTTTGATCTTGTGTCGTAATCGTCATACTGTCCAGTTTGTCAGCATAGGGAGTGTGGCCATTGGCAGATGATGAGAGACATCTACAAAGAATACGTAGGCTCTGGTACAGCCAAATAGCAAATGTTTTGCTGAATTGCAAACATTTTGTTGTAAGTTTTAAAAACTTGTTTATCGGATTCCAAAAAGAGAAGAATAGTAATTATTCATTAGATTGTCATTTGAAAATGTAATCACAGCACAGTAAACAGCCTCCTAGAGATGCTGATCCAGATCCCATTGAAATCAAAAGAAAAGGCTGCTGTTGGATCAGGTTCTAAGAGCTGAGAAATCTAAGCTGCAGACCTGGCTTCTCTGCCAAGTAAAGAGAGGGAGCGGAATGGGGAGGAGAGAGGGAGATCACAAGCACCATAAACAAAATGAATAAAACAGCATCTTAAAATGTATGGTACCATCCAAGTTGCTTGCAAAATCACTCTCTTTGGCACAAAACCTAGGAAGGCCACAGTTTGGGTTTCACAGGATATTACGGACAGGGTAGCAATATCAGATATATAATAATAATAAAAACACAGTGTTGTAAAATACTATATACTTTTTTTCCCCCTTTGGAAACATACCAGGAAGCTTTCACCTTTAAACTAAACACAGGCTCACAGTTTATGGAAAAAAATATTCATTTCTGTGGCCTGATCATGTGAAGTGCTGAGAACTATTCACTTCCATTATTTCTGAAGTTAGAAGGTACCCAGCACACGCAGGGTCAAGCTGCTTAGTGTGCTGTTGGATTCAAGCAATGAAGCAGTCAGCAGAACTATGGCGGTGTTTCAGTGTTGCCAAACTGTAGAAACTAATTACTTGTAAAGGTTGTACACAAACAGATAATAGACTTGATGATGATCCACTTGTGTTGGCAGATAGCAGTAACACTGGGCTTGCTGCACAGTTCCATGAGACCGTGGAGGCCAAAGTCTAGCTTCCCTGGCTGTTTGACACTAACTTCCAACAGCTGCTCCATGAATGTTTTCTAAATAGGCTCTGACACACAATTGTGGATGTTAAAAATGGGATTCAAGGGATTTCTTTCTTCAAGGAAGAAGAAAATGCTTCCCATGAATACTGTGGGATGGTATATATTCGTGTGTAAAAAGACAATTGCAAAGAGTAATCTTCCACTGTTAACTGCAGATTCTTCCGTTGATCGCGGTCCCATTTTGGTGCTATGGTTATTTTATAAAGCCAAAGCTTTAAACTTCCATATGCATCTATTGTGAAAGTGGTTGACAGAGCAACTTCCTCACTCTAACATTTCAGAAAAGGAAATTATCAGATGTCCCTGTGGAAGCAGAAGAAGACTATACTAAGTTTAACAGCAGCAATCAGAAATCCAGAAAGGTAAGCAAGGCTTGCACTCATGCATGTTTTGCTAAAACATGGATTAATACCCAACATTAGCACAGGATGCCTGTTTTTCTCCTCTAGAACACATCAGAAAAACAAATAGGAAATGGCAAATGTCTGCACTTTTATCTCCTTGAACTTTCACTCGGGTTTGACTTTGATAGTCTTAGTGTCCCATTCTGAATTATTAATAACTGTTGCTGTTTGACTTTATGTTAGCCTCACAGACTTGGGCATACGTATTAAGGTGCTCAGCTAATGTTTGCAAAGCTCTTTGAGCTCTTTAGATGAGAAAACCTATGGCTTTGTGATCACAACTGTTGAATTTCGTTTATTTGAAGAAGAAACAAAGATGACAGCATTCACTTAAATTCCAAGAGATGTTAAGACAGGCTTTATTTTTACTTAGAAATATTGCTTGTGCACTTACTAATGTCAACTTAATGAGGTTAAATCAACACAGAGCTTGCTGATTGCAAGCTCCAGCACAAGTTTGGAGTTCAAATCTGAGTCCAGTGGTGCATGCCACTGTTCTGTTCCTAGGAAAGCAACAGAGATGTGAAAAGAAATAGATTGTGTCTGTGTGTGCCAAGGTTGTGAGGCTTGCACTGGCTTATTTCTGTGAACACTGAAAGGAAATGAATCCTTCTCCAGCCCTTCGGGAACGAAAAAGGCCCTCTGTGCTGGTCTTGTGACCTTCAAACTAATGCTGACTATCCTTTATCCCTGTACAAAGAGAAGCAGCTGGTGACAGATGCATTCCTTCCTCCCCTCAAAATCCCCAGAATTTTTTGTACTCGGGGCACATGCTAGTTTTGAAGTAAGAAGACAATTCCCCCTTACATGAACATGATACGTAGTTTAAAATTTGCATGCTTCTCCCCTTCCCGCATTAGATACCTATGGCTTTCGAACTGACCGTAAAGAGAGAAACAAACTGAGGAGAGAGGATTCATTTTAACATCAAATATGATTTACTTGTGAAATAATGAAGCACATTGACGAGAGAATCTGGGAAATAAAAGATAGCTTTTGGATTCTGTACAGTATACTGCTCTTTTTTGAATACTTTGGCAGTGGCTTTGTTTGTGTAGTAACACAGACGGTCACACTGTTGTTGCGTATCTCTACCCTATCCATAACCTTCTAGCTGATCCCAAGTACTGTAATTGTGAAGGTCTGCAGACTGAGTAGTATCGTAAAGAAAGGCCAATGCAAAGTTTTCTTAATAGGGAAAACAGCTAAAGATTTAAAACATAACCTTTTAAAACACAAGAAATAGAAGAGGTCAGCTCTATAAAATGTGCTTCATAAAATGTGTTTTAGGTGTAAAAGTCTGGGAATTTGTCCCAGTGGCCTCAAAAGTGCTTCACAAATGTCAGTTACCTTCTTCATTCTCAGTTCTTCCATGTCTTTTCCCTTTATTTCACTATGCATAGAGTCTTTGATAATAAATCAGTGTGAATTATTCATCGTCTGTAATGCAAGGCTGTAATTCAGCCTGCTGACAGCATAATCATGAGATTGAGTCGGAGGGGTACAGCATGCATCTGTTGTATAGCATGCATTATTCCTCTTAATGTACACTCAGGGATTATCCCAAAGTAAACATTTGAGTTGGGATCCCTCATTTGGCAGAAAGGAAAGATGTTTCACCTCCTTGTCCTTGTAATTGGTTTTCTGTCTTTGTCTGAGGTTAGGTAATTCATTATAAGTATTTTTCTGTTTGAAAAACCTCAGATTTGTTTTGTAACATTTTTATCCTACAATTTAAAGCCTGCATAACATACTGCATTCTGAAAAAGCAATTCAGCTTCTTGCTTGACTTCTGTATTTAGGAGTTTGTGGCTTATTCAAAGCCCCTCCTTTGGAGATGCTGCTTAACTTTCTCTGTTTATCATTTCACTAACAGGCAAACAGCAAGATGTCTGCAGCACAGAGGGCTCTGGCCAAAGTTGATAAGAGTGGAATGAAATCCATTTCTACTTTCTTCAGCTCCAAACCTAAAGCATCAAAATAAAGGCTTTTTCTCGAAAGAGATTTATACAGTGGTTATTTTTGTATTAAGCTAAAGATGTTTCCTGGGGTTTTTTGTTAGTATAGTATATGCATGGCATGTCTGTGTACCATGGTGGAGTGTGATGAAGAGACCTGTGAACTAGTATGGGACAAAGATGTTAGACCTCAGTGCAGGGAGGCAGAACCATGCAGTTATTCCAGTCCAGGTCAGGAAGACAGCCTGCCTGCAATAGGATGGTCCAGTGAGCTGAGAAGCAGGATTTAGCACAGTACCTTACTGTACCTTACTGTACCACTGCTTGTTCTAGAGCAACTCAGGGCCACCACAGTTTTCTCCATTGCACCCCATTCTGGGCTGAAAACATGCCATCCTTTGAGTTTTTAAGGAAAGGGTTTTTTATTCCTAAGGAACAGTATTTTTGAGACTTTCCGGAGATTTTTACCTGGTATGACATCAGAGTCAGTTGGCATCGTTACATTTTTATGTTGATCCAAAACTCGTGCATTGCTGTTGATTGCAATTTATTGAAGCAAGGAGAGTGTCTGTAGTTGGATTTGGTTTGCTGTCAATGTGCTAGAAACAAGTTGCAAAAAGTGCCAATGTGCCTGTAATGCAATAAAGATTTTTTTTACTGTAACAAATTCGGTGTTGTATTTGCTGTGTGCTTCAAGAGTTAGGCTTCAGGACATTTCTTAAGTGGTTTTGGTTTTTTTTTCCTGTGTATAAACTTCGATCTTTAAAGAATTACAGCGTCATTTTGAACTGACATGATAAATCTCTTAACACATAGCAATATAGGGGTCTTTTTATGTTCAGTTCCAAGCCCTGTAGTCTTTACAAAAGTAATTAGAGGAAGTTTTATTTAAAAATGAAACTATGGGTTTTTTAAGAAGCCTACTGGAAACCAAAAGCTTGGGTGTCTTAGTGTCCTGGCTGTGGCAGTAGTAGAGTTAATTTTCTTCCTAGTAGCTGGTATAGTGGTGTGTTTTGGGTTTAATATTGTATTCTCTAAACATTGTTTGGAAAGTAATGTTGATAACACACTGATGTTTTAGTTGTTGAACAGTGTTTATACTAAGTCAAGCACTTTTCAGCTTCCCAAACTGCCCTGCCAGTGAGGACACTGGAGAACACAAGCTGGAAAGGGACACTGCCAGGAGACCTGACCCTGAATGACCAAAGGGATATTCCATACCATATAATATCATGCTGGCCAATAAAACTAGGGGGAGCTGGCTGGAGGTTGGCAGAACTGCTGCCTGCAGCCTGTCTAGTCGGTGGTGAGCAATTGCATTGTGCATCACTGTTTTTGTATATTCTTACATAATTATTGTAACCATTCCCTTCCTTTTTCATCCTGTTAAACTCATTATATCTCAACCCATGAGTTTTACCTTTTTTCTGATTCTCTGTCCCATCCTGCTGGGGGCAGATGAGCAAGCAGCTCTGCCTGCTGGATTAAACCACAACACAGAACTCCTTCACTGAAAGGGCCATCAGACATTGGAACAGGCTGCTCAGGGAGGTGGTGGAATCACCATCTCTGGATGTGTTTACAAATCATGTACATAAGAATCTTAGGAACTTTGTTCAGTGGTGGAATCAGTACAGTTAATTTAATGTTTGTACTCTATGATCTTAAAGGTCTTTTCCAACCTAAACAGTTCTACGAGTGTGTTCTGTGACTTAGATAAGGTTTCATTTCATTAAGTTTTGCACAAGGTAGGACTGTTACTTAAAACACACTGCTTGTTCTTTCTTTGATAGTGTTTGTGTATATCCAGAGATAGCTGCAATGTTGCAGCTTCCCTGACTCACAGAATTGAAGAAAGAGGTGGAGTCGCTGGTATTGTGTATAGGCTCAGCCTGTTCTGCACAACACTCATAGTTCATCCACTGGTTATTGCACTGAGATCATTAACTGTGGGTAAAAGTATGATGTGTGTTTTAGAAAGATGCTCTTGCAATGTGGCATTCTGTGCTACTTGAGCTCAGTAGAGGATCTGACTATCTCTTGATAATGGGAATAATTGCAGAGAAACTAGGAGTTTCTTCCTTCTGTTAGTAACTCTGCAATTTTTCCACTTCAGATCTTTTTGCTCTGGCTTACAACCCTTGGGTTGCAGTGCTGTCTGTGTAGTTCAAGAGCCCTGTTGCAGTCCCTTCCAACCAGAAATGAATGAGAATCCTTGCTGCGTGTAGTGTGCAGCTTCACGCTTTCTTCTTGGGGTTTATATGCCTTTCAAACTAGTAGTTTCTTCAAAGTTTCAGACATCGTTCACGGGCAAACAATATGGTTGGAACTGCAGATAGAGGAAAATATTTGGGAATTACGGAATCATTAGCTCAGGTAACGGATTTATTTAACGAGTGTGGGTGGCCTTCCAGCAGCACACAGTTAATGTTTGCAGTTTTAAAAATGTTTATCTGAAATGGATTATCTAGACCCACAATGAAGTTCCTTAAGAAACAATTCAGGCATTTTGAGGAATCGCTACTTTAAGTCTTCCTTTTCTCTGCCCATAGCATTAGTATTTCAGTATGAATTGAGAAGTATGTGATTCAGGTGCAGACACAGATTTTTCAATGAGAATAATTTTCCCAATTCATTTGGTGCTTTAGTAAAACTCCAGTCATGAATGTCTATTTTCTGAAGCAATGTAAAGGGGTAGGGAGCAGTAGGGAACACAAGACAACTGGGAATTGCTGCGTGGAGCTGTGAAGAAACTTGTTGTGTCACACTGCCTTGTTCAGCTCCTTTTAGAAAATTTCACCTGCCCTATCGGTCAAGTTTCCTTTTCTGACATTAACTACCAGACAAGTTAGAAGTTAATAGTAGGTGTCCTTGTGACTGTTTCTGTGTGCACCACCTTTAGAATTGCTGCCTTGATTTTCTCCTGCTTTACTTGTCTGTGCTATAAGTGAAGACCAGCTCTGCAGCAGCATGTATTGCTATGAGTCTTTGCTATGACTGAAGAGAACTGGTATTTGGCGAGCCCAGAATGAACTGGAAGAGTTAGATTTTGACAGCCATTCAGTCTAGCCTAGCAGCTAATTTGACAGAAGAAGCAGCCCCACAATTCGATATCAGTAGGAGAAGGGATGCATCAGTGATGATGACTTTTGAAAGCCACTACTCGAAAGTGCTGGATGTTATGTAAAGAAAATAAAGACATAGTGTCATGTTAATAGGGGAATTTTGTTCACTAAGCAACACTGAGGGTGTATTTTGGTAAATGAGAGGAAAATAATTGTCTGTCAATGGACTATGGGATGGATTCTTGAGTGGAAAACCAACAACAGGAGAGAGTTACATAAGAAACAGGAACTGTGCAGTAGGACAGCTATGTGGTAGAAACTTTTCTTGACATCTAAATCTGCTAGTTTTGGGAGTTTGGGGTTTATCAGTTCAAAAGCTTCATTAAATAAATTTTGGAAGTGTGTCTTTCTGTTGACTTCACAGTTCAAGAACCACCTTCTGAGAAAAAACTCCATTTTTCCTAGTCAGTATTTAGGACAGAAGGAGGACAGTTCTGATAGAGGTAGGAGACCCTTGCGCTGACTTCTGATCTGGGGGACCAATTTTTCTTTCTCTGTACATGACTTTCACATCTGCCGCCACACTCAAGGTCTTAGTCTAGAGTTCTTCCTCTGTGCATGGTCGCATTGTGCTTTAGGGTGTCACATCTCGACTTCAGCTGTCAGCTACGCCGTAACTTACAACAATAGTAATTTTATTAGTGACTGTGCTTTTGGTTGAGCAGGAATTTGTGCATGACAAGAAAAATAAGCCATTTCCAAAAGCCATTAGAGCTTTCACATGAAAACAAAAAAACTTTTCCCTTTAGGAAAGAATGAAATACATTTAGTAACTTTGAAACTTCCTCAACATGTAGCTGTAAGAAGTTATGAAGAACATATGGTGCCAAATACATAAAACAATATTTCCTACCACAACGAGGATTTAAATATAGTTATTCTGCCTGGCTAGCAGTAGCAGTAGGTCATTATGAAGTGCTGCTTTGCTATTTCTTTCTTGGTTAGCTTAATATGAAGCAATATGCCAGCACCGTTATGGCAGCATGGTCTTCTTTTGGATTAACGTGGTGTCTCTTCATCGACACGTAAATATCTCATTAGTCGTGATGACTTTGAAGTTGTTGATTTGAGTTGAAGCAGCTCTTACATTCCCACTTTTTTTAGACTCCACATTGCAAAGGGATTGACACCAGTGGGCATGGAAAACTTTGTACGGAAATACCGGCACTGGCTTAGGGCTACGTAAAAGTTGAACTTGCACATCATTTTCAGTCTTAAGTAATAAACTTAGTTCTATTTGCAGAAGTGACAATTGGTGATTTGAATAGGCGACACAGCTGGCAGAGTCTGCATTTGGATCTAAAAGCTGGAAGAGTTCAGCGTTGCTTGTTTTCAGGTGCTCAGTTGCATCTGACAATGTTTCTAGAGGGAAGGCCACTAAAGGCATTGATGTTTATTTGAATACATTAATGTTTATGACTAGTGTTTTCTCTTTCAATTTTAGATGCCTGTGCAAAGACGTGCAAAGAAGAAATGAAGGGATCATGAGGAGACCCACTAATATTATTTTAACTTGCCATAATCTCAGCTTTTAAAGACTTTTTTAACGCACTTTCTGAAAATAAATGCTTGAAGTTAGACACGTCGTGTTCCAAGAAAAAGCAAATCTCAGCAGATTAACATTGTTAAATATGCGGTGTGTTAAATATACACTGCTTCAAATTTTATAGCTTATACACTATTGGTCTATCGGGCCCTTCCAGGAAAGCACTTACGAGCACGCCTAATGTTAAGCACATGAACAGTGATCTTAAAGTCAGCAGTATTGTTCGTGTGGATAAGTGCTTTGCTGGATCAGCGCCTAAAGACCCGTTAGGTGCTGAGCAGCCTGATCCATATCCAGCAAAGCACTTAGGTCCATGCTTATCTTGAAGTGGAAGAGCCAGTCTAACTAGGATTTGTGCATTAGTGTTCACCATAAAATCTCTCTTGGCACCATGATTCACATGCTTAAAATTAAGCACCTATCTAAGTATGTTGCAAGGTCAGACCAGCAGCATCCTTGAGCAAGTCTTAAGTAATTACTCGACTTTTTTAATGACCTTTATATCTTTGCACGTGTTTGTTTTTAACAGAGTATATTATTTTAGTGGCCATAATTACAAGTCTTAGAAGCTGCTTAGCAAAACGAGTTGTGTGCTGTTTTCTTTGTCAAACTCTAGCCAAATTAAGCAAGACGGGCTTTATTGGACTAGAAATCCAATGTTCAGACATAGAATCATAGAATCATTAGGGATTGGAAGGGACCTCGAAAGATCATCTAGTCCAATCCCCCTGCCACAGCAGGATCACCTAGACCAAGTCATGCAGGAGCTCATCCAGGTGGGTTTTAAACGTCTCCAGTGAAGGAGACTCCACAACTTCCCTGGGCAGCCCCTTCCAGTGCTTTGTCACGAATCATCTAAAATGGGGGGAGAAATAAAAGTTAAGTTTTTAAAAGTTAACATTTTTAAAAATCCTCTCACCAGATTTTATCTATATGGTGTTCTTCAACCCTGATCTGTTATCCTGAAGATGTCACCTAGCTCTGGTTGTGTGGACAGTCTGACCCCTGAAGTGCTAAAGCTTCAGGGTAGGATGTGTCTTCAGAAGGGCAGATGGAGAAGCTGTATTTTGACTTCTTTTATTCTCAGGGATTGGAACCTTAGAATCACGTATAAACTAACATGTAGTGCTGAAAGCTAAATCAAAACCCGTGTAATCCTTCAGGTGAAAAAAAAAGACCTAATGATTTTTTTACTCATGTAACAGCCACTGTCTGTGGAGGAATTTCAACCCAAATATCAGCCTGAGCCTACATAAAACATGCAGGAAATAGATGCTAAAGAGATTTTTCAGTCATCTGTGTCAGATCCAATGTTTTTAACTGAAATACCTGTTTATCAAACTACCTTTAATATCTAACTCTTAACTCTGCTGCAAACCTTTTTGGGGGTAATAATTGACAGGATTTTGAGCATAATGAACATGAACTTCAGTAAATTTTACTACACCAGTTCACAGACACCTACAGCAAATGGTCAAAAGGTTCCCGCCTGGGTATGTTCCTGCATGACTGGATCCTGCTGTGGCAGGGGGATTGGACTGCATGATCTTTCGAGGTCCCTTCCAATCCCTAATGTTCTCTGACTCTGATTCCTGCCTGGATATGTTCCTGTGTGACTGGATCTAGGTGATCCTGCCACATGTGGTGGGGGGATTGGACTGGATGATCTTCTGAGGTCCCTTCCAATCCCTAATGTTATGTGATTCTATAAAGCTTAAATAGGTCTGAAGCATTCTAGATGAGACATGAGAAAAAAATACTGTGCTTACACTCTCACAGATTCTGCCTCACTTCGAGTCAAACGAGAGCTCCAGAGTTTTTTCCAAGTTCAACTTTCTTCTCAACTGATTCTGATCAACTGTTACAGAAGATGAAAACCCTGAACTGTTAACCATTTAGAAATCATGTATGAAATCAACGGATGAAAGGGGTTGTGGTCTGAATGCTTACTTTAGAAATTTGCACTGAATTCTTTATGTTACTTACACTTTCTGAGTGATGTGCGCCGTTCCTTTTCAAGGAAAAAATATTTATTTTAACATACTTTTCTGGGCAGGGCTGCAAGAATATTACGTGTGTCCGAGATTAAATTTCTATTTTTCTAGCTTACATTTTTTTTAAAAAAAAAAAGCTTGATGTATGAATAAGTTTCTATTTCGGTATAGTGTGTTTCCAATTTTTTGTGAGATTGTGTTTCTAATTCAGGTACAAGAAGAAATAAATACCTTCGGAATAACTTGTTGATTACAGCTTCATTAATTTCACAGTGAAATACTAGGTAAAATGAGGTGCAATCAGACTGCTAATAATGTTAGACTCCAGAAGGTAGTCAGTAATTCTTAGGCTGAGTTGATGGAAATAATAAGAAATTGATGAAGGTCTGTCCTGAGACAGATACAAATCGGAAAGTTGATTAAGAGAGACTCAGTGAAGCAATCAGGCTAAACCTTGAGGTCCTTACTGTACAGATCATAGAATTGAAGTGATTACATATATATATATGTATGTATGTATGTAGGTGCTCTGTCACAGACTTATTCAGACCCAATAGACATTTCTTTCCCATGTATTTTGTAGCAATTCAGATAATCAAACACAAGGGAGAAGCTGTTCCTCTGCCAAAACTTTGTCCTGGCATCACCATGTGAGCTAAGTGCTGTCATGAGGCTTCAAGGCTGTTAGAGGGGACGAAGCAGAGGAGGAATTCTCTTTTAGCTGATGCACTGTTATTAACGAGAACCAAGCTAGAGCAGCTCTAAGATTTCTACCGTTTCATAAACCCTCACTCAGCAGCAGTGAATTACAACTGCTAAGGAAAAGCACTAAGGCAGCTTCTATTTAAATATGGAACCGCGTTTACGCTGCTTAGCTCAATCAAATCAATTCACAAAGTAATGCAAAGACTAAAGAAAATGTCACATTGCTTTACACCTTTAAAGAACTGCCGTAGCTCAGGTGTTGAAGTTTAGCTCTCCAGTACCTTCTGTGTGCCCACAACAGCAGTATCTCAGTGTCTGTCACGTGGCAGATTGCACACATTTTTCCAAAGCTCCCTTTCAGAGTGCACGTGGTCCCCTGATAGAGTTGCAAAGCGAGCGATCTTATCACAGGTAAAATGATGCCCCGGGAGGGCTCAGCAATTTTGAGAAAGGGAAGCTGATAGGAAAGTGAAAAGCTGCGCTTTAAAGTCTAGCTTCTGCTTTGGGGTTATGTTCCTTGTTGGGTTCACCCTCTCGCTCTGAGGGCCTGACGCCCCTTTTCAAGAGATGCTAACTTGGTACAGCCCCAACTCCCCTTGGCTTCAGGCCAACCAAGCAGAACAGAGATTTTGTGAAGACAGTCAAGACGAGCTGTCTTGGAAGACCGAGATTTCTGCAAGCATACAAATGAGTGAAGCTGCTCCTGGTCGTAAGTGGAACCACCAGCCACTTCCTTTTGAGCTCTGTGAAGCGGCATCATTAGAGTTTCTTCATAAACAGTTAAAAATCAGTTTAGTAGGAGTGAAAGTAAAACAAAAAGACAGTTGACCTCCTTTCTGATCTTGGAGTCAGTCCTACATCAGACAAACCGAGCAGAACAGGTACAGGGGGTGGTAGCTAGGGGTAACTGAAGCTTCCTTGAAGGAAGTCATTAAGAAATCATTCCAACTCATCTTAACCACTTGAAAGTTTGGTCTCTAGAACCTCTAGGGATATTCTCTTTTATTAATAGGGAGCAACCTCAAAAGGTGACTTTGATGTTTTGGAAGGAGTCACATTTTGGAGGTGTGGATGTTAAGCGTGCACAGTAAGAGGAGCCTGGGCTCACTGTGTTTGCCTGCACATGAAATTTGAAGGTAGCTGTCTTCAGTGTGACCTTCAGGAATTGGGGTCTGTCTCCTGTATTTGAGGAACTGAATTTAGTCTCCAGGTTAGACAGGATAAGCCAGGCTCTCGAGATCTATTTACCTTTCCAGTAAGTATTGGTTTATAAATATATGATAAACCTAATTTTTAACCTGCTTTGTTGTGACGGGAAACTTCCTATCTCCGCTCTGCAGATGATACTCTGCAGAGTTGCCATGTCACTTGCCCTTCCAGCCCACTACAACAGCCATCGACATTTTGCACTACTTAATCGCCACCAATCTCCAACACAATCACAGTGATTGTGTTGGAGAGGGTGAGAACTGTTTTGTCTAGGAATCCATGTGTGTGCCTGAAAGATTCCAATCAGCGCTAAGGAACCGGACAGGACTATCTGCTTTATTTCAAGCGATGAAGGTGGGTAAATTGATCGGGGCCCCTGCACCTTCCCACATGTACTCTTGAGACTGACTTCAGGGTGTTTTAGCCCCTTAGTTTCCAGTTATAGCTTCTCAGCTGCTGACTGGCCCCTGCCCTTCTGGCTGTGACGCTGCGACACGTCGTGCAAGGCACATCCAGCCGTTCAGCGTGAACAAAGCAGCAGCCAACAGCCAGCGGGTCGTAACTGCTTAAGCTGCTAAGGCTCAGCTGCAAGAGTACATCCAAGTGCACTTCAGCTCTCTGTCCCGCAGCCTTCCATCTATAAACCGTGAATTATGCCTCCCTGCCTCATCGCGGTGCGTTGTGACAGTTACTGCCTCACAGGATCGCAGTTAAATAAAAACACCGAGTGCAGTGAACTCAGCCTGAACTCCACGGAATTCCCACGTGCCCGCCACGAGCAGAAATGCCTCTTTGGAGACCGCAGCTACGCGGAGATGCTGATTTCAGACAAAGCAGTGTGAGATTACCACTTGGTTCATAACTCCGTGTGAGGCAGGCAACCTGCTGCAGAGCAACTGGGCCCTGACCCAGCCTCCCAGTCCTGGCGGCAGGAAGTTTTCCTCTAGATCCAGGCCATGAGTTGTTGGTTTAGGCTGGGCTCTGCTGAATAGAAACTTTGTGAAGGATTTAATGCTGCCATTCGTTCCCACAGGCAGACAAGCTCCTATAGTTTTTGTGATGCTTTGGTGTGATTTTGCCCTGACTAAGCACAGACTGTAACTGCTGGCCTTTCTGCAGTCTGGTTATACCTAGAAACAAACATGTTCGTGGGATTTCAGCTGCATGGGTGCTCCCAAGACGACTTCTGAATAACAGTTTACTTGAGCAACCAGCAGTATCTGTGAAGACACGGAGAGACCCCTCCTGCGCTCTCCTCCCCGACAAGTGCTCCGCACCCAGCACAGACCAAAGTGTGTGCTCTGCTTCAGCTCCAAGCAGATGGAGCAGTGGCAAAAGGCATGAGACTGAAATGGAGAAATAACTTTGCATGCAGTGGGGAAGTCTGACAGAGATAAGAACACAATCATTCCACTCTGATCAGCATTTTCCAGGACGCACCTGGAGTTCTGTGTTTGGTTCTGGTCTCCACAATTGAAAAAAGATATGGACAGACTGAAGAGGATCCAAACAAAGGCCACAAAGATGGTTGAAGGGCTCTAGAACCTGCCCTAAGAGGAAGGAGTTGGTCTTTCCTTTGGGGAGAATAGAAGGCTCAAGAAGGACTTAATAGAAATGTTGGAGTAGTTAAAGAACAGCTACAGAGAGAAGTGAGGCTCTCTCTTCATGAGGAGTCACATAGAGAAGGCAAAGAGGAACAGGTGTAAGCTGCACTGACATTTTATCTCTATGTAAGTTAAGAAATTTTTTACAATAGGAACAATCATTCAATGGAACAGCCCCTCCAGGGCTGTGGTAGAGTCCCCACTGCTGGAGGTTTTCAAAATGCACTGGGCAGGCTGCTGGATAATCTCCTCCAAGTTCTCTTTCTCACAAAACATTGGACCAGCCGATCTTTCAAGACCTGTGTCAGCCTGGGCCATTCTGTAGTTCTATGAAGTCTGTTACAGAAGTGCTGCCACAGAACTGCAGCGAGTGTCTTGTGTCCTTTCTTCCCAGCCGGTCAGTTAGAGACAGCAGCTGTGGCAGAGACAAGACCCTCAGGGAGGATTGACTGCTTGGTGTATTTCCAAGGCAAGTTGTCCCTGTGTGCATACATCAGACTGAAAGAAATGGATGTTTCCCTTCCAGGGCTACAGCTTAGTGGCTAGCAGCATGGGCCCAAAGAGCTACGTGGTTCAGAGTCATTTTTTTCAATGAAGTTACGGGAGCAAGAAAGACCCAGGATGGGCAAACAAGGGAGCAGAGGTAAGAAAGTCAAGAGAAGAGGCAGAGAGAGCTTGGACATCACAGGGAAGCAAAGAGGACAAGAGTTCAGCACTTTGCCATCCTCTCATTTTGTCTGGGAGTTGTGCAGTTGATGTTCCTTGCTTGTGCCAGAGCTATATGAAAACCACTAGGCAGAAGGCAGCTACTAAAAAGCAGTAACTCATTAGAACGGACATGCTACTCCATGGCTAAAAGAAAATGTTACTGGACCTTTTTAAGAGAAAAACCACAACAAAACACATTTTGCCAGTAGCACTTACAGGGATCAGAGAGATTCTGAGTCCGGAGATTTCCAGAGCCCTTTTCATCAGTTCTTTATAGAGGGCTGTTTATTTTTACAGCGTACAAAAAAAGATCTACTTGGCTTTGAAGGCCACTGAGAGATGAGGGTACCCGTCTCAGAAGACTTGCAGAATAACTACAAACAGTGACGTTCTCAGATACCCTGATGTCCATGTGTTCTGCTGCCAAAGTGTAACCACACAAATCAGATTGAGCAGAACACGGGTTGTGCAGCTAAGCTCTGTCCTGAGGTCTGGAAGCGCTGAGCTTAAATGAGCAGTGTGTGTTAACTTACTTACGTTTACAGGTTAACACGGCTAAGACATTACGCTCCCAATACCTGGTTTCCATGAGTGAAGGAAAGGTCCTGGGGAGGAAGAGAGCTTCAGCGAGTAAACACCTGGTTGCACACGTGGTGTCACAGTTTGGATGTCTGGAGCTCAGCTACAGGACCAGCAATAGCCGAGTTGAAAGCTCTTGAGATGAACCAGAAGAAAGTGAATGTGACGTGATGGGAGTGCATCACAGTCTAGGGTGAGGAGGTATATGAAGTCTTTATTTTAAGGCAGTCTCTGAATCACTGACCCTGGTTCTTACATGGAACTTTAACCTACCCAACATCTGCTGGAAGAGCAATGCAGGCTAGGCACATGCAGTCAAGAGTTCTGGATGCTGTCAGAGATGATTCCTTCACTCGGGTAATGACACACCAACCAGGAGTGATGCAGAATTTGATCTGCCATTCTCTAACAAGAACTGGCTGGGGATGTGATAGTGGCAGCCTTGGCTATAATGAGCATAAAATAGTGGAATTTATGATCCTGGTGGGCATAAGGTAGATGAGCAGCAGAATGCAGACCCTGGATTAAAGGTGAGCAAAATTCAGCTTAGTCAGAGAAGTGGTAGATAGCCCATGGGGACTGCTCTGAAGGGTAGAGGACCTCGTGAAAGCTGGCATGTCTGTAAGAAAACCTAACCTAGACAAGGTTGAAGAGAGTTCAGGCCACTGCCCTTGCTAGGTTGCTTTATCATTTTTGAAAGGCTATTCAGACTGGGAGAGGTCTCTGATGACTGGAGAAGGTCAACATTGCACCCATCTGCAAATAAAACCAAAAGAGTAACCTAGGAAACTAAAGAATAGTTGGTCTCACTGCAGCCCCTGATGAAAACAAGGAACAAGTCCTGTGGGAATGGATTTCCTTCACTTGGGTCATAACAACAGAGTGCAACATTTACAGGCTTGGGGGAAAATGGCTGGAAAGCTGCTCAACAGAAAGACAACTGGGGGTATTGATTGATCATCTGCTAAATATGAGCCAGCAGTGTGCTCAGGTGACCAAGAAGGAAGAGATGGTTCCCCTGTACTCAGCTCTGGTGAGGCCTAATCCTGAGTACTGTGTTCAGTTCAGGGCATCTCAATGCAGGAAAGACATTGAAGTGCTGGAGCAGGTCCAAAGAAGGACAACAGGGTTGGGGAATGATCTGGAGAGCAACTCTGGTGAGGAGCAGTTGAGGGAGCTGGGGCTATTTAGTCTGAAGAGGAGTGACCTTATTGCTGTCTACAACTACTTGAGAGAAGGTTTTAGGAAGGAGATGTTAGTTTGTTCTCAAAAATAACAAGAGCTAGAACCAGAGGAAATGGCCTCATGTTGCACCAGGGGAAGATTAGGTTAGACATTAGGAAAATGTCTCTTTATTAAAAGGCCATCAGGCATAGGAACTGGCTGCCCAGCAAACAGGGGGTTCAATCACCGTCACTAGATGTGTGTAGAAGTCATGTAGATACAGAGCTCAAGGACATGCTTTAGTGGTGGGCTTGGTAGAGCTAATGATTTGACTCAATGACTTAAAGGTCTTTTCCAACATAAGTGATTCTATGGTTCTATGATTTCCAGGCACATGAAAGAGAACAGTATAGATTTAAGAGAAGGTAAATCACACCTGAACTACTCTGTGGGTTTCTATGATAAAATGACTGGAGCAAGAGAAGTGGATGTCATCTGCACTACTTCTAACAAAGCTTTTGACACACTTTCCTACAATAATCTTTCAGGCAGCATGGAACATTATGGCTTGGCCAGGTAGGCAATCACATGGGTAAAGACCTGGTTGGATGGACGGGTTCAAATAGTCCTGGATATTTGAGGTCAGACCACTGGCCAGACCCAGCTGGATGCATGTAACTAGTGGCATATCACAGATCTATCCTCGATTTGTCCTGCTTGACAATTTTATCCAGTGACCTGGTTGGGTGAGCAGTATGCCCTCATCATGTTTGCAGAGGACAGCAAGGTAGTGAAATCAGCCAGCACACTGAGGAGTAGGGCTGCCATCCAGAGGGACTGAGACAGACTGGAGAAACAGGCTGATAGGAGCCATATGAAATTCGACAAGGACTAATGCCAAGTCCTATATCTGAAAAGAAAGGAACCCTGTGGTGACACTGGCCAGAGGCTGCCTGGCCTGGATGCAGCTCTGCATAAAGCACCTGGGGATTGTGAGCTACTCAGCAGCCAGCAGCATGACCTGGCAGCAGCAGCCTCCTGGGCTGTATTCACTGGAGTAGAGCCAGTACGTCTAGGAAAGTGGTGGTCCCACTCCAATCAGCATTCGTTGTGCCACATCTCAATGTCTGGTTTTTGGCCCCTGTACAAGAAAGGCATTGATAAACTACAGGGAGCTCAGGGGAAGCCACTGAGATGGTTGGGGTCTGGAGCACTTGCCCTGTGAGGAAAGGGTAGGAGAGATGGGCTTTTCCAGCCTGAACACAAAGATGTCCTTGGGACAATTCACCAGCAGCCCCCCCCAGTGCCTATAGGGAGGTCAGAGAGGAAGTGAAGCCAGGCTCTTCACAGCAGTACAGTGTAAGAGAAAACATACTAAAGTGGAAACAGAAGAGGTTCGGACTGCAAAGGAGGAAAAACATTTTCCTTATGAGAACAGTCCAGCAGCAAAGAGATTGTGCTGTCTCCATTAGGGAAGGCTTCAAGACCTGACTGCATAAAGCCCTGAACAAACAGATCTCATACAGTATCTGACCCTGCTTCAAGAAGGAAGTTGCACTGAGACCGCCTAAGATCCCTCTCAATCTGAATTATTCTACTGTCCGAAGATAATACAGAACCCAGATGAACTCCCATATAAAGCAGACAACCTTTCTTGGGAGGGTAAGGAACACTGTTGATTTGTTGGTGTCTTTGCTTGAATATCCTCCTGACTGAAAGTACGTCTTTTATTTGCACCCAAACTACATTGGGCTTTATCTTCTAGCCACTGGATTTGTGGAGTGGAGCACATAACCATCCTCTACATTTTGACATGTCACTCTTCAGCTTTTTAAGGGGTGAGTGAAGTGCTGAGAACTGAGGTTGACACAAGGATGATTCCTTTTTCCTGTGAGAGACTGCCAGTGTCCAGATTCTCGTAGGGGTGTGCGGAGAAAAATACTGCCCTGGCTTTCTTTCCCAAAGGCAGGCAACCTTGAAAGAGAGAGTCTGGACTGGATGGCAACTGGTGTTTGCTTCAGGGGGGAAGTTGTTAAAGCAGCACCACAGTATGAAAAGGAGGCTGCTTGCAGAGACCCCCTGGGGAGACAAAGTTGTGCTGCTCCTCTGATGGGACTCACCTCCCTCTCTGCAGACGGTGGACCTAACCTGGATAATGACGTGGACGGAAAGTTTAATGGATATTTTCTATGACAGGTTTGGGTGGGTTTTCCTTTTGTTATGGACTCTCTCACTGCCTTTGGGGTTTCTGTCAGGATGTTTCTGGTCAGAGGTGTTCTCCTTTGTCTCTGTGGTGATAGGTTATGTAAACTCACCCTTACACTACGCAGGAACCAACAATAAACTGTGCTTTCTGCTCATGGCCGTGCTCCCTGGGCTGCCTTACAGACTTGTCAATACAGGTGAGCCGAATAGAACGGGGGATTTACTTTTCTGTTCTGTTGGTCCAAAATCTGGATCCTACCTGGGATTTTGCTTTTTTGCTACCCAAGGGTCACATCCTCCCGTTCCATCGCAAAGGTGCAGGTGGTGTGGGTGATCTGTCAGTATTACACATTGTTACAGACTGTGCTTTCTTCCCAGAGTCCTTGTTTCCTGGAATGGCCTGTGCTCTTTGTCCCCAGCCATGGCATTGCTGCTTGATCTTTAATCTCCTCAATGAAGTGCTTTCAGGTTTCATGTGGGTTATTTTCTGCAAGGCAATGAGAATGAAATTAAATGAGACAGGATGAAAGATCAGGAGGAGGTGTATCTCAATGACCATGTGATGCCTTCCCTGGGGGAACAAGGGAGAAATTAACACTAGAATCTGCAACCCAGGTTGATGCGTAGGCAGGGACCTGCAGAAGACAGGGACAGAAAGGTTCTTGTCCTGAAGCCAACTATGTCAACACTATGGGGATGGATTACGGTCTCTTCATGTTCAGCAGATGTGTCTAGGTACCAACAAGTGCTGCTCCATGTCTCCAGGAACAGTAGACATGGGACACCTCCACCCTAACCAACACCTGTGAGTTTTATTCCCTTCTCACACAGGAACAGGGGACCTGACTGAGCAGAGGAGCTTAAAAACCCAGGGTGGCGTCTGAGTGGTTTGGGTTAGGTTCTTAGCTTGTCCCAAAACTGCAATGAGCCCTGGGGTGATAAATATATGTCTTTCTTTGCCTCATGGGTGGGAGTAGGGGTAGAAATCTCCGGTTTTCCATCTCTTGGTGGTTTTGTGATGTCTTGTATTTTTAACGTGGGCTCCTTGGGGTAAGGCCCATTTCTTCATCCATGTTTCTGCAGCTCTTGGCTTACAGGAATCCTGATCTCCAGCTGGCTCTCTGTTGGTCTGTCCCACCCAGAGGAGTTACATGAAGCTAATGGCCAAAGACAGAGGACAGTTACATAAAGGGCCTCTGAATAAAACCTGTAACAAACCAAAAACAACTGGGGGGAGGCAGGTAAGAAAGAAGGCAGCTCTAGACCAGCGCTGTGTGCTTCACTACAAGGATGAAGCCACAGGGGCTGAGCAAAAGGTCCCCATCGCTGTCTCATGCTCAGCACCAACCTGTGGTGCATGGTTCATACCAGATGAAGCTTCCAGCCCCAGAGGCATCAATCACCTGGCTGATGTTCAGTAAACTGGGAACCAGCATGGCTCTGGGAACCAGCATGGCTCTGGGAACCAGCATGGCTCTGGGAACCAGCGTGGCTCTTCACTGCTACCGCACTTGTCCTGTTGGTTACTTAAATGAATTCCTAAATGATGCAAATAGTAAACACATAGTAGCACCCCAATTTAACCAGGCTGGAGGGTAAGATAAGGTTGAAATCATTTATTAGTGCTTCCAAAGGCCATTGGAAACCTCCTTTTCAGGGATGAGTTAAGTTACCTTATTGCCATGTCGTTACCGCATTTTGAAGTTCTACAGCTCCGTGATCTATGAACTCAAATCACACAGTTAATTACCCCGCATTCCCCCCCTCCTTGCTCCACTCCTGCTCCCTCTTTGCTCTTGAAGTACATTATATTTCTTTGACAGTCCACCAAGAACAATGTCTGCTTTTGTGACAGCGACATTGCCAGTGGTGTAAAAACCTATGCATCTGTCAGGTTTCCCCATCTGAAACATAATTGCTTAATTTCCATTTGAAAGTACATCCCTGACATTAGAACAACGTAGACACACCAAGGATAACAATGATTTCCTGACACCTACAATGGGGCATAATGCGGTAATAAATATGTGTGCAAAATGAATGCTCCGCACACAGAGGGAGCGAGTCTGAATTTACAGCTGCAGATGAAGTGTTCCTCAGGAAAAAAAAATAAATTAAAAAAAATAAAATAAAAAGAAAGAAACCAACAGATTAGTATCAGTGTGAGTCTATGTCAACCAGATGGCTTGCTGTGGAAAAAGAGCTTCCCTGCTTTATTCCAGTAACCCTGGCTAGCAGGCTGAATGTCTGAGATGAGAAGAGAAAAATGATCTCATTCAATTGGTTGGATTTTTTTTCCTTCTTGCATACATACAGCTTGAGCTGGAGCAGAGTAAAAGCTCTGAAAAGAACTCAGAAGTTGTCCCCTAACAGTGGCATGTGATAGACCCGCAGAACTCGCAGAAAAGCGTGCAGAAAGCTTAGTGGAAAGTACTGCCAGCTGGGAGGAGGGGAGCACTCTGGGGACCGCTGCTGGCATCGACACTGCACCTTGAAAGGATGATGTGCTTTTTCCTCTGACTACTCGTTCCCTTACACGGCCCCTAAAGTGTTTGGAGCAAAGGTCATGTTCCCAGATCCTAGTTCCTGGCATTCTGAGATGCTAGTGTGATGTCAATCATGGCCAAGCGTGTTGGTCCTAACATGCCAAGGGACTTGGCAGTGGAGCACACAGACAGTTCATGTGAAGGCAGCTAAACCAGGCTACTGCCTGTTCCAGGTCACCTCACCTCTTTATAGGCATTTAACTGCACACTTTGTTAGGAGCAGTTTCCTCCAGAGTCTCTGGATGCAGAAATGTGTCTGTGAGCATTGATAAAGGGTCTAATTGTGCCTGTCTCTACGGATGTGGGGAAAGAGAGTCCTAGTATAGGAAGACTTAACTTGGCTTGAAGGTAAACGGCATGAGTTCAGGGTCAGATGCCTACCTTCATGGCAATGACTTCACTCCTTTGCTGAAGCAGGCCAGGATGTCTTCACCAGCAGACTCTCCGGATTGTGCATCACTTCTGCCTGGAGATACTGCTAAGAGACCAGTAACTGCCAGTGTGCAGGAGGCCAAGTGTACCTACGTTCACAGGCTTTTGAGAACCAACATTAGAGTTTACAGCAATAGTTTGCTGCTAAATTATAGTTTAAAAAACCTCTGGTGCTTTTGTTCGTCTGTCAGGCATCTTCTCTGGACAACGTGCAATTTTGGACAGCAGGCAATTTTGCTTGCAGTTTCTGGATTCCAGTGAGAACTAAGTGCGTTTTAGCGACGCCGTGATGACAGTCATCCTACAGTGTCTGTAAAAGTCATCAGAGTGATTTGACCTCTTTCATCGACAACAAACCATGAGATGTGACTGTGCAACAAGAAACAGGAGATGAGAGTCCTCCTTCTCGTAGGAGAAGGAGTGACACCGTTTGACAAGACCTGCTTTGTGGCTAGGGCATGACTCACAGGGCAAGAGCTGAATAGTTATTTTCTGTCCTCCTTTGTTTAAATTCTGTGCCCGATGCAAAATTCTCAGAGTAGGAAGGGAGAAGGATGTTTGACTTTGATTTGGTCTATGGTAGAATTAATGTGCACAGAATATCCAGTCCTCGATTCTTTACTTGTCTTTGGCAGTGAACGAATATCTGTCATTGCAAATGTCTACAAAATTACTGTTTTAATGACCTGTTTGCTTCAATTAAGGTCTTAGCTATTATCTTTCCAAGAGGCAAAGGGTTGGGGAGGGGGAGACAGAGCTGGAGTAAAAAAAGCTGATCACTAGAACATTTAAGGGGCCAGCCGAAACCAAGAGTGGATTTGCAAAGGCTGCGCGATGAATCGGTGACATTGCAATATTTCAATCATCACGTTTCAGATTCTGGTTCATGCATCATTTGCTATGAAAGTTTTGAGATTTTAATCAGTGTTTCAAGAGTAAATTGATACAGCCTAATCATTTAGAATCTCTGGCACAAGACCAAAGTGTATTATGTTAAGTGTATGTTATGTATTATAAAAGCTGCTTGCTGAAAACGAACGGAGTATTCCCGTGCTAGATAATGTTTCTCCATTCCCCAGAGCCCATCCCTTTGCGTGCGAGTGTTTTCCCAAGTGCAATGCAGATGCCAGAGAAAAGGTGAATATGTAACATATGGAAAAGACTGGCTCAGTTCAACGCAGCGCAGTATCGAGCCTGCTAACCTCTCTGGCGAGATTGTGGGGCTGTTTATTTGTCTGCATGATGTGTAGGAGGAAAACTGCCGGGTACAAAATGAAAAAAAAGAAGTATTTTCCATCGAAGCAAAATATATGAAAGCTTGTGCTGTGACTCTAATTCATGTTAGAAATTGGAAATGTGTTTGCATTTCTCCTGATGACTTATGTGGGCTTGGCAGAACAAACAACCCAAGTAAATGACACAGTTAGCAGCCGGCGAGTCTAGGTAACAAATGTGCCATCATACTGCGTAGTCAAGGGCTCAGTAAATCTCTGCGTTGCTCTTCTCCTTCCTTTTGTACCTGTGGCAATGCAGATAAAAGGAATGCGTTCAGATGTGAGGTGCTGGGCACACCCTGAATTTGCCAAAGGCCAGCGGTGGTTGGCCACCAGCATTGTTTGTGCTCTGTGCTGACATTTCTGATGCAAACCCTTCTCATCTCGAGGGGCTGTTTCCTCAGAGGTACTTTTTTGCAATGAGGGGTTGGTCTTGGAGCTTCCCCTGGCTACCTAACATACAGGTGATATGTCAAAATGCATCTAACCTGAGTTCAAATACCCTTAGCACCTGTTTCACAGCTCTGTATGAAGGCTCCCCCACTGAATCTCCCCACCATCAGGATGTTCTCTCCAACACCCTGGTTAAAGCTGTCCTCACTCATTTGTGGTTTTCAGTCATTCTCAATCTCAAGCAAAGGAGATGCACGTTCACTGCCTGCGGCTGGAGCTCGCTTCCTTTGTGACCAGCCTCAAGTCCTCCTCGTGACACAATTATTCCGTCTTGCCCACACAGTTGCCATTTTCAGAAAGTGTAGAACATCAACACTCAGAGCACCTGTCCATCGTCTCACCTTCTCATGAGATGTCAGTACAAGTCTGTTAGCCTGAACCAAGCAGACCCAACATTGAAGCTCTTTTATATGTATCCCAGGCAAGAGATCCCACTCATTATTGCTTCAGACTTTCAGCCACAAAGTGAAGAGAAAGGCAGCATTTCTTTCAATAGCTTTGGCTAAGACACCTAGTCTCCTTCTCTTTCTTTCTTTCTTTCCTCACCTCTTTGCCTTTTTAAAAGCCCCAAGGCTGTGGAAGGAAAGCATTTGTTTAGGGTCACTTCAAATGTTTCAGCCAACAAGAATTAATTGCTTCGTTCTGCTGAATGTTGAGATTTTTCTGTCTTTCTGTTTCAATTCAACACATAGTCTCCTCCACAAATAGAAGATCAATAATTCTCAGTGGTCTTAATCAAAGCACGCTCATTACCAGGCCTTCAAGATCAGATGTCAGATGGAGGAGGTAGAGAGCTGGAAGGAGGACATCTGGCTCTCCTGAGGAGAGAACATCTCAAGGCACTCAAACAACTCCTTTCTGCTCAGAAGGTTTGAAGTTCCTCGCCTCCATACAAGGCCTGTTTTGATGAAGACCATTACAGAAGGGTCAAGAGTATATTTGCTGGGTGCACACATACCATGTGTCATTTACTGAGCAGGGAAATCCCACATCTGGCTTCCCCCTCAGGGCCTTGTCATTCTGCAGTCATGTATCTGCAGTTCCTCTCTGACCTGTCTTTCAAAGAACAGCCAGCTGGCCTCACCTGTCAGCATCTTACTCAACTCCCTCCAGCAGCTCCATGTCCTTGAACAGAGGGGCCCAGAACTGGACACAATACTCAAGATGTGCTCTCACTAGGGCAGAGTAGAAGGGGAGAAGAACGTCTCTCAATCTGCTAACCACCCCCCTTCTGATTCACCCCAGATTGCTGTTGACAGGAGCCATGAACTCTTCTGTGGTCTTCTTATAGATGCAGACCTGGGAGTGGTTATGAGACCTTGTCTATGGATGATCTGACAGAACAGAAAGGATTGTGGAGGATGAGAGACACAGATTTTTATTGTTCATGTCCTAATCTTGGCCAAATCATTTTGTGTTTCTGTATCTGCTTACCATTAAGCAAAATGAAATGGTGCTTGTGCAGCTCAGGGAGGCTTCTGTTGCTCCAAGGATGAAGGGGCTAAATGTGTCAAGGAGTAACCAAGCTACTGTGAAGTGTTGGTGCAGTCTGACCTTGGGAATGCCTTCAAGAGGAAACGGAGAAATTACAGACAAAATATTCAGGTGGGTTGGTACAAGGGGTAACACAGCTCATCACCATGAGAATCAAGCAGGTGTCAGAGCTAAAATTCACAGTTCTACTCAATTCTTTACATTTGTGCCTTCAAGCTTTTCTTCCCTGTTTGTAGACCCCTGATTATTTTTTTTCTAAGAGAAGGACACATCACTGATTAGTGAATTTAAGTTCTCTAATAAGAGGCATTCCTGGTCTCCATAGATCACGGAGGCTGAACGTATCTGCTGTAGCTGTAAGTAATAACTCTTAGGTACTTGCTGTTCCGGACCTTAGAGGACAACACAATCTCGGTTTCTTAGCCAAAACATTACATGGGCCACCTACTACCGGATCTCTGGCTCCCCGTGCTTAACTTTCTGCTGCGCTTCACTTGTGAATGAAATCAAGCATAGGGAGCCAAAGCCCTTGGTCAACATTACCTCTGAATCTTCTGTATAGCACAGAAGACTTGAATTATAGCTCCAGATCCAGTATGTAGATACCTGCCCTCATCATGTATGGTTTTTATTAAAATACTCTCTGGGCGAATGTCATGTTAGCAAACCATAGTTTGGGGGCTCTCTCCTGTAAAGGGCAGTCACTGTGCCATGACATTATAGCTCATCATCATCTTTATATTACCAGCCAAGGAGAAAGGCTCTACGGTGTGTTGGATTTATTTTTTTTTTCAAAAGTAATAAAACTACATCTTTTTTCATTTTGAGACTCGATAGCGAAAGCACTGAATACTTCTGTTTACCTTTTTTATTACACATTATTGGCATTAAAGTCTGGACTGAGAACTCTTCATCTTTTTTCATTAAAGTGCTCAATATCAGGCTTTCTGCAATTTATAGTGCCTTATTTTCCATGTATTATGACAAAACTCTAAGCCTAGGATGTCCGTGGCCATTGCTAAAGCGCTGCGTCCTTGTCTGATTGGAAAGCCATTCTTCATTGTTCCCTCTCGTACGCGCTCAAGTGAGCCAACTGGCTCCGGCTGCTGGCAGATAACAAGTGAGAACAAAAAGAGGTGTTAAAAAAGTTCCAGGAAAATCTCCAAGTAGTCCTCAGTGTGAACAGATCTAGCTTGTTAGCCACCCCAGGAGAAAATTCTAGTGAAGCTCACAAGCCTCCTTCTTAGATGCCTGTGCTGTCCCGTGGGACTCGCTTGTTCTCCTGTGTAGGGCTGCTGCCTTGCGTCCAGCTCTGTCTGTCTGACTTAACTTCTGGTTTCTTTTGTCATCTGCCACACTGCAAGTTCTGCAGTCACGTAGCAAAATTAGCAAATCCAAAGACCTCAGTGTGAAAGTGTGCTAGGAGCTTGCTTATGGGAGACAGAGGAACACAGACAGGATGGAGAATAACCAGACACAGCAAATGCATGTGAAGTGGCTTGAAGGAGCATATCTGACCTAAGGAGCGTGGCACAAAGTCCTGGAAATGATCCGCTTCTGCTTTGTGATGACCAGAGATGAGCATGATGGGCTGAGGGAGAGACGCTATGAAACTACAAGGTGTCTGCGTTCTCGTATCCATGTCTCTTCCTTGGTGCTGTACTGACTCACCTGTCTTCATTTCCTGGTGCAGCCAATAGATATTTTACAATGTCCCTAGGAGATCATCTCCAAAACCACTCTTGAAAACTCAGCAGTGAATGTGACTTGTGACTTCGAGGTGAGGCTTTTGGAGGGCAAATGGCTATTGGAATTGCAGGTGGTTTGGTATCAGCGGGTGATGGCTTGTTCTGTACAAAGTAAATGACCTTCACAGTAACTCATCATCAACCCGTGAAAGTGTGAAATCTGCTGTGAGCAGACCAGATTAGTGGTGTATTTAATGGCAGGAGTCTTCAGCATGAACAAAGCCAAATCAGGGTATAAAACTGCTTCAGCTTGTGCTAAAGCATCCTACACAGCACAAAAGGTGAAATGTGGCTTTTAGCATGGCTTGCGGTGCTGGGAACCTAGCAGTGATGCCCTTCGGCTATTGTTTGGTTTAGCACTAACGAAAACCCACGCTGCCAAGTCCAGTTGCTGCTGTGCAGGTCCACCAGGCTGAAGGAGAGATTTCCACCAGCATCAGTGATCACGACCCTTTGCCTTAGGAAGAGCCAGGGTTCAGGTGCAAACCTATGTCTTCAAACAAAGCCACAGCTTTCACCAGCAGCAAAAAGGGGTAAATCGTTAAAGATAGGTGGAATCCAGTAGTAAAGCCAAAGGGTCAGATTTTAAAGGGACTTAGTTACCTCACCACCAGGGCAATCAGAAAGAGTGCATCCCAGAAATGCTGAGCAAAAACAATCTGGCTCTCAGGGCACTATTTGCCATAGCAGTCAGATGAGGTTTGCCCTGGCTTTACCAGGCTGGATCATCCTCAGCCCATGTGCCCTTGTGTGAAGTAACAGGATCAAGACTTTGAGTATTCACTGCCAGCAGTGCCACTTGTGGTGAGCTCATCCTCACTGTTCTCCATAACAGTGACCACCTCGCTGCCCAGATGTTCTACAGCATCTGCCTGCAGAAGGAGTTAGAGAGGACTGGTGAAAATACCTAGTGCCCTGAGGAGCCCGGAAACCAAGAACTGAAGAGTGGGAGAGAAGGAAGGTTTTTATGGGCCAGGTTTTCTTACGTTTTATTTTCCTTTAATGAGCACAGGGCCGCCTTAGATCCTCACATCCACACAAGTGCATGTCTGTTGCCTGCCAAGCTGCATTCATGTGTGCAGCTATCACAAAGCTGTGGAGTAATGAGTCCAAAAATGGATTAGACAAATTCAGAGAGGGTAAGTCTGTGGTGGCTGTTAAACTTGGTGGTCTGAACATAGCCCCAGGCCAAGGGAGTCTTTAAGCTGCTGGTTGCTGGAAACCAGAAGAGCTATGCCAAGCAGAGCCTTAGTCTCTGCATTTCCCATTTTTAAGGATCTTCCCTAAGGATTTTCTGCTGGCCCCTGCTAGGATGCTGAGCTAGACAGAACTTTGATCTGCCTGTGGTCGTCCGCCTTCCTGCTGTTATTCCCACATGTAATTTGGGCACAAAAGTGGGAAATGAGCTTAGCTGTCCTCCTCGATCCCAGCACCATCCCCAGCATGCTCAGCACATGTAGGATCCGCCCGCCTCGCGTGTGCTAGCTAAAGGCTGGCAACTGCGTGCGTGGAGGCAGAATTAATAAATCTGTTACTGTTGTCACACTCCTGAGATTCAGAACGTTGTCTGTGCCAGAAACAATAGCCTTTTCATCTGGCTAGATAGGAAGTGGGACCCCGCTGGCTTGCTTTCTGCCATGGGTGATCCTGCTCTGACAGTATTTCACTCTTTCTCCACGGTGAGCTTCCAACCCTGTGTGGAGTGATATATGAGACAACAAACGGGCAGAGCATTTGCATCTGGACCGAGGTTCATGGGCCACTTCATGGTACATTGCTGACATTTGTTTTCTTTGTTTACTGCAGGGTAGGAGCAAACTGCCTGTCCATGGACATGTCAAAGACAAAGAGCTAAGCACATGTTGCAGTGAAATCCCTTCGTCTCCAGAGACAAAGGTCCATTAGTCACAGATTTTGTCTGTCTGGCTCCCACTGGCAGAAGGGGATATGCTGTTAGGGTGTGATACATGGCCCAAGATGACACACCGTTCCGCGCAAGAATTGGCTGCATCATGTGAAGGTGGGGGCAGCCCATATTCCAAGTCCTGGGGTAATTTTGTTTGGAAATGGGGATCAAATCCAGTTGTTCAAGATATGTTTCTAAACCTAGATGTTCCCTCAATCTTCTACACCGCAGAAAGAGTTTCTGTTCGTGTATCTGATGGACTGCAATGCTCTTCCCCTGCTCCCCCATCCTTCTGTCTCCTGGTCCGTCCAGACTGCTTCAAGACGTTCCCTTACTCCTGCCTACTCTCTGCTCTCTGGCTCTACTCTCCCGCTTCCACTGACATTCTCTGAAAATATTAAAATAACTGAGACAAAGAAAATAGCTCTTATGCCATTCAATAGCCTATTCACGTAGGTTTTCCGTTGTGTCCTCCAGTTCCAAGTGTTTGCTCACTGTCTATTCTGGACCAGGACAGTGTTTCCCCGTTTTAAATGTATGGTTTCCCAAGCATGGGGAGGCTTAGATCTAATTCTATGTCTCCTGCTTAAATTTTCTTCTCCATCTTCTTTCAAATGACATCCTGCTATCTCATTTTCATACCATCCAGCATGCTCACTGACAGCTAACAGGGAAGGGGAAAAGAAGATATATCTGGGCACTGTGGACAGAAACAATTTCTTGAGGGATTTTCATCAGACTTTAAATGAAGAGTGGCTGAAATTACTAGACACTTCAAAATAAATGGATCTTGCTACCTTCTCCCAGAATTCAGAGCCATGTTATTGTGTCTGCTTTTATATGGGGCTATAGCAGGCCCCCTGTACATGCCTTTCTGCTCAGGTCAGCTGCAGTGAGGCTTAGATTACTTCCTCAATTTCATGCAGATTCTTCCTTCAAAAGCTTGTGACCCTTTTCCCTTTCACTTCCTCTTCAGTTCCCCTTCTTTCACCTGTTTTGAGGTTTAGATTTGGCTCTGCACAAGAGAAGAATGTGAAAGCCAGAACAAGGAACCCTGTGGCAACATGGGGACCAAGAATTATCCAAAGGAAATTAGAAATGACGGCGCAGCATCCTTAGTGCTGGGTATATTGTAGTGCTGGCCTGAACAATGGTACCCAAGGCAGTAGCTTATTCTTTTAGGTGAATTTGTGTTGCAATTGGTTCTGGGTGTAAACAGCTCCCTGTGTGCTCTGTCTTCTTTTATAGCATGGCATAAAAGCACCTAATAGTGTCAGCCCAATTCTCCAAGCAGTCAATATGCCACAGTTTGCTACTTCTGGTAAGGATCTATGTGGACAAGAAGACATATCAAAAGCTCATTTACTCTGAGAAAGGAGACCAAACAGCTAGTTGAAGGATGGGTTCTCGAAATGTTAAATAGCTGTACAAATGAGTCAAAGAAACCCTCCAAAGTAAGCTAGTTGATAATGTTCCACACATGGGTAGATATTTGTGGCTTCTGATCTGATTTGCTGATTTTTTACCAGGAAATCTTTTTTCATGAGTGCCAGGTCTGCAACCGTTCGGCCCCTGCTCTTTTCTGGCTCATGCATCATCACCAGAAATAAAAATCCTGCAACTGGAACTTAACAATTCCACTGTGAGGCATGAATCAGAAAGGAATCCAGAGTTCTCTCCTACAACTCCATTAACTCCGCAGTGCTAATAAAAATTATTTCTTGCTAGCAATACTTTCGAGCAGAAAACTCTTCTTAGAAAGGAATCTGCTTAGGCATCTGAGACTTGATTTGCACGCTTATTTTGCTGCTTGTTCTTGCAATTTGCAGTAGTTATTGATGGTGTGAAAGAAGTGAAGGCGTTATGTGTTGGGCACAGAGAACAGCATCTAGTGACTCTAATGTTTCTGTTCTTGTATGTGGACAAAGCACAACGCAAGGCAAAAAGACTCTGTGGTGCCCAACCCTCAAAAGCGTTTCATCTGTTCTGCTTTGTGTAACAACAAGTCAATTGCTTGATCTCACAACCTGGGCACTGCTTTTCCTGCTGGTAAAACCAGAATCATTCTGGGTGCTATGATACGAAGTGATGCCCAAAGTGACTTGGACTGCAACAGTCAGTTAAGAAGAACCTCAGTCTTACACAGGGAGCAGAGCAGACTAGCTTCGATCCACTGTGTCGCTGGTGTGACAGCTGCAGAGCAGATTTTAGACTACGAAGGCAAAAGTCCCGCTAACATCAACAGAAATTTTGCCTGAGCATGGAATGCAGAGTAGGGCTCTTTATTTGTTCACTAGGGGAGGAAGTAATGCCACAGTAAGAAAGCTGTTCTTGTGAGTTATTTATTGCTGAGTTAGGGGTTGGTTAGGACTTGTGCCAGGTACTAAATCACTGCAGGTCATGGAAATTTTTATTTTTAACCATTGCTCTTTTGGATGCCCCAAAAATTGCTTTAGCCGTGAGTTATTCTGAAAGACCATGACCAATAAAAATGTGCGAACCATAAATCATAGCCAACATGTCCCTGATGGAGAACCTGAGTACAAAGTAAAAAACCAGAATCGGGGCTACTAGGAAATAGATTTGGCTTTTCCCTTCAGGTACAGGTAAGTGTAAATCCTAAACACAAGTTTTCAAAGAGTTTGCCTCAATTACTCTGCAAAATTTATAGGTACCTGTAAAAGCCTGATGTTTGTGTGCCCAGGCAACTTTTCTGCATCCTCTTTATATTTTGCTTCCTTGCACCCTGTGTTCTGTGCTCTCACTTTGCCGCACATGCACAGAAAGCCTTCTAGCTTATTTGTCCCACATGTAGCACTGCTGTAATGCTCCAGTCCTTCAGAGATCTTTCCTTATCGGCAGTAGAGAGGACAAGACTGAGGTGCTTAAGGACTTTTTAGTTCCTCTGCAGGTCAGAAGTAGAAGCCTGAATACAAAGAGAGGGAGCCTGCCAGCAAAAAAGTCTGAGCACGGAAGGCAGTGGAAGTTATAATCTTTCCAAATTATTACTTCACTCAGTACACCCTGTTGCTCTGAGAGGCCTTGAGCCCATGGAAACCTGTCCAGGAAGGGAAGCACGCTACTGCTCAGAGCTCTGGATCTGTACGCCAACAATTGACTCTCGTGGGAGCAAAGCATTTGCTAAGATTTTTTTTACAAGGTCAAGCTTAGGAGGATCTTGAATCTCCATTAAAGCACCTGGATTTTAGGTGGTGGATGGAAATATTAAGTAATGTGACAATAATCTGTTCACATGACGTGTGTCTGTGGGTGGCAATGTTCACACCTCCACTTACAGCTTCCCTTTCCTAGGCGTGCTAGATTGTCCCCTCTGGAGCACCTACCTTTTTCCACTGACTCATATGTTGAACTAACTGATCCTAGGGACATCCCTCAAATGTAATCTCTGAAGTAGCTCGTTGCAGACAGTACCAAAACATCCCTTGTTGTGTGACTGGTCTAACCAGAAATAATGGTGAAGAAAATACTGAGGTGGGTTTGTTCTATTTGTTTTCCTACCTAGGAGCTGCAGAGCTGAGATGGATGCTCCTGGGAAGACTGCGACTCTCCATCTGTGAGGCAGCGTTTCAAACTAGAGGTACTTTGGCATTTTCTCATCCACAGCCTCAGCCAGCACTGATCCAGAGAGGATCCCAGTTGATACGAATGAAAAAGGAAATACAATGCATCATATCAAGTTCTTTATGTCACTACTAGAATATTCACCAAACCCTATTGAACAACCATGACATGCACAACCTTGAATATCCCACTTCCCTTTCTAGAGACCAAGTGACAGCTTATTACTGCACAGGAACCTTGGGCAGACGACAGGGTTTGTGCTGTTTGTAAAGAGAAGAAGAGGGTGGTGATGTGTAGCAGCTCAGCCACTTTCCCATCTTGTCACTGTCACACTAGTGATAGAAGAAGGGATTATAGCTCCATTGTAGCCATGGCAAACATCACTTTGGACTCCTCTCTTTTGGGGAAGAACTTTTCACAAGGTCATGTAACGATAGAACAAGGGGTAATGGTTTTAAGCTGGAAAAGGGTAGATTTAGGCTGGATATTAGGAAAGGTTAATATGAGGGTGGTGGACCACTGGAACATGTTGCCTAAAGAGGTGATGGAGGCCCCATCCGTGGAGACATTCAAGGTCAGGTTTGATGAAGCTCTGAGCAATCTGTTCTAGTTAGAGATGTCCCTGCTCCTTATAGGGGGGTTGGACCAGATGATCTTTGGAGATCCCTTCTGACCAAATCCGTTCTATGATTCTCTGATTCTCTCCATTAGACTGTTCTTTCCTCCTTATGACCCAGCATGCGTGAGTGCCCAGTGTACACACAATTACTGTTGTGCTTTAGTAGATGTCCATAAAGAGTGGAAAATTCCATACTTTCAGCAAACAGTTTAACACATGTGTGTACACATGAGTTACTGACTTTTTAGCTATCCCTAAACACAGACACAAGTAATGAGAGCTTGTTTGTGAGTACTTGCGTCTCTAAATTGTCAGTCAACTGACTGCGTGGTTACTGTTAAACGCACATTTCAGTGCATTACTGGATTGTGGACAGTGAAGCTCTTCCTACTGCAAAATTAGAGACCCATAGGCTGCATTCAGCATTGCATTTAACATGTGTATTAGCCTAAAGTGGAAGTATGTTGACCTTCACTGGAACTGAAGGTCTTGCATAAGTATCTAACGATATATAACAGCGATTTCAAAACAGGGATTCAAAACAAGTCCTCTCTACCTGAATGTGTTCCTCAACCATGAGCTTCTTGATTTCTTGGGATCCTACTCTCATATCAAATGCAAGATTGGCCACCCTTAGTGCACAGGAACTGTGACATTTTCCAACCACGCGGCATTCATCTCCTTTTGTTGATCCTGATAGCAGGAAGTTCTACAGTCATAAAATGCCCAATTCCTGTAACTCACCGAAGCCAATGGGGAATCTTCCATAGATGAACTTTGGAAGTCCCTTCCAACCTGGGCCATTCTAGAATTCTGTGTGAGATGGACTCTGACAATGGCTCAGCCTCATGAGGTCCTCAGTCCTTCCACTGCCGCTTAAGACTTGTGTGTTCAGTCACGCAAAGAATGACTAGTGACCTTTATCAAGAGTAAGCAATTTGTTAAATAGAATTTCAAAACTTTCCCAGTTACAAATTTTTAGCTTGTTCTTCTCTTTTTGGTTATTTTTTAATTTTACACGGACAAACAAAAGGAAAACTGAAAAGTTCTCTAAATTATGATCTCAAAACATTGGAAAAAGAGAAAGGGCATCGATTTCTAAGAACCGAAGTTTTCAGTTCTGGAGGAACTTTGTCAACTCCAAATTTTCAGCATAAAAATAAAATAAACCAACTTACCAATAAACAGCCACTAAAAAATCCCCCAAACCCCTAAGAAAATAATAACAGACACTACTTATAAACAATATGATCATTGCTTAATCAAGCAAACTTGGGATGCACTGAATTCAGCGTGTTCATTGTTTGGATGGGCTCACAGGCAGAGCAGGTATTTGTGAATGTCACAACATCACTGAAGAGCAGAGTGCAGGAACCACATTCTCCAGCTCTTAGATGTACATTTTGTCAAATTACTGACTACATCAGTAATAGATTTTGACAACTGATTTCTGTAACTTGTCAAAATCCTATTAATTGATTTAACAGCTGAAAGAAAGCTCCCTGCGAAGCATAGGAACGATCCCCATCTCTCCCTGTTTGGTAGCTGAATTGTACTGATGTGTGGTGTGGACATCTCACTTCAAAGTTTCTTTTGACATCCCTATTCTAATGTCCTCAACCATGCTGGACAGAATAGGAGTCATTTCTATTTTGCATCAGACAGGAGTTTTCTGAAGAAGTGCTTGTGCCCAGAGCGACAGAACTCGCGCTAAACAGCAGGATGGGACCAAAGAAAACTTACATGCTGCGTTGTGGAGAAGTGATGTGGAGACACGGACTGACAAGTTTGGGACCTGTTAACAAGATATCTCAGCTCCTCTCTCATTCATTGTTTTGGTTTTTTCCTGCCTACAGAAAGCAATGAGCTGCACTGGGGTGGGGAGACAAGGGAGATGGTGCGTTGTGGAGTTGGGAAGGGTGAGGATATAGATCTGCACAGACAAATTTAGCAACACTCTTGTGCTTCTCAGTTTAGCTGTAATGAGATAATCTCTCAGAAAGCCTATTTTCTGTGAAGAATTAGAGGTGTACATCTGCAGAATTAACTCCAAGTTCAGAGTCACCATTTCGTGCAGTCACTCATGGAAGCTCGCAATCTAAAGCAAATAAGCTCATGCGAAGTGGGCAGCAAATTACATGCTCAAAGGGAAGAGCAGTCAGACACCTCTAGCTGACACCTAAGAAGCACCTGCTTAGCAAGCATTGCATTGGCCTATGCTGGTATATTCTAAATGGAAGAGCAAGTAATACACATGCCACAAACACCCTCCTTTCCTGCTGTGAACGACTTCTATTTTTTCAACAGTCCTCTTTTAAAAAGCCTCGTATCAGTGGCACTCAGGCACACATTTACAATGCAGCTCTCATAGCTAAAGTTCCCAGGCAAGACCTGCTCTTCATGTGAAGCCATCTGTTCCCCATCATCGTTGCGGTGAGGGTCCCTGATGATGCTTGTGTGCTCTGGGTGTTGTAATTCTCATCACATAGAGGAAAAAGATACCTTGGGACTACTCTGGTAAACACGCTGTTACAAAGGGAGCTGCAAAGTCTAAGACCAGTCATACCAGGAGAATCATAAGCAGAGGAAAAGAAAGGAACCTGCAATACCTGCATCCACCTTTATCCCTTCCTTAGGTTGACACCCTAAGCTAATGTGTTTTGGCAGCACAGCACACAGCAAGTTCTTTGCCTTTTCCACTTCCAGATTATTGGGGAAAATCCTGAGCTTTTCCTTTTCTTCTCCAGATGGTTTGAAATCTGTCTCTGCTGGTTGCCATGGGTTCATCAGGACGTGTGTCCTTGTCATGTCATGAGGTACAATGTCATTCAGCAGCAGCTTCAGCTAAGCTATGCCAAGCTGCAGAGGCTGGGGGAGTGCAAGTAGAGTAGAGCTTGAAGGAGTATCGCAGAATCCATCCTGATAATATATACTTTAAATAAAAGCATGGGGCAATGACTCTACCAATGCACACATTTTTCTCTTTTGCACTTTCCTGACCTATGGATTAGTCCAGTAACAACACAATCTAGTAGTACTTGGCCCTACATGCCAACAAACAGAAATCTGCAGTAATAGGCTAACAACTGAGTTGCCTCCTGCATAGGCTGAGGCACAGCTATGGCTTCTTCTCATCACCGTGTCCCAGAAAGAGAACCATACCTAGTTCACTGGCAACACTATGCTTTCTTCTTGTTCACATGCCATGGGTGTAGACAATCAGCTCCCCTATGACTCTTGCACCTGGCCACAGACTGGGAGAAGACCATAATTAGCCATCTATGAAGAGCTCTGTACTCTCAAAATCCTTGCTAGGAAACATATTGTATCCTTGCTGCAATCCATCACGTTGGGTCCCTGCCCTAGGACAAAACAAATTCAGGACAGTTTTCATGCAGAAGAATCAAATACACTAGTTTTCCAGACGTTTTAACAAACAGCTGTCATCTTCTTGGAAAGATGGACAAGGTACTTCAAAAGAAACTGTAAGGAACAAGGACAAAGCTGACGTAACGGCAATGATGCTCTATCAAAAGCATTTTTGTATGTGATCATTTGCAAGACCAAGGTGAAGATTTTGAGAGGCGTAGAAGTCTTGCTGAAGGTGGTGCATGCCTTTCTGTTCTACCTTCAGAAACCTTCTTTATCTGAAATAAACTGGTCCCAGAGCACAAGTAAATTAATTACAAAATGTTTTTATTTTCCATAAACCAAAATATCTTAACAAATCCAATGTGTAAAAGCTTGTCAAACTTTTCCACAAGGTGATTTTCAGGTTAAAATTGAAAATAGTTTTGTTTGCAGATTTTTCAAGGAAATCTGAACTATTTCCATGACCCTTCACTTTATTTTGCCTACATAAATTTTTTTGCTACACCTTTCAGGCACAGTGCTCAAAGTCTAGGAGTGAGCTTGGTAGAGTTACGTTAGTGGTTGAATTGATGATCTTGAAGATCTTTTCCATCCTAAATTATTCTACCATTCTATGATGAAGAGAATGAATTGAAGCTGTGGCTAGCTATTTTGCTCTGGTCAGGAAAGACGCGTAAGCTAATGCAGTATCTGAAACATTTCTATGAAGCAGGCTGAAAGGTCAGGGGTTTTTTTCAGTCCTTGTCTTATTCTTGGTGAATGCAACCTCACCAAAGTAAAAGCGACAGGTTCATACTAGTGTGCCAAGGGAGAGCCGCATGGCATCACAGGCAAGATGAAATCTGTCTGCCCAAACCCATATACTGTCACACACGAGCTAAGCAACGATCAAATTAATTCTAATTTCCCAAAGTAAATATAAAAGCAAACTGCCATAAAACTTTAGTTACCATGTTGAAACTGCTCTATAATGCCAAATTTCTACCCACAACATGGTTTTATGGAGGCTGTAAGTCCAGAAAACAAGTTCAGTGAAAATGCTGCCAGAAAAAGATCCTGCATGTAATAATGAAAACATGGATTTTATTGCTGTACAGAACTCTTTTGTATTGTGCTGGAGGCTACCTCAGTGACTTGTGAGATTACACTTTCTCCATTACAAATAGTCCCATGAACACAGAAAAGCAATAGATGCAGTTCATGTGGCTTGGTAGAAATGGCAGTAAACTTGGCTGACTCAGCCTGTCGAAGTTCTGTGGCTGACCAAAGTGCAGTTATTTTCTAATTGCCAGTGGAAGAGTTCAAAAAGAAGCCAAAGACAGCCCCAATAAAGTGCTGAGCTGTGGCACATCTGGAAACGTGTATGAATACATAGTGTTTATGAATTGTGTCGTGTTCTAGGTCCGTCATGATCCTCAGCATTGAGATCTCGTCTTTAGCCAGTGTACGTAAATACATATGTGTGTGCATGCGTGTACATATAAGCACTAGAGGTAGTAGAAGATAGTCATCAGAAGTTTATATCTCAAATCAGAGGTGTTATCATTGTCACAAAGAATGAAGTGTTTCTTCCTCTTCATCACTCTTCCAAACATCAATGTTCCATGTGATGCCAAGATGTGTTGTATTTTTTTCACTTCAGACATTTCTCTGGAACTAGCTGAAAACAATTCTTGTCTCCTCCTCTGATTGTATAAGCAACCACAGCAATTATATAACTGCTGAAACACCAGCCTCCTCTCAGAACAAGATGTACGCAGAATAACGGGAAGAAACAAAAGGAGATCCACAATGCATGTTGTTCCTGAGCAGATAACCCAACATGCCACACAAACTGAAGTTAAGCAAAAGTTCTGCTGCAATCAGAAGGAAATAATCTCACTGCATATCATGGTCTGGCTGCATTTAGACAAGAAAACCTCTCCCACCAAACCCAAACTCTGCAATCCTTGCATAAATCAATGACATCATCTTTGATGACTCACTGCCTCCAATATTTATATTCAACAGGCTCTCTCCCTCTTGGGAAAGTGTCTGTACTGCTGAGACCCATATCTCATTCTGATCCTTATGCAGGAGGTAAAGATGATGTTCTCTCACCTTGCTTTAATTTCACACACTTATATCACACAATGTCCCAGCAGGATTTCTTTTCTCAATTTCATGACAACGTTGAAGAGTTCTTTGTCTTCTGAGAAGCATCATCTTGCATTGTCTAGGGAACAGCATCGAGAAGAATATATGTGAACATGCTTTATGTCCCTGTGTATGACATGAATCATCTTTGTAGACTGTTTTACATGATGCACTCAGATAACACGAAGGCTGAAAGATAAGCATTTACTAAACGTGAGATGACAGTGGTGCATGCAATATTCATTTTGCTTCAGTCTGTGAGAGAGTGGTGATGCATCCTTTCATTACCTGTTCATTACACTCTTTCTCAAATACTCTCTTACATATTTTTGTTATGTTTCCCCATTATCTGGGCTGGTTGCCCCAGGCTCCCTTTATAGTCAATAAGAAACAGGCATTTCTGCAGTGCAATTCATCCCATCTGAAAATAGACATCTAAAATATGACAGCTGAATCACACTTAAGAAGTACCCTTCAGTCATTTACACCTGCAAAAAATACAGTCACTTGCCTTGATTTAGCTCACAGACAATTGCCTTGCATGAATGGCAAGACAAAGGACAATCCAAACCCTTTAAACTTCAAGGCTGTAGGATGTGTTATCTCTAAAATATTTCTGGTAGATGAAAAAACCCTCCAAACTGGCAGGGAAAATTGTAAGCAATTTTCCTCATTTTTGTAAATCATCGAATGCACCTTGGAATCTTTATGAGAGGCTCCATTTTCTGCGTTTCTGTCTGTTCTTGTTTCCCTCTTTGGTCTGTTAGACTTCAGCAACACAAGGAACACTGCGTGCTTCTCTCCCCCTTCACATTTTTCTTCCTGATTAAAAATTTCCATTGTCACTTCACCGTTGAAGATCTCCAGTTTGCCTGATTTAAAAGACATCACATCTTCATATTGCAACCTAATGGTTTAAGTACATGATCTACATCAAATAATGCCATTTTCTAAATTTATTGATGGAACAACTTTCCTCTTCTCTCTCTGCATTTTTGCTGTTACACAGCTCATCAGCAAGATTGTTTACTATAAAATGCATCATAGAAAGGAAAATTATAACCAGATTTCTTAATGATTGATATCCCTGCAACTTTGTAAATCTCAACTAACTTCAGTCAAGGCATAATGGGTTCTTATTTACACCAGAAGAACCAAATTCGACATCTGGCTCAGAATTTCATCCAGGGTAAAAATAGTTCAAAATGTGAAGCTTCAGTGTGCACGTGCTGGTCGGGGGTGAAAATTTGTGTCTTTCTGACACTGAGACACCAGGCAACTTTATAATTATATTACAAAAAGATGGGAAAGTGTGTTGTGTCTCACACACCCAACACAAAATTATAAACCCAAAAATACATTGTTCATCTGACCCTTTAAATGCTATCCCATTTATTTTCTGCCTGTGGTATTTATAGAGCATGTGTCACTACATACAGGCACCAGCTGCGTAACCACAGCTATTTGGACATGATCAAGTTAAAGCCATAGGACTAAGAGTAGCAACCATTAATTTCTAGTATGTCTCCCACTACCCACAACAATGTGATGCTCATGGTAATACAGACATAGAAGATAAATCATGATCTTCAAATGAACAACCAATGCTGTCTTCTTGCAAGTGGATAGGTCTTAAACACCAACCACAACACCAGATCTCAGGCACTTTTAAGCAGTGCTCCATATGTCCTCCTATCCACATGAAAAGATGGTGCATTCATTTCAGAGCAGAACTTCTTAGCATTTGCAAAGATCTACAGACACTAAAAGTACCATGGAAACATGAGCTAGTGATATCAACATAGTACCTATTTGATCTTAAAGACAGATCTTGAGCAAAGATCAGGAAAATAAAATCACCTACTGGAGGAAGACATATCCTTTTGCTTGTTGTATGGAGGTTTGTGTTTATGTTTTGAGATATCACCAATGAAAATCAAGCCTAGTGTTGGGCAAGCTGCTTGTCTCTCATGAACTTTGGTGTCCACAGGGAGTGTCGTGGTTTAACTCAAGACAGCAACTGAGCACAGTGAAGCTGCTCACTCGCTCCCTCCACCAGCACGTGATAGGGGAGAGAAGAAAAACTGAAAAACTTGTGGGGTGACATAAAGACATGTTAATAGTACAGAAAAAGAATATAATGATGATTGGTCTCTTCTCCTAAGTCACTAGCGATAGTACAAGAGGAAACAGAGGTTTAGGTTAGACATTAGGAAACATTTCTTCACTGAAAAAGTGGTCAGGTATTGGAACAGGCTGTCCACAGGAGTGGTGGAGTCACCATCCCTAGAGGTACTCAAAAAATTAGTAGATGTGGCCCTGGGGCACATGATTTAGTGGACACGGTGGGATTGGGTTGATGCTTAGATGAGACGATCTTGTAGGTATCTTCCAACCTTAATCATTCTATGATGTTAATAATAATAATAATAGAACATACAAAAGAAGTGATGCGTAATGCAACTGCTCACCACTTGCCACCCTATGCTCAGTCCGTTCCCAGCCAGCTGTCCCTGACCAAGTTGAACATGACATCATATGGTAGGGAATAATTCTTTGGTCAGTTTGGGTCAGTTGTCCTGGCTGTGTCCCCTCCCAGCTTTTTGTGCACCTCCAGTATTATCACTGGCTGGTCATGAGACGCTGAAAAGTTCTTGACTTCTTATAAACACTACTTTGCAATAGCTTAAAAACATCAGTGTGTTACTACAGCGTCACGGAATGGCAGGGGTTGGAAGGGACCTCTGAAGATCACAGGCTCCACAACACCTCTGAGCAGCCTGTTCCAGTGCTCTGTTACCCTTGGTCTCAGCTTTATTCTCACACTAAATACAACGCTGTATCAGCCACTAGGAAGACACTCAACTCCACCCCAGACAAAACCAGGACAGGGAGAAACAGGGTGACCTACAGATCTTGTGCAAGCGTGAGTTCAGAGACCAACACTGCCTCTTCACACATTGGTGCTATGCTACCCATTAGATGATGTCCACTTCTCTGTCACTGTGTAGCAACAACCTCTAGGACATATTTGAAGGCACCTATTTGAAGGTACTGAGCTGAGCAGCTCAGTTCAATAAGTGAAAGGTCTGTGGAGTTACTCAGTTCATGGAGGCAGATATATACACCTGATCAGCTCAATAACTGCAGACTGCATTTGGTCCATTCGCTAGATCTCCAGTGCCTGTCATGGGAGCTTAGATATCTAGTTTACATGTAGACACTGACACAAACTGCACTTAAGTGTCTACAATGTCTACTGTCTGGACCTGAATGGGTCACTGTTGCATTTTACTCAAGTATGCTGATGGCCACTGAAGCCTATCTGTAAGAAGACTGGTAGGATCTAGCCAACTGGATATGTTCCTGTGCGACTTGGTTTAGGTGATCCTGCTCTGACAGGGGGGTTGGACTAGATGATCTTTCAAGGTCCCTTCCAATCCCTAATGTTCTGCCATTCTGTGATTCTGTAACTGGAAGCGTCTGTGGCATCAGTGCAAAGGGCTTGGGATCATAACCTAATGCAAAGGTGGTGAGCAGAAGTACTGTGTATATTCATGTCCTTTGTGTGTCCTTTCTCCAGACTCAAGTGAAAGATCTCGTCATCTGCAAGACAAATCCTAACAGAGCTTGTCCTGGGATGGGAAATGACTCCCTCTTGCAAACAGAGAGTCTACATGCAGATCTGTCGTGATCTGATGTCTTGGTACGACAGTGAGTTCTGCCAGAAGGCACTGGGTTAGATGTCAGTGGTTTCTAAGCCATAGGAAAGTAGCAAACTATTGACTTGGCATGACACAAGCTTCTCAAATCAGTACCACCATCACACACAGCATAGGTCATGAAACTGGTTTTTGACTCCTGCCCAGTTTCTGAAAAATACAGAGGATAATGGCTTGGGGTAGCACACAGGAAATATCACCCAATTTAGATCCCTCTGAAAATCATCCTCTCAGTCATAGAGCTAGATACAGGGGAACCACGGAGCAGGGCTGAACAATCTGTCAACTTCTTGATTTTATAAAATCAATTTCCACAGAACAATAAAGAAATTGAAGCAATCCTTGTCAGGGAGTCTCTGGAGCGGTGGGCTGAGTTGAATGCTGGGGGCACACTTGGGTTCCTCTGGGCTTTCTCCAGGAGATATTGTTCCCAAAACAGGAATGAGACTGGGGGAAAGAGCCTTGTGAGAACAGAAAGTGCAGTACTTAAGCCTTTTCTCTTTAGAGAGCCTTATCTCTTCATGTTTGTTTATCCTAAGCATTTTCAACTCAGTAAGGAGCCCTCTTCTCCTTCTCTGTTGATAAAGAAAATACAAAGATGCTCTAGATAAGAAAACTAGGCAGAAGGCCACAGTCATTCCTCAGAGCATGTCTGACGCCTGCATCTCTCTGCATCTTCTGCACTTAACCCAATTCCAGAGGGCCCAGACAAGACCCTGGTCCTGGTGTGTTTAACAGTACTAAAAACCACATAAGAAGCAGTCTCTGTCCCAATGGGAGCAGTGAAAGGCTGAGATGGCAAAGGTTCAGAGGAATACTTATTACCAACATTTAAAAAGTCAGTTTTGAATACCCTGTTTGAAATCCTTCAAAGAGCCTGATCAGCAGGTATTTTAAGCTGAATACCTAGAATCACCACAAGTTTGGAAAACCTTGACCTACACCACTGTGTAAGGGATAAACAGTATTTCGTCCCACAGAGGGAACATTCAGGATTGAATGCTCATCTCTTGGTGCCCTTCCCTACATAAATGTCACCCTAGTGAAGCTCCTGGCAGAGACAGGTTGTGTCTCTACTGGTAGAGACAGGTAGTGTTCTGGTAGAGACAGGTAGTGACAGATACAAATGGCATAAAGCAGCCATTAACAAATTCAAATGTCCTCACACTGCAGCTGCTAATGATGATCCAATTTGCAATCATTTTCTGATGGCCATCAAAACCTCATCCAAGCAGAGACGATTACTGCAGAGAAAGGAACAGAGCTACGCTCAGGCTACCCACAGTGTGCTCAGATGCAGGACTCCTCTCCATGGAGCAATAAAGAGCCCAGGCTTTGGGCAGCTCTGGGTAGCAGGCAGGCTGGGTGGCACGTTGCTCCAAGGCACAGGACATGTCGCAAATAAAAGGTTTGCGATTCATTTCTCCTACCTTTGGATACTAGAAGTCATGTATGTAAGTTGGAGCTAATTGCCTAGGGTCCTTTTACAGACTGTGAGAGAAAGGTACTTTCAGAAGGCGATTCATCCTACCCCTTCCAATCCCTGAGGTGAGTGGCCTGCGAAAACTTTTGTCAGCAGCCATTGGCTTCGCAGGAAGCCGAGGCACGGCTTATACTAAATGCAGCAGGAAGGTACCACCAGTTATAGCGGAGGGAAAAGGAGGAATAAAACATGCTGTGCGCAAGCCCGTTTCAGAGGGTGAGAGCACAGAGCCAGAGCACGGGCAGAACCGCCTGAGTGTTTCTGGCGAGCTCACGGGCGCAACGCAAGTAAACATCTGAAAGACAGCACTGCTATCGGCTCAACACAGAAAGCAAGCTGCCAGATCCAGACAGCAACGAGCAGGAGACCCAACCTAAGCGTGTGTGTGTGTGCATGCTGAAGAGAGCCAGAAAATCTCTACCAATGTCACCATCCACTCTGGTTTGATACACGGGCCACAGAGGGGTTGACTCTCAGATCTCCTTTGTGACTCGGTCTGGGTGGTCCTGCTCTGGCAGGGGGATTGGACTAGATGATCTTTGGAGGTCCCTTCCAATCCCTAATGATTCTATGATTCTATCTTTTTGGTACAAACTGTGCCATCTCAGGTTCACATCAAGAACTGTCTACACGTTTTGGCTCATTATCTACTCGCAGTTTTGTTGGTGGAAGGAACTTCAGATTCACACCAACCTAACACAGTTTATTTTCTCGTCTGTCTGTGTTTAGTCGTCATATTAACAACTAAGGCAAGCAGTGCGGGTCAGGGTGGAAATTCTCTCCTGAAGAAGAGAGCCGTGTGCCGTGCAAACAGCACCGAGCAGCCACTGCAAATGCCGCTTCAGAAATGGCTGGCGAGAACGTTCGCTACTCGTTTTGCCGCAAGTGTTGGCATTTTCAGGATAGCCATTGCCATGGAAGAGTTATTTAATGTTCCTGCGCAACCAAAGGATGACCCAAAAGTAATGGGCTCGGATAATGACACGCTCTGAGCTTTGCGAGGGGTGTTTTGAGCTGTAAATGTTACTTCCTGTGGTCTGTTAATGAAATCATCCTTCCTGCTATGAAGCACAGCCGAGAAGAGGAAAGTTGCATGAGTTTCCCTTGACAGAGCTTTTCCCAGCCCACACCACACTGCAGGGTTATTTGCACAGAGGCCCCGCTGCTGGCTCAGGAAACCCTCCCAGTCAAGGCCACTTCCCTCAGCAGGATCACTGGCATTTAGTGTGGCCTTGACTCACAGCTTTCCTGCACCCAAGAGAGGAGTGAGGGGTCACCACCGAGCCAAGTAGGTGTCTGTCAGCCGTTTGCTGCCTTCCAACACAAGCTGTCCAAATGGCCAAGTCTCTTTCATGGCATGCAACACATGAAGTCTCTGAGGGGAAAGGTGAAGCTGGTGATAGGTAAAGGCGTTATTAATCTCGTGGACAAACCCAGCTGTCACTGCTGATGTGGGATGTCTTTGCCTCTTTCGAGCTGTTTCCTGATTTACACTGAGCACAAGCAGCTCAACTTGTGTGGGGATTTGACTCGGTGCAGAATGTTGGCTCCGGCTGATTGTGAAGTGCAGAGCTGGGGGGGCCCCAATTCTATTGATAATCCACGTGATCAGATTTTAAACCCCTTTGGCCCTGTTAAAAAAGTCCCCATCCAGGACCAGTACTTATCTTCTGGAGGATAAAATACTGCTTTGAGTTTTTTCCCAGGCCCCTTTACCAGAGTTCTCCATACGAGGTTTCAGACAGGAATTGATCCGTCCCTACTAAAGGAGCGCATTATACCTCATGGAATAGAAGGGGAAAAACAGAGCTCTTGAAAAGCTAGTTAAAATGTAATGGCAAGCCTCTAAAGAAAACAGCAATGCCCTAATTTCTGTCTACGTTTGGGTTTTTTAATAGCTCTGCTCATTTTGACCCCCAGTCCTAAATTCTTCCTATCAGTAATTCAAGTTTCCATAAAAAAAACCAGTAAACTTTAAAGCAAGAGTGTAATTGAAGACAGCTACAAGGAGATAGTCTCTGGGCAATCTGAATATTTTTAGAATCAACATGGCTAAATTATTGACAGAATCAAGAAGGGAATTTAATGGATCTTGTGTCTAATGCCTTGAGTGAAAGGCGACTGTTTGGTTTGGGAAAACCACTCGGCAAATGGGATTTTAATCTGACATACAAAGCTTGCTAGGACATTTTTTAAAAGTGTTCTCTCACCACGTATTTTCATCTTAAACAGTGATGCTGAAAGAAACTTACCATAGTTCCCCTGTCTGCCTGCAGCTTCTGCAAGGCAGGTGCTCTTGTCTCTTTGCTTGTTGCTCTTCTGGCACAGTCACTGTCAGTTTCTTCTCAGTTTCACTTTTCCACAGTACATTGGTTTTGAGTACCAGAGAGGAGCAGTTGAGGGAACCAGGGTTGTTTAGCTTGGAGAAGAGGAGGCTCAGAGGACACCTTATCACTCTCCACACCTACTTGAGAGGAGGTTGGAGTGAGATGGGAGTCAGTCTCCTCTCTAAAGTAGCAAATGATAGGGCTACAGGAAATGGACTCAAGTTGTACCAGGGGAGGTTTAGACTGGATATTAGAAAGAATTTCTTCACTGAAAGAGTTGTCAGTCATTGGAACAGGGTGCCCGGGGAGGTGGTAGCCCTGGACTTCCTTAAAAGTCATATAGATTTAGTGTTGAGGGACATGATTTAGTGGTGACCTGGCAGAGCTGGGTCAATGGTTGAACATTATGATCTTAAATGTCTCTTCCAACCAAAATGATTCTGTGATTCTGTGGATGTCTACAGACCATGGTGCACAGCACTGAGAGGTCTGCAGAGAAGCATAAACCCCAGCATTTCCCAGGAGAGCAGACCACACTGCTTTAAAGAGGGAAAAAAATGAGAAAAAAGTGACTTTGTAGGGCTGAGTCTGAAATGGTGAAAACCTTTCATTTCAAGGTGAATACACAACCTTCTTTGGGAGGTGTTGTAGGTGGTGGTAACATTTGTAATGGGGTCTCCCCAGTTTTGACATCTATAGATCCTGGAAGTACACTGCTCATTTCTTTTAGTGCTGCTCTCAAGCCAGGTCAGATGCTGTCTATTTGCACATGATTCAGGATAAGCCTAGCCAGCCAGATAAGGTCCATTCCCTGTCCAGCCTCTCAGCTGACCAGGTTCTCCCCACTAACAGCAAGTTCTGCTCATCTTTGTCACCATAAGACATCATACAGTATAAGAAGTGGAAAACCCAAATGCTGTGTTGCGTTCATCAAGAGATCTCTTCTAGGTTATTTAATTTCTTTCAATTTAAAATCATAGATTCATCAAGGTTGGAAATGATCTTCAAGATCATCAAGTCCAACAGTTAACCCTACAACCCTTAACCACTAAACCAGTTCTTGAAACACCATATCTGCCCATTTTTTGAACACATACAGGGACTGTGCCTCCACCTCCTCCCTGGGCAGCCTATTCCAATGCCTCACCACTCTTTCTGTGAAGACTTTTTCACTAATATCCCATCTAGACCTTCCCTCGTGCAACTTGACTCCATTTCCTCTTGTCCTATTGCTAGTCACCAGGGAGAAGAGGCCAACACCTGCCTCACCACAACTTCCTTTCAGGTAGTTGCAGAGAGCAAGGAGGTCTCCCCCAACCCTCATCTTCTCCAGGCTGAACAGCCCCAGCTCCCTCAGCCTTTCCTCATAAGACCTGTTCCTCAGATCCCTAACCAGCCTAGTTGCCCTTCTCTGCACACCCTCCAGCACCTCAGTGATTTCTGTTTCACTTCAGCCCCATGAAGCTCACAGTCAGTCTCCAGATCTACAACAGTGAAGGAGATCAGACTCCAAGCTTTCACATCTAACTTCAGGATAGAGCAAGTCTGAAATCTTCTCCTGAGGAATGGGGAGTGTGGTGGCAAGTTGCTGTAAGAGCTTCTCCACAGAAAATGCCATGCTGGAATGTGCCAGGATCCCCTGGCAGACATGCACTTTTGCAAGAGCCTTTGGACGCGTCTGGGTGAATACAAGAGCAGGAATATTTCTCATATTCACACAGCATTCACAGAAATTCTGGGGGTTTGAGTAATTGCCCTTCCAGAAACATTATCACCAAATCCTTAGGGCCCAAGTTACATGGGATCATCAGTAAAAACCAGCAGCCTCGCAGGAAGAGAGCAACGAGGGCTGCGGAAATCTGAAAACAGTGTGGGACAATCCTTTCAGAATTATACCACTCAAGGGCTTCAACTTACTGGGCTTAGAGGCAGACAGACTGGGCTAATTATGGACTTCTTGGGAGTCTAATTTAATTCCTAGAAGTGGAACTGTGTCCGCTCGAGCTTGGCTCCAGCTCAGTCTTTTCAAAAGCAGTCAGGCACCAGTGCAATTGTCAGAGCCACTTAACTCCCACTGACACTAGTTCCGTGCTTTTTGAAAATCCCACCACGGGCAACTGCAAATGTGGCCCCGAGCATGCTCGCTTCAGTTTATTCAGCTGCAGCTGCAGGTCAGCTCTGCTCACGCTGGAGTCTGTCCACTGAGCTGCTCACTTTCCTGGCACTGCAAAGATCGATAACGTCGAGGTGAGAGGGGCAGAAATTAACTCTGCATACTGGAAAGTGGAAAGTGAAGCTATTGAAGGGTAAGATTGTGTTGAATCAGTTCTTCACAGTGAAGTTATACTAAAGCTAGACCTAGCTTAGGAACAGCACAGAGTATTTTATTTTGTTGATCAATCCCCTTCTCCCTTTGCTGTTCCACATACGCTTATCCGAAGATCACAGTATCACAGTATTGCCAGGGTTGGAAGGGACCTAATACATCATCAAGCCCAACCCCTACCACACAGCTCAAGGCTAGACCATGGCACCAAGTGCCATGTCCAATCCTGCCTTGAACAGCTCCAGGGACAGCGACTCCACCACCTCCCTGGGCAGGCCATTCCAGTGGCCAATGACCCTCTGAGTGAAGAAAGATGGTGGTACTGTGTTTGTCGCTTAAAAAGGATGCAGCACCATACATCAAACCACAGGCAAGCCCAGTCTGAAAGCCTGTGTGTGAGCAGTTCCAGTACTGATGTTACACCTGGCCTTACTAATGCAGGGAATCTCATTAATCTGAACAGTCTGGTATCACAGAGCCATCTCAAATAATGGTACCTCTCATTGCAAATGTGCAGTAACCACCGGTGCAAAGACATAGTCCTTTTTATTTTCCCTGTAGATCAGTATTTGGGCATAAAACAAAGCAAAAAACTCGAAGAAGTTCATCTTGCCTGTGTTAAATATAAACAAGGTCCTGGAAAACGCAGCAGCAGCTGATGCCGGAGCGTGTTAGCCTTTGACCAACTGAACTGCTTGGATTAGCAAATTCTGGAATATCAGCACTACAGGCCTCGCAAAGCTGGAAACCTCATATGTTCATTCTCCTGGGCCTTGGAAGGAAAGTCAGGATCAGGTCAGAAACTCTTAGCTGAAGCCTATCTCAGGATTGAACTACTGAATCTTCAAATGCTCTGCTCATTAATCCATCTTTGTACTCCCACAGCATCCTCGCAGCCAGACTGAGGCAGTGTGGTCTAGACGATCATGTAGCGAGGTGGATCGTGAACTGGCTGCAGGATGGAAGCCAGAGAGTAGTGGTCAATGGGACGAGTCTAGTTGGAGGCCTGTATCTAGTGGAGTCCCCCAAGGGTCAGTACTGGGACCAGTCCTATTCAGTCTATTCATTAATGACTTGGATGAGGGAT
>JAOXOE010000001.1:100170139-100217221 GCA_028565055.1 Phoeniculus purpureus | reverse complement strand
TGTAAGCTGGAACAGAGGAGGTTCCACATAAATATGAGAAGGAACTTCTTCACAGTGAGGGTGACAGAGCACTGGAATGGGCTGCCCAGGAGGGTTGTGAAGTCTCTTTCTCGGGAGATGCTTAAAACCTGCCTGGATATGTTCTTGTGCAACTTGGTCTAGGAGATCCTGCTGTGTCGGGGGATTGGACTAGATGATCTTTTGAGGTCCCTTCCAATCCCTGATGTTCAGTGATTCTGTATCTTCTGTGCCTCAGAGTGTGTTGTTTCTGGCAATGATATTAGTTTATTCATTTGTTTCCAGGCGCAGCCAGAGGTAAGTGGTCAGCATCTCAGACATTATTTACTCAAGTCTCAGTGTCCCACATGATGTCACAGTTATTTATTGCCTAAAGAAACTATTTCTCTGGAAGAATAAACTAATTTAAAGAAGTAAAGTTAATTGGAAACTGCCAAACAGATGCTTGAGAACTAAGAAGCGAAGAAGTGAATAACAGCTATAAACAACGTGTGTTCACGAAGCAGGACAAAACACTTTCACTTTCATCCCCACTTCTCTCGCTCATCGGAGAAATAAGAGGGGTGCAGAATAGTTAGGAATGAACTGCCACCGTGTGGCCGAAGGACAGTTTTAGCTGCCTTTCTAGAAAACTCCTTCAAGAACTGTTGCTCTAAGTGACAGTCCCCAATGTGTACTAGTGAAAGTTTTCTGCTCGATTACAGGTGTCACTTCAGTGGCTCTTCCAAGTGCCTCCCTAGCAGTGGCCATTGGTTTCTCGATCAGGTCTTGCTCCCTTCTCAGTCCCACTTTAATAAAAGGAAGGATTACATAACTTTTAGTTACATACATTCATTTTATATCTCCTTTAATAGATCACCTCATCTTCTGAAAGGGGTCAGAGTGTTATAGTCAGTAAGCCATTCAGGTGATGATGCCCAGTCTTGACTTAAAAAACGTGGATAATCTTTAATATCACAGAATCTCAGAAGCATTTTGGTTGGAAAATATATTTTAAATGATTGGGTCCAACCTTTAACTTGACAAGCCTATTAGTAGAAAACTTCCTACTAATCAAGTAGCAGACTCTACCATCTTCCTCTCAGACCTGGATGAAGCATCTGGGCTTCCTATGCTCTGAGTCACCATCAAAATTCTTTAGAACAACATGTTTGTCTAGCTGTTAAAATCAAGATAAGACAATACTCATTCCACTGACTTGATTCAGCTTCACTGTGGACAGAAGTCAGAGCTACAGGGCCAAAGATGGCAAAACTCCGCTAAACACAGGCTGTGTGACTGGCTGGCATCGTGCTTTTTTCACCTCTTTCTGGATCTGTTCCACCACAAAAACATAACAGGTGCTCTCCTAAATTTGCCCAAGCAGAACTACAACCTGATCCTACGACCATCAAAATTTTGAGACATCCACTAGGCACTAGCCTATATTCTTTATACACTCCATTCAATCTGAAGCAGCTGAACATTACTTATCTCTGCTATACGTTACCTTGGGGAGGGGGGGGTTTCTTGCATTACTTAATGCACTGCTGACACCTTCTGTCTTCTTTGTAGCTCCATGGAACCTCAAAATGTAAACCAAGAGCGCACATCTTGTCCAGCTGCTGGCTTTCCATTAGCTGCCTATTTTTCTTCTCTTTCTGCCAAACACTTACATCTCACTAATGGGCACTACGATTACATTCAGTTGATCAACCCGAAAGGATAAAATTATTTTGAATCCCTGAGGACATAATTTCTTCAACAGACTTCATCTCTCTTCAGTTTCTAGATTATTGAACACAGTGTCTTTAGATTCTCATGAGCAAGTATGGATGTGGCATCACAGAAATTCATAGCCAGAGCTTCATGCGAGCTAGCACCCAGCAATGATACCAGCTAGAGGAACCTGAAATACTCCAGGACTTCAGCTGAGGTGGATTTGAAACGGCAAAATATGAGACGATCTCCTAAAGATCTTACCTATTACTCCAACACATTATAGCAAAGAGCTTTTGGGGATTAGTGCTACTGGGATCCCTCAAATACAGTAGCCTCGACTAATAGGATTCCTAACTGATGCAGTTCGTTACGAAGGCCTGAGGGCATGTCTGAAAGACATAATCTCTGTGAGGAATCTAGGTTGTACAGAGCTCTGCTCCTCACTAATAATTCTTCTGTATGATTTGCACTGTCAGAGCACCTATAACAGGTTCCCAAATGCAACACTGCAAAGCATGAAGATAACTACTGATGTTGCACTGATAGCATTTAGAGGACCTCCCCAAGGCAAATGTAGTCCCTTTACTGTCCTTGCTTAAAAACCTGCCTCCAAAGGCCGTGGGGGAAACATCTGGAGCAGTTTCTGCAAGGAGAGTTGCCTAGAGGCAGTCGATGCTAAACAGAGGCATGGTTCCATCTTGAGGCAATATTGAGGGTGCTGCCATCCGCGTTGAACCTTTCTCTGAGGACGCAGCTAATGCGGGATGGAAATGCTTCCCTTTCCTATCTCCCCACTCCCTTGCTGCTCAACCACCCCTCTCTAGCAAAGTAGCAGGAAATCAAGCTTCTGCAATTGAACTCTCATCTCCCACACCCCCAGAGAGTGCCCTAAGAGGGCTAGGGTTGCTCTGCATAGGTCTGTTGAAGCGGAGCCATGTCCAGTTAGGAGCATACATGGGCTAATATGATAGAAGGGGAAGGAAGATACTTGCATTTATGGGATAAGAGGCGGAAAATGCTCTCAGAGAAAAATGGTTTTATTGTACTCACTTAACGGAAATTTCCTAAAATGCTAACACTTTTGAAGTGAACTGTAAGCAAGGGAAAGAAAAAAAATCTCATAATCCAAATCGAAATTACAAATCTTATTCCCCCCTCTCTCATTCACAGCACACACATATTACAAGCTGGAGTTCGTCTGCTGGGCAGCAGGGGGACTCCTACCCTCTGTTAGAGGCAGATGACCAGCGATCTCTCTTCACAGGGACAGACAAGAAGTCAAAGGGAAGGTCAAACACGCTGAAGCAGTCTCGTTCTGCACATCACAGTGCATCCTTAAAACAACAACAGAAGGATCAGCAACTCCAATGAGTAAAACCTTGGCACTATGAAAACGAAGCACAGCCCAGGGCAGAACACTGTTTGGAATCCTTTTCTTCTCTCATCAGTATTTTAATTTTGCACATGTCCAATTCTGTTACAGTCACTCGAAAAGCAGGTGAGGTTTTCTGTCAGCATCTGTCCACACTGCAGATTCTACTAGCAAAAAGGCCACCATGTACTCAATAAAAATGTTCCTCAGCAACACCAGCATGAGATTCTGCTCAGAGAGATTTTCAGAGTTTTATGCCAGCTGAAAGGCCTTTTAGGAACAGTGAAGAGCAGCACCAGAAATCAGGGCTCCCACCTTCCCTGGGGTTGCCAACAAGGTGCAGTTTTGAACAGTGACCCCCTTTTCTCATGCATACACAGAGCTGCAGCCTTGAGGCATTCCAGGAACAAGGACTGTGTTTGGAGCATCCTGTGCTCCTGCTACCCAACCTAGCTGAGTGGCCTTAAATTATCCTATGTCAAAGACAGGCACTTTGAAAGGCAGTCGTGATGATCTCTTAAGGACAGGAATGGGGAAGTACAAAGGCATAACCCTTGTGCAGAAAATACAAATTGTGTGAATATGTGTCAGTGATGTTGGTTAAACTGGTCATTTTCTGGAGACAGACTAGACAGACTAGACAAAGAGCAGCAAAAGAACCTCCAAAATTAAAGTGCTATAGAAGCAAGCAAGTCCTTCCTCCCTTTCATGAACATCACTAGAAAAAGACACAAAATGCTTTAACCAAACAGGAGATGCAGCTCTGAATGGAGGAACGTATGAGGTTTTGGCACTCTCCTACCTCATGACAGAAAGTGTCCTAGATCAGTGAGATCTAAGAGAGGTACATCCACCTCACGGCAGAAATGCTGTTTGAATAACTTAGTCACAAAGACTAGGAACACAAAGCAGCAAGGATTGCCACTTGCCAAATGTTCTGTATAGTGAGCATAACGTTTGTGGAGCCTATGATGTATCAAATGGGTTGTATTGGTGGTCAGTACCTAGGAGATTTTTCCAAGCCTGTAGACACAAAATCCACTGAGCATGGAAATCACCAGTGAATTATTATGCACTGGTCATACCAGCACTGCCATGATCCATCTGCTACAGCGAACCTCTGATTAAACATCAGGTAAAGCAAATCAAAGAAGGCAGAGGCTTGATTTCAAACATCTTAGCAAATTCTTATGACAAAGTATGGACTGGGGGATGTGGCTCAAACTGATGCCTATGATGTAGATGGTATTGCCCCATCTGAGGGGACATAGCTTAGTATTTCCATAGGGTGCTCTCTCCTTGACAACATTTACGCAGTTCTACACTGTTGTGAGTCAGTATAACAGGCAAAGTACAGATGGTAACACTTCCTCATACAACATGGAAGACACAGCACCTTTAAGATGAAAGAGCCTGAGAAGGACCACTTCTAAACTGCATTCTTCCTAATATACAGTTTTTAAGGATGAAATAGCAGAATTCCAAATATTTGGTATAGTCTAAAGCTGGTCTACTGGCTTTGTCTGCAAGTTGTCTTCTGCCCTTGAGAAACACCTTTTCTCCAATTTATTCCCAAGGTATCTTTCTTCAAGACATACAGCTTTTTAGTGAATGTGGGGAATATCTAGATTCAGCAAAAGAATGTTAAAACGCTCAAGAAAACTAACAGGTGGTGAAGCTGTATGAAAAAAGTGATCTACATTTTTGCCTGCAGTGGGCTCCCTGATGGTGCGTTGAAGGATAAAACCACTCCCAACAGCAAGCAGAGTACAAGATTTGGGGTTTTGCTTAAACACAATGGAGTGACTCTTCCAAACACAGCTTTCTGATGTTGATTCATTGACTGCAACTCTTTTCTGCTTGTGCCACAGCCTTCTTGTACTACAGTGCTGCTGTACGTTCTCAGAGCACAAAACTGGCAATGGCACGTACACAGTTTCACATGCAAAAAAGGAGATAACTCTTCTTCGCTGATGAAGTTGGAAACACTGGTGCAAAAGCCCCAACATATTCACGGAATCACTTGACTTGCTTTGCAGTAGCAGAGCCAGAAGAAAGAATACTGCATCAGGAAATCTCCAAATCATTGCTTTCAATAACAGCACTGAAAAAAAGGCTTCTCAAGTTGGAGTTCCCTCCAAGCGGAACGACAAAGCAGTATTGTTAGGCACTATGGACTCTATGAGTTAAATTCTCATATGAGTCCAATGTTGGAATAGCCATGGCTTAAAAAATAAGCTCCACACAAAGAGCCTTCAGTGACCGCAAGTGTCACTTCTAGAGCGTAAGAGAAGGATCAGAGGTTTTTTATAAAAAGCAAGTCTTACATTCCCTGTTTCGTGTAGCCTATTTCAGCTGAAGAGGCAATACTTTTCAGTAGTCTTTCTTACGCATTTTGGGCTTAAATTTTAAAGTGCTATATGCCCCTTCCACCGCTTTGGGCAAGTACATGGGATGTCTTTCCAACTTCTTCCTAGAGCCAGTTGTCCTTCGCTGGCTGTTTCTTTGACATTGGTTTGCAGCCTTTGCTGTTTGGGCAGTATCCTGTGAGTATCTCCGGGGAGCACGAAGAATCCAGTTTGAATGTAAACTGTGTTCACTTGTGCTGGTAGCAACTGAAAGACACAAGATTACTTTGAGTTAATAGTTTGCCAGTGATATTTTCACATGCACAGTGAGGGCCTGCTGGGTCTCTCCTGGAGTTAAAGCTGAGAAACCAGCCTGGTTCTACTGCAGGATGTCACTTGGTATAGGATTCTATTGGTATAGGTGTCACCTTGGTATAGGTGTCTATTAGACAAACACAGACATCGTATTAGTCTTACAATGCCACTCCTCCCCCTACCCTCTGCACACCAAAAATAGTCATATTTTGGTTAGTTTATACTTCACCATCAAAATCAACGTCCACATTTGGCAGATCTGTGTTAGGAACTCTCCGCCATCTCTCTGAGTCCAGGTCTGCGATAATGGAATCGAAGAAAGCTATTGCTTCTCTTACATCTGAACTGGACTGTGGGCCTTTTCTCTCCATGGATGCCTGATGATCAGATAGGGGGGTAAAAAGAGTTAGGTAAGGGCTGGGCACAATGACTTCTTAATGAGCCAACTGTATAAGACACTGCAAAAATTGAATTTGGTTCTATGTTTCAAGCTGTCAGAAAACAACACAGGTCCAGACTGCTCCACAGTTCATAGTCATCAAAGAAAGCAGGACAGAAGTCTAATAAACATCCATCTCGTTATAAGCTCAACACCACACATCTTCTACTTGAGCACTGCTATCCAGGTGTTCCTAAATCCCTCAGAATCCCTGTATCAGGCCATTTAATTAGGTGGCTGAGTGACAGCTGGGCTTTGTGGTCACATTTATTCTACCTAGCAGTAGGTATCTAATGAAACGCACATTACAAATGTAGTCATGCAGGGTTCCTTCTGTAATTAATGCAGGGCTCCAGTACCTTCAGAAGATGACTCAGACTTTAGGTAGGCTGAATTCCCTTCTGCAGGCAGCTTTCTCTTAGCTGCAAAGGAATTGTGGAGTAACTTGGTTACTAATTTAAGCATCTTATTAAAATGCCGAGGTTAGGTGAAATGAATCAAGATCTAAATTGCTAAAGTCTTTTAGAAATGGAAAAGGACTGTGTGTGCTATAATATGAGTCATTCAACACCCTGATAATTCCCAGAGGAAAGCCACAGGGTTTAAAATTAGCAGCCTGTCTTGATAAAAAAACAAATGCCTGTCTATAAATGCTGAAGCTGTCATAAAGTCTCAGTTAGCAATTTTGTAGGTCCATCTGGGATGAATACATCCTACCAAGCTCTGGCCATATATTTTCCTTGCTAGTCCAAGCTAGGTATACTGCCAGGTAGCAACACCGAGTCAGAAAATTGCCACCTTGGGTTTCAAACGCACAAACAAAGTGTAGCACATCTCTGAAGGACCAGCTTGTTTCCTGTTCTGTGGAGGCAGAAAGATGAGCTAGCTTATTCTCCTCCTGACATTGTGAATTGATTGACATCCTCAAAAGTGCTAAAAGATAACTGCTACCACACATGTACTGAAAATAGTGACTGCTATTATGACTAAGCCCTTATTGGACAGAGCGCATTTTCAAGAAAGTCTTCTGTACTTCCAGCATCCGACCCACCTCTCTGTTCTTTTCTATTATTAGACCCAAAGTGCCAAATTTTGAACCTGCAGTCAGCCTGTTGTCAAGGTCCCAGGGATCTTTGGATTAAATCATCCATGAGGACAGGGTTGTTTCAACAAATACCTTCTCGTTAATCATGCAGCAGGTAGGGGAATTTCCACTGACAGGCAATTTAACACAAACAGGTAGTCAGAGAAAAAACCATTACAGCCTGGTGATAAGATGAACCTTGCAAACTGTGAAGACAAACTTTGTAGCTACCAAAAGAATATTCTGGCTATTCTAGAAGTCTTCTTGACATCTCCCTAACTTTTGCAAAGCCAGAGCTGTGCTGCTGTGACCCTGCCATTTATGCTGCTAAGAGTGACCCCTATGGGTGGCAAATCTTACTGATGTCCCCGCCTATTTCTAGGGGAGCTGCTCAGAGTTAGCAGGGCAGCCAGTACCAGGGCCGCTTGTACACAAAAGCTAGCGGGCTACTGTCACATGACAGCAATTGCAGTCTGTGGGAGAGTCACTTGCTTGCCAAAGCCGAGTTAAGCTTTTGGCATTTTCCTTAAGCAGTAGCAAATCTCAGATATTCAAAAACCACCATGAAGCTTAGTTGTGCAGAATCTATCTCACAGAATCACAGAACATCAAGGATTGGAAGGGACCTTGAAAGAACCCAGGGTGGGTTGTGAAGTCTCCTTCTCTGGAGACGTTTAAAACCCACCTGGATATGTTCCTGTGCAGCTTGGTCTGGGTGATCCTGCTGTTCTCAGGGGGATTGGACTAGATGATCTTTCGAGGTTCCTTCCAATCCCTAATGTTCAGTGATTCTGTGATTCTCTATACCTATAGTGTTTAGATTAATCTCCTGGCACCTGGCACCATCAGGCTACTCTCCTGTATCCCAGTCATTCTCTTTGGTTGTTTCCCCTGGCCCTAAATAATGATGTTTTTATAAAATGCATTTTCTCCAGCCTGCTGAGCTGAGTGTTTCTCATACAACTGTTCCTGGTTTCTGAGAGTTGCAGTTCAAAGCATTAAAAAGATGTCCTAAAGCCTGATAAAACAAAATTTTAAATCCCATTGACTGGTTGTGTATTAGACATAAAAAAACAAATGTAGTAGTGCTATCTAATTGTAAACTTGTGAGCCTTGTCTTTTGTTTGAGTAACACTTGCAGCAGAGCTCACCTTCAGCCACCCTGAACTTCTGCTGTGACAAAATGTCTAAATGCAGCAATAAATTTTTGCTGAAGTTTAGGTGGCTTATTCAATAGTCAGCCATATCCCATCATCCCCATTACTATCCAGTTTAAAGACTGCATTGGGAAACCTATGAGTCTGCTGTCAAAATCATGTCTGTTTTCATGTCACCTAAAGAGTTCACCTCATCCACTGTAGTCCTTTCCTTTGCCCTCACTGAATCAAGTCCAGAATCAAATTAATGACTGAATTGTCTAATGGCTTCCAACCTATCAACTGCAGTGAGCTTTGTAACGTTTTTCTTTCTAGGATACACAGATATAGTCTTCACCAAAGATTATATTGAATTTTAATTTTTTGTGATGTCATTATAGTGAAGGATTACACCATCTCAAAATGACCTGCCAGCCTGTTAATGAACTGAGAAAGGAATCCTTAAGAGTTCCTCACACCGTACAGCCTATTGGTAGAGAGTTTGCCCTGAGCTGAATGCAGTTTTGACAAGCTATATGACCAATCAGAAAAAGAATCCTATTTGTTTCAATGGATTTGCAATTACTGTATGCAAGTAATTTTATACCAGTTAAAAAGGCTGCCAGTAAACCTGAGAATTACTATGCTTGTCAGTCACTAGCAGCTATAAATAACCATAATGGAGAACACTGAGGCACTTACATATCCTATCAGAGGATTGAGAGAATGGCTCACTGTTTCATAACATGTTTTCAGATATGTCTTCCCTTCTATTTTCTACACTATTCCTCCCCACCCCAAACATGGGTATATGCTGTTATTTTCATGATCAGTCATTTATACTTAATTTCGTACTGCTCAGAAAGCACCTTAAGGTATTTAACAGCATTTCAAAGATATAACAGTACAAGGACAACTGGCTGAAACCAACAAAACAAAAAATCAGCATAAGCTATACAGCTACTTACTTCATGCTTAGGACCAACATATAACTAAAGATCTTGGGAATTACCTTAGAAGACTCTTTGGAAGGAAGTGGAAGAAATGACTTCTTTCCAGAATTGGACGATTTTGTGGATGTTGGGGAATCTGCAGCCATACGCATGGATTTCAAGTTATTGATGTTGTCTAGGTATTTTTTCCTCAAGGCTAACAGATCCTGTAAGTACTTCAAGCAGTCCTGAGTCTTAGAGTACATCCAGTCTCTGTCTTCCTCTTTTGGCTGGAAGCAAGAGTCAATGCTGGTTGTACTTCTGCATTTTTTCAGTGTTTCACTAACATTTTCCTGCTCACTTCCAAGCATGTACATGGAAGTGCTACGGATCAGTTTCACTGCAGAGCCTGTGCCGTCACAGTAAGGGATGTCATCTGTCACATTTCTTCGGTTGGAGTTGGGGTGAAATATAGAATGGATCTTTTTGAACATAATGTGTCACTTCCTCCCCTTTATGCCTTTTCTCTTTCAGGTCCTTAATTTCACCCTGGATCTGGTAATCAGCAGCTGTTACTCTTGCCCTCAGCAGAAATAAAATTTTGCCACTTGCTGCAATGAGGAGAAAAAAACCCTCCAAAAAAAGGAAAACTCAATTGCTGCACAAATTGCTTTCTACCTAACACATCGCGAAGAGCATGATGGTAACACGGCAGAGTATTTCCTATTTCATTTGTGTCAGTGAAGTAGCTTTGTCCTTTCCTCGGTTTAAAATATAGTACAGGAGGTCAAATATCATTCTTTGACCTTCTATTTGCCTGCAGCTCCCCATCAGAAACACCAGCATCGAGGTAGAAATTCCCTCTTCCACGTTTCCTCCGCCCTTCTCTTTCCCGATCTCCGCCTAGTGCCGGCGGCCGCGGGGTGCCAGGCGCTGGCCGTGGTGCTGAACCGCTCCTGCGCTCGCCCGGAGCCCATCCAGCGACGCGGGGCCGGTGCCGCTGCGGGATGGAAAAGTTTGTCGGAATCAGCCTCGAATTGGACAACAGTGGAGAAGTGGAGAGTGTGGAAGAATGGTTTCTGTCAGGGTGGAGTTCAGCTGCTGAAAGAAGTCGCTCTGTGTTTCACCCGACGGTAATCAGGAGATGGCTACAGCTACCTGATATCACAGCACTACGAGGAATGAAGTGGATTCAGATGTCAGGTTCTGTTACACTCAATACAAAGATGCCCCATGTAAGGGATGCTGTAAAATAAAACACTTTGCCAAAGTGCTCATCTGGCAAAATATTGCAAACAGAAACCAATGAGTTTGTATCTTTCCACATTAGTTCCTCTCTTAGATTAATGCAAGAACGTTTAACACAGTGGTTTTCATGACTGAATTTTGGCTGAAAGCTGTTGAGAACATTGACCATTATTGGCATATTTGAGCATTACTAGTATTTGTGACTGTGTGGCAACATGATCTATGCTTTAGAGATAAGGAAATTGAGAATTTGGTCAGTTCTCATTGTTAAGACGATCGACAACTTTTTAAAAAGAAGCAGAAATGTTCACATTTACCATGTTCAAGAGAGTTTTCATAATTTATTCTGCTTAAGCATGGAGTGCTTAAGAAAACCATTATTTTGATGTCCAAAGAATACCATCCTGCACACTCTACTGAACAAATTTCATGTCAGGAGGATGGAGCTAGGCTCTGCTCAGTGGCATCTAATGATAGGAAAAGGGGCAATAGGTGTAAGCCAGAGCATAGGAGGTTCCTCATCAATATGAGAAGGAACTTCTTCACGGTAAGGGTAACAGAACACTGGAATGAGCTGTCTAGGGGAACTGTTGCATCTCCTCTGGAGAGATTTAAAACCCACCTGGATATGTTCCTGTGCAACTGGATCTAGGTAATCCTGCTTGGGCAGGGGGATTGGACTAGATGAACCTTTGAGGTCCCTTCCAATCCCTAATGTCCTGTGATTCAGTGTAATGCCACTGGAAATGCCATTTGAGGTTTTAAGTATCTTTAAAACTGTAGCATCTTAACAGGAAAAATAGGCTCTACTATATATTTTTTATTCCCTCAGGAACTCTGACTTTTCGGATACTAACTGTATGCAACTATATTAAAATACACACTTTATTCCTTTCACTTATAGCTAAAGTTGAAATGTCCTTATAATTAAAAATAGAGCAAACAAATTTTTTGCAACTTTTTAATACTTCTAATACCACTATATATATGATTCCCATTGCAACTGAAAGCAGCCTAGCCAATTAACATATATTCAGTTGCTTCAGACCCAGTAATCATAAAGAGTTATTCCATTATTTATTACCTCCAAAGTCCTACCCAATCCCACATCTGGGTAACATATTAGGTTGACTTTAAGTTGGAATAGACCATTAGAACTATGATAAAGAGATTAAATCTCTCCCCAAAGTTACATGTCAGAGAAAGAGAAGGATTGATTTCACTTTCAAAGCAAAAGGCTACAAGAGCATTTTATTTTAATGTTCTGAACGAGCGAGGTAAATAACTGTCATAATAACACTAGACACTGCATTTACTAAATGATTAAAATGAGTCTGTTCCAGAATAACCCTATTAAAAACTGCTTAGATCTGCTACACAGGATACTGGTCTTTGATTATAGACATTATACAATACCAGTGAGCCTCAGAGAGGTTAAGTGACCTCTTAGTCACAAAACCTGTGATTCAAGCAAATCAGTGGGAGCTCAAGAAATAGTTGACAGATAGTTGACTCAGAAAGGTCAATGGGAACTCCACTGAGCATCTGTTTATAGGATCAGAAGTTGACTTTCAATAGCAGATTGATTTCTAAGCTGATCTAGACTTACAAAATTACTCTCAATTTCTATTCATGAAAGCACAGGAAAAGATGCATCCATAAAGAATAAATCTGTTTATATTCACTGTTATTAAAAAACATTTGATATGGGCAATAGATTTTTCTCTCTGTCTTCAAATGGATAGTACAAAGATATGCTGACATCTCACTAATTTTAAAAAAGCTTTCAGGCTCTGAAGAGGGTTCTCAATTTCAAGCATGTTCATTCCTGATTTATAAAAAGGCTTGCTGAGCCACATTCACGCTGAGTGAAGATAGGTGTTCTTCCCATTGTTCACAGTGGTGTTAAAATAAGGAAGGAATAATGCATTCATTGAGCAGCACAGTGGTTGCATTATAAACTAGAATTTAGATTGCAGTAACAAAGAGTGGTTGACAAATGCTTCAGACATGAATGTTTGATTCTGTGCATTGATTATGGGCAGTGTGAATACACAATCATCACAGCATCTTACAAAAACCAGTATTAATTTATTTTCTTCAAAATATCTACTATAAGTTAGATAGTTCAATGGGTTTAGAAAGCTAAATGATAAAGTATTGGATAAAGGTCACAAATATCTTTTGTGTGTTTTGTGAGAAGATAAATGCCCCATATGTTTTGGAGGTACTTTCCTTTAAGGCATTTGCATTGAAACATGTTTCCTGAGTAGTGCTTTATTTATTTATAGTCAACCTCTTGTCCCCACGTGCCTGTGAGTGTCCCTATTTAAGCAAATAGCAGGGCAATTATAATTCAGCCACCACAGATCACAGGTTTCTTCCTCAGTGTTACTACTGGGGACTGAATATGCTACTGTTATCTAAGATGGCTGGTAATTAAAAACCTGAGTCTTATTCAAGGACTATTTCCTTCTGCACTAAGACACTCATCAAATGGCAAATATGGTTGAAGAAGATTTTTTAGTCTGCTAATTCAAAGCACCAAATCCACAGACAGCTATTAAATCTTAAATAAAGACCTCTCAAAAAAAAAGGAGATAGTGAGACGCAGATCAAATAGACCACACTAATCAAATAGACTACGCTTAATATTTAATGGCATCTAAGATTACTAACTTTGACAAGGCAATGTTCATACCTTGTTTGTTCATTTGGCTGCTTGAAATTTACTTTACTTACTTTGCATTTTTAAGTTATGTTTTTAACTTTACTGTTTTCAATGCTTCTGTTTTCTTTCTAGCTATCAGAGTGTTCTAAGTTCCATAGACCACCAGCCTATCACTCCCAAAACCTGTTTTGGTGTCTAACCCTAGCATTCTGGAATTCCTGAACCATCACGGCAGCTGCTCCTCATAAGACTTGCCCTCCAAGACTTTCTTGAGCCTTGTTGCCCTTCTATAGACCAGCACCTCAATGTCCTTGTGGTTAGGAGCCTAGAACTGATCACAATATTCAAGGTGTGGCCTCACTATTGCTGAGTACAGGGGCATGATCGCCTCCCTGCTCCTACTGGGCACACTACTTCTGATACAAGCCAGGATGCTGTTGGCCTTCTTAGCCACATGGGCACATTGCTGGCTCATATTCAAGTGACCGTCAGTCAATACCTGCAGATTTTTTTCTGATATGCAGCTTTCCAACCACACATCCCCATGTCTGTAGCCTACTACGGGTTGTTGGGACTAAAGTGTGAGACTTGGCACTTGGCCTTGTTAACCCTTATATAGTTGACCTTGGCCCATTGATCCAGCCTGTCCTGGTCCCTCTGCAGAGCTTTCCTACCCTCAAAGAAAGTGATGCACCCACTCAATTTAATGTCATCTGCAAACTTGCTGAGATTGCACTCAATCCTCTCATCCAGATCACTGATAAAGGTGCTGAACAAGATTGGCCCAAATACTGAGCCTTGGGGAATGTTTGTAACTGGCCACCAACGTAATTTAACTTCACTCAACACAATTCTTTGGACTTGGTCTTTCAGACAGTTTTATACCCAGGGAAGAGTCCGTCTATTTAAGCCATGAGCTGTCAGCTTCTCTAGGAAAATGCCAGGGGAGACTGCGTCAAATCCTTTACTGAAGTCAGCCTCATCCACTAGGTGGGTCACCTTGTCACACAAGGGGTCAGGTTGATCAAGCAAGACAGTTGAAGCATTTCTATAGAGTTTAAACTTTCCATAACACTGAAAGCCACCCCATCATCTCTCTTACCTATCCCAGAATCACAGAATTATTGAGGCTGGAAAAGACCTCTAAGATTATAAATTCTGAAGGGCTTACAGCCATTCATTGCAGCTCTGCAGACATGAGAGTTATTTCATCACATTTCAGAGATGGCAAGTAGACTATAGTTATGCTATTGCACAATGGCTTCCAGATCCTCCTGTTTGCTACCCATGCTGGCTGCTTTGGGGTAGATGCACTTGAGCTGGGCTATTGATTTAAGACCCAATGATTTCATGTCAACCCCAGGCTTATTTCTGCAGAGCCTGGTTTCATCCCTTTTCCCCTTTGGCGTGGATCTTCATCTTTGTCCTCATTTGTATGACCCTCAGATTCCAGAGCTCCATTCCTTTTGTCACGACACTATTTTGAAGACTTTACTTGCTCAAAAACCTTAGATAGTGGGACATTCCCAAATTACAAATCAGGTGCTGAATGTCAGTGTTTTTGGTGGGGAGCAAGAAACATCCAATATTAGAGATGCCATACCACAGGACTCCTACCTTTCACTGACTAGAAGGGAAGACGGAAGAAGAATGGACCTTGTAACCAAGCAAAGAATTGTCAGGGATGAGCATTCTTCTATTTCAGTCCGTGAAGATAACAGCCTGGAGTAGTTCTGCCTCCTTAGAACTGCTGTCAGCAACTGCTTGATATTCTTTCAGGAAGTTCTCAAAGTTTGGGAAAGGAGAGCAATTCTGATATTATGCATTTGAAATAGCTACAATTGCTTCTCTGAGGAATGAAACTGAAGAAATCAGTTACCCAAGAATGAAGATAAAGATGTTCATTTGAGCTGATTTAGATGCAAATGCAGAGAAATCTGGATGTGTTGCTCTGTTCAGATTTAATGGCAATCGTTTTTTTAAGGGTACATGTTTAAGCTATGTTGTCACCCAGGCAACACTGACCTGCAAAACCAGCTGAGTCAGAAAATTGAGGCTCTTGTCAGAGGATTAATAGAATTTTGCTTTAAGTCTGAAGCATCTCATTTCCATCTAACATAAATATGTAACTACATATTTTCATTGGATTTAGACCCTTAATATTCTCCATAAATTCTCACCACATGCAAAATTTGCATTCACTGAATAGGTTTTGCTGGAGCATAAGCACTGACTGTGATCAACCAAAGCAGTGACAGCATTTCTATGAGGATGAGAAGATAAAGGAATGCCATTTATGTACAGAGAGATGCTTAGGAAATTGTTACACTAATGAGACAGGAGTCAATTGTTCATTTTTGCAATGTCTTATTCTGGTGTCACTGTTGCGTAAGTTTTGTGTGCATACTATGACAAAGAAACAAAATGCACTCCAGTGAAACTTCTACTTTAGAGCTATCTCTATAGCTGTTGCCTGGCAGCATTTTCACAGGGTGAGAGGTTAGCACACTTATCCCCTGCTGTATCTAGCCTCCTTTTTCCCTTTGTTTCCTCGAATAACCCTGCTGTCATTAAAAACTCTGTCTCCATGACAAGCTTGACAATGGAACTTTGTCTTGTCTTCTGTGACACAGGGTCAAAGGATAACCAGTTGGCTTAGCTTGTTTCATTGGAAGAATTCATGTTCTTTTAGTAGAAACACTGTTAGTACCTTTCAAAGCTCTGTTAGTCTTTGTTGAATTAATTATTGTCTCGCCTCTTGAGTCTTTTGTTCTGAAGATGGCCGAAGAATTATTGTGATGTCTAGCTTGTTGCCTGTCACATCCATCACCCACTGATAAAGTCTTTGCCAGAAGAATGTGATAAATAGCTGAGGTTCCTTCTTGCTCAATGAGAAATGGATGTTGTGAGCAGCAGTTCTTCAAATTAGTTTACAGAAGACAAACATTTAAATGACCTGTCTGTCCTGATCTTAAACTGGGTCATTGGTTTCTCATTCTAATTAAATTCTAGTACACTCTTTATCCTTCTCACAGAAGAAGTCCATGGGAGGATTTATGAGAGGGCGCAGTCTGGATCTTTTGGTAAGCCAGAGTTGCCAGACTACATAAGACATCAACAGGCAAGGTCTGCAGATGACACCTGACAGACATTTATATAAGCACCCTTGGATCTGTACTTAGCATTTCTTTCTCCTTCCTTCCCTACAACCCAATGAAACAGGGCAAAGTCTACTTTAACTGGAGAAGCAAAGGACAAGTTTGGCTGGGATATCTGACAAAGAGGGACTCAGTACAAGTGAACTGTGATATGAGCACTAGTGAGAATGGAAGACACATTTAAAGGGTAGGTGGTTATTCTGCCTCACCACTTGCAAGATGAATTTCAAGAAGCATTTCCCCTATACCCGCTGTGAACAGTCAAATCATAAATTCTTGAGAGATGTGGCTATTTGAAGGCGCAAAGAGATTTCACTTACTTCCTCCCAGGGATTTTCAATCAATTAACATCAGCCTCCATAGCAGCTGACCTACATGTAAGTGTGAGGGGGGAAAATATCATTCTACAGCAGTGGTTGCACAGAATTTGTGAAGCAATCCACCAACAGCCTGTTGGTCACAGGGCAGCTGCCCTTGGATGATCTTGATTCAAGAAGGCTGCATGTAAAAGTAGACACTTGATGTGTCTATCCCTGGAGTAGACAGTGCTTGCAGTGAGTTCGCATCTTCCTTGACATTTTGAGAAGTCTCACCAATAACAGTGGAGGAAGTAAGATAAAAATAACTACAACTTTACCTACTCATGTTATTAAAGCCACCTGAAAAGTCTCAGGAAAGGTTTCTGAGTAAGAATCCAGACAGGACAGAAAAACCACTGAGACATAGGTGCGAGTGGGCATGGTATGCTGAAGTGGGTTTGCAGCTTAGCAAGATGTTTGTGGTAAGCTGCAATGCCAAAGGACACTTTCCAGGCTGAGCTACTCATTACATTGAAAAACTTGCAAGTTCACTTAGTCTGGGCTCAAAGGAGTATGGAGATTTTCACTTGTGCCCTTTGCCCCTAGGTGGGCAAACTGCGGGTTCCTAACTATGTTTCTGTCTGAGACCTCCAGGTCAGGCAGGAGGGAAGTGAAGCTAGGTTAACTGTAGCAGAAGGGAATATTTATGTGAACTCTGCCGAACTGAAACAGCTGAGTCTCACAGTTTTGTAATCTGAGAATCAGGGCAAACTGGAAGGGACTTACAGAATGGAAAGGATTGAGGTAGCCAGCATTCCTCTTGTGATTTTTTTTTCTAAAATAATTTTTAAGACAAAGTATCTCCAGGAAACTGTGGTACATACAGAAGTGCACAGGCCAAAATAACAGATCGAATTGTGGCCACAGCTGGCAGCAAGCAAAGGTCACTGCATTTCAGAGTCAAAGCAACTTCAGCAAGGACTCCATGGAGGACCTTTAACACATTCTCTGGAGCTAAGTGGGTACAACAGGAACATCCAGAAGAATTTGCTGCAGTGGAAATGAACTGCAATCTATCATCCACAATTCTTCCTGCATAAAGAGAAATCCAATTGTCTGAAAACACAAGGCAGCAGAAACTGAATTAATATTTCAGTTTAATTCCCTCCAATTCACCTTATTGACTTCAACAGTATGCAGAACACTATCTTTTATTACTCAAGTGTCATCGTTCTTCATCTTCTGCATAGTGAATATGGTTATGGCTATTGATGTACTTATGAAATATGCACTTAAGATTCCTCGGCAGAGTGCCTGGATGTGTGCCTGTGGATAAGAATTGTTCTATGGTAGTTGGATGGGTTGGCTGGGGTTTGTTTGGCTTAAGAGGAGTAGGGCTGGAGAGGGTGCAGGAGTTCAAGGTAGGCTGAGCTTACAAAAGCAACCCCCACAAGAAGACAGACCTCTATTTTTTTTACTGCTTTTGCAGAGCCTGTACTGTCATTATAGTTTGAAGAAGGGCTCTATTTGTTTAATCTCTCTGGCACATCCTTGCAGAAGTGATTATGACCCGAGTTACAATTCTAAACCGTGTGTGAAGAAAAAAAAAAACCTATTATCAAGAGCTCCCAACAGGATGGTCATTGCCAGGAAAATGCTGTTCTCCTCACCCTCCATGACAAACATATTTGTTCCGTGAAATGAAATCTGAAAATGTAGATTACCCTGCAGAGAAGAGATTTTGCTTTCTGCCGTGCCTGAGACTGTGATTTGGGCTCACATCTCACGCGGTACACCCAGTCATTGCCAGTCCATCTGCAGAATGCCCCGCCTGCCTTTAGGTAAAAGATGACACCCACCCCAATGAACGGCATTCTCTTTTTGCCTCGACTGCTTCTCACAAACCTCGGCAATGTGGGGTGTCTGGCTCTTCTTCTCCTTTCACTTTCTTGCTCTTCTCCTCAGTAAGCTCCCGTTTGGAACAAGAGTGAGGATGCTCACAAGATCAGCCGTTCCCGTTCCAATGATCTGATCCTTTTGCACCTTTCAGTTTTACCACTAGATGGAAGCCTTGACCTCCAGAGTCGCTCCGTTAGCTCGCTGACCATTCAGTCGCGCATCCGACCTTCTTGGCGAGCTGTTTGTCCGCGCTGAGTCAGACATTTAAGAAACTGTTGTCTAGGCTTAGGCATTTCTGCAGCTCACTGATTCTTACATGGAGGTTATAAACCCGTTCAAACCTCCCAGCTGTGGCGGGAATTCTCAAATAAAATTGTAGAGATTACTAGGACTACGTAAATACTTAGGTAAAGCCATAGATAAGCAACAGGTGGTGTCCCCCAGGGCTCAGTATGGGGGACTGTTCCCTTTAAAATTATCTGAAACGAGGGTTTGAGTGTACCCTCAGTAAGTTGGCAGACACTACCAAGTTAGGCTATTGTGCTGATCTACTTGAACGTAGGGAGGCTGGATCAACGCACCAACGCCAGTGGCACAAAGTTCAGTGTGGCCAAGTTCCAGGTCCTGCACTTGGGTCATAACAACCCCATGAGATGCTACCAACTCAGGAAAGAGTGGTTGGAAAGCTGTCCAGCTGAAAAGGACCTGGGGGTATTGGTTGAGAGTCAGCTACATATGAGCCGGCAATGCACACAGGTGGCCAGGAAGGCAAACAGCATCCCAGTTTGTATTGGAAATAGTGTGGCCAGGAGAAGTAGGGAAGTGATTGCCACCTTGTACTCAGCACTAGTGAGGCCACACCTTGAGTATTGGGTTCAGTTTTGAGCACCTCCATACAAGGACCTTGATTGTCCACTCAATCACTCACTCAATGCTGGAGTGGGTCCAAAGAAGGGCAACTAAGCTGGTGAAGGGTCTAGAGAATGAGTCCAAAGAGAAGTGCCTGAGGGAACTGGGGTTTAGCCTGGACAAAAGATCTCTTCCAGTGTAAATCATTCCGTGATTCTACAATTCTGTGATTCTACCATTCTGTGACTGCCACAGGCTGCCCAGTGAAGAGGTAGAGCCACCAGTTCAGGAGGTACTTAAACAACATATAGCTATGATGCTTAGGGACATGGCTTAGTGGTGACCTGGCAGTTCTGGGTTAATGGTTGGATTTACAAGTCTTTTCCAAACAAAACAATTGTGATTGTTTATATCTTGCTTCCACCCAGCTCAATGTGAATCTTTACATTCAGAATTCGAGGTGTTTAGGATTTACAGCTCTAATCAGATCAGTCTCTGTCTGAGGAAGTAGCTCTCAGTAATGGGATATGAACTGCTCAATACTTACGATTACGAACTTAGAATTTGCTTTTGAAGAAAACTGGCACTGGCTGTTAGCCAACACCAGTGAGATCAATGGGAAGCATTTCTGCTCCCAAGTGTCAAGTCAGATGCTGAGAACTCTATTGTTTTAGCAGGTAGCAAATTTTAATGCTTAGACAGAGAAAACAAGGAACAGAGTTTATAGATCACAGAACTGCTGGAACTCAAAGGGACATCTACAGATCATTTAGTCAAACACCCCCACCCCTGCCAAAGCAGGATCACCTAGAGTGCATTACACAGGACTGGATCCAGATGGGTTTTCAATGTCTCTAGAGAATAATACTCCACAGCCTCCCTGAGTGGTTTGTTACCTGCACAGTAATGAAGTTTTTCCTCGTGTCTAAATGAAACTTCTTGTGTTCCAATTTGTGCCCATTGTCCCTTGCCATGCTACTGGGCACTACTGAAAATAGTCTGAATCCATCCTCCCCACACCCATCCTTCAGGCATTTACAGACATTGATAAGGTCTCCTCTCAGTCTTCTCTAGGCTAAATAGTCCCAGCTCTCTTAACCTTTCCTCATAAGAGAGATGCTCCAGGCCACCAATCATCTTCACTGCCTTCCCTGGCCTCTCTTTTACTTAGAAACTCAGACAGCTGTTTCTGAAAAGAAAGGAAAAAAAAAAAGATGTTCATGCATCTTCCCTACTTTTATAAGCCTCTAGAAAGCTCCAGGGGCAACGTTCCTTGTTTGTTGCTCTTCGGTTATTTTTTTAATAAAAGTGCAAACTTCTGATATAATCTTGCTGTTTATGCCCATGATTGGTCTTACACAGCACTACAGTCTGCACTATCCAAAAACACTTCTAATTAATTTCTGAAACCAAATGCACTTCAGATTTCCAGTGTCCCCTGCAGAAGTTCCACTCACTGCGAAAGCCATTCAAAATTCTCACTGGTAATGGTATTGGCATGGAATGAACGGTGGTGTCACTGTATTTCATCACTACCTTCTGCAGTAGAGCTTCCTTGTATTCAGCTGAACAGTGTAAATAACAAACACGTCCTAAGCTTCTCTAAATAGCTCCTTCTTGTCAGAATAACCAGTCCCAGTGTTCTGTGGTTTGCAGGTGCCTCAGAGTTTGCAAGCAGAAAATGCACATACGCAGAGTGGATCCTGCTGAAGAGGTGAGAATGACAGTTTGGTGTCTACAACTTGAAGTCATAATTTATTACAGCCTTATTTTAATCTACAGTTATAAGGCAGTCACCTGTCATTCATTTTATGGGCCAGACTCCTTAAACCTTTTGTTCCATTAATAAGCCAGCTGCTGCCTAGGCACGTACCAAATTCAGTAGTCCACAATCTGTTCCTTACTCTAATTGTTAACAAAGGTGTCCACAGAAAACTTACTTTGATTGCTCATTTCTATGAATTTTAATGTAGTTTTATCAGTCAGAGATGTAAGTCAAAGGCTGCACTGGTTCCAATGTCTGATACAATTAGGTCAATGGCACGAAGCCACTGGAGTGTGGGGATGCAGGCAGACTGCTCTGTGCCCAGAAGTCAGAGCCATGGTCATATTTGCCCTTGCTGTCAAAAAGAAGAGACCGGCACTGACAACAGTGGCCGGAAGGATCTTTCTGGAAATAAAAACTGTCAGGCTCTCCTTGCATTCTCATGCCTGTAGGCAGCTATCCTACAAAGGACTCTCATTTCCTAGAAATTTTGTTTTTCTGGGCACAGACAGGGAACTTCTCACAAAAAAACCAAACCAAATCAACAGCCTGGTCTAATAAGAGGTGTAAACCACTGTACTCCTCAGGTCTGAGTCCTTCCTTATATAGGCAGCTGCATGAGAACATAAGGAGATCAGAGTAAGGTCTCTCTGAAAGTGAGAACTCAACTGATTTGCACACCCCTGTAAAAGTCCTTAGCTTGTTAAAGGTCTTGCAGCATCTTCCTAAATGCATGAGCTTTCTCCCCATTTTCTTCCTGCTCCTCACCTCAATGTTTGCAGAGTTTTATCTTGCTTCTATCAGCCTGCTTCCAAGCTGTGTTTTAATTTAGTCAAGTCTGGAAGAAGCAGTGCACTTTCTTCCCTGACCATTGTTCTGCTTATACCTGGCTTACCTCGGGATTCCTTCAGGTCTGTGATCAACATCAAAGAAGCCAAGTTTGATGTCACATCTATGCACTCCTCCCACAACGGTTCCTTTTCTACAAAGTTGTAGTACAGGCAATTTCCACCTTGAACTATGATACCCTCTGTCGTGTGGACTTGCCTGTGTATTATATGGAAACTATTACTATTACTGAGAATAAACCTGGTTTATACAGCTATGAAGTCTACTTTCACTGGGGCAGCCAGCTTTCAGCCTAGTTCTAGCTTTAGTCTTTCCTCCACAGGAAAAAAAAATTAAAATACTCTCAGTTATGAGCTTGTTCTTGTTTAAAGGAAGTGACTAGGAGGGACTAGAAAACAGCAGATTAGACATAACATTCTCATTAGTGAGATGAATAATCACAGAATCGCAGAACATTAGGGATTGGAAGGGACCTCAAAAGATCACCTAGTCCAATAATGTGACCACTATCACTCATGCAAGAGTCAGACTCTCCCTGGTCCTGGACAGATTATCCAGTCTGTTACAGATGTGCTATACTGCATACGAATGATAGAATTTAAATCAGAGCCTCAAAAGAGCTAGAGATGCCTGGAGACAACTCCTTAATATGAACCAGAAGGGCTGTGGAGGCAACAGGAAGGTATGTGGATATGACACCACTCAAGTCCCGAAGCAATCTGTATCACATGGCACTGCACACAGATTCACAGCCCTTGTTTCAGACGATTTGGAACTTCGACTGGTAAATCCACATGGCTTGGGAGCAGGGACATTCCTTGGGGATGTCAGATATTCCTTCTGACATCTTCCCTCCATAGAGGCAGACGATGAGATGTCAGACAAGGACCTCTGCCAGCACCACAGGAGTGGAGGTTGCATTAAGGACATTTAAATGTAGAGTGGGGAAAGAAGCACTTGATGGATTTTTAACACATCAGCCTAGGTTCCCTCCTTTAAGTGACAAAAGCTACTGTGTAATTCTTGTGCTCTACAAGCAGTCCCTTTCTTCTCTTGACCATGTGTAACCATAAGCATTTGAAAAAGAAGTCTGTTGTTTAAAGAGAGAGAGTCTTACAAAAGACCTCTTATGCTGCTGGAGAATTTTGCTGTAACTTGAGTGCCTCCAGAAGTCCCAAGGCATACAGCCTCTAGAGATTTTTATTGTAAAATAGAGTTTGGATAAACACCAGTAGCACCTCATCACTCAACATCTGTCTTCGATGCGGCTGCTTTCTATCTGTCCTGGCCACTCTGGTGGAACAGATTGGTGACACATAAAGATCAATAAGAGATCACATAATAACAGTACGCATTCAGTTCAGCATTCCAACAAATGGCTAGTTAGGTCATTGTCATCTAGATCTTAATTACATGAATTTTCTGGTTCAGGGCACAAAATCCACCTTGCAGGTACATACATGGGCTATTGATTTCACTAAATCTAGGACATGAAACCCAGTGATTAAGATATGCAGGGGGATTGGACTGGATGATCTTTTGAGGTCCCTTCCAATCCCTAATGATTCTATGATTCTATGATTCTATATGCCTTACTTGGAAAAAGTGTGGTACCTGGCACTTGGAAGAGAACAAATTCCTCTGGAGTGACTCAGAAGACCTACTTTTCTTCACTGACTTTGAAGGGAGTCCAGTGGTCTAAGTTTCCCAGCCTAGGTATCTAAACTTCAGAGGTTGAACCACTTGCCATTAACCTTCTTCAAGAACCTCTGCTGCATGGGACTGAGGGACATACGCTGGAGCATAGCTACAGTCTTCCAGCACCGTGTTTCCAGTGCTGTGAAGGGTAGCAGACATGGAAGCCCATGGCCAAGAGCCTTGCTGCAACAGCCTTAGCAATACTCCATCCCTTGTGTCCTTGGCAGGTCACTCTAAATCATGGAAGCTCCTTTCTGGGCAAGGGCTTTTTGCTAATCTGTGATACACAGAGGTGAGGGCCTGTCTGAGTACATTTCTTAACTGGATGGAAAAAGAATAGCAAGCCAAGTTGTAACTGAGGAGCAATCCTAAAATTACTTCAAAAAACTACGTGAAGTGTATCACGGAAAGTTTTCCTCGTAGAACGAGATCTGTACAAATAGTGAGAAAGCAAATACCAGTGTCTCTCTGTTACAGACTAAACAAATGTTCTGCTGCTGAGGAAGCTGATGAAAGTTGAGCTTACACTTGGGAAATAAAGAAATCAGGTTAGCAGCAGGATTCATAGCCTTTGAGGTTTACTAGTATATGCAAAACAACAAAGAAAACACTCTCACAGCACTGCACGTCTCCACAGCACTGTGTAAAAGGCACCTAGCCATACACTTCAACAAACCTCTTCTCAATTGTCCACCAAGACCAAGCTTTACCCAGACACCTGCTCTGTGAGAAGATTGGCTTCCCTATGCATCCAGCTTTTTGCCTTGTCCACAAAGTGGTGTGATAGGGCTGTGATCTTCTGTCACTTAGACTAGGAGACAAGCCCACCGCAGATAAATCACTGCACAGTTATTAGACTATAAACCACTGCTATTTTTTGTTGGCTGGCAAAATGATCCAGAGCCCACACTCACTTCCCTGAGCCATCTAATACCCTTTCCGCAGCCACTACAAAATTCTTCACAAGCTTTACCATAAGCTTCCACCATTATCACCCATTAAAATTCTTCCTTACTTAGAGAATGTTTGAATGTGTTATTATATCATGGCTGATAAAATCACGGCTGTCAATGTGGGTGGGGAGGTGAATAAGATTTTTTTGGTCCATTTACTTCTCCCAGTGCCCAAAAGCTCTGCCAAAAATGCAAGAAAGGAAGCAATCACTCAAACAATCCAATAAACATTTTCTTCATGTGGGTGATCTCAAGATACAGCAACCACAGTAACTCTTATAGTTAGTAAAAGAAACTTTTCTGCCCTAGATAAATGATCTTATCCTGCCGTAAAAGTTTGTCTAGCAGAAATAGGCACTGTGCTGAGATGGTTATATTAGCTGGAGTTTATTGGTTCGTATTACAGAACTGCTTTATGAATGAGGAGCTTGGAGGCTTCTGTCTGTGTGGGAGAACACTACCATAAGGCTGGACATAGTTTCCCTACTATCCATGTGTAGACTTCAGCAATGGAGACACCCTGTAATGTGAATTACACTGAGGATCCCTGTCTTTCCCCACTGACTACAGATCGCAGTGACCTATTCAGCTAAGCTCCTCATCTGGCAGTGCTCAGAAGATTGTCTAATATTAAGCAAAATTCATTCTGTCCAGTATCTGTCACTGTTCCCCTGGAAACCAAACTGGAGCTGCATACAGCCCTTCACTCAATGAACTGCTACCAGCTTTCATGCACAGACAATCTTCATTCTTCTCTTCCAAATCCTCTGTCAGACAAATAATTTCCTTTAAACTTTTCCACAAATGGAGACTTTTCCTCGGCACTGTGCTTGGGCTGCGGGCTGATGACCAATGCCTCTGGCTTGTTTTACCTAGAAGCTAACGCTACTAAGTTCTCTGGGCAAGAGTAAGTTTCTGTCATACGTTTGCCAGATATTTCTGTAGAATGAGAGAGGAAGAAGATGACACAGCCCTTGCTTACAGCTGTACTCCTGCACTGCCTTACACACAGCCTTGTCCATAATTCCGCTGCCTGCCTGAGGACAGTAGGCAGATGCTGGAACTCATAGTAAGAGGCATTTTCACTGGGGTTTCCTGAGAGCATCATGAAAAAAGCAGATTTTTGAGGAAGATGAACAAATGAAGTAACAACTCTGAAGATGAGACAAAGGACCTCAAGCTGTGGCAGCTAAAGAAAGAGATGCTTCTAAAAAAGTAATCCCTTTAGTGCCATAAGCCAAAAAGAAAGGGCAGAATGCAGCAATTCATATGAAAAGTGAAGAAAAATAGAGGGATGATGTAACCTTGGATGGCATGGATCCTCCACTTTTCTAGTAATCACTCCATCCCTTTCTTACATGCTAGAGAGCTTTCTTATCTCTGCAACAAGCATTTGACCTAATGGCTCATATTTAGAGCAATAAAAGAGACGCAGGCTTTGAAGAACACTGAGCATCTGCATGGCCCATGGACAGTAAGTGCTGAAAGCCTTGTCAGTTTTATGTGGGAACCTAAAGAGAGACATGGACACATAACTTCAAACGGACAGGTTCTAAAGTGATTGTCTAAACATAGGATGAGATTTCATTTGATAAATCCCAGGTGAACAAACTTGGCATCTTTATGATTATTTCATGAACTGAACTTCTGGAGACCAGTTATGGGAGAAAATTCTGGGAAATCAGAATTAACTTGTAAAACTCCTTTTCACATTCATTGAGCAAAACCGAGTTCTTAAAATCATGTATTTTGACAGCCATGGAATAAAATGTTTACAAGTTTTCAGAACTCTTCTTTTTCTTGAAGACTTTCGTGGCACATGTCTATAGCGCCATCATAGAGAAGGGTTGAAGAGGAACTACTGATCGGATCAGGCCAGCAAACACAGACTACTGTCCATAGTTCATACTCCAAAAATACTACAGAGATCCATAATGTACTGTGCAGTAAGAAGTCATAGTAAGTAGTCACAGAAACGCTAGCAGGCATACACGTATATAAGAGTATGAAGCATGTGTGTATATTAAGTTTAATGGTTTCAGAACATTTGCAGCCTAAATAAGCAACAGGTGCAGGAAAGTGGGAGAGAATAGGAATTTCTCAAAACATATAACTTTGACCAGACTTTTAGTCTGGCCAACCTGGTCTAGCAAAAGCTGTCCCTGCTCGCGGCAAGGGGGTTTGAACTAGATTATCTCTGAGGTACTTCCCAGTCCAGAACATTCAATGATTCATGACTCTACGCTTCTATGATTTCATTCCGTGATTTAACACAGTAGTGCCATTTGCTGAACAAATAAGAATGTTAAATAGCATTGCCTTAGAGTTAAAATTAGCGGTGCCTCGTCAGACAATGACCATAACTGTTTCGTTGGTTTTGTGCTTTTCTATTTTGCCCAGAGTCTTTATCAAAACTGTTTCAAGAAAGCCACATGTTATTTCTTTGGGCATAAGCAACAGTCCTCATCCACAGACAAGAACATGCTGACCAGCTTCTTTGAATAGATACTTAAAGGAGAGATGATGAATTTATTCCTATTCTCCGTGGAGTGGCTTTTTTAATGCAATGATGTGCTGTGATGAGCACTTGATGATGCGTAGCTGACTGGCTCTAATGCCACTTGATCCTTTATAAATTAAGAGCCAAGATGCTGCAGCCTATCATGTAACTCCATTACTGGGATTTGGATTAAGAGTGTCTCACACATGTTATTGTCTTTCTTTTAGCTGCTACACATTAGGTGCCTTGGGAATAGCTTTCGGAAACCTTTTTATCAAGTCATCCTTTTACTGCCCATCTGGGCTCTCTGAAAGGGTCTATTTGCCAGTGAACTGCATGGGCTCCAGTGTGGGGGAAAATCCAGCAATCAGCACAGAAAAAGAGTAAGTTCAGATAGACATTTCCTACTTAATTTCCATCTGCATTGCAAAATCTGATCCTGACTACTAGAGTAAATGGTTTTATTTGCATAATTATTTCTAGGTTTATGCTATAAAGATTTTACCTGATATATGAACACAGTGACGGTGTTCCCAAGGTATCTATTGTAGTAGATGTAATAGTGGGTAGGATAAGAGGCTTTTTCCTTTCATCTTTGAGAGCTGGTGGGTTTTTAATGTTTGAATACAGCTTGCTTGTTCCTGTATTCTCCTAGGGCACCCTTTCTACCCCAAGTCACCCAGGCCCAACAACCCATCAGATTGGCCATGTGGATTTTTATGGAAAGGAGTAAAATTAACAGGGAAGAGGGAAATGAAAATTACATCTCCTATCTTGTGCTGCAACAGAGAAGCCAGACTGATACCACTGTTTCAGCTGTGACCCAAGAAAAGCAAGACAGAGGACCAGTGGGATTAGGCAGGGCAAAGCCAAACCCTGTATCACCATGGAGAGAAGATATGTTTTAATCTTATTGTCACAAACAGGATCTTCTTCTTCTGAAAGGTAGAATATTTAAATCCATCTGAGCTTCCTTACACCTGAGCTGTAGGCAGCTCAGCTCTGATTTGTATATCAAGTACCTTGGACAATTAGCTAAGAGAAGCAATTAGCAATTCTCATAACTGGATGTTGTCTCATGATTTGTCTTTCATGGTGATTGATATTTTTACCTTTATTCTTAAGACAATCCTTTTCTCCCATCAAATCAAGTCACACCAACATATTTAGAGGTTCGTAACCAGCCATCTGTGTACAGGGTGATACCTATAAATTATTAATGGCTAGCTCCACACAGTAGCACTGCTAGCTTCTGGTGTGGAGATCCTGGCAGATTCACCAAGAAGCTTTTGCTATGTCACAGAACTCTGACTGGGGTGTATCAGAGCTGAGGACAACAACCATTAGGTCCTCTGTCACCTACATGGAGCTACTTCCCAGAGGGGATGAATGTAGAGTGCAACTCCTGCTAAGACAGCTTTTCTGTTTGATTAAAATCTTTTTTCCCACTACTAGCTACATGACACTACTAGAATGCTACTAGCATTCACAAAATCAGCCACATATTCTCATAGTCAAACTGTTTCCACAACCAGAGGTGGCCTGATCCATTCATACAGTCTTATGACTCTTCTTAGAAACCAAAGTTGCATCTTGAGATAAATTGGGGAAGTATCATTAGGAGTTTACCCTATCTTCACCCTTTTCTTAGACATGTACTTTTGACTGCTGAATGAGACAGATACTGTGCCACATCGATCTTGGATATCACCTAGTACAACTATTCTTATAGACTCTAATAAAAGAAGACTGCAGAGCAGCCAGGAAATCCAGGAGGCACTGCTGTTCAAAGGGAGGGCACGCACATGCTCCAGTGATGGGCAGCCATCCAAAACACTAAGGTAGATGGGCAGCAATAAACTCCATAGAGAAGAAGATGGCTCCAAAGCCACAGAACGAGTTTACAACAACAAATTATAACGGTCTAAAGCTGTTTTACAAACTTCTTGCAAGATGCCAGACCCAACTATTGAATGTCTGAGCTTCTTAAACATCAAAGCTATTTTGTTTAGAGTTGATGTACACAAGCCAGAAGTTGTTATGTAATTTGCAGTTAAAACTTGCAGACCACAGAAATAGCATCCAACTTCTTTCCTAATAATATTTCTGGCTAATGGTTTTTTTGGGGCTGTTTCTCCCCTTTGTAGTACAATATAGATCAGTTCTGCAACTCTCCTGGTGCTATTTAAGAACAACAGCTGAAGTGAAATTGAAATTGGGCTGCTGTGCTCCTGTCATCTACTTCAGAGGAGCCATGTGCTGCCAGCCATGATGTTCTGTACCACTCTGTTGTCTTGCTGCTTGCACTTGTGCAAGCAGAAGTGAGACTCTCCAGGAAACTGGCTGAAAAATAACCATCATTTTCTTTTGCTGGTCTGGTTTTCATTTAGACCAGCTCCTTTAACTTCTCCAGGTAGTGCGGAGATGAGGAGGTAGACATGCATGCTCAAGGACGGGACAGGAGAGAAAGGCAGAAGTTTCACCTACACCTCAGCTGAATATTAGCTGCTGCTAGCAGAAGCATGAGACACCCTTGTTCTGTAGGTCATTGAATGCTGTGGTTTGCAAGCATAGTTGAGACCTTTAATTTGATATATAAGCTCTCAGGAAAGGCCACTCCAGTGGAAACAAGTGAACCAGAAAACTAGGAAGGTTTCCATTCTTTCAGTCAACATGTCTGTTGTGAGAAGACATTAAAGAACTTCATGGCCCATATAGTGGGGCAAGTTGTTTCTCCTGTTTTGAAGTCCCAGTAATGTTCTCTCTATGGTTCCTGTATAAGATTCTGCTTTCATTCCTTGCCATCTTTTAATAGAAGCACACTTTGATATCAAGTACAACTTCTCTCTTGCACCTGCCTCTGTCCACACTGATCATCACTGATGATGTCTCTAAAGCAAAACACTCAACTCACAATTCACTGGCAATCATTGTCTCCTAATATTCTCAGCACAGGTAGAGGCACCATATACACAAGGTTGTTCCCAACATGAGAGAAGTGATATTTTCACACTTCTTCTCTCACCATATCCATAAAAGGAATAGTTGTAGCCTCAGTCTAATGAGGGAAGGGAAAGGAAAGGAAAAAAGGCTCTACACAGCCACTGGGCACAGGAGCATCTAAACCAGCCAGAGCAGATGGAAGTTTAACATCTCCCTCTACACCAGTAAAAATACTGTTGTTTGCAGAGTGCAGAAGTAGCAACAGAATCAAATATCTTCCAGCAAAAATTATTTAAGTTTTATTCCTGTGATCTACTTCACTATGTTTACCATGGCTTAGATTAAGCATAAAGCAGGCGTTCCTGCTGTTTCCTTGGTAAATCAGTTGCTAAGACCCTCAACTACTGGCTCAAGATTTTTAGTAAAAACATTTAAACATTAGAAGACATCTGATCAACAATTTTGTGAATAAAATTTATATCACAGGTAATTCAAAACTGGATTTTTTAAAATGTGTTAGAACAGTTAAGAAATAAAATCTCCCTTGGAGATCCAACAGAGTTTTACATGTAGCTGATTTCCAGAGTAAAATTTTTTACTGTCATGACCAGCTGCAAAGGGAAAAAACTGGCGACCATTCTCCCCTTCAAAAGAGTCCTCATGTAAAAGGTGCTATAATATTTACTGCCTCTGCCATAGGGGTTTAATCCCTCCTCTTTGAACACCAGTGGGTACATGACCGGTCCTTGACAATAAATGTTTCCTCTGCCTAGTAAAGCACACTATTTTACAAAAAACTGCATTTAATAGGAGTTGCCATGGTTACCAGCACAGAGGTGCTTTTGTGGATATGATGATCATTCACTGCATATACGTGAAGGACTCAGGAAACTCACTAGAAGCCAGAACTGTCTCAATGACCTCATAAAAGTGACATCAACAAGTCTGTTCTTTGCTTTCCCGGACAACTTTTCACACATGTGGCACTGCGTGACACTTACTAGCGCTCCTTTGACACCTGAAACTTTTCCACTGTGCTTTAGTGGACGTCTGCTGGTACACTCTGGACACTTCCATCAAGGGAGAAACCAAGAAAACGCTTGAGCATCACCTAATACACACGTTGCATCCCCAATTTAGCAAGCCCACAGACCACAGCTATATTCTCTATCCATCAGTCAGCAGAGATCAAAGCACCATCTACTAAGAGTATCTGGAAATATACACGAATTCATAGGTGTGTATCCAGCCATTGAGATCTTGAAAGCACTTCTCCAGTCCCAGTGGAGTGCCACATGGCCTTGCTAGGGCAGTGCTGGTGCACTCTTTCTTGCAGACTGGTTCAGTGTCACACCAGCAGCTGATGACCAGAAAAAGAGGGGTTCATATGCGTGACCTCCACATCCCTTCACATAACAGTGGCGTATAGCCCTTGTACACCAGGCTTTCCACAGTCAGGGCTGCCCAAACTGGTGTTAGGCTCTTCTAGGTTTCCTCACACTAGTCAGGACAGGGTCAAGGTTTGGAGCAAAGGCTCACCTCTTATACTTCATCTAGGCTGTCAGTACCAATCAATCCACTTGCAGAGCCTGGGGACTGTTTCATTACTGTTTGACACAGAGCCACCGCCCTGAAGTCCAAGCCTGTGTGCTGATCCTGGCACTTACACACAGAAAACCCACTAATTACATCAGCTACAAGGATCTGGCTGAATGGGATAATTTTTAATGCAAGAGTGAGATTAAATCCTTAAAGTCCACAATATGGAGTCACCTCAACTTTACTCCCCCTGAAAAGAGCTTTCCATTGTCCAGCTAAGTTAACCTTTCAGCCAAATGCTTGTCAGAGATGGGGTGCAGCTCCACTCCCCTTAAACTCCCATTGCTTTTTTGGACTTCAGGATGACACAGAAAGGGACCCCAAATACTGACATTTTTATAGCAGTTGTTACTGAGTGCTAGAAGTTTTCCATAAAAATTTTAATATACTAGAATTCAAGTTTAAAAAAAGCTATTTGCTTATAAAATACATATTTGCTGGACCATACCATGAACTTTGCTACGAGTGTGCTGCTAGGGTTTTCAAATGAGACATAAAAGAGTGGGACCTGGGAACCAAACTCCACTGAAAACCCTTGCCTTAGTGCTTTGAAGAAACAGTTTTTTATGGCATAGTTATATTTTACCTCAAAATTGTGGAATTTTAGGAGGTTGGGTGTCTGGCTTGAGACCTACCACAAATGAAACTGACCTCATCATAACCCTTCAAAAAAACCCCAACAACCCAACAGTCTCTGTTAGACACTGCCACAAATATTTTGGCAACACTTACCAGCCTGAAAGTCAGCCATCTAGGGCTGACCTAGCATGAAGGCTGAGCCACATGCTGAGCTGTAACTCTGCTCCTTCTCCCAAAACTGGAATTGTCTCCGTTTTTTTTTTTCACCCACCACTCAATGTCTTAAGTCCAGTAGTGAATGTTAACAAAGTCTTGACCTGCAGAGTGATAATTTCCATTGGGACCCCTAAAGAAGAAAACTTTTCCTATAAATGTCAGAATCCTGTAAACTGAGTAGTTCATCTCTGCAACACCTAAAGTGGGATGAAAAGTGCTGGGAATCTAATCCAGAAAGCCCTGGATTATTTATTCAGGACAAAATTCTGTCTGCAGAGTCAGGTAGAGAGGATGGAGACAGTGTGATCTGAAAAGTTTTAGTTGGGAATGAAAATTCCCATTGTTTAGCATCTCTGTAATTTCTTCATCCATAGTACTGAATCCTCTGCTAAGCTCAGCCCTTGGTCTGTCCCTCAGAGAGTAGGAGAACTCTCTAATTTACAGCATAGTGTCAGAAGGAACTGCAGTGGTGTCTGTCCCCTTTTCTTTTGGAATGGCACAGAAAAACGGAGAGATGCATGGGATGCGCTGAATGAAGAGAATTGAGCGCTTTTTTTCCCCAGCAGAGGCAAAGGACACATTTCTCTCCTCCCTCCCTACCTACAGTGAAGCTCTGCCACTGTAGAGAACAAATGTAGCGGAGAAACTGGAAATATTCCATAAGTGATAGCAGAATTTGTAGGACATTCACATAGGGCAATGAGCAAAACAGCCACTTCTTTTTGTTTACTTGTCTTTGGGCTGGAGAGCCGGACTCACACCCTTCTGCTTATATTAGATCCTCATGGCTGGTGCAGGAAAGATGGTATCCTGACTGGCAGAACCCAGGGAGCAGAAAAGGGATTGCAGTTTAAATCCAGGTGTGGATTCATCATGATGCTTTTGCTTTTACTTCTGTTTTAGCACATGTATGATCTGATGCAGTTCATCTTTCTGCTCTCCACTCTGCCTTTCTTCAGCTGAGGCTGCAGCTATCCCTCTCCTGCACCTTGTTCTCAGTTGCTAAGACCATTAGGTGAGAGAAGAGGAGGAGGTTATGCTGTTGTGGAGGAGGAGGTTTGCTTCTTTGAGGACAGAGCTCGTGGAAGATGAAGCCTGCAGTTAGGTGATGATGAACTTTGCCGATATGAGCTTGTACAACCTGGATGTGCAGCACCAGGCACTCTGAGATGTTCCTTTGGAAGACAGACACCCTCTAATTAGCTACTGTGTAGGACTTATCATGACAACAGATTTGAACATAGCCATAAAAACCTGCCTTACATCCTTTTTTAAGCACCACAAGCCCTATTTTAGATCTGGCCCTAGGCAACTAGAAGCAAGAGAACTTTCTGCAGAACTAGCAGTAATTTAGTGTCCTTAGCGTCTGGTTTTGACAAGAGCGCTTCACTTTGTTGGTGTCCTTGAAGATGTCTCCTGATACTTTTGTGTCTGAGTTTTTGTAACCACTGCTACTAAACGCTATTTAATTAAAATCTTTAAACTGAAGGACGTTTAACCTAGGACTATTTTCATTATTATCCTTATCTTTAAACAGGCTTCACAGCCTAATATGTACAAGGAAGTAACTAAAACTTCACTTTCATTTTCAACAAACCCTACAGAGGAGCTAATGTGAAGCACAGGTAGCAGAGAAAAATCTAAGTCAGAACTTAACACCTCATTCATTAAAATCTCTGAAATGCCTGGAATTTAATGCAGAGAAGTCTCCTTTTCACCATAATGACATGAAAGACCAGAATGAAACAGAGTTAAATGAAGCAAATACATAAATAAGAGAGCCTAGAGTTTGTGGTAGCTTTACTTACTATCTTAATTATAGATTTCCTTCAAATGTTTCTTTTCTCCCTCCCAGGGACACATGGAATAAATTAATCTTAAATGCAGCATAAAATCTATTCCAGATCCTCTCATATGCCAGTGCTTAAGCATAACTAACTAGCATAATAAAAGTCAGAGATGGAAAAGATCTATTAGCTGACCACCTCAAATTTTACATGCAGAAACATATCAATTAAACTAAACCTATTTCTAAGCATTTAAGGAGGTTTGGTTACATCTTAAATCAGTTCAACAGTGGCTAGAGTAAATTTATTTCACTTTGAAATCACACTTGAAAGCAAAGGGAAGTGACCTGTCCTCAAGCACTGTTGCACTAACTAAATAGGTGCATGTGTGGAGACAAAGAATCAGAGACAACGAGTTCTGCCTAGTTCTGGTAAGACAGATGCCTGCTTTGGAGAGCTCAGTGGTGTCCTCCACAGCCATTGCAGTTGATTGAAAATAAATATTTACCCAAAACAGAGGTAATTAAGATATATGAAATTGTTGCCTCAACTTTGACTCTTAGACTTGGATGAATTTCTTAATGTCTTTCAGACAATGTCTGAAAACACGTTAATGCCTCTTAACCAGAACGTGAGAATTCAAATATCAGCAAGCTGAGAACCAGCTTTCACAGCCAGGCACATCATTTTCATCCCAATCCTAAAAGAAATTGTATGAGTTTAATTTTGTGAGTAAACTCATTCACAGAGATTAGAAGAGTGTGTTTCTCTATGTTCTGAACTACCATGTAGGTCCCTGTTCTGTATAAGCACTTTTTATAGTTTCTCATCCAAACTAGCTTTTAACAACTTGCTGCAGGGAAGACAGAAGGGTTGTAGTTAGAGGGGCTTATTCCATACCAAAAAGCTTGCATTAATATTTATGTTAAATCCTCCACATAAACTTGAAAATCATTTGTGAGTTTCCAAATGGACATGAATGTAAACTCATCCAGATACCCAAAACACATTAAACTACTTTCCTATAGAATCAGAGGGTTGGAAGGGACCTCCAAAGGTCATCTGGTCCCTGCAAATGGAAGGGACATCACTCACTAGACTGGATTTCCCAGAATCCCATCAAGCCTGACCTTGGATGTCTCCAGGGATGGGACCTGAATGCCCTCTCTAGGCAACCTGTTCCACTGATCCACCACCCTCAGAGTAAAGAACTTTTTCCTGATGTCTAACCTAAATCTACCCTTTTCCAACTTAAAACCATTCCCCCTCATCCTATCATTCCCTGCCCTTGTGAATAGTTCTTCCTCAGCCTTCTTGTAGGCCCCCCCTTCAGGTATTGGAAGGTCGCTATAAGGTTCTCTTGGACCTCATTATTTTCACTTTTTCTTTTTTTAATTCTTAATTAGAAAAAGATCTAAAGACCACTGGAGACACACAGTCTGTGTGCCAAGATACTGCAAGGCTGCATGTGTGCCAAGTGTCTCTCCACGGTAAAGCAGTGGGGATTCATCTGTTTCATATCAAGAATTTCTGGGTTTGGTGTCCACTCATTGTCCCTACAATGTTGGTGGTGGTGGATTTTTTTGTTTTGTTGCTCCTAACAACACCTTGAGAGTTTTTCTTAAGGTGTGCTTTCTTTTGACTTCAAAACAGTCCTAATCAACATCCAGATTATTTTGGAAAACCACAGACACGCATTATCAGAGACAACAGTGGCATGAACGACACCCAGTGTGAGCCTTTTTAAACAAAGTTAGATGTTAGTATTAATTTGTCCTACTCTATACAGCTTGATGGACCACCAACAAGCATGAATGGACCTTGAAATGAGTCACAGAGCCACAGAATGTTAGGGATTGGAAGGGACCTCAAAAGATCATCTAGTCCAATCCCCCTAACACAGCAGGATCACTTAGATCAAGTAGCACAGGAACATGTCCAGGCAGGTTTTAAATGTCTCCAGAGAAGGAGACTCCACAATCCCCCTCAGAAGCCTGTTCCAGTGCTCTGTCACCCTCACTGTGAAGACGTTCCTTCTCATATTTATGTGGAATCTCCTATATTCCAGCTTACACCCATTGCCCCTTGTCCTATCATTGGATGACACTAAGACAAGCCTGGCTCCATCTCCTCACACCCACCCCTCACGTATTTATAGACATTAATGAGGTCACCCCTCAGTCTCCTTTTTTCCAAGCTAAAGAGACCCAGCTACCTCACCCTTTCCTCATCAGGGAGATGTTCCACTCCCTTCATATATTTGTGGCTCTGCAATGGACTCTCTCCAGCACTTCTGTGTCCTTCTTGAAATGAGGGGCCCGTAACTGGACATAATGTTCCAGATGCGGTCTCACCAGGACAGAGCAGAGAAGGAGGAGAACCATCTCCCTTCTGATCAACTCCAGGATGCCATTTGCCTTCTTGGCCACAAGGGCACATTGCTGGCTCATAGTCATTCTGCTGCCACCAGGACCCCCAGGTGTCTTTCTCCCACACTGCTCTCCAACAGGTCAGTCCCCAACCTATATTGGCACCTGGGGTTGTTCTTGCCCAGGTGTCAGAATCTACACTTGCTCTTGTTCGTTAAATTTCACTCTGCCCAGCTTTCCAGCCTGTTCAGGTCCTGCTGAATGGCAGCACAGTCTGCTGGGGTGTCAGCCAATCCTCCCAGCTTTGTGTCATCAGCAGACTTGCTGTCAGTGCTGTCTAATCCCTCATCCAAGTCATTAATGAATAGATTGAATAGTACTGGTCCCAGTACCAACCCTTGGGGCCCTCCACTAGATACAGGCCTCCAACTAGACTCTGTCCTGTTGACCACTACTCTCTGGCTTCTATCCTGCAGCCAGTCCACGATCCACCTCACTACCTGATCATCCAGGATCAGGAAATGAAGGACATCAGTGCTGTGCCATGTAGACATCACTAATAAATTACTGGTGTCAAACTGAACCAGGCTAGCACTTCTTTCTTATGCCAATGTAAGATTGTCTTGTGCAACATATTTTTATATTCTGGTCCATGATATGTCTCAAACATTGAAGCTTTCACTGCATTTCTTGTTAGGCACAAATAATAACAGGTAGAAGAAATACTTTTATTTTAAAAACTGCGTACTTTTACTTCTGATCAGCTTCTGTAAGCGGCCGTCTCCTGTAGCTGCGTGGAAATCTGGGTGGCTAGTGGAGATTTTTGAAGAGAAGTTTCTAAAGCTGACATTTTCCACAAAACACTAATTGAAGTGGTTTCCTGTTTCTGGGGTGGATCTATTTTTGTAATTGTCCCACAATAGCTAGATTTTGGGGAACACAGGTCATTGCTTCCCAGTTTTGCGCTTGAACTCCGAAGAGACATGAATGTTGGTCTCCCATCCTGAAGACACAAGCTAACACATCAGTGCAGTCCTCTCCTGTAATTTACTACAGCTGGAATCACTACGTGGGTTAAGGGAAGAAAATCTGGGAGGAGGTTGGCTGAATGAGGTATTGGTCACACCTGCTTGGTTGAATATTTGTTTTTATGTAAGTGATGGAGAAACAGAGAGCTGCTCAGAAAGCCAAACATATGCTGGGCTGTATTAAAACAATTAAGTCAAGGAGGTCATTCTCCCTTTCTATTCTGCTCTTGTGAGACTTCACTCGGACTACTGAGTCCAGTTCTGGAGTCCCCAATATAAGAAGGATGTGGAACTGCTGGAGCGAGTCCAGAGGAGGGCTGTAAGAATGATCAGAAAGCTGAAGCACCTCTCCTGTGAGGACAGGCTGAGGGAGTTGGGTTTGGTCAGCCTCGAGAAGAGAAGACTCTGGAGATACCTCATATGATTCCATGGTTCAGCCCTAAATATGACACACACAGAATGCAGGAGCTCGCTCACCAACTTTCCAGCCATTCTCTTGTTACTGAACATGACTACACTGCTACCAGCAGGCTTTCCTACATCAGCATTTCCTCACAGGCAGCATTCCAAATGCTCCTTTTGCATCACATCGCTTTTTTGTCTTCATTACACAAATTCTCACAGGCTTGGAAAACCATCCCCTGCCCACTTCTGCATGTCGTGTAATTTCAAATTGATTGTGTTTGATGTAACGAGCAAGTGCCAGGCAGCAGCACTGAGGGAGGCTGGAGAAAGGGCAGCCCAGCAAAACGCTTCCCAAGGCTGTGCCAGTGGATGCTCCAAACCCAGCTGGATAGTGACGATGTCCATCCAACAGGCTCTTCGCTTCCACTGGCTGTGGGGCGTCGCGCCTTTTACCCGAGGGGAAAAACAAAAGTGATAGAATGAAGAGGCTGAAGTAGTTGCTAAAACACGAGCATCTTAAACACGTTGGTCGATAAGCGCCGCTGGAAGGTTTCCTCTGCGGGACGGGAGATTCTAAGGGCCGGGCTGTCCCCTTCCCCTCCGAGCCGGCTCCCCCAGCGGCAAGAGAGGGGAAGGGAGGGGGGAAGGAGGGGAGGAGGGAAGGAGGGAAGGATTGATCCTCTCTTCTCGTCCTCTTCCCCATTTGTTTGGTGCTCCTCCAACTGGTTATAGGCAGGGCTGCCAGGACCAGTCCTTGCCCCAATATCCATGTTGTGGACCCCGTGTGAACATTGACAAGCAACAATTCAGGAAGAATTTAAAAGCTCTGAAAACCTGAATGCAAAGCTATCTGCTGCCAGCAGATTGTGATTTGCAAGTTACGGTGGTCTGGTTGGCAAATACAAGCCCTCTGTTTCTACAAGAGGGAAGATCCCCTTTCCTAACTCCTAACCACCCCTGCCAGTACTACTCCTTCCAAATTTTGTGGTAGGATCTCTTGCAAAGCCAAGTGCAAGAGAGCCTGAGAAGATCATGTCTCTCTGACTCTTACCCCTGCTAAGAGACTGTGGAATATTATTTGAACATCAGCTGAGTTAGATGGCAGCCAGCAGATTCACTGAACTTTTGGGTTGGACCATTGCCCAGCTGCCTGCAAGAAGCTGGTTATTATATTGTCCTTAACTGAGCCTCAAGAGTTTGGAGTGGAGGCGCGTAGACATGTGAGCCATGGTTTGGGAGACGTACTTTCTGGCTGCCAAGGGACGTGCAGACAATCACGTAAAGCAGGACTGCACACATTCACCCAGCACTGCTGTTGCAGGAGGAATGAACCTGCTCTTGCAGCAGCTGTGACTCAGAGCAGCTTTTGCACAGCCCCAACCAACAGAGAATCAAAAAGGGACCAGAAGCTGAAGAAGAGTGGGATGATTAGGGAGCAGCCAAGAAGAAGAAAGGCATATTCCAAACTGGGTGAGGCTTTCCTCACCTGGGACTTGCTGCTTTGCACCTGGAAATGTCTGTCCTGGCACAGCTCTGGCACAGCCCACTCTCTGCCCTACATGCGATATTCCCAAGCAGGCTGATACAAGCAGACGAGGGCTTTATCTCGTCTGGGCGAGGTCAGCCTTTTGGAAGCTGTGTTTGGAAGCAGGAGGGAGTTAAGCACATAGCAGCAGTTATCCACACCTATATTTTTACACCATTACATTCAAAGATAGATGTTTAATTTCCTCTTTCCCTGGTTCCCAGGGCTTAGACATTATAAAGCTGTTGACTTTTGAGATTTTCTGTTAAAGGCATAATTGCTGGAACCCCAAGAGGTTTGAAATAAGAGACTGTTTTGTTTTCTCACACCCACATGTACACAAAGAAATTTGACTAACTGAAATTACGATTATTCCCCTTAATTAAGAGAGACCATAAAAAGCAGGTTACAACTTAGGGTATACACTGAGACAGAGCTGAATTTAGCCCCTTGTGGAGGCACAAATAAATGTCCCATGGCTTTCAAAGGCAGATCATTTGTTTAATAATGAGATCAGGATAAAAGGAGGCACTGATGGAAATTCTTTTCTCCCTGGACTATCTATGGAAAAGAGCAACTGAAGGTGTTTATGTTGAAGAAACTCATGAAGTGCAATGAAGCCTGTTTCGTTTCTACTCTTAAACAAAGGGACCAAATCCCTCTTTCAGCTGGAAATCTCATCACTAACTTTTGAAGGAAGGGTTGCAACCAGCCTTGACAGGGAATGGAAGGAAGAAGGGGCAAGCTGAGGAAGAAGAGGCAGCCTCCTGTGCAGACAAGTTCCTTTACACCACTGCTGCCTTAAAAACAGGTCTGGATGCAAGCATCTGCCCATCTATAATCTAGTGTGTCCCAAGATGAAGCACCTGCAACCTGATCAAGCTAGCGTGGGGTCTGGGGATGCAGGGTTTGCTGGGCAGCTATGAAGCCTAAAGGACACTTGTAGAAGACCAAAATAGGTCTTCTTTGTGTCCTTCTGGCCTGGGTAGTAGAGCTGCAGGCTATAACCCCTTATAGCCAGGAAAAAGGGGGCTTGTGGAGTGCCTCAAGCCTGTGGTCACTGTGAGAAACCACACGGATCCAACAGAAGGAGGTCTGGCATTGTTGCAGACCTCGGTGCTGCACCAGGTTTCATTCCTGCAGAATAAGCAGCAGTTTGCCCATGCTGACAAGGTTGTCCAGGCCAGAGCTGGGTACTGTGTATAAAGGTACCACACGAAAGTTTCAGTGAGTCTCTTTAGCGTTTTAGAGCTTCTACAGATCTCCGGGAGACGACAGTCCTTACAAAATCATCATCATCATCGAGCTGCTGCGGTGCGAGGGCTGTGGGGTCAGACAGCTTTCCTAGCACTCTTGGCAAAAGAACATACAGAACAAACGTGAGAAAAGGATGGTTTGTGCTATCCTAGAGACCTTATCGTGGCGGTAACTGGAAAATGGCAGAGCTGCAGCCTCACACAGACCTCCTGTGAGATACTGACGGCCATGGTTTTGTGTGGCAGATAGCTTTCTTGAAATCAACTTACATATACAAGCTGGACCAGACAACAAAGGTTGGGTTATTCCCACATTCACCTTCTTGCTGTAGGCCATGGGCATGCGCTGTTTTCCCTGCCAGTTTAAGTAGGTTATTTTTATTTCCTAATGCTAATGCAATCTTTGCTGTAAGGGAATTTTGCAACTGGATATTGATTTGTTTAAAAGAAATAGGACAGACAATTTCTGTTTTTCATGAACCTCATCTTCCTTGTTGTTCCAGCAGAAATGGAGGACGGAGGGTCTCCTCTTTCTCTGTCTGACCCCACTTGCAGCAAGTCCTTTGCTCCGTTGTCATAATCATCCATATTTTTACTTTCTGATGGTCTCTTCCCTTTCTGTGGGTGGCAGGTATATCCCTCCCTATTCTTTTTCTGTTCCTTTCCTTCCTTTTTTTCCTTTTTGAGATCTTTGAGAATAATTTTGGCTGAAGATTTCTGCAAATAACTCAAACATAAAACTGCAGGAAAAAACTAACAGAATGTCTTAATATTCAAACCTCAAGGTTCAGACTCCTTGGAATCATGAAAATAACATGGAAATTGCACCCAATGCCCTGAAGTGGCATTGCCAGTAATTAGAAAAAAAAGTTTAGAGCCAAAATGCCAGGTCAGGGTGCAAAACCAGAAGTAATTCCAGCTCAACCCATCACTGTTTCCATGCACTTTGAAGGAAATGCCTGTTCCCAGGTCTGATCACCCAGTACATGAGGTGTCTAAGTTTACTTGAGAAGGTGAAACAGACAGTGTGACGGTTCATTTTGGCACCTTATCATCCTCATCCTTCATTTCTGCTTTGATTTTTTTTTTGCATATTGCTGTCTTCCCATCAGACTTTGCTGTTTGTCATGTAGGTACTTATTAACCAGCTACAGCTAACAATGTGGACATCGGCGGCTTGGTTTCTTGTCTCAAACATGCATTGTGGTCGCATCTCATGCAGATGCAGGAACATAACCCAAAAGCTGAACCTGCTGTCTGGAAAAAAACACTTCTATTTACAGGCAACGTGCCTGCAGAACTCACTGCTAATGCACATTTTCACCACCACAATTCCTACACACAAGGATAAAAATATCTGCTGTTGCTTCATTTTTCAAAGTACAGGTTCTACCAAAGACTCATCTGGAGCCACAGACCAGTAAGTGTCCGTCTGAAAGGCAGCTGTGGTTGGTTCATATATGTCTGCATCGACGCAAAATATAGATGGCAAAACTAGGGCTGTGCACATGGAATTGTGTCAGCAAATACTCTATACCAGAAAAGTACTTGCTTGTTGGGAGCACTCAAGACTTTCCCAACCTCCACCAAAACTATCAAATCTCACATCCTGGGCCAAGACTACAAACATCTTCTTCACAAGGTCCCATACACCACCATGCATTGCAGCTCCATCCTTTCATCCCATATGCCAAGCTAGTGGATCCTGTAATCGGGTCATCAGCTACTCCAGGGAGTCATACCTGGCTATGCAGGCAGGAAGTCACATGCAAGATGTCATCTCTTTAAGATGGAAGAAACCTGGGCAGCATGCCCAAGTGAGAACTACCTCTCTGCCAACAAAGCCCATTGCATGTCAACCCTTGACATGTGCTTTACCATAGGACTCTGCATTCCACAGGACATGGGATCCTATGACAGCTTCCATCAAACCCTCTGCATGGTAACTGAGACCGAGAAAAACTCAGATTATGAGGGACAACTGCAGAAAAAGGGGAAAGGTGAGAGGACTGAAAGTTCAGGAGAAAGATGGAGAGGGCATCAGAGACAGGTGCCAAGCAGAGCACCCCGTCCAATGCTGGAATGTGTCTAGAGATGTTCTGATTGAACTCGTGAGTGTAAACAGACTCGTGGCTGGCTGCAAACACAGTTTCTTCCTGGTGGCACAGATGGTCAGCTCAGCCAGGCAGGAGACAGACGAATAGGTTGTGAGTAAATAGAACCATTCTGCCTCTCTAATTCTCTGTCAAGCTCTTCTTACGACATTGCCATTAAGACTGGCAACGCTTCAGCAAGTGTGTGCCTAGGAGGAGGCAGCTGGTGCTCTGAGTGATAGCAAGAGCTGTTGGAGCATTGCAAACCTGCTGCCATGCAGAAAACTTCCCCCCAAGGGACTGGGGATCCTGGTTGTGCTCCTGCTCTCTTATTCCATCCTGCCTTCAGTGCTGGTTCCTGAAGAAGGATCACGTGTTTGGGGAGGTGGTAATGTTAGTAAAGGTAATTGCATATTTTCCAGTGAAAAGGTTCCATGAAACCTCTCTTTCCCTACCTCCTTCTCCACAGGTCTTTGTTTAACAATTTTCAGTGGGTTTGGTCTTCTTAAATAGCTCGTTTTCAATCCTGGAATCCCAAAGAACAATTTTCATAACATTATTAAAACAAATCTAATAGAAGGTACAGTTAAAGTTTGGGGCCAGATCTGCTGATCAGGATCATATTGTGTCTATCCTACAGTAGCATGTTTGTGATCAGCCTGAGGGTATCTCTGAAGGTTGGGACTGGCAATCCACTTGAACTCTTTCACAGCTGATTTCAGCAGTGCTGTTGAAGGCAGGATGGTGAGATCTAAGCTAACAAAGATCATCTGAGCAAAGTAAAGCATGAAGAGCAATGTGACACAGTCTGCTGTTTATTACCAGTGCTGTTAAGCTGGTCAAGCAAATGGGTTTGATTTATGTGATGGATGCAATGAAGACAGGAGGTCTCACCTATTTCTGAACCAGAGTGGAGGGGGCTTGCGCTCGCGGGCAGGTTGACTCTGTATACTCCTTGAACAACTAACCATCTTCCTACAACCTTTGGAGCATCAAAGAGGGGCATAAAATAGTCCAAAGTGTGTTGCCTCTGCAGAACTAACAACAATACAAAGACCACAAATGTTGACTTTGGGTTTCAGACATCAGGGGGAAAATCCTAGCATCAATGAGAGACACAGTGTCTGATCAATATTCTTTCAATCGCTGCACCAGGGGAGTAAAAACAAATCCATGCTATTTGCTAAATGATGTGTGCAACAGGACGTGAAGCATTATGAGCTCATTTTTATGTGTTTTTCAAGAGCTACATGTTTGAACTTACCTCAGTGATCAGTTGGGAGAACAACCATGGCGGACCAGTCACTGACCAGCATTGCCCAGAAAGCCAGCTCCTGCACAGCCACCTCATCGCTTGGAAGTGCTCACTCAAATCTATTTGCTACGTGAAGCATCAACACGTAAGCCTGTTTCTCTTGGATTTTGCTCCTCACAATGTTTATGATGAAGGTTAAAGAGAGGATATTGTTTTAGCCACGCCACAAGGAATTTGAGCTGTTTACTTCTATCATAGTCCTCCCTACAGTTTTGCAATTATTGTTGCTGGCAAAATGTGATTTAACATTTCTTTTTAAAGAAAGAAGAAAAAAAACCCTCTTGCACTTCATTTTTTAATTGAAACATATCACACACCCATTATTCCATCCTACCAGAGTGCTACGTGCTGAGTGTCCGTGGTGAAGAAGAACTGTAGCGTATCAGATGTCAGGGTGATAATGAACTTTGAGTACCTGGACATCATCTTTGAGCAACAGACATCATCTACCTGGACATGTGCAAAACACTTGACAGCATCCCATACAGCATCCTCATCTCTGAATTGGAGAGAAATGGATTTGACAGATGGACCAGCTGGTGGAAATGAAATTGTCTGGATGGTCAAATAGTTGCAGCCAATGGCTTAACGTCTAAGTGGAGAGCAGTGACGAGTGGTGCTCCTCAGGAGTCAGTACAGGGACCAGCACTATTTAACACCTTTGCTGGTGACATGGCCAGCAGAATGAGAGCACTTTCAGCAAGTTTGCTGTTCACGCTAACTGTGTGGTGCAGCTGCGCATGCTGGAGAGGTGGACTGTCATTCAGAGGGGCCGGGACAGGCTTGACAAGTGGGGCTGTCCAGACCTCATGAAGTTCTACAAGGCCAAGTGCAAGGTTCTGCACCTGTATCAGTGCAGTCCCTGGGTGTCAAGGCAGGCTAGGGGGTGAGTGGATTAAAAGCAAGCCCTCGGAGCAGAACTTGGGCATACTGGTGGGAATAAGCTGAGTATGAGCCAGAGTTTGCAACTGCAGCTCAGAAGGCAAACTGCACCCTGGGCTGTATAAAAAGACGTGTGGCCAGCAGGCGAGAGAGGAGATAGTCCCCCTCTGCTCTTGTGAGACCCCACCTCCATTGTGTCCAGCTCTGGAGTCCTCACTGAACCAGATTACTGAAAGGGTTTTCTCCACAGACTACAGGACATGAAAGTGCTACCAAACCAATGAATCACAATGCCAAGCTTTCTGTTTTAATGTTAATTAATTATTGCATGTACACTGCTACTGACTAAACATAATTGGAGCTGTTGTACGAGGGAATATACTGCAGCCTGTTAATTGAAATTCTCTTGGGGCAGAGGTGAACTTCTGAAGAAAACAGACACACAATCCATTTCAGCAGTGTCTGCCCAGCTCTTTAGGCTGCCATCGAGATAAGCAAAAGAAAGGAAACACTTCAAGGTGATCATTTCTACTCTTTTTAAGGAATGCAAAGAGCAAAGAAAGAACGGAGAACAAAGAGCAAAACAGAGGAGCAAGAAGTGGAACAGAGAAAACCAAACCCTAGGGAGCTGTAGAAAGTTAAAAACTTTCTCAGGGTAAAGTAACCATGAAGAGGCCATAGATACCAGTCAGGCAGGTTCTATGCAACCAGCTCGTGTGTGGCTTTCTTCTGCATGGCCAAGCTCCACAACTGACAAAAGGAAAGAGCTGCCCATGTTGTGGGACTTAACGAGATACAGATCTGAAATGTCACTGAGCCCCTTGTGAGCAGAAGTTTAAGCAGGACAGTAGATACAAAAAGAAGAGGATGAAGACCAGAAGTTCTGGGTGTCTTCAGACTCAGAAACATTATTTTGAGAGTCTCTTGGCACTTGGAATATGGTTTTCTCTTTGGTTTTTAACCAATACATTGAAAGGACACCCAAGTTCTTTAAAATACCAGCAGCCACTCTAAACACCAGTTGCACAATCTTGAAGCGAGGTTTTTACTGTAGATGAAATAAACAGGTTCGCCAACTATAAACTCTTCCAGCACAAAACAGTCTCAAGAACAGGCTGTTTGTGGTAGGCCACTGGTCAGGTGCACCAATGTAATGAATAACATCTATAAATATAAACTCAGCAAAATTTGAAGTAAGGGAAAAGGGCTCAGACCTTCAGAGGGCAAAGGCAGTGGGGGAATTGAGGTGTTGACAACTGACACACAGTCAGATGTTTTTTCCCATGTACTGCTGAGCTGTAGCGCAGAGCAGGGACAAGCAAGAGCTGCTGGGCATCATCTCTTTTTGGATCTCATTTTTTGTGGTTTAAAAGTGAAATACATCTCTGCTTATTGAGGGTAGTGTGGGACCAGGGAAGTGATTTTACCCCTGTTCTTGGCACTGGTAAGATCACACCTCAAGTACTGTTTTTAGTCTTGGGCCCCTAAATACAGAAAGGACATTGAGGTGCTGAAGTAGATATAAAGAAGGGCAATGAAGCTGATGAAGGGTCTGGAGCACAAGTCCTATGCAAGGCAGCTGTGATTTAACCTGGAGAAAAGGAGGCCTCATTGCTTTCTACAACTACCTGAAAGGAGGTTGAAATGAGGAAGGGAACAGACTCTTCTCTGTGGTAACCCAGCAGTAGGACCAGAGGAAATGGTTTCAAGCTGCACTGCAGGATGTTTAGGTAGGATGTGGCCTTCTACAGACAGCTGGAGGTAGCCTCTAGCACTAACCCCATGGTGCTCATGGGTGACTTCAATCACCCTGATATTTGTTGGGAAACTCACACAGCCAGGCACAGCCGG
>JAOXOE010000001.1:100076528-100170039 GCA_028565055.1 Phoeniculus purpureus | reverse complement strand
CTGCTGTGGCAGGGGGATTGGACTAGATGATCTTTCGAGGTCCCTTCCAATCCCTAATGATTCTGTGATTCTATGCTAAATGTGAACTCTTTCTTATCTGCCTGGTAGGTATGGGATGAGCAAAAAAGAACTGCGGTATTGTGAATGTGGCGATGAGGGAAGCAGGAACTGAGACTATATCTGTGACATAAAGAGTCAATGACTCTTCATCTTGCTATGAGCAGTCAGCAGCCTGGCTAAAGGAGTCAGTTAAGTCAGAGGATGTAATGGAAGACGTTCAGTTGTATAATTCAAGAGCATTTCTTTCACAAGACTCATGGTAGAACTCATGATGTCTCATGAGAAAAATTATCTGCGTGATAAGTATGTAGGTCCACAAACTTTCCCTCCATTTTAGTTGCATAACAGAGGTGCCCAAGATGGAAGTGGAGTTACTTGGTTCCCACTACCCTTGTGGATGAACACGATCTGAGGTGTGCTTCTGTCTCTCTCTCACCGTGGACTACAACAGGAGCCCCGGACAGCCAGCCTCCTGCTGGAGGAAGGTACCTAACCTTACACGGGATGCCTCTGTGCCACAATGGTTGTGTTTCCTATGGAGATGATGAGGGTCATATGGTTCTGCAGGGAAGCTGAGATGGTGTTCTTGGCATCATAGACCATGTGACTGCAAACATGAGAGTTAGAGTCAGGGTGTGATTGTGCGCTCAGTTTAACGTGTGTAGCTACACAATTACACAGACCAACGTAAGGGAGTGGGCAGGAGTGCATGTGAAGAGGTGAAGGATGGGAGATGGAGTAACATGTCCCATTTCAGTAGCAGTTCAAGTCGATAAAGAAATGTTACCCTTAGGCAGGACAGAGAAATGTGGTGGAAGAATGAGAATTCACCAGACATTATAGCACAGTAGGGGGTTACAGCTATCACTGCACAATCTAACCGCAAAGGTACCGTGTGATGAGATCTGCTGTTCTCTTTGCTTGATCATGCAGGGCCTGCATGGGCATTAAGTATCCCTTTTGGATAAGATTCATTCCCAGGGAGTTGGCTGCATGTTGTACACCAAGGACAGTGACACCTTTTAAGACTGATCATATTAATGCACCAGATAAAGCTTTTTGTCTCTATCAGGCTTAGTTTTCCAGCTTTATTTTTGCTCGATTGTTTTTTCTTATTCTATAGCAGTGACAGCACAGAGAGCCTGTATCATGTGTAGGTCTGGAGGAGCAGATTGACCGTATTGCCTTGCTTGTTGCTGTGCTGGTCTGCTGCACATTGTCTGTTCTACCTTAGTATGGATGGAGGAGTGAGCATCCTGGCACCACTGTCTCCATTAGAGAATACTCAGCTGCAGTTTTGCAGGAAAACACTGCTCTTAGGGCAGCATGAAAGAGGTTTCTCCTCTTGTCACCGTGCTGTGAAGAAGATCCCCATTCTTTTTGCCTCTGAATATGCTTCACGAGTTTGAGGTGATGTGCAAAGCAGAGCATGCTGAGAAGCACATTATCTTGCAGCCCTGCATTTGTCAGATGCTATTAAACAGCAGAGAAAGAGAATAGAGGAGCTGCTGAATCTGTCACATCCGGCTTGTTCAAAAGATTATTGATGCTGCATAATTCATCAAAGCATGACCTAGCAGTGGGTTCTGCCGGAGGTGTCCAGTCTGTTGCAGCTGCCCATGAAGTGATACTCCTTGTTTATGCAAATAATCTCTCTTTTTTTTTGTCTGCCCATGAGCTTTACAATTAATGAAACAGTCAGTCTTGCCTTGGACTCAGATAAAATATGAAGGTCCTGGTCAGTGAGAAATGCTACTATTTGGAAATTTCTTTGTGGTTTGGAATGGGATTAAATAGGGAGATATTGACACTTCCTATGCACCAGAAATCCCAGGAGCTTTTCAATTAGGAAATATTACAAGTGCTTTTTTCCCTGACATTATTTATACAGTGAGAATTTTTTAATTCCCACATCTGAAATATTTTGACTTATTGACAATGTACAAAATACACTCATTTGTAATGTTCAATTTTGAGTTATTTCATTACTTTCTGACAGCAATAATTTCCTCATCAAGAGGTGCTGCTTGATGGGAGTTGCAAATTAGAAGCTTGGCATGTGACCCTCTTCTGTTGCCTAATGTCTACATCTTCTGTAGAGCATCATGTAATGTACTCAGTATGAAATGTAAAATCTTACCACCTGATTTAGTGATAAAGTCTGTATGGTGTAAGAGAGGTTTAGGAGTTGGTTCCCATGAAGCAACAAGCCACAGCAGGAAGGTGGAAGTTCGTATTCTGCTGTTCAGATTCTTGGTGCCGCATTGAGAGTCAGCTAAAAACAAATTAGTATTTATGATGTGTGCTTGAGCATACATAGAATTATAGAATAATTTAGGTTGGAAAAGACCTTTAAGATTATTCAGCCCCATTATTAATCCTCTCCTAAGCCCACCACTAAACCGTGTCATTGAGCACCATATCTACATGACTTTTAAACACACCCAGGAATGGTGATTCAGCTCCTCCCTGGACACCCTGGTCCAGTGCCTGATGACCCTTTAAGTGAGGAAGCTTTTCCTTAAGTCTAACCTAAACTTTCCCTGTTGCAACTTGAGACCATTTCCTTCTATCACTTGTTCTATCACTTGTTACTTCGAAAAGAGACAACACCCACCTCTCTACAGTGAATATTTCCTCTTCAGTTTTCTGGATAGAAGATTGAAATTAGGTGGCTAGAAAGTGTTGAATAACTGCCACAGTTTGTGAGTGCCCTTTCCAATGCACAAACTGTGGCTGGGACCCAGTCTGCCTGAAATCTGTTTGCTATAGACTGTGTCCTAGCTCACCTGAACCTTGTAAATAACTTTTCATTAAATATCTCCTAGTGAATCTGAGAGGATTTTAGGTCTGTGTCTTGATTCACCAACACAGTGTTAGGAGAGGTGTTTCGAAGAGACAGCACTTCCCTACTTCTGAAGCTCTACTGTTGGTCAGTTTTACAGTTAGTGAACTTCCAGACAAGTTCACTGGAGAAACCTGGAAAGTTCAATGTCATCAAGCTTTCTGCAGATGGTCATTCCTGAAATAAAAACATGGTTGGAGTACTACTCTGAGAAGGAACAGATCCCCAGTGCAGGACATCTCTGGTTGGAAAGTGACCTGGGCTTCTCAAAGTGTGAAAGAGGGACCAGACTATCAGATCACAGCCAGATAATGCAGTGACCATTCTGCCATGGAGCCAGGTGTGGAAGAGACCTGGTGGCCATAAAGCAAATTCAAGAAGGAGACTGCTCTAACCTAGGGTTATTAAGATGGCATGAGAGAAAACTGCTCGTTTCTCCTAGGGACAGGTTGCTGCTTGTATGGTTTACTGTAAAATACATGCATACTCAAGGGAGAAAGTGTTGTGGCTCCAGTTCCCCAGATGAGCCTAGTCACTTCCCAGCTGCTATGGTTGCTGACCTGAAGTTACACCTGCTTGTACCTGCCCCTGCCTTTCTGAGCAGCTGCAGCAAGGATGGTGTTACCAGATACCTGATCAGGTCTTCCAGGCACCTCTTCAGGACGTGGCTTCCCCTCCCACCCTCCACCTCAAGGGAGCAGAGCACTTAACTCACTGCTTCCCACTTTACCCCCTGGAATTTGTGTCACTAGACAGCCACTGTTGTCACAGCTAGGCACCTCTGGCCAGGGGAGAGCTGGGCAGCTCTGGGTGCCAAGAGGGCTGTACTCTGCAGGCACTGCTGTTCCCTCCAGAGAAAGCAGGGTGGAAAGGAACTAGGAAGGCAAGATTATTCTCCCTGGGATTTTCAGAGGCAGAAGCCTGTGTCTGTGCACTCAGCAGGGCTCAATTGTGTAGGCAACTGGCTAGACACACAGGTACCTGTCCTGTGTATCCCCAAGACAAGGCAGCTTGCATTTCAGTGAAGTGCTGAAATGAGGCAGCTGGCACAGGCAGACTTGACAGCACCCACTGCTTTCTGTCAGATTGTCTTGAAAAGATCCTGGTTTCTGGGCAGGGAAAGGAGGAACCACAGGGCAAGACTGCCATTCTTCTTTGCAGGACTTTCTTTTTCACTCTGCTCAGCAGTAGTGCATCAGCCACAAGGTAAAAGTAATATGTCGATCAGGACCCACCCAAAGCTCAATCACAAGATATCAGGCCACCTTCAGCAACCAGCGTGAGGACTCCAAGAATGACAGCCCCACAGCATTCGGGCTGACTGTTTGCTTGAACCTCTCGTGGTTAATGCTACCTAGCAGAGGAGTAAAAAGTTTAGAATTGTAAAATACTCTTTCAATCCTGATAGTAATTACCTCTTAGCAATGTTAGTGCTTTGCCAGCTCGCAGAGAACTAATCCCCTTCTGTCATAGGAAGGGGGGGGAAAAACTGTAATAGCTGTGAGATCTGTGGAGCTTGTTTTCAAATAGATGCCTCAGCATTTTGATATTTTCTGTGGGATTAACTAGTAACACAGGAAGGCTAATACATATGCAGAGCTTTCATTTACTTCTGTGACAATTTGCCAGGGGCAAACTGAACTATGTCATGAGAAATGGTGCCTTTGCAACCCCCACTCCTTCCCTGTCAGTTGGAGCAAAGAGACTTGTTAGTAACATCGGAACAATTTCAACAATCATCAGTTCAGGGGGTATTTCTCTTTGCTTACCACATCGTATTTCTGCTGGTTTCTTTCTTGCTAAAACAGAGAGAGCTGCCGTTTTATAGTCACCAGATCTGTGCGGTGAAGGGTGTCAAAGTGTGTCACTAGAAGCACCTTTGCTAACGTAAAAGACACTGAAACTCTGTATTGATTTTTACACTTTCCCCCCCTTCAGCATAGTTGCCACTAGCTTAAGAAAAATGTTATGTACACGTAACCCCAGCTCCTAACCTGCCTTCGTGCCGTGCCTTGGTGATCTTCTGAGTCGGGCTTTGCAAGCGTCTGGTGCTGATGGGCACTGCAGCGATGGCTGCAGAATACTAATGCTGGGGCTGCCTCTCACAAGGCTCCCCTTTAGAAAAATGCTGTAGCCATTCAGTGTCTGTGCCCCATGCTGAGCAACAAGAGGGCAGAAAAGCCACGCTTGGGGATTTTTTTTTTCTCAATGCAGAGCAAGAAGCTGACAGGAACGATGGCTCTTTCCTTCACATTGTTGTGCCCAGGCCTCTTTCAGAGCTGCAGTCATTTATACGCATAAAAATCAAGTCTGTCACTTGTTGCAGGCTTTGAGAAGCATTTGTTTAGCAAAGGGAATGGGGAGAGAGAGATGAACATACTTTGTTCCAGTCTTAGGAAATTAGTGACTGCGTAGCTATGGTGATTACCTTCTGTCTGGTTTTATTAGATCACTGTCCTCTGCAATTTGTTTTCCTTCCTGTCTTGATGCCCCATGTACAGGACCATGAGAAGATCGCATCCCCACACACCCCTTTCTCCCACACTGTGACTGTCCACAGGGGATATCTCAAAGTATTACATCCCAGTAACAATTGCCACAGCAAAGCCTCTTGCCATTTACTGGCAGAGATGCTTCTTGCTTCAATATTTTGCTTCCGTTGACCATCTTGTAAAGTCACTGCCCGTCACCTGCAGAGATATGAGAACTCTGCTGTTATTGTGGGCTTGATTTTTTAGTATCTCCCCTAGGCAAAATGCATGCTTACTGTTTGCTTTGTGTAACACGTTTTTCTGCAGCTTCTAGATTGAGACAGACTGTGCGTTTCCCAGACATCTTTGGAAAGCCATGCAGTTGCATCTAGCTTCTCTCTGGGTCTTGCAGCTACTCTGTGTTGAAAGACAACTAAAATACGCTCCTTGTATAATGCTGCTTTTCCATTAAAACAATTGCTGAAGTATCACAGGAATGTTAGTCTGATGCCAGGAGGGAGGAGGGAGGTTGCCAATAGGAGGGGAAACAATCTGTGAGACAATCCCCCTATTAAAAGTGGTCTGCACAATGAAAAGCTTGGGAAGCCTTTCTAAGACTTCACTCATTTAGGCTGTGTGCCCGGGCTCACGGTCTCAGACACAGGGGTGCGTTCAGAACACCACACAGGGGACCATTTTAGCAAAAATATCCAGATCACCTGGATAATTTATCAAACTATCTTAGCTCTGCATTCACGTGCGTCTCTAGTGCGTGCATCTCACGCAGCTCCAGCAGAAGTCACTATTTTTTCCGTGCCCTCCAACCAGCCATTGCTGTCTCCCTGGTTTCAGGGACAAGAACAGTTAAAGCCCCTGTGAACATTCCCAAGGTTAACTAGAGGTCCCTTTTTTCCCCTGAATAAGTGTAAATTTTTGTGCTTCCTTCTTACCAGTCTTTCCTAATCTTATAAAACTCTCAAAGCAGTAGTATTATAATCTTGATGGCCTGAAGATATAAACAGTGCAGGATATGTAGAGACAAGTAATATCTTTTCCTGAAGAAGGACTTGTGTGCCTGCAGGCTTGCCTGTTTGGTTTTTTCCCAGCTGTATCAGTTGGTCTAATAAAAAATATTGCTTCTCCCTATGTACTTTGTCTTATTTATTAAAATAGTTGCTGCCAGGGCACAGAACACTCTTAGCTGGGTGGAAAAATCCACTGTCAAGGCAATAGAGTGGACTTGAGTGGTGTAATTTGCATGCCCCAAGCCAGTTGGCACAAGTTAAAGCAAGGTGGGATGAACACTGCCCACCCCAATCATTTTGCACATCATTAGTGTCCCTTTCACCCCCCATTTCATGGAACAGAGCATCTCCCTGATGAGGAAAGGCTGAGGGAGCTGGGTCTCTTGAGCTTGGAAAAAAGGAGAATGAGGGCTGACCTCATCAGTGTTGATAAATATGGAAAGCAGAGTGTCAGGAGGACGGAGCCAGGCTCTGCTCAGTGTCATCCAATGATAGGACAAGGGGCAACAGGTGTGAGCTGCAACAGAGGAGGTTTCACATCAACATGAGAAGGAACTTCTTCACAGTGAGTGTGACAGAACACTGAAAGGAGCTGCCCAGGAAGGTTGTGGAGTCTCCTTCTCTGGAGACGTTTAAAACCCACCTGGATATGTTCCTGTGCAGCTAGGTCTAGGTGATCCTGCTGTGGCACGGGGATTGGACTGGATGGTCTTTTGAGGTCCCTTCCAATCCCTAATGTTCTATGATTCTGTGATCTCCTGATTATTTGCTTGTTGGCTGTATCTCTGTACATTATTTTTAGTTTAGAGGCAAAAAAAAAAGTGCCCAGTGTGACCAAGTAGACCATTTTTTCTTTAAGGATCACCTAAATGTTGACAGCTTGGTTGCAAACCTTAAAGGATGTTTTTCTTTTCATGCCCTCAGGTGAACTTTCTGTGGAAGGCATACAAGATCCATTCCTTGTTAGTGTACATATCATCACGGACCCCGGTGAATCCAAGACTCTTCAGCAAGCCATTGATAAGCTTCTAGCCTGGATCCATCCAGACCTCCAGCTGTTTCGTGTCTCAGAAAGACGAGTGCCCAAGAAGCGCAGGAAGCCAGGGAAGGCTGGTGTTTCTCAGCCAGCCCTTGCCATCATTTTATTTTTGCAGGAAGAATATGGAGAAGAACCCATCTTGCAGCTCCACGAAACCTTTCAACGTCCACCATGGCATTACCACCACACAGAGCGAGTGCATGGGAAGTTCCTCCCTTACATGCCATGCAGCCAAGACTTCTACACTTTGGCTCCAGAGACTCCTCTGTGGGCCATTCGCCCAGTGCACTACGGGAAAGAAATCATCCGCTTCACTATATACTGCAGGAGTGAAAACTTCGCTGACATTTCGAAACTCTACGAGTTAATACTGAAGAGACCAGTATGCCAGAAAAAATCGGACTTCTGTGTTTTTCCTGTGTATTCCAACATGGAAATAGACATTCAGTTTTCTTTGAAAAAGCTCCCAAAGGGCCAGGTGCCAGTGCCGACAGAGTCAGCAGTGCTGGAGGTCAGAGTGAAGGATGTGGGGCAGCTTGTGCCTCTCTTGCCCAACCCTTGCAGCCCCATCAGTGAAGGCAGGTGGCAGACAGAAGACCACGATGGAAATAGGATCCTTTTGCAAGTAAGTTCACTATATTGTGCAGGGACCCTTAACCTGCAATGGCAGCCATGAAAGAAGCCTTTTGGGTTTTGGCTGTATCCTAGGAGAAAGAACCAGGCTGGTACTGCTGAAGAACTTGAAATCCCTTGCTGTGTGTATAACTAATCAGGAAAGCAGTGGATGATGCTATCCGGATATCAGTCAACCTCAGGTTATGCAGATGTGAGGTGAGATAGCTGTTGAAAAGAATGAGGAGAGAGGGAATTATGAGCCCAAGTGGAGAAACAACGGCTAATGGGTGTAGTTTTGTAAAAAATACGAGCACAGAACTGACAGGGGTTTATAAAATAGCTCTCAATTAAGAGATTTTTATGGAAGACAAGCAGAATTCCTGATGGCACTCATTATTTTTCAGGCATCACAGGGTGACAAACTGCATCTCTCTTTTGCACAGTGATTGTTAGGATGGGGAGGGAGGTCACGAAGGAAGAGAAATGCACCCTGAAGAGCAGCCTAAATGTACCACAGACTCTCTTTTTGAATTAGCCTCAAGTGCTCATAACCAAGCCCTGAAAGATAGTTTATTTGATAGGACATCTGTGTGCACCATATCTGGGCAACCTATCAGCATGCTCTGTTTCAGTACCCCACATCCAAGAGAGACGAGAGGGATAACAAGGAGCAAGCCTTTCATAGCTGCTTGCTCTACAGAGGAGGTATCTGTGGCCATCCAGACCTGGCTAATGTGCGTTCCTGTACGTACTGCAGTGGTATTTATTGCTTCTTGGCATTCTAATCAAGAAACAGAGATCATCACCTTTGGAGGACTTGTTCAAATTTCAGAGTAAGGGGTTTTTTTGGATGACTTGCATCCATGAATCTTGTGAAATTCTCTGCCCTTGTTTCTGCTACTAAAAGGAGGTTGTATAGAGGTGTGGTTTGGTTTCTTGTGACAAGAAACAAGCAATAGAATGAGAGGAAATCGCCACAAGTTGCACCAGGGAAGGTTTAGGTTAGACTTTAGGAAAAACGTCTTCATTGAGAGGGTCATCAGACGTTGAAGAAAGGCTGCCCAGGGAGGTTGAATCACCATCCCTAGACACGTTTAAAAGTTGTTTGCATATGGAGCTTAGAGACATGGTTTAACAATGGGCTTGGTAGAGTTAATGGTTGGACTGGATGATTGTCAAGGTCTTTTCCAACCTAGACAATTCTGTGATCCTGTGCAAGATGCATTGTGGTGGCCATTCTTCCTCTGTCCAGACCTCCCGGTGTGCAGAGAGGTGTGTACACACCCCTGCAACACAGTGCCTCCCCTAGCTACAGCTGTTGGGAATGAAAATCCAGGTACAGGGGGCATCTGCGCTTGAGTGAGTCACATCCAGGCAGCAGGAAAACTTTTCAGTGACGCTTTGCAGATGCCACACACAGAGACACCGTAGCCAGAGCTTAACAGCACACATGTAGGGCTCAGGAGGCAATTCAGCTTTCCTGCCTGTCTGCCAAGAGAGTCACCGATTTCTCAGGGTTACTGCTTGCACATATCTGTGTTAGCCTTGAGATAACTTGAACTTAAGCTTACAAAGGCCTTCATAAAACTTCTAAACAGCAGCCACCGACATCTCCTTTTCCCAGTTCTTTTTCAGGATGTTTTTGCTATGTGATGTAATTTTGGTTTATGGGATCTTGCACTTTCAAGTAAATTGAAGGGAAGGGTGAAAATACCAAAACTAACAGAGTTTTTTTCTAAATAAGGCTTCCAATTTCAAACAGTGTATTTGCAGAAATAACAGGCTCCAGACAGCGCAGAGGTAAAGAGGACTTGCCAAACAGCAAGCTGAGGTAAGCTCTGCAAAGAAAATCAGAATAAGTGTTTAGCCATATGCACCAAAATAGAAGAGCAAAAGTCTCCTAAGCAGAGCCTCCAAGTGCAATTCATTTTCATTTCTGCTTTCGATGAGGATGACAGTGCATCACAGAAGGGAAAAATGAAGGGAATGAGGTTGCAGATATGGAAATTATCACCCTGGAAGTATGGTGAAGCAAGAGAAGTTAGTATATGCAAAATGGAGGGGAATTGGAGACTTTCGAGCTACTTGACGCAATTGTAAAGTCATGAAGACTAGGTCCTGGTGTACAGGTTTTAAACAAGCCTGTACAATCAGAAGTGGAGCTCTATAACTAAAGGGGAAATACTCTATTTGTACTTAGATGGCTACAAGCCGTCAGTGAAACACAGCCATGAGAAGTGCCATCTATGGAAAATACCAGAGCGAGTAGTCCCTAGTGAGTGTGAAACTGCTTGTGCCATTGCACAAAGTCCTGTGGGTCTTCAGCCCTGGCCTCCAGAAAGCTGACTTCAGAGAAGTGCAGGTACTGGGAAAGGCTCTCACTCTATGCAGAGAAATGAAGAGACTGTCTTACAAATGGAAACTGAAAGAGTAGGGTCATCTGAGCTTAGCCAAGGGAAGACTGAAGTGAACTGTGACTGCACTCAGAAAATCTAGCAGAAGGTGAACAGCTGGGATGGGAAAAGGCCATTTCACTAAGTGAATCTTCTGGCACAAGAACGAAAAACTGTCGATCAGTAGATTTGAGGTGGCAGTTGTACATATTGATGGCCAACTAGGTAACAGACACCTAGCAGGTGCTAAGAGCATAACACCCCAATTCGAGTCAGGATAGTCAGTTAAGGAAAAGGGGTTATACGATCGAGCACGGATTATAGGAAACTTGTAAGTGTATGCACACTTTGTAAAGTAACAGGACTAGCTTTTGACTTCTCAGAGGGCTGCTATTAACGGTATTATCAATGCCTCAGGGTTGGCAATAACTTTCACTTCTCAGTTATATGAGCTCAAACAACCCCTTCCTAGTGTTTTTCAGCCCACACATCTGTTGGTACTTAGTGTATTGTATTTTTATTTACTTTGTATGGACACTGCACTTTTTTACAGATTGAAATTGCCGGTTATACCCAAAATGGGAGATAAACATCCATGTTAAACTGCAGGCAGTGTGTACTGTTTGAAGTTTGAATGTATCCCCATGATTAGACTAACAAGATGTGACCTCTGTGTTTTTCTTGGTGTGCTTACAGGGACTTGAATACTTGCCAGCCAGATTGAGCCATGCTCTTAACCTGTTTTGCAAATGCAATTACCAAGGGGCTTAGATGAAGTCAGTGCAAAAGAAAATAAAGTTACTTGTGGGCAGGATAAGTCTGTTTACTACCACAGAAACTATTCCTTCATTTACAGGAAAGCCCTTCGACATTGTTTTCTCACTGCAGCTTTCCCACTTTGGCAGGTTACCTCCAAGGGTGCAGCCATATGCCAGCTGAGGCAAAGGGTTAGCTTCAGTTGGCTTTAGCAGGAGCAAGCGTGCACCCTGTGGGAAGACACCCACAGTGCTTCACCAGTACTAAGCCCAGAAGCAGGAGATCAGAGGAGCTCTTGCCAGGCCAGTGGGAAGAATATGTAAATAATGTAGCTAAGAATATACACCATATACTGCTGTACTGAATATGCTGCCAGTTTGTCCAGCTTCATGTCTGCCCGTGGGCATAATCCACACAGAGACAGCTGCGGTGCTAATGAACTGGCATTCGTGGCAGTGCAACGTGGGAAGCAGGAAAGGTTAGTAGTTGATAGGAAACATTTTTTTTGCTGAAAGAGTAGTCAGGCACTGGAGCAGGCTTCCTAGGGAGGTAGTTGAGTCACCATCCCTGGAGGAGCTTAAAGGTCATTTAGAAGTGGTGCTTAGCTTTATGGTTTAGTGGTGAATTTGGTCCAGTAAGGTTATAGGTTGGATCTGATGATCTCAATGGTCTTTTCCAACCGGAATGATTCTATGATGGGACTGGCTTGGTCATGCTTGTTTGGGAAGTAGGGATGGTAAGTAGAAAGAAGAAAGGGCACAGATAGCTTATTTAAATGTCTTTTGATAGATTACAAAAAGTAAAATATCATTTTGGCAGAATTTCTTACCTATTCTGCATAGGCAGGAGACATACAGACATACTTGAGAGGAAGTTGGATGACAGCAAATGGTAGTGACTCAGCACTTCAGCGTAAAAACCTACTGCCATTTCAAATGCCAAAGGGGTACCTGACCCACCCAGAAGAGTTACCATGACAGATGAAGACTCAGAACCTACAGAGGGCATCTGTGCCACTCTGCAATGTCTGGCAGGCACCCTAAGAGGTACCAAAATAGACAACTTGTACGTTCTGGCATCTGAGTCACGCAGTAATAACCAATTTCTTGCTGAAATCTCTCCCTTTCCACCATCTTCAGCACCAAGAAGTAAACAGCATTACAGGGAAGTCAAGACAAAAATACTAAGAAACATGCGGTTTATTGTCAATCTTTGCTAATCCTGCCTGGAACAAAGTAGTCAGATTTCACATTCTAAAACTTTTGTGCCAGTTATTGTGATAATGAACCTGTACTCTCTATGGGGTGGCTCTTTCCTGCCTGGTGTTGCTTTGTAGAGCATCCTTGAAAGAACAGTGCAAAAGTTAACTGATCACAGCTTCTACTTAAAGAGAGTTTTTAGCTGATGTGCTGAGTAAATCAGTCAGAGCTGTTCTTACTTATACCAGGCAACCATAATTTTGAGTTAGCGAGTGGTACAGTCACACTTAGGTAACACGATTTATTACCTGAAGGTTTTTTTGTAAGAGCAGGTTGCTTGTAGACCCAACCATTAAGAGCAATTAACCTGCTGCTGTGCTACCTGCAAGCTCAAGTGTCTGCTACCTTGGAGATTTCTCTGCCACTGCTCTACTAAATGAGAGCTCTGAATCTATGGTCAGAGGTCAGCTGCGGTCATTTACGCACAAGATGAGTATGTGGCTGTTGAATATGTCCTTGGAGTTGCCAGAAGTCAGTCTGGAGGTGCAGATGTCTGGCAGCTGTATGCATAAAGGCATTCCTTGCTAGGCATTTGCAGCGTCAGATGCCTGAAGATGGGAAGCAGCATGCCTACACAAACATCAGCAAATATGTTATATGGGAAAAGAATCAAAGGCTTATAGCTGGAAACCTCATTTTTTATTCAGTTTATTGTACACAGGTGTCTGTAAGACTCTTGAACTTCTCCCTTCATCTCTGCTCATCTGAGGCCACAAGGAGAACCAAAGTGCCTTTATTTCTCTCAACGTATTTAAAACATATACTTATCGAATGAAAAGCATGGTTTCAGTCAAACCTCACGCTATCTTGAGCTGAATGCAGAAATCAGGGAGAAATTTTTCCATTATGTGCAGCAAACCAAATTTTAGGGAGCAGAGGCAGCAACATTACAGAATGCTGAAGACTGGCCATAACTGAATCAAGTTGCTGGGACAAGAAGATTTGAGCAGTGCAGAAAATACTCTGTCTTAAATATGTGGGCAGGAGGGATGGGTATTAGTGAGCTGCTGGGGTAAAAAAAAATTACGAGATCTGAGGTTAGAACAAAGCTTTTCCTTTTCTTCTCCCTGATGAGACTAGAAGAAATACGCTGCTGTCCTCTGCAGCACAAGGAATGGTTGCGTATCAAGCTTGGCTAAGGGGAGGCAAATCTTGAAGGCTCAGGGTCCACTTCTGTTTGCTGTTTAGAAGTTCAGGAGACAGATCAACAGGGTCATGGTTGCACCTACTTCAGCTGACCCACCAAACCTTTCCAGAGCTCATTTCGCTTTGCGTTTCCTCTGTCCAGCACAAAGTAGTGTTCCTTCTCTATCCCTTAGTTTCCAGTTTGGGTGCCTTGATGGTCATCCAGCACTTGTATGATCTTGATAAAACATGCAAATAGTCTAGGAACATTAGTCAGTCTACCATTTATAGGGGCCTTGAGCTTTATGTCACCCCTGTCTTATTTATGCCCTGCCTGAAGTATACAGCAGTTTAGTCTCTGGAAAACTTAAATGCTTTTGTCTGCCTGAAGTGTCAGCAGCCTCAGTAAAGAAATGGCTGAAATGATTTGTAAAATGATGAACACAAGGTCAGACTGGATGATATAATGTACTCCTGTAGTCTTAAATGCAGTTAAATCATCTCATCCCTGTTACTCAGAGCATTACCAACTACTAACTGGAAATTAAGAAAGCACAGCCCTAGCGTTGTTGTCTGAAGTCACTACTGTTAACTACAAATAGAAGAGAGAAAGATGAGCAAGTAGCACAGGAAGCAGAGGAGGTAAAAAAGGACAAAAACAAGTTTGCAAAGAACAGTTTGTTCTGCAAAAACAAAGGTGTAGCTGGGAAAGGGCTCCAAGCTATCATGAACTAATAGTGCAGCTGGAGCAGATCTCAACAACAAAGAGGCAAGAAAAGCATCCAAGGCAAGCAAGGTTGCATACAGGGCACCTTCACAAAAATTACACTTAGTTTCTGTTGAAACAGGTGAAAAGGACAGAGTTTTGAAGTAAAAATTGACTCCATTCAGGGAGGTGCCTTAAGCTGATTTACAGAACCTCTATATCTACTAGTAGCCTCCTGTTCCTAGAAGTCATCCACTATATTTTTCCTTTCCTTCTAGTTCCATAGGTGTTTGGTTCTTCTTAGTGCTAGTGCCTAGTGGGGGCACAGCAAATCAGTCACTAGCTCAAATAGAAGTTGTTTTTCTTCATCCTAAGGTACTTTGACTTTCTGTGAATGCGATTATGTTTCATATCATAGTAACATCTCACACGACTCCGTAGTCTCATTAAACACTCTTGAGAATTAATACAGAGTCATTAAATTGTTTAGGTTTGAAGAAACCTTTAAGATCATCAAGTCCAACCATTAAACTAAGTATACCAAGCCCACTGCCAAACCATGTCCCTAAGCTTCATATCTGTATGACTTACGAACACACCCAGGGATGATGATTTAATCACCTCTCTGGGCAGCCTGTTCTAATGCCTGATGACGCTTTCAATGTAGGAGTTTGTCCTAAAGTCTAATCTAAACTTCCCCTAAATAGCCCCAGCTCCCTCAGCCGCTCCTCATAACTCGTATTCTCCACACCCTTCACCAACCTTGTTGCCCTTCTTTGGACCTTTTCCAGCACCTCAATGTCTTCCTTTTAATTAGGTGCCCAAAACTGAGCAGGATACTCAAGGGGTGGCATCGCACGACACCTGTTGTAGTTTTGTAAACACAGCCCATGGCACTTTTTAGATATGCACAATTCAGTTTTAAATCAAATGTATGCTTTTCACCTTTTGCTGTGCTGTCCTTGTGAATATGCTTTGCTTTTTAAGATAGACTTTGTATGATAATGCTGAGGACTAACCTCACTTTTCTTATTTTGTTCTTTTTTTTTCCGAGATCAATCCCACTGGATTAGTATAATTGGACACTGTCTTGCTCCTGTTGAGCAAAGCAGGCAGATGGTGATGTCATTGCTGTGCTGACTGTTTGGCCAGGTTCTGACCTCAGCAGAGCCTTGCTGGCAGTGCTTAATGCAGATAATGCGTAATGGGATCACTGTCTGCTTTTTTTAAAAGTTGATAACTTAAAATAGAGCCCTCATGGCTTCAGGATTCAGGAGGACTCACAGATTTTGTTTGTATAAGGTACAGGCAGCCCCAGCAAAGTGCAACCCAAGTTTTTTGTGGCGTTCCCAGATACTCATCTTGAAATTCTTCTGCAGCATATTGTCATACACAAAGACTCTAAATCCCTCCAGGCTTCACAAAGATTTGTGCAGAGATTATAAATGAGCAGCAGATTAGCGCCAGATGAAAAAATCTGTTCTGTTAGAGAGCTGATCTGTTCCATCGATGGCCCGGTTTGTCGCGCATCTTTGTGGTGAGGTCTGACAAATCTGTCTCCCTGTATTTAGAATTTCAGTGTGTCGATTTGGATTGTCTTTGTCCTCTCAGATGTCTGACCTCTCCAGCATCTCTGCTGCCCTCGTGCCTAATAACAGCTATACCAGGCAGGACTCTGACAGGTTGTGGCAATGTAACAGGCAACACAGGAAGCAAGCTGTGAAAAAAGCCGAAGATAAGGACTTGAAAAAAGAAAATAGTTTGGAAAATGAGAGCAGTTGCAGCTGCTTCCAAAGCCAAGGGCAGGACTGAGGAGACAAAAGAAGGCTGCTCTGCTGGGAAGAGTAGCTATCTGTGCCTCACATGGTCCTTGAGGTACAAAAGTAGGTCTTTCTGTTTCCAGCATCCCACGGCTCAAAGAACAGTGGAAGATCAACATCTCCCACTTGGTTGTTGTAGTTTTTCCTGTGAGCAGTCACACCTGGAAATCCAGTTTGAATTTACTGGGACTGTCAGGCACTGTAAGGTGAAACAAAGAGGAGCAATCACACGAGTGCACAGGCTGCATGTCCTGCTCTGCATGTCCTTCAGGTGGTCCTGCTCTGACAGGGCGATTGGACTAGATGATCTTTTGAGGTCCCTTCCAATCCCTAATGTACTGTGATTCTGTGATACAAGGGAGCACAGTCACTGAACCTGGCATAGGACTAAGAGCTAGTTTTACCTGAATTTTAATCCTGGCTAAATCATTGAATCCTCTCTGTGATCTCTGACAAGGTACAGAATGTAGATATAGAAAAGTCTTCTTAGTCCACATAATCCAGTTCTCTACAATATAGGATTAGCCTGTAATCTTCATTCAATAGTATTTCATGAGATGGAGTTTCTGACATTACCTGTAGTACAGTTGTGCAGTCAGCTGTTCTTACAGCTATAAAAGTCTTCAGCTATGTTGCTTTAAGATGAAAGTATTACATTTCCCCCTGTTATTTCCCCTTTCTGTCCACATAATGAAGAACAGTGTTGGAAAATAGGTCTTCTAAACCAGAACACATCTAAACAAAAACAGGAGTTGAGGTAAGCAATTCCTCCTATAAAGAGAGCTGCTCAGAAATAAGCTGTGTTAATGATGTCTCTTGGCCAGCCCTGCAGGCAGCCGTGCAAACGGCAGGCTGAGACTTGTCTCCATCTCCTTGCTGATCCACCATGACCTCCTGTCAGGCCAACTGGGCTTGACCAGGAGCTGTAGCAGGAATAACAGCACATGCCTTACACAAAATGAAATGCTCTTACCTGTCTACAGAAACATCTAGGGAAAAAAAAGTTTAACAAAGCTAAAATTAATGTCTCACCTACAGTCGATTTTTCCTCTTAGCATAAGCATGTCCCAGTTTAGCCAGGTACTTAAAGCTGTTCATCTGCCAGGGCAGGATGCCCATGTCAAGTGATCCCACTTAGAAGTTATTTTCCCATTTCCTTCATCTGTCTCTAATTTTTATCTGAGTTTTGGTTAACAAGTTTCTACCTGAGAGCCCCTAGGGATTCTAGGATGGATGTTTCATCTCATCTCATCCGTTTAACCTGGCCTTACCATCTGCTCCACACCCTCTTAGGTGATGCTTCAGCTAAGCATCCTTTTGAGAACTGGTAGTTTGGTCACACCATTGTGCGTCATATCAACATTCCAAAACCAATACAAGCTGATTTAAACTGGGTGGTTTGTAAATATTATAAAGAGCTCAAAACAACTGTTCTTATATCTGTGCTTTATTCCCCAAAGGCTTAAGACTTTACCTGTATTAGCAAAACTGACATGTCCAGGAACGTTCCCAGGCACTAAAATCCCTGATGAGGAGTGGCCTGTGTATGCGCTTGCAAGTGAGTCAGGGCACAGCAGTTACCTACAACCAGACAACTGAATCAGACTCAGTATCTATCACTAATGATGCCCTGAGAGACAAAATAAAATTACTTTTTCTTTGAACACACATCACAAGTTGTATCAACAAATAACAAATTAATACTGTCATCGCAATGCATGAGGCTTTTACTGGTGTGCAGAATACCAAAGCAAAACGAACACATGGGAGTCACCTCTGCAGCATTTGGTTCAGCTTGAGACTGTAGATACCTCAAATTGACATCTAACTGCAGGTATTTTTCATAGGATCATAGAATAATTCATTTTGGAAAAGGTCCTTGAGATCATCAAGTCCAACCATTAACCCTACCTACCAAGTTCACCACTAGACCATATCTTCAAGCACCACATCTAAACAATCTTTAAACACAACCAGGGGTGGTCCCTAAGGCCTCTCAATCAAAGCTACCTTCTATTAACACAAACAAAATATAATGAGGAGTATTTTCTTGGACAAACCTGTCAAAAGACTCTGGTGATTTGGTGCTGTCAGCATCCCCTAACTGCTGAGTTATCCAGAAACATCTTCAGTTAAGAAACAGCTGGTAGTTTCTTCATGGACACGAGCCTTTTATCTTGCTGACTAATTTTTTAAACATACTGCACCAAAAAAAATAATGCTATGTGGAGAGGTGTGAAGTGGTTACTGGTCACAGTTTTGCTGAGAATTTGACTCTCTTGCACTTGGTTTCTTGTCAGTTAATGAAACTGCTACACTACAGAGCTTAATTTCCCAACTGATTAATTTAATTCTTTTTGGCATAAAGGAAAGCAACATGTTATTTTATGCAGAAATAGGTTCTGAGTTACAGAGACACTGGTAGGTATGTACTAATCAGCAAGTGAACTCCTATGATTTGGCTGCCTCATGAATCACCTCTAGCTGGGCAGTCACAAACGAGCAAACCAGTTTTTCGAAGATGCAAAAATCCTTTTTTGTCTATAACATCACAGCAATGGAATGGAGAAGATGGTTATGACAGATCTGGGTCACTAACACAATGTGATGTGCACTAGCAAGACGTCAGAAGCAGCAGTGTATGGAGGTCTTTCAGAGACAAGGGATAAAAAGGAACTTCTTGGTTGCCACATCATGTCATGTCATGTCATGTCATATAACCTCTTTGGTAAGAGCACATAGCTCTGTCTTTAGTTATTGCTAGCCTCAGAAACTCTTCTTCTTCTGTTGTGCTTAGAAACTTTACATTAGTTTTTGATTGTAAGCTTTTATCATTGATGGGGGGGTTGTTATGTTTCTTGTTGTGGCTGCGTTTTTCAGTTTCAGCTTTTTCATTGTCACACAGGCATGATTTAAGTCGTGCAGAATTGTGGATGAGGACTGAGCAGTGTTACCTACAAGCACATTCACACTTCTTTAGCTCACTTGGGACTGCCCAGAATCCTGTTTGTCGCAGCCGTGTCACTTTAATAGCACAGAGTAACCAAGATACCTGCTTCTTTCTCCTCTGTTGTTTCCAGCTGATAAGTCCCATAGCAGAGATTACTGTTTGTTTTCAAGGGTTTGCGTAGTTTGTCCCAGTTGTCCCCCATTTTGCCCCCACTGAAAACTAGCATTTTGTATTCTGTGCAAAATTGCAGTAAGAAGCTTATAAGTTAAACTTTTCAAAATACAAATTTCTAGAAGCCTTGCTGAGGTAAGTGGGATAACAGGAGACCTTACGGTTTCTTGGACACCAGGGTCTCAATTCAGTTATCCACACACCTGCGTCTAATCCCATCAGAAGTCCACCTGGCCTCCAGCTGTTTCTTGAGAAGGACATTGTCTCCCCATTTGCCACAGTGGGTGTCCCTGTGCAAACGCTCAAGTATCCAGCAGGTAAACAACCAAATCCTGCTCTGGGGAGGAGATTCAGGTCCAACTCAGATCATAACCAACAGGATAGTTCTTCAGCTTAGTTGTCACCAAGCCAATTAGAGGTTTAAATCTGTGCTTAGGATCATAATTGATAGGGCAAGTGATTTCAAGAGCTCACTGCTCAGGTGACCAGATGTGAATGAGAAAATGTAAACAAGTGGGAAGAATTAGTCAACTCCCATTGAGATTTTGAATGCATGAGGTTGTTTGCTAAAGTTATTTTTGATATTTCAGAGGAAAAAGTAAAAGCATTTATCTCACAGTAAGGAAGAAATTAGAAACAGTGGAGTCTCTTTCTCTGGAGACGTTTAAAACCCACCTGGACATGTTCCTGTGTGACTTGATCTAGGTGGTCCTGTTCTGGCAGGGGGATTTGACTAGATAATCTTTTGAGGTCCCTTCCAATCCCCAATGTTCTGTGATAACATACATCTGTTTCTTCATTTTTGTTCTTCAGCTGTCGACTAAGGCAGTAGTGTTGGAAGACAGAACATGAATGAATGAATGAACCAGTCAATAGGAAGTGATAATTTCAAGCTAGAGTAATTCAGCCCACAGGGCAGGGCTTCTCTACCATTTATTCTTGTTGTCTTCAAGGCTTCTTATGTAAATATTTGTGATTTTGGCAGGGTGCTTTCTCTTTGTCATTGAAGTGAAACATTTGCTGCAAGCATACTGAATGAAGTCTGCTTCGTAATTATTTGCAGTCACAACTCAGCAACGGAGACTTACGGTTGTAAGGCTGCCAACTCTGTATTAACATGATCTTATTTTCTCCCTCTCCTGGCTGCAGCAAACAGGCAGTTGGTGTAGGAAGTCTGCAAAACAGAACCAGCAACCATATCCATCTGTATCAACAGATTCCCGCTTCACCACTCTGCCAGGCTTTCTTCCTCAGAGCCGCCCATCTGCCCCTGAACCACCAAAAGAAACGGGACAAAGCAAGGTGCATCACACAAACGGCCTCGGTCATTATCTTGGTTTCTCCCAGCAGGACTTGAGACACAGTGATCAAGAAGACTTCACACGCAGATCTAGCAGTGCCTCCAGCATTTCATGGTCATTCCAACGAAGCAAGTCTCTGTTCTGCTTGCCCACAATGAACTCCTCCTCAGCCTCAGAGACTCTTCATTTCAGTGAACCATTTCAACTTTTAAATACTGGGTCACCTGCAACCAGGTTAAAAACGTGGAGGTGCAGCCCCAGGCTTAACATTGACGACTTGGAAGGTGCTCAGGAGACTGATGTAGACACGGGGATGAAGCTATCCTTCTCAGACCTGTCTGTGGTCTCTGCATACTCTGCCCTTAATGGGTTTTACAATGGCATGGAAGCCTCTCTTCCCCCACAGAAACAAACTGTCAGTAAAGCTAAACAGGAGGGCACCAGTGGAAGGCCTGTATCAGCCACGTGCAATACCTTTGAATCAACTGATGGTTCACTGCCTTCTCTTTCTGATCGGTCTTCCAGCTCTTTCACATCAGCATTTCTGTCCAAGCAGCCCAGTCAGTCCCCGAGAGCGGCTCCTTGTCCTCTGGATGGTCAGGGGAGTGTCTGCACAGCTTCACCAGCTAATGAAGAAGAATTTTACATCTGAAGTTTCATCCGCCTTCCAGGGCACACGTGTTCTACTTGTGAATGACAGCAGTGAGCTTGCAGAAAGTTCATCACCGAGGAGAAGTGATGCAGCAGAGAGTACTAAATATTTTAAGAAAGCACTTGGATCCTTCAAAGATGGGCACCTCCAAACTATGTACAGTAAAGCAGTCTGAGCTTCACCCTGTATTGGAGGAGATGGTCAACACAGAGGCTTGTCCATGGCAGTACAGGGTCATTGGTTTGTGTGACTGACCCTTGGACTGGCGGTGAAGGAAACAGCAGAAGAGGCAAATAATCCAATTTTCTTTGGCAGAAAATTAAGACTAATTTGTGACACCAAATTCTTTTAAACTTTTCTGAGAAATTCCCTCAGTTCAGGAAAGATGGAAGGAGAAAGTGAAAGACAACTGCCTTTCAGAAGTTCCAAAGGTAGCTCTGAGCACAGCAGGTCACAGTAGCATCCAGTAGCGTCAGGCAAGACATTTCCTATGAGTATACCCATGGCTCCTCTAATCTCTGGAAGCTGACAATACTAAGGCAGCGAGGAACGTCCTCCCTTCCCTGGGAAGAGGAAGCTCTGCCATATCTCTTACTTTGACAGTCCAGAATGCAGAAAGTGCCAAAAGGGAGACCTTACAGAACATAATCAGCCCATCCCCTCAGAAAGCCCATCCCTTTCAGTTGGAAGGGACCCATCTGGGCTGTTGTCTGATCCACTTGTGTAGGCAATGGTAACCCAAGTAAGCAACGTTTGCAGCTGCTGACTCGGGCAATGCCTATGCAAGCGGTGTCCGTTTTTATGTATTTCTTCCCCTTTAGTCCCAAACACATGGCAGGTCCCGATTTTTTTAAGGGATTGTTATTTTTCTGTTGAAAATAATTAAGGCAGAAACCTACTGTTCATATTCCTGGTGCAAGCATGCTTCTTTCTGAGTAAAACACATTTCTCCTCAAACACATTTATCCAAAGGGAGGACAAGCCAAATTATACTGGACTTTCAAGTGAGGTTTTCAGAATACACACTCTTGATAACCTGTTTTGTTCCAATTCATTTGGTATTTAAAATTTTAAAAGGAAGTAAAAAGCTGTTACTATGACAGGTAGGTTACCAAGATTTACGTTGTTTGTACAGGTTACATCACACGTGTTCTGATAAAGCAGATTTCTGGCAAAGAAGTGGTGCTGATTTCAGCTCTGATCTACCCAGTGAGAAAATGACCGCACGAAAATCTGTTTGGATAGTGTAACTTGTACACAGGTACAGACCTCTGTGGCATTGTGGTGGATGGGGAAACATGCGTTTGTGGGAGAAAAATGTTTGCTGTATTACCGAGTAGCTTGAGTTCAGAGGAGTTGCTGCTTTGAAGAAAAACCAAACCAAACCAAAATATAGGAATCAAAAAGCACACAGGTCCTCTAAATAATAGTTACAAAAAGTGGAGCAGCTCCCCATGCCTGTTTAAGTAAATGCATGGTTTGTATAAACACAAAAGAAAGCCTGTGGGGAACTGAGCACAGGTCTATTGGGGAAGAGAGGCGATTCCATTTGACACACACCTTCAGTCCAGAAGAGGCCAGAGGGAGAGTCAAGAGTCAGGATGCTACTCCTCAAGAATGTTAACTTTTGGTGACATTTTCTCCACACAGGGAAAAAGACACCAGGCTGAATTCCAAGTCTCTTCTCTTTGTGAGTTGCTGTCATAGTGTGGATCAGAGATAGACATTGTCTTTTGTGCTAAACACAATATATAGACAGCAAAATCTATTCAAGCTCTGAGACCACAAGAGATTATTAGCCTCCTCCTGCCCTCCAAACTGTTTAGACTTAGTGTATTCTGGAGTAAACTGTTCTCTAAATGTCTGGGACCAGAAACAGCAACAGTGAACAATTTGTCATGGTTTGCATGTGTTTACCTGCTCTGCACTCCCTCAGAGTTCACACAGTCTTCCCTCTGACTTTTGTGGCCTTGAGATTCAAACTTCCTCCCAACACAGCAGATCCAATTTATCCAACACTGTGCTCCTTGTTACTGTTTGTGCCCTGTCAAAATACTTGTAAAATGCTGTGAGATCACAAAATCACACAACATTATAGAGATTGGAAGGGACCTTAAAAGATCATCCAGTCCGATCCCCCTGCCACAGGAGGATCACCTAGACCAAGTCGCACAGGAACATATCCAAGCAGGTTTTAAACTTCTCCAGAGACAGAAACACAACAACCCCCCTGGGCAGCCTGTTCCAGTGCTCTGTCACCCTCACTGTGAAGAAGTTCCTTCTGATGTTTATATGGAACCTCGTCTGTTCCAGCTTACACCCATTGCTCCTTGTCCTAGCATTAGATGACACTGAGCAGAGCCTGGCTCCATCCTCCTGACACTCACCCTTCACATATTTATCCACATTCTCCTTTTTTCCATGCTCAAGAGACCCAGCTCCCTCAGCCTTTCCTCATCAGGGAGATGTTCCACCCCTTCATTTTCTTTGTGGCTATGCACTGGACTCTCTCCAGCAGTTCTGTGTCCTTCTGGAACTGAGGGGCCCAGAACTGAGCACAATATTCCAGATGCGTTCTCAGCAGGGCAGAGCAGAGGAGAAGGAGAACCTCTCTTGATCTGCTAGTTAGATCTTGCTGAACCGTAGGAGCAAGCAGTGCATGGTACGGTCAGACTCCACAGGTGTAAATTTAGGATTCAGCATTTTCTGTCATACCCACGGTGGTACGAAAATAAGTGATGATGGAGTCTCTTTATGGGACAGGCATTTTATCAACACTAGCCGTTTTCAGATACAACAACAAACAGGGTAAATTTGTTTCAAATCTGTTAAAAATTTTACTAATCATTATTTGGAAAAGGAAGGAAAAAAACCCTTTCACAGTTTTTGGGTAATATTGAAAATGTACGATCTGAACATGAAATCAAAACCTGGTTTGAGCTGATGGGTCTGTCTCATCCTGGAATCATGCCAGCATCAAGACTCCTGACAAAAGCTGATCTGGGCTTATGATGAAGAGGAGGCTTTGAAGGATCTTTCCGCTAAGGGTGTGCCCCTGCAAGGAGCACAGCACATTTGGGGGCCATCTCTGGACGCTACAGGAAGCACTCTGGCGCTGGAGGTCTACAGACAAACATGGGATAGCTCAAGTATCAGTCATGAGGGTTATGTGTGGCATTAATGAGCAGCTTTGCAAACATCTCCGCTCCAGATTTCACCATGTTAATCCTAATGGGAAGAAAGCCAAATGAGTTCCCACAGACTTGAGTTTATGCAGGCTGCGCTGGTTTTGTCTCTGAGCATTTCTGTGCTGTTTACTGATGCTAAACAGGAAGTGAAAGTTTTAATTGTTTACATTTGTGGTGCTTGTAAGTACATTTTGGAATAACTGAGTTTCCTACTGTCAGGAAAACCAGACGTGATAGTGTACAGAGAAAATGTTGCCCATAATAAGGCAAGCTGGATTCTGAGAAGTGTTTCACTGCAGGTAGGCTTCATTAATTGCAGTATTTAAGGAGGAACTGATCCAGTCAGAGTTGAATATGCACACGTTTCGTAGCATTTCCTTAAGGATCATGTTGTTTTGATTAAGTTATGAACAATGTCACACAAGAGCTGCAGGTTCTGAACTTTCTCTCCTTCTCAACCCCGAACATGTGTTGCTTCTGTGAAATAAAATAAAGCTGAAAAGTCAGTTGTGCTTAGCCTTCCGGGTGTTCATCTGCGGAGTATTGCAGACTCACTGATTATTTTAGCTAAGCTTCAGAATGAATGGAGTGACACAGGCTCTCCAGTTCTTGGCAGTACATGTTGGTGGGATAACGACCAAATAAACATAGTAAAAATATTTTTATGCTGGACTTGGCTTTGCCTCTGCAGACCGGATCTTTTGATTCTCTCCGTGTTGTAAATCACTTGCTCCAGTAAAGCTGAATGATATACCAGGAGCTGTTGACACACACTGGTAATCCTGCATGCTTAAATCCTGTCTTGGTTTGTTTCATAACAGTGCTTCCCTATTGCTTCCATCAGTGTGGGGTGTTATCCAAGTATTTTAGTTTTGTTCATGGGATGTGGCTGTGTATCATCACTACATTGGATAGTCAAGCTGTGCAGGCTTGGCTTTGCTTAGTTGTTATGGCTTTATGGTATAACCGAGTGGGCTGTGTGTAAATTTGTATGGAAGTTACAGAACTGTAGAAACATCAGGAGTGGGAAGGTGCCTCTGGAGGTCATCTACTCCAGAGAGTCTGCTGAAAGCAGGCACAAAGCCGCCCAGACCTCAAAGCTTTGAAGTTAAATCAGATTGTTCAGAAGCTTGGCTATTTAGGTTAAAAAATACCCAAAGGTGGCAATTTCACAGTATCTCTAGGCAGCCTGTGCCAGTGCTTAACCGCTGTAATGGTCAAGAATTCCTAATCTGCAGTCAGAATTTTCCATGTTTGAACTTGTGATCTTTCCCTCTTGGTTTGCAGTGTCCCTCTGACAAACTCTGGCTCTGTTGGCTCTGTTGTCCCCTTTAGCTGGTGGAAGGCTACTGTTACTCTCACAGCCTCTCTGTGCGCATCATACAGCTCCCCAACATCTCAATGGTTCTAGCTCCTCTGAACTCAATATCCCTGTTACATTGGGGAATTCAAACAGCACTCTGAGTGTGAAGAGTTCTAAGTAGCCAGGAAGAATTATTTCCATCAACCTTAGGGCAACCCTCTTGCTAATGCTGCTGGCCTTATCAGTGCAAGGGTGTACTGTTTCTTCACATGCAGTTTGCTCTTCAGTGGGACCCCAAGATGCTTTTCTACAGAACTCTTCCCTTGCCAGTAGGTGCCCAACCTGTGCTGTTATACAGGTTGGGTCCACTCAAGGTGCAGGACTTGCTTTTGCTGTACTTTGTGAGGTTCTCATTGGCACAAACCCCATCACAATCTGCCATCCTTTCTTAAAGAACAAATACCTGGCTACAGCAGCTCTTATTACATAACTGTCCCATTACATCTCTGTTCGTCTGTTTTTTCACAGAGAATGAGAGTGCTGAGGTCTTTCAGGTGTGATGTTTCGAAGTTAATGTTTCTTAGCAGCAGAATGGAACTATCCTGGTCTTGGTAAGACAGTTCCATGTCGCAAAGGGCTTTGGAAGCAGAGTAAAATCATGAATGCGTTATCTGTTGAAGAAATCAGAATATTGGAACACATTTGAGCTTTCAATGGTTGGTGTCAACAAAGAGATGAGCTCTTGAGATCCTGTGTAGAAGCTTTTTGAGGTTTCATGTGTATTTTGGACATGTGAGCTGCCTTCATAAGAACATGTCTAAAGGCTGTTACATGCCTCACTGTGTGACTCTGAAAGGTCTGAGATGCCATAGATGGCACTTTTCTAAATGCTTTTGATCTCTTGAATTCGCCCAGTTGCTTTTTCAGGCCATTTCTCATCTGCAGGATCCTATAGCAGCAAGTTCCCCTTACTACATGTTGTACAGGAAGGATTATCTCCCAAATGTACCACCTGCCAGCTCCATTTGATCCCACCCAAGTTTGTGGTAGGGAGAGACAGTCAACAGCCATTTCTTGCTCACCATTTTCAGACCATTTATGGTTTTATATAGATTTCTGTAAAACATCCCTCTGTTCTGTTTTGTACTTTCAAACTGGGAAGTCCTAATCTAGTCAGTGATTCCTGATAGGAAAACTGTTCCATGGTTTTGTTCATCCTTGTTAGCCTTCTGTATGTTTTTCTGTTCTACTGCTGATTTTTGAGCTAGGAGATCCGTAAGCACACTTAGTTTTGGAGCTGTAGATGCACTGTGGATTTGCTGAGTGAATTGGAGATGATTCTGGTTTAGTCTCTGTTTCTTTCCTAGTGACATGATTTGCTGCTTTGACTGCAACTGAGTACTGAGCTACTCTTTTCATAGATCTTTATTTAGCCCCAGGGTCTAATTCTCAAGCAATAAAAGTTGGTTCAGAGCCTACTATGATGTATGCAAAATTAGAAAATTTATTTTATGCAATTAATTTTAGAATTAGCTACACTGAATTTCATCTGCCTTTTTATTGCCCAGTTGCTCTGTATTATAAGACTCTTCTGCAACTTCCCCAGCTGTCCATCGTCTTTCCTCTCCTGGATGCTTAATAGCCTCCAAAAGCTCTCATCTTATGAAGCCCCACTTTTTCCAGGTTTAAGTCATGCTGAATAATGTAAGCTTGAGTACAAATCCCTGCATGACTCCACTGCCAGCCTCCTTCCACTGGCTATTTATTTCTGCCTTCTGTTTCCTGCCTTTTAATCAGTCCTTTGTTCACATAACCTTGCCTCTTAAACCATCACAGCATGGTTCCTTTGAGAGGCTTTGATGAAGGACTTTGGAAAACCGATCTCTGCTCTACACCTATTTGTTGATGCCTTCTGAAGCCTCTAATAAATTTAAGAGGTGTGATTTCCCTCTATAAAACCACCTTGACTCTTCCCCAAACTAACTCAACATTATTTCTGTTCAGATGATGAAATCTCTCTTATCTGAGTACAGATATCCTCCCTGTAGCGTCCTTTCCCAGCTTCCAGGACTCAGCGTTGTGGAAATTGCTAAATTTACACAGAACCCAGGCTCCCTGAGCCAAAACCTGTGTTTAGATCACTGTGTGACCAACTGCTACGTTGTGCTACCAATGCGTTTGTTCTCCTTCAGTTTGCCAGTTTTTCCACTGAATCTCTTTTCACACCTCAGGTTGCCACAGCAGTGAACAGCACTGAATTCATGCCCTATGTGAAAGGATAGCCATGTTCATCCATGATTTCACTGAGCACTTCCTGTTCCAGAAGTCAATGCAGGGTGCTAGGCTGTGGTTCCTTCAGTACCTGGGAAGGATCCTGTCACTCTAAGCTAAGGAACAACTGGGTTGTGAGGTAAGTGGGAGGAAATATCCTGTATGCATGCTGGGGACAAATACAACTGCTCAGTGTGGAAAGCTCTGCAAGACCTTGTAAATCCTGCAAGGATAGGTGTTCACAGTTGTAAATGGAAAAGGAGCAGAGAAGGAAGTTAAGACACTGCCTCATGTCATTGCTGGTTGACTCTGTTTTGAACCTCCTCAAGCAGCTTTCTTCAACGCACTACCTGGTACCCTTCACCCTGAGGACTGTTTCCACCATGGAAGAGCCTGGACCCCAGAGTCTCCTACACTGTCCAGTCAGACTTTGTGTCCTCCTGTGTTCTCACACGCCCTTGAGCATCCCACTGGGCATGAAACACAGCCTCTTAGGGTCATGCTATAAAAACATCCCTCAGCTGGGCTGCAGCAAAGTCCCTCCCTTGTAAAATTGTACCCCAGAGCCATGAGCATGCCACTGTAGTCTGAAGGAAGCCAAACCAGATAGTCTGTGATGTGTGTGTGTGACCCACTGGGACAGGTATGAAGGCTGTGGCTGTGAGTCAGTGCTAGGGTGGCTCAGAAGTGGACATCACCTTGCTTTATCTATCAGTGTACCAACAGAGAGCATTGCTTCAATGTGGCCACAGAAAGGGCATCTGGAGTGGCTTCACAGCTTCATTAGTACGTCCCGCCTTTGCTTTGACTCAGCCTGTTCCATTAAGCACGGGCCACTTTAGACTCAGTTGTCCTTTTTAATTGCTTTTCTCCTGAATATATATGAGGCATAAAATGCAAAATGGTTTGGTAGGTGGAGCCTGTTAATCCCATCTGCCCGTTCTAAATGCAAACTACTGACCATTAGCACATAATTAAAGGGAAATGGATTTAGGCAAAGCTGATCGGTCAGTAAGAGAAAGACTCCATCCACATCTCCGTGACCGTAGCGTGCCTGTGCTTTGTGACAGGACCACAGCAATGCAGTGTGATGCTGCTCCTCCTGCGGCCCCCGCTACGCAGCCACCAGCCTGAGAGAGTTACTAGTGCCATCTCGTGGTGTTCGTGCACACAAGTGTCAGCCCAGGGAGCTGCCAGCCCAGGCAGAGAGGCACGCGGGGACAACCCACAGGCTCTGGCACGGTGCCTCTGTCCCCAGGGTCACGCAGGCGCTTGGCAGTGAGCATCCCCCAAGAGCAGGGGGCAGACACGAGGTGTCTGCTTTGTAGGGCAGCAGAAAGCAGCCTTGCTCCAAACAAGGAAATGATCAGAGAGCTGGAGCTCAGCTCCTACCCAGCCTTTAGCACACTCTCCATTAACGGAGGACAGGCTGAGAAGGTTGGGGTTGTTTAGCCTGGAGAGGAGAAGGCTCCAGGGGGACCTTATAGCAGCTTTCCATTACCTGAAAGGGGACTATAAAGGAGGCTGGGGAAGAACTGTTCTCAAAGGCATAGACCCATAGGAAAAGGGACCATGGTTTTGGGCTAGAAAAGGGTAGACTTAGGATGTACAACAGGAAAAAGTTCTTTAATATGAGGGTGGTGGATCACTGGGACAGGTTGCCTAGAAATGTGGTTGAGGCCCTATGCCTGGAGACATCCAAGGTGAAGCTTGATGGGGCCCTGGGCAATCTGTTCTAGTGAGTGATGTCCCTGTTTGTTGCAGGGGTTGGAGCAGATGACCTTTGGAGGTTCCTTCTGACCCAATACTTTCTATGCTTCTACAATCTCCATGAAGTACAACTGCCTGCCGTGCACCCTCTGTGCCCTGTATTTCAGTACTAGCTGCTGACACTACCTGTGCTCAGCTCCTACTCAGCCACTGGGCTTTAACACTCTCCATTAACAGACCTGGCGAACAGGATAATCAAACAGCCTGGTGACCCAAACAGCTCTGTCACATTGTTTTGCTTCACTGGAGTCACAGAATCAGGGAATCACAGAATCACTCTAGTTGGAAAAGACCTCTGGGATCATCAAGTCCAACCACCTACCCTACCTTACAGGTTTACCCCTAAACCATATTCCTCAACGCCTCATCCAAATGATCTTTAAACACATCCAGGGATGGGACTCAACCACCTCCCTGGGAAGCCCATTCCCGTGCCTGACCACCCTTTCTGTGAAAAAATGTTTCCTATTTTCAAATCTAAACCTACCCTGTTGTAGCTTGAACCCATTTCCTCTTGTTCTACCACTAATTGCTTGTGAGAAGAGACCAGCACCAACCTCACCACAACATGCTTTCAGGTAGTTGTAGAGAATGATGAGGTCTCCTCTCAGCCTCCTCTTCTTCAAACTAAAGACCCCCAGATCTTTCAATCTTTCCTCATAAGGTTTATTCTCACAGCCCACAGGGCAACAACTAGGGGCTGTGCTCAGGATGGAGCAGAGCATCTGCTGCAAACGAGCCCTTGAGCAGGACACAGTAAGCTGGCTGGCTGTCATGAATTCCAGTATTGACTTTGATGAAAATTCTAGCCCTGCTGGTATGGAGCTAATCTGCTAAGTATGACCCAACTCCTGCCAAGACAATGCTTCCTGTGAGGTTAGCGGTGCCGCCAGAGCGCTCCTGCTCCTGAGGTGCAATGACCTTGGTGACAGGGCCTCCTGGAACAGATAGAGTTTAAGAATGCAACACATAATACTGGGTGGATAATTGCTCCTACTTCAGTGAATTAAGAGCCTTCTTTTTGCAGTTCACACGTGCTACTACATGGATGGATTTGGGTTTGTTGTAGCCGTACTGCGATTCAGAGTGGGTGCTTTTTCGCATGGTTTGCCATGACTCAGCTGCGAGCTCTGCTTTTTCCTACTGTGTTTGGGGTTTTGTTTTGGTCACAAGAAAGCAAAGTTTACTCAATAACAGTGTGGTTCTACTCATGGATTTGGACTAGTGGCCAGTGTTCTCCTGTTGTGTCTCGTAAAGCCACAGACATGCAGCCTCTGCTCTTAAGCTTCTTTCTCTGGCACCTCTCTGCCTTCCTTTCTTGTAAGAGCTGATTGCACAGTAGTTTTCCCCCAGGAGGGGTGAGGATGCTTGTACTGACTCTGACAGGTGTGTAAATGCTGTGCAGAAATTTTGCAGAAAGGAGTTTTGGGGCTGCCTGTGGCAATAGTAGGGGCAACCACTTCCAGAGCTGCCACTGCTGCCCATCTAGGTAAGAGATGGGGCATGAGAACTGGCAATGAGGTGAGGTGAGTGCTAGGAAAAATCAAAGGGAAGAAGAGGAGCAAAAAGATGAGTTCCAGCTGTGATCTTCCTCCCTTCTTCTGGCCCCATACATGCAGGAACATGCAAGGTTCTGGACTTCAAGGCATGAGGATGACCTATGTGGATGGTGGAATGGAGCTTTCAGTATCAAGGACATTGAGGCTGTTAGGCTGCCAGGAGGCCAGAGGAAGCAAAGTGTTTTCCAAGTTTCCACGACAACCTTTGCTCTGAGCTGATGCCTGGTTTGTAGTTTCAGCCATTCACTTGGCTGATTAATTCCCTTGGATTCACACTGCCGATCCCCACAGACCCTTCTCTTCCTTGTCCTTCGCTTCCTTCTCTTGGTCTTCCATTTTCTTTCTCCTTCCATCCAGCTCATTCTTCTCTTTCACAAAACTCTAGGCCCATAAGGATTGCACTCAATACAGAAATAGCCCCTCCATGGCTGGATAAGCTCCCATCCTGCTCCCCCAGTTCCCCATCTCTTCAGACAGGACCCAAGTCTGGGACTGCACATCCAGCTCCATGCCCAGAATGAAGCAGAGTGATGTGAGCATCTTGCCCACTCCTCTCCTCAGTATCTCCTTGCTAAATCAATGGGATTTGATAGTCACCTTACCTCTAGCAAACTGCTGGGTAAAAAACTGCTTCATCTGCATTGCTGGGAACCATTCAGTGGTACCACAAGCAAGCAGCTGCAGGTGTACCCCACTCTTCTCTGCACGTGTGTGTTAGACATTCCAGGCCACCAGAACATTTTCTGATACTGCAGGTTTTGGTAGATGGTCCAGATAAAACCTGGCTGCTCTCCGGAGTGACAGCTAGCTTGCAGGCTGACACAGATGAAGAGCTTAGCAAGATGGAACAGATTTTTGCCCCAGGCCTTCTCTGCTGATGTGTTAAGTTTGGCAGCATCATCTCAAGAAGAAGTGAATTAATCTTATTGGAGTTGTGTACAAAAGAGAGACTGGGGGGGAGAAGGGAGGGGGAAGTATGTGTGAATCTATGTTGATTATTTTGAAGCCATAAACAAGTGGCATCCAAAAAGAATTTGACAACCATATGGACTTTCAGGAGTGTGAAATCTTCTGAAAATGATATGCAATCATGTGAAGGCTGGCATAAAAAAAAGAAGACTTGAGATGTGGATGGATGAGAAGTACAGACAGGGGACTGCTGTCTGTGATGTGGGAGTTAAGATGCTGGGTACATGAAAAGAACGCTATACAGAAAAAAGGACATAAATTAAATTAAATCAGTTACATGAGAATTCTCCCAAAGGTGATAGGAATAACAGTCAGCCCCATTTCTTACTGCTGGTTCTTAGAACTAGACTCTCTGGGGAACTGCAGTCTCAGGGACTGAGCAACAACTTTCCTACTAAAACCATCTTTGTTTTCCTGGGAGGCTTCATTGAAGATGCTGCAAGCAGTCTGGATTTGACACAGGGCAAAAACCACGGGTACAAGAGCATGGGTCCTGCTGAAGGGGATCAGCTGCTTCTGCTGAGTTCAGTAACTAAGGCAACAGTGCTAGGGTTCTCCTCTGATGTTCACTAAGGGGACACTTCTTATCCCAGAGCTTGGGAGGTGCTAGCATTGCCCCTGAGAGGCAAGCAGGATGACGAGAAAGCGGATTGTCAAGTTTGGTGTTGCACATCTGCATTTGTGCTGTTGGAACATCTGCATGGGCCCCAGGTGAAGGTGCATGATATGAAGTCACTCACATACCAGAAAGGGAATTAAGTGCTGCTGTAGTATTCTGTGAAAATCACAGAATCAGTGAGTTATTGAGGCTGGAAAAGACCTCTAAGATCATCAAGACCAGCCTATGACCTAACATCACCACAATCACCTAGACCATGGCACTAAGTGACACATCCAGTCTTTTCTTAAACCTCTCCAGGGATGGTGACTCCACCACCTCCCTGGGCAGTCCATTCCAGTGTCTGATCACCCTTTCCATGAGATGGGGCTTCCTAACATCCAACCTAAACCTCCCCTGGCTCAGCTTCAGGCTCTGCACTCTCATCCTATCACTAGTTGCCTGGGAGAAGACTCTGACACCCACCTGTCTACAACTTCCCTTCAGGTAGTTATGCAGAGTGATAAAGTCCCCTCTGAGTCTCCTCTTCTCCAGGCTAAACAACCCCAGCTCCCTCAGCCTGTCGTTATCAGACTTTCCCTCTAGTCCCTTCACCAGCCTTGTTGCTCTCCTCTGGACCTGCTCCAGCACCTCAATCTTTCTCGAAGCAAGAGGCCCAGAACTGCCCCCAGTACTTGGGGAGAGGCCTCACCAATGGAAGTCGCCACATCCCCTCTATCCCGTCTTCCCCCACACCTGGAAGTGGAGGGGGGCTGGAGCTGAAGCTCCGTGCCGCTGTGCTAGGGCAAAGCCCCCAGCGAAAGAGGTAGGGTGGGATCATCTGCTCTGTTTTGTCCCCTAGTCTACCCAGGACAGGTCACTGGTGGTGAGGGGGGTGCTCGTAAAGCAAAATGCACCTTTTTCTTCACGAAAGCACAGACCCACACGTCTGAAGGTTTTGGTAATTTTCAAACTGCCACACCAAGACCAGCTGCTGGGCACCCACAGGCTCTTCAGACTCCTGTGGCCGTAGTAAGGAGCCAGCTATGTAAGAAATGTTTTTAGCTGCTTGGCATAGACCTGCCGCCTGGGGCTGGCATGGGTGTCTGGCTGGAGACCGTGTCACTGTGGGGCGTTTTGCTTTCTCTGTGGCTCAGGGAATATGAAGAAGGAGCAGCTCCTGCCATGCAGGTAAGAAGCCCGGCTCCACTCCCCACGTTGGAGACAGTGGTGGGGTGGCAGCTCCGCCGCCCCAGGCCCAGGTTCTTCCTCAGGTAGGCAGCCCGAGAGAACAGGCCCCGGCCCGGCCTTGGCTCCGACCCAGCTCGATCCCGGCCCTGGCTCCAACCTGGCCCAGCTCCGAGCTGGCACCGCAGACCAGAGAAGCAAGGACTTAGTGCCGATATTCCCCCCACCACGGGGCCACATCCAGTGAGCCATGGTGAGCTTAAGACTACTCCCCTTTCCCCTGTAGCTGAGGCGAGAGGAGAGGGAGACAGACAGGAGGGGAATGGAACTCTCTCGGCCACGTTTGCAGCATGGGAAAGGCCGCTGCTGACGCCAGCCATGCGGTTGGTCACCATCTTGAGCTCCTCATGTGGCCAGGGCCATGCGGCTGGTCGCCACCATCTCAGAGCCACTGATCAGCAGGAAGAGAGACTGTTTGTCATTTCTGCTGTTGAGATAAAAAGAGCTGGGGATGATCGCGTATTGGGGAGAGAAGGAGCCTTGGGAGAGGCATCTGAGAATTCCTTCGTGCTAGGCTGAATCATCTGTTCTGAACAGAACCTTTCTCTTTTTCCCTTTGCCTATAGTTAGGCCACAAAAACATCCAACAATCTTTGGTTGCTTGGTGGCATCAGCACAGTCACCAGTAAATGTGGTCTTCTTCCACCAAGAAAGTGGTACTTGCAGTTAATCCTAAGAAGGGCCAGCAGCAAGGTGTCACTCATGAGAATGTGCCAAATTGTAGAGAAAGAGAAGGCTCTTTTGCTGTTTCAGAAGGACACTCCTGACTACACTTTAAGATGCTATGATCTGTACTTTCAGACTGTGAAGCGACAGTCCTAAAGAAAAGCATATCAAGACCTTTCTTATTTCTTTATTTAGTGAGGTGTGGGGTTTAGCTGAAGAATTTAAATGATTGAGTGATAAGCATTTGGAATTCTTGGGGACCACGGAGATCAAGGCAAATGGATCTATCCAAAATAATTCGTTTTGACACTCCAAACACTGCTGGCTCTTTTTTCCCCCCCTAAACAAACTGCGACTGGTTTTGTTCTTCTTGAAATGCGAGTAAAAGGTAAGTAAAAGGCAAGTCTTTTTTTCAAAGGAATATTAAATGTCCTCATATCTGACATAAGCACGTAGAGACGGTTGTAGCTGTTCTATCTCCAAAAGAAAGAAACCGTTGAAAAGCAGCAATTTCTTAATTTAATGATTCATTTATTCATTAGCTCGTCCTCTGACACTTTTTCTTAATTAACAGAATTGTTATGAGACAAAGCACCAAGAGAGACACATTAAGCAAAATCCATTGAGTAACAAATTTTATGTCTAATTACAACAGTCATACAGTGAACATATGTGCTCTGCCACATCTCACGCAGAATCAGCGCATCGGTGCGTCCTTGAAGAAGTGACCTTCAGAAAGAGCAATTTGCTTCTTAACACTTTTTCTTTTCTACCACTGGTAATGTTTCAGATGAAACAAGATACTTTAACCATTTAATTTCCAGAACACAGATTTGCCATGTTTACATTTTTAAAGATACAACCTCAGGGGCTGCAAATGGGACAGTGCTGAGGGTCTCAGGTTGAAAGGCATCGCAGAACAAAAGCACGCAGAGAACATGTACCCACTCTTCCCTGTTGCCTAAGCAGACAGACCGCCCTCATAGAGCTGAACACCATCATCTCCCAGTACCAATGCCAGAAGGATACAACCTCATTCCCATGGAAATGAAATCTATTCATCTTCTTCAGCTCTAGCACTGCACTGCACCTTTGAATTTGCATGCTCTTTCACACCTAGGAGGAGAGAAATGCAGCTTCCATGGGTAAGACTCATGTGCCATGGCCCAAGATTCTGCCCAAGGGCCCCACAATGTGAATGGGTCTGGAAGGGAGGGAGCTGGGCAATAACCAGCAGACAGTGTCTGTCCTCTAGAGACATTCAAAACCAGCCTGGACACATTCCTGTGCAACCCACCCTAGGTGAATCATCTCTGGCAGGGGGGTTGGACTAGATGATCTCGCTCTTCCAACCCCTACGCCTCTGTGTTATTGTGATTGATTCTGTGATCACAGGGAAGTTGAGCCTGGTGGCACAGGATCAGCAGCTGGCAGGGGATTCAGGTGAATGATTTGCTGATCACTTCCCTGAAGAGTAAAAAAATCTGCTTTGCCTCCTGCTTACTCTTAGCAGCTAGCTCTCACTCTCAAGCACAGTGGAGAAAGACAGGAGCCTTTTTTCCAGGAGACTGATGGTACCTTCAGGTACTCCACTGGGAGAGAAAGAACACTCTAGCCTCAGGTGCTGCATCTCCTTGTTCAGGAACCAAATGCCACGTCCAGGTTTGAGTTGGTAAAGACCCGCTCAGCCCCATGAAACATGTGCTAGACCAGTTGCCCAGCTGGATAAAGGAAAAAAAAACCTCTACAAGTGTGTACATTTTTGTAGAAAACTGTGGGCAGAAAACAATGGTGTGTGACTTGGGGGAACAGTCTCGCTGAGAGCATACTGGTTCATTTCTCAGCTACATCAGCCAGGGCACATTAAATTGGACTCCAGCAGGAGGTGCAAACCATCCACCCTGCTGTAAATCAACCCCTTAATGCTCTCTGCTGCACTGGCTTTGACTAATTTCAATTACCAGAGGGAAATTTCCGCTTGAAAGAGAATCCCAGTGCCATTGTGAACTTATTTATGGATTCACACTTGGACCCCCTGCTTTCCCCCTGCTTTTACTCTTATGACTGCAGGCCTTAACTTTTCTCCAGCAGGATCCTTCATCCCTGTGTATGGCTGTCCCTTGAAGTCTGCTCAGCTGTCACTCATAGCGGTCACAAGGACAGTCTGAGCCCTTTGTCCCGATCACTAGATAGAAATGCTGGGCATCATAGTTCCCCTATGGAGAGAGTAAACCAAAGGCTTTGACTTGCCTGGTGCAGGACACAGTGGGCTACCACTGATGCCACATCAGGAGGGACTCGAGAGCAGGAGTTTTGCCTCAGGAAGGCTAGTTTGGGCTTTCAGGTTACATCACAACACCTGGGCTGTGGTAGCTTTTATGTCAGGTGAGGACAGTGCTCTCCTGCTCTGTTAAGGGAAGATGAGAGCCATGATGGACAGCATGCAAGTAGACACACACTTGCTTGCACCTACCCAAGCTTCCATCAGACTTGGTGCTTGTATACAGGAAAGAAAAAGACAGGAGACTTGCATCCACAAAGCCATGCTCCTTTACTGCTGAAAAAGGAGAAACTGTTCTTCTCTTTGGATTGTCTTGCTTTTCACATTCTGTCCTGTAGTGCAGCTCTGACAAATTGTATCCGTAACAAGGAAACCCAGCTATAAGCTGTTAGGAAGAGGCTTTTCAGTTAGTCGCTATTCTATACAACTCCAGCTTCGTATAGACTTCTGTGCTACATGTTTAAAGCCATATCTGCCCGTAACCCACCACAGCATGGAGCACTGGACCTCCCTCCGCGAAGCACATGCACCAGCAGATAATCCAGATCAGTTTACCTCTGTGTACCTGGCAGCACGCTACTGTGCAGTGACCAAATATCAGAAGAGTTTGTGGTTAATTAGGATCAGATTAAGCCTTGCTGACTGCCTGTCTCTGTGTGAAAAGGGCACTAGAGGTTAGAAAGTAGTAAGTACCTTAAACATCTACTTGCATAATGTAAAAAACTACTGAAGATCCAGACTTTGTGCTTCAAAGCATGAATGTGAAATTATTTGCCCTTGGAGGCATTCAAATGTGCGTCTTAGCCTAACAAAGCAAGGAAATCCATTAAAAAAATTCCAGGAGGAAATGTAACAAATATTTGGCTGTGGAAAATATTAAACCAGCAACAAAATGTAGACAAGATATCTACAAACACGGGCCTCTGAGATTGTAAAAGTTATTTCAAGCCTCTAAGAGATTAGTACAGCGTATAAAGTATAATTTTTGTAGCTGCGATGTATCTTTTTCTGGGGTAAAACTGTGTCGAGTTTTCCATTGCATTAGTCCCTATCTGTCACAACAATACAACAGCTAATAATTAGGTAGTTTCACACTAACACTCAGTCTGTGGCATTCCCCATGAAGCCCAGGGGCTTTCACAGGAAAGACATCTTTCATCACTATTTAATGCACCCCTGACATTAAAATGTAGATTACATTTTGTCGAGACTCTTAGTTATCCTTAAGCATGTCAGTCCCTTGACATTGTCAAAATATTAAGAACTTTTGCACTTTTCTGTTAATTTTCAATGTAGGAACATTTTTAAATGAGAAAGGATCCTGAGGTTGATTAAAAATAATGAGTTGCTATATCAGTGGAGATAAGAGTAGAAAGATTTTTAGAGGACAAGACAGTCTACTAAAGGATCTACAGATCTGTGAGAAAAATGTCAAATGTACCTACACCTTCACGTATGCTGATAGCCCACTGGGCCTTTTTCCCCTTCTTTTTAGTTACTGCCACATTCATATAAGTATTAGGGACATTTATATAACAGGGTATTAGCTCCTTTTGAGGTCATCTGTTCCACACTTATGGTCCTAAGCTGCTCATTTTACATCATCTTGATGGCCGTGGCAGTACCTGTGATGTCACCAAAAGGGATTTTGACCTGAACTGGGGAATAAACTGCTAGAGCAGATCAGCTCCTGAAGAACAAACGTTTTTGTTTTGCCCTGCTAGCAGAGGGAGAAGGAAACACCCCACCCTCCTCACAAGGGTTTTGAAAACCCCAGTGACAAAATCCAATATATTAGTTTATTTAATGTGTTTGTGGGACAAAATAAAAACAATACAGGGAGAGTTTGGGGAAAAAAGCCACTTGTGAATTGTAGGCAAAACAAAACTAACTCAATCAGGGGGAAAAAAAACACAAGACATTTAATTAACTCCCCATAAAACCCCACGTAAAAACCCCACTTAAAAAGACATACACACAAAGACATATGGAGATTAATCTAAATATTCTTACATAACTGAGTCAAAAATTCAATGTACAAACCCTAAAAGGGGAGAGACTTCCAGACATTCCTGCTTTTGTGGAAATGTAGTGCCCATCAAGTTCATGCACACATCCCTGAGTGTCAGTGGGCATCTGAAGAAGTCTAGTTCTCTCTTCTATGTGCTTCCACTCCAGCCGTCCATTTCCAAAATGCAGATTCCTATAACCATGAACAAGAGGAAAATTTTCTCCTTTTCAGCAAACCATGGAATTCAGACAAAACCTTCCTTCTGCAGATCCCCAAGATCCCATGCTCTCTCTCTCTCTATTCACCATGCTTCCAGGGCAAGACGGCTGCTGCATCTAGCTCAGTACTGCAACTCAGTACTCAGCCAGTTTGGCAATGTGGCTTTCAGTATGGATGCAACCAGTCATTTCAGATGACAAAAAAGGCAAAACTACATCTGATGAACTGGCCTATGCAAAACTGCCCTTTAAATAACATTCTTCCTTGTTATTCACTCTGGAAGTTCCCATTTGTACTGGAACAGGTTGCCCAGGGAGGTTGTGGATGCCCCCTCCCTGGAAGTGTTCAAGGACAGGTTGGATGGGCAACCTGGTCTAGAGAGAGGTGTCCTTGCCTATAGCAGGAGGGTTGGAACTAGGTGACCTCTGAGATCACTTCCAACCCAAGCCACTTGATGATCCTACTTGAGCTCATCTCTCTCACCTACTCAATCAACTCACTCTTTTTGAAAACCAGGCTTCTTATGGGAATCCAGCTCTGCAACTTTATAAACACCTCAATGTTTTTGTCTGCTATTTGATTTCCTGTCATTTCAGCCGGATCAGTACCAGAAACTGCAGTTGGCAACACTCTCATATGAAGACCTCTTCCAGTGTCATTTACTTGGCATCAGTTATTTGATACAGTAGGAGACTGTGATAGTCAGATAAGCATTTTGAGAGGGGGATATATGAATTAAAATCAGCTTTTAACTTACTTTATATTGCCTGTCAACAGTACATGTACTTAAATTGTCAGTTCCTGTAGTCATCTGGGAGGAAAATATGCTGCCAACAGTGTTGCTCCCCACCCCTGCTTTGGCTCACCACCATATCCTGTCTGAGTGTGAATTTCCACTATGCCCCATGCAGTGCACTGAGTCTGTCCCAGAAGACAGACTCAGATCTGCAGATACCAAAACAGGGCGACTTTTAGGAACAGAGGTGTCATTTCACAGATTGGCAAGTCAACCCTGAATGTGCTGATGCAGCTCCTCTGAGCTACTGTAGGCAGCAAAGAGGCTGATCTGTGACAGCAGCTGCCACAGGTCAGCTCTGCACTCAGGAAGGGCCTTATCAAATATTCAGAGTCCATGGGGAAGAGGCTTTACTGATAGGATCTTCATATAACACTTCAGGAAACAAATACACAACTGAGATTATCTCCTTGGAGCTGTTTCTCCTCGAGTTTCCTAAGTCCCCTTCATCTGTGAGACATGCATGGAAGACCTACCCGGATTACAACAAGGATGTACATAATCTTTACACTCTCCTCAATCAGCTTAATCAGGTTTCCCCCCTCCGCCCTTTTTTTTTTAATCAAGTAAGTTTCATCAACCTACAGGAAAAAAATTATCTTGTCTTTGTAGTTTCTGAACCTTTTTGAATTCTGTCTGTTGAAAGCCATATTAAAAGAATGGCCACTGTCAGAAAACTGGCCAAGTTTGGCCTCTTACTTAGCCTACACTTCTCCTTGTAGAAACTTGTGTTTCTTCGTCAGTGTGGTGATGTCAGCCTAACTCGTGAAAGCGGAATTCCTGCCTTGCTTTCTCTCAGAGAAAGGCACCTTTCTGCCCACTGCAGAAGACATCACACCACACATTTGGAACCCCTACCCTGCAACTTGAGAAACAAGATGACTCCAGTGCAGATCGCTCACACCATTTCCTAGCTTCCTGCCTGGCTAAGCTTTTCCGCTACCTGCCCCAGGGTCTAGTTCAAGATTTGTTTAGATTCACAGAATCATTAAATAGTTTCAGCTGAAAGACACCTTCAAGATCCTAGCTCTATCATCATCACTAAATTGTGTACCCCCAACACAACATCTACCCTTCTCTTAAACACCTCCAGGGATGGTGACCCAACTACTTCCCTGGGCAGGCCTTTCCAATGTATGTTTATTTCAGAATTCATTCCAAAAGCCCTCATGGCAAAGCCTACCCCAAACCTGGGTCCTCACAGTCCTTCAGCACCAGCCCATCAGACCTTGCATCCCCAGGGGTGCTCACATGCCCTTGGGCATCTCACAGGCACAAAATACCAGCCCTCGGTGTCATGTTGTAAAATAACTGCTTGGATTTTCTACTCAAAGTGTTAGCAAAACAGGACAATGTAACCACAAAGAGCCATAGTATTCACAATTTGCAATCACAGAGACTGCAGAGGACCAAGAGCCAAGTGCTGTGCAGTTTGTTCTGTGCTGTTGCTTTGTCCGCAGCCATGGCCAGGGGAGATATCTCCACCTGTGAGAACTGGTGAGAGAGCCTTAGCCCTGCTTCTTCTCCTCTGGGGCTGGTAGGAGGCTGAGGGTGAAGTCCTCACTGCTGTGCTTGACAGTTCTCCACTCTCCATCTGCATCATGCAGGGATGGGAGCCGGGATCTGCTTCAACCCATGTGCAAAGAAAATGCTCTGTGTCTAGGGCTGCAACAGCGTCTGGGAGCTCCTGCAGGTTGCAGCCCCTTTATGGGGTTTTGCACTGTGTTCCCTCCCCACTGGGCCCTGGCTGGACAGGCTCTGTCATTGAGGTCATCTGCTCAGCAAGACCATGCCCCAAGGAGGTGTTTGCCATCACAAGGTCAACTCTCTCTTTCTTCTTTTAATAAAACCCCACAGAAATTATTCACTTCGCTGTACTTCTCTTTGAAGACAACCCTCTACAGCAGTCATCCTTTGAAGACCCAGGTTTTGTCCTCCTGCCTCAGCAGGAAGCAGAGGCAGTCGAGGTTTTTACATGGCATGTGGGTAGCAGTAAGCAAATACCACTTGAACTTGCTCGGCTGGATGCTTTGCAGCTCCATGGCCTCCCTGCAGAATAAGCTCTGTGTAAAATGATGATGCTAATTTTTCTTATCCTGAAATTCAGCAAAACCTTCTTCCTCATGGAGCAAACACGTTGGTATCTTGCAGTGCAGGCTCTCTTCTGGAGGAAAGATGTAAGCAGGAAGGGAGCTGGTTTGTATTCAGTTTAATTTCCCCAGGGTTATGTATCTTAAAGAGAGCAAGCACACAAAAAACCCCAGATAAAGATAGGGGGCTAAATTCTGTTGGCATTTATGAAAGGGTGAATGTACAGAAATCCTGCTGATAACGGGTTGTGCTAGAGTGAAAGGAGGATTGCTGGATGCCAGCTGACACAGGAAAGCAAGAGGGTTCTGAAGAGGAAAACCTGCTTCTCACCTGGGTCCTCTCACCTTTTTGTCTTCCAGCCTTTTCAAATTCTGGTCCAGACAGTTACGTAAAGTCCACACAAGAGAAGCCCAAACTGGCCAGAGCCCAAAAGCAAGGTTGCCCCCCTTCTCCTCTCAGCAGCTATCCAAGCCAGGACTTTGTTTTATTGGAACACAGATTCATAAATCAGAGAAAACTCCAGTCTCCTCAGAGAAATAGTTTAGAGGAAAATTCTTTCCAAAGAAGTCTCCCTCTGCCCACTGTGTCTATGTAGGCTGTGCCTTTCCCCACAGTTTCTCATTTCAATCATATGAGTTCTAGCTGTTTCTGGGGCTAAACAATTGCCTCACCTTCTTCCCCAGTGACACCACCATGGAATTTCAACTCTGAGTCATTTGCCCTGTTCCTCAGAGGAGCCTCCCGGCCCATATTCCCCAACAGCTCCAGGACCCATATTGGGTGTCAATGGTTTGCATTCACATTCCTGTACCTGAAAGCAGAATATGTCCCATGAAGACCTTGAAGATGAAGTTTTGGAGAACAGCTGTCTGACCTTTCTTTCTTTTCCTTGTCTCTCCTTTCTACATCTGTGTTGTTTTCACACCAGACATTGTAGAGCCACGTACTGTGGCACCTGTCAGTGCTGAGGGGCACGGGATGCTTCAGCAGTCTGTCCCTTTGCCCACCACGGTGGTCACACAGGAGGACACAGAAAGCACATACAGTAGAAAGCACACTGGCCCAGCACAGATGCAGAGTAGAGGTGGAAACAGCCACCACCGACCACTTTTAACCAAAGCTTTCTACCAGTTTTGCTCCCTGTTTGGTGATTTGCTCACATATTAGGAAGCTCTTTGCTGTTTTCATTCTTAAAAATTGGTGGGTTTTTTGTGCTCAGTGAGGGGACATAGGGGTTGAGGTCCTTCTGAAGCTTTCAGAGGTGCCCCTGTAGATACCCACAAGAGTTCCAGCCTCCTAACCACATACTCCTGTTCTGTATTTTCTCCAGATGTCCTCAGCTTGTGCCTTTCCTCACTTCCCTCACAAGCAGTGTAAGTTATAGCAATGTCAAGAAGCATTTCTCAAAATACAGCTGCTACCTCTGCCCCTTCCCGTCTTTGAAGAGTTATTTTGGGGAGCAATCCATTGCAGTCCCTTTCAAAAGCATTTCCAGCATCTTAAAAATAAAATGGTTGCCACAAAATTCACCAGTGCTTCCCTCAGTTCCTTGTGATGCATAGCCAGATTGAGAGCCAAAGAAGGATGTGATGCTTAAAGTAGGACACAGGCAAGTTTAAAGACTGTACAAAATTCTAAATAAAGAGCCAGAAACTCCCTTTCCCCACAGCAGCCCAATCCTAACACTTCTGTAGGAAGCCCAGGATATCTCTCTGTTTCACCTGGAACCTCTGTGATTGCCCTGCTTGGTTTGCACCCCCTGGGTTGTGCCCCAAACCACCTTCCCTTGAACAGCTCAGCCTCTGGCTCACTTGGCAAGCTCAGTTTTCCAACCCACACCAATATGGCATCAGCTGCTTCTTGGACACCCAGTTCTTGGTTTGGATCCCCATTTGGAGTAGAGAAACTGAAAACTTCAGCTGCTAAATGAAGGGATGTGAGAATTTGGGGTCTGTCCTTAACTAGGATAAATGTTCGTCCCTCCAGTAGTTTGTTTTGAAGCCACAGCTGGTATCACCCACCTTTCTTACTGTACTGCCTTTTATCTTTCACTGATGGATTTTCTTTAAATTTATGCATTATATGTAAAGCACCCTTCTTACTCCCCATGGCTGCTCTGAACAGCACTGATGCATTTTTAGTGTTCTTAATTCCTGCCTCCTTGTCTGCAAAAACTGGGCTTGGTGCTAGGATTTCTCCACAGCTTGCTTTCCTGAATCAAGTGCAGAGAGTGCTTTAAAACAAACACCCCAGTTTCTAAGTCCCTTCTGTGATGAGACATGACCCAGAATGGTTTTTTTTTTCCATTTCCCACAGAAATGATGCTGTTCATACACCACATTTGTACTGGCTGCAATTTTCAATTACATATTCCGTGGATGTTTACCCCAAATATGACTAAATAACAGTTTTGCCAGGAGGGAAGTGAATGTCTATTTTTGACAGTGATGTCTAAAACCTCCAGGAGACCCTTATCTTCCCAAAAAGAGAGTACCCACCCAGCAAGGCACAGAGGAAACATCTTACCAGGTCTGGAGCCTTTGGGGATATCACATCAAAACCAGCTGTATAGCCTCAACAGTGACCAGAGTTAATTTATCTAACAACAGCTCTGAGACCAGTAAGAAATCACTAGTGGCCTCCATTTCATCCCCTCTGAATACTTCTCCATCCCAGTTATAAACAATAACTTCAGCAGAGAGGCCCTCACTCAGCATAACTCTTAAGCCCAACTGCAATTTTCAAAGTAAGGATACTGCCATTGAAACCCACAGCAAAACCTACATCCCTGCCTGTTGAACTAGACTGGGACTGGCCAAACTCTTGCTCTCTGTCTGTCCTATAAGAAATGTGGTCCTGAACCACACCGCAGTACCAGTATCTATTCTGTCTTTTGTAAAACAGCAGGAAGAGAGGAACAGCACAAGTGCAGATGAAGGGAGACGCACTGCTTCTTTCTCTTTTGGACCCTAATGTAATCACGTGCTTACCCCTTCCCTGTAAGGATGCACCAGTAGCACCTAAACACTATAGCTTGATTGTAACGACCTTTTCCCCCACATCTCCTTTCTCAGAAGCAACAGGAACGTGTGTTGTAAAATATCTAAGTGTGTGCACAGTGTCAAACTTTACGAAGGTCAGTAAGCTGCAGTTTTACACACACTGTTAGGCTGAAACCTCACTTGCCTTATGGTGAAGCTGCAAGTGTGGACTTGCAAATAGGATGGTCAGCATTTGATCCTGACACAGGAAGAAAATCATGAGCTGCTTTAAACCAATGCTTTTAAAAGCATTGGACAACCACAGTTCTTTTGCTTCTGGTTCATTCAGAATGACCCCTTCCTCATTCAGTCTCCAAGTGCACTGCTTTGTAGTTTCTTTCCTCCTGGAAACGAAAGAGTGAATGAAAATCTTGCTATTTAGGATGTCATTAAAAAAAAGGCAAATAAAGACATTTTAATTGCATGGGATTTCTGAATAAAGTTTTAAAGGGGGGGGAATAGCTGTGTGCCTGGTACACAGAGAGACCTTTCTCTTCCCCTTTGTGGCAGAGGAATCAATGGAATTCATATAAAAGAAGGAGGGGGGTGGGAAGAGAGATAGGAGATGCCTTGCTCGGTACCAGCAGGTCACAAGTCTCATGAGGCTTGAGCAGGGTGTGCAAGGAAGTTGCTGACTGTATCTCCATGTGTACCTTTTTGTTCCTTGCCTTGGATTTGCTGGTCAGTGGCATGCTGCTTTGCCTGGCTCTCCATAGAGCTTGTAGCCTACAGGAATTTGGACAGAGTGGTACAGACATCGCCGACAGAGACTCTGATCACTGACTATCCCTTTCAATGCAGTCTCATGACTTAGCCTTTACTCCACTACCTATTAAAGAAGGAGACAAGTCGTACATAGACAGCTTCCATACAGACACCCAGAAGGACACAGAAAGGCAAGACAATTTAACAGAGCTAACTGTGAGTAAATGCGAGGCATTAGAGGTACTCTGTAGAGCAAAGGGCACGGAGAAAGATTTGTAAGAAATCCTGAAGTGAAAGAAGCAGCAGTACTTTTTAAAATATTCTGGCATACAGTGCTCAAGAGGCAAAATTCGGCAAAGAAAGCTATTCTGCCATTTTAGCATTAGTCCTTTAAATTTGCATCCAAGTGTCTCTTAATGTAACATCGACCATTGCTCGATTGCCAGTGATATTCCAAAGTAATGATTTCATGCTGCAGGCACTGGAACGTTTTGCAAAAGCAACTGCTTTTCTAGGACAGGTTTTATAGAAGGAATAACTGGGGGGAAAGTTTGAAGCCAGCCTTTTGCAACTTGGATCTAGAGGCCAACCTGGAGCCTCCAATTAGATACCTACACCTCATGAGGGGTGGCCTTCCTTCTGGGAGTCCTTGTTGCAGCCCTCTTTCTGGTGGGGACGTAAAGGAGCTGAGGGTGCTCAACAGCACAGAGACCGCACTCAGGTATCCCATCATTTGTGGAGGTAGCTAACTTTTTAACCCAGGGGTACTCTGTCTCCACAGACTGTAATGACCAGCCATCCTACATGGAAAATTCCTTTCTGGAAATACTCAGTTCCTGTTAGTCAACACAGTCACCAGTGTGGGAGGTTTTTATTACATAGGAAGAAAGTCTATTTCTTCAGTATTTTAACAGCAATCATTACTACTTCAAGTGATACCTTAACTCTAATAGAAAGTTCCTCTGTCAGATCAGTCTCTTGCTTTTCTGAATACATCTTTCATATTAATTCCAGGTATGATTATCTGGTGGGGACTGCTTCCAGCTTGCCTTCATGCTGCCCATCATCTTCTCTGCATTTATCTTGTCTGCTTGCTGCTTAGCCAAAGGAAACTGCATCTCATATGATGAGCTGAAAGAGCTGAAGACTCAATTTGCCATAAATCTCTACCAGCAAATGTCTGGGACAGAGAACAGAACCAATCTTGTAATCTCTCCAGCAAGCGTGGCTGTCTCTTTGGAGCTGCTACAGTTTGGAGCTCAAGAAAATACCTTTATGGAGCTGCAGGATGCCCTCGGATATAACATTCATGGTAATGTACTACTCTAAAAAATTAATTCTTGCCTTATGTTTTGCAATAAATTCACATCTTTACTAATGAGACACAAATTGCACACATCATACTAAGCTTCTGCCTCCTGTCTCACTGCAAGAGGTAGCTTAGGAGTGTTTGCTCCATCTTTGGTAGCGAGGTATTAGCTGAACAAGGGGAACACAAGAGAGTATTGGATACACATTATTGCTTTTTTTCTCTTGGTCAGTGCTTACTGTTTCACACAGAACTGCTGGAGAGTCCAGCACAGAGCCATGAAGATGATAAAGGAAGTGGAGCACCTCCCTGATGGGGAAAGGCTGAGGGAGCTGGGTCTCTTGAGCTTGGAGAAGAGGAAACTGAGGGGTCACCTCATTAATGTTTATAAATTTGTGAAAGATGGATGTCAGGAAGATGGAGCCAGGCTCTTCTCAGTGTCATCTAGTGATAGGACAAGGGGCACTGGGTGTAAGCTGGAACACAGGAGACTCCACATAAATATGAGAAGGAACTTCTTCACAGTGAGGGTGACAGAGCACTGGAATGGGCTAGCCAGGGGGCTTGTGGAGTCTCCTTCTCTGGAGACATTTAAAACCCACCTGCATATCTTCCTATGCGACTTGATCTAGGTGATCCTGATGTGTCAGGGGGATTGGACTAGATGATCTTTCAAGGTCCCTTCCAATCCCTAGTGTTCTGTGATTCAACTACATATTGAAAATTATTTCCATGAGCAGTAGAATTGCTCCTAGTTTCCCAAAGATTCATCATGTCTGTTTTTTCCTGGCCTCTGCAAGGAGGTGTCAGACAAAGGACAGTCATTTTCTCTCCTGTGCCACTTACATATTCTCTCACATCCCGTTACCAAATTTTATGAAACCTCTAGAAACTGAATTTTCTTTAAGACTTTGCACCTTTTCCTTAACGTTATTACAAGTGGTCAAAAAGATGAAACATAAGGAGGAGGAGACTGGTAGGGAGATATTCTGTGAGATACATACTTTGACCGATGAGTGGTGCGATCGCATCCTTCCCCTAAAGTAGACTGAAATAAAAACTCACTATGAATCTGGAGGGGAAAAGGCAGATGTCTTAAAATCCAACATTCAGTCAGCTGAATTTAACGATGCTGTTTTCACTTCAGCTGTGGATTATACTACCATCTTGCATCACGTGTCAAAAACTATTTGACATTATGGGTACAGGGTTCATAAAAAGCAGATGAGTGGCTCATCTTCAAAATCTGCAGCTTACATTCAAAACTTAAGTGTAGCTGTGACACTGCTGTTTCTCAGCATAAAATTTACTTTCAGCATATGAAGACTAAAGATAAAACCTACAGCAATTTCACCATCCAGTGCTGTAACCTGCCTTGGTCAACATTACGATTCTGTGCAGCATAGATATTCAACCCCAGCAGAATAGTGAGAGCTAACTCTGGCTGATACACACAGATTACAGCTGCATGAACTGACACAAGGGCAGGGCACCTATATCACGAGCAGTAACTATAATGAAGTCTTGACTATAAGACTCCCATCTCTGTACATGCAGTAGGATATTTTTAAATGACATTTACTCATGCAAGGATTAGAATCAAAGAAACACTCAGGTTGGAAACGATCCTTGAAATCGTCATGCCCAACCATTAACCTAACTCTAACAAGTTCACCACTAAACCATGTCCCTAGGCTCCACATGTACATTACTTTTAAACACATCCAGGGATGGTGATTCAGCCTCCTCCCTGGGCAGCCTGTTCCAGTACCTGACCACCCTTTCAGTGAAAACATTTTTCCTAATGTCCAGCCTAAAGCTCCCCTGGTGCAGCTTAAGGCCATAAACTTGTATACCATGTACAACACGATATATGTATGTATGAATGACATTGCTGGTCATCAGGAGTTCAATATTAAGAGTCTTAAAAGTAAAATGGCGCAGTGAAATTCATGCACAAACCTCCACGTAAAAGGTTTGTGAAAGTGCTGAGGTTGTCAATGACCTGCCAGCTCTTTTGGCTGCCTTGCTTCTTCTCATGTGGCACATCTCATCAAGTAGACATTTTGTTTCTGTTTTAGTTGTCTGTGGGACAAGCCACATGAGGTTTGGCTTTCAGCAACCTTAATGCATGAACGTGAAAATAAAGTAGGCTGGGATCTGTTGCCATTGGTTATAACAACACATTCAAAGTGATGGAGAGGAAACCACTTCCTCAAATGGTTTAAGTTAAATAAATACTTAGATCAAACTTCCTATCAGATGACTACGACCAAATTACAGATGTATGCATAGCTGATAAAATTCCTTTCTTCCATTAGATGTTTGCATGAGTGGTTCTGCTGGTCTTTCTTAATAATGAAGGATGTGATTAAAAGTTTTGCAGGCCAGAAACAATGATGGTTCATTCAGTATTCACAGAGAATCCACTCTTACATGGACTTGTAATCTTCTTTTAATGTTTGGAGGATTTGATCACCTTTAGACTAGCACTAAGAAAAACAATGTATAGTGGGATGTCTCGCTAGACAGACAAAATGTTTGTGCTTTTGTTTGTGCTTTACAATACTCGCTTTGCTGGTTTATTCTTTCAAGGGTAGAGTACTTCAGTGCAATTTTGAGCTGCCTTCTGAGTAAGAGTTCAGGACTTTGGTTAGCTAAGCACTTTGATACCACTGAAGTTACAGACTCAGGATACCACACCTCACACTAACATCTGCTTCCAATTTGCCATCTTTGTTTCTTCACATCCTCCAGAGAGCCTGCCAAATGCTCTCGCACTAATGCAAAACACACAAGAAAAGCACTTCGCACCTCAGAGCGTGTGAGTTCTCTTGACATCTGTTCCAGGAGTTCAACATTTTATCCCTTAAAAGAGTAATAGATCTAAATGCTAATACCAAAGTTCCATAGGTGATTATTCTTCCTGCCGACTCTTGGGTGGTAGTAGACAGTAGACGCCGAAGTCTTCTTTTACCCCATCAAAAATCTGAATCTGTGCAGTAAAAGTCTCCTGATTGAGAGCAGGGACCTGGCTAACAGCTGAATGTTCACAGCAATCCTGCCCTTCACTTAGCACCCAGCCTTGGACAGACTGGTCCATGTGGGATGGATCTTTTTCCTGTTAGGTGTCTTACACTACCCAGGTCCCAGATGGCAGCCAGCTGACTTCCCTGAGGCACTGCCTACACCTGCAGGCATCTGGAGATACCAAGTGGTATCTTCCTTTGCTTAAGATCTCCCTGGAGTCAAAGCCAAGATTTCCAGCTAGGGCTATCACTTCAAGCCCAACCATGCTCCTGGGGAGCTGGATACCTAAAGGCTGCCCAGAACACCCCAGGGTTTCTGACCAAGGAAGAGGAGCACCTGAGCCATGTATGGTACCCTGAAGTAGCAGTGGTATGATACAGACCCTTCTTGGAGAGAGCAGATAGAAATTTGTTGCTTAGGCTTCACACAGAAATCGGGCCACCTGGTGCTCCTTCCTCCTGGGAAAGCAGAATGGTCCTGGTGGCTCTGCAGAGCCAAGCAACACTGATATCTTGCTGAAGATTTCTCAGCCCTCAGGGGAAGTTACTTATGGAATGAAAAACCTGTTTGCAATATCTTAAAGGCAAGGAACAATCTCAGCAAGAATCTTATGTGTGGGATGTAGGCAAGCATCCTTCAAAGCACAACAAGAGAAATGGGAAAGAGGCTAAACCTCAAACACAAGAAATTTGAGGTTTGACACAGAGACCATCAACAGTGTTCAGACAGGGTTCAAGTCCCAGGCCTCAGGAGGTCACCTCAACACGAACAATCCCATCACAAACCATTACAGTAAGTGAAATAATGACAGCCAGAAACGTCTGTAAATCACCGTTCAGGAGAGCCTCCTAGAAACTTTGTGATTTCAAAAACACAAGTGTCTACAGGACTCATGTTCTTGTTGGACCCTCATCTCAACCCTATATCCATCATACCACCACCGTCACCTAGTGGAATATGTCCCTGCTCAATGCAGGAGGATTAAACTAGATGACCTTTAAAGGCCTTTCCCACCCCAAACCATTCTATGCTGCTATAACTAGCAGCATAGCTTCCCAGGAACAGGAGGCTGGGGCACTATTTCTACTAGTAGACAATGAAGCAGAGAATATTTTACTGACTTTTTGAGTGACACTGAGCTCATAATTGCTACAGGTATTTTAGAAGACCAGAACACAATTCAAAAGGATCCTGCAAAAGAGGAGAAACATTGGAAGTGAATAGGGCACAATTCAATAAGGACAAGTGCCAAATTTTACATTTAGAAAGAATAATCAGCCATTGATATTGGAGAACAGTGAGCCAAGCACCAATTTTTTAGGAAAGGACCTGAGGGCTCATAGGAATTTTTAAAAATAGTAGTATTGAATGTTAAATATTATTGCATTGCAGAAAAAGTCAACACTGCCATGGGCTGAATAAAGAGCAGAGTGTCTTGTAACACACATGAAGGAGCCTATCAGCTCTACACTGGACCAGTTCATGGCACTGTTCTTCATGGAACAAAACACGTGAGAGCAAAGGACAGTAGGAACAGACATAGGGCAGTCAGGGAAATGGCTTTCCTGGAGAGGGTTGCATCAACAACTGCAGGAGGAGACTGCGGTACTGGCAGCTCAGGCAATCATGGCCAGAGACACTAGGCATCATTAATGAGAACCTAGAATGTTTCCAAAAGAAAATAATGAATTATGAACCGTAAGAGCTGTGTTTGCATAGAGGTGTGGGCCTGATGTAGAATTGGCCACTTGGCATATCTGCACTGAAGTGGTTTCTGCAGCAACGTGAAGAGTAATTTCTTGTGCCCAGTGCATCACCATTCTTGACAATAGTACTTGACAGTAATACCCCATAAAGTCAAAAGTGCTTCAGTTGTTATAGGGCTTTAGCTTTCACAAGACAACACTATCAGCATTGGAGCTGAGAGCTACCAAGTTCTGGGTATGGTCTCTGCTGTCCTCAGACTCCACATGATAACTGCAGATTTCCCCCCTTCTTGCTTGGCAGATCAAAGCGTGCAGGACTACTTGCACATGGTGTACGAAGGAGCAACCAACTCCAGCAAAGGCACGGTGGCTCAGCTGGCATGTTCTGTCTTTGTGGATGCCAGTGTACAGCTCTCGCCCATCTTTGCCGCACGTGCTCTTCACTGGGCAAACAGCAGCCTGCAGCAAACCAACTTCACTGACCCCAACAGAAGCACAGCCCAAATACAGGAATGGATCACCAGTAAACTTGGAGGTAACATAACAGACTGCAAGAATGACTGTACATGAATAAAATGTAAGACAAGAGCAAGAAATAACCTGCGGTTAACCGAATAGAAAGTTTTTTTGCCACACTCTGGATTGTCCAAACTAAGGCTGAGAGCAGGGAAATAAGGTTTGCGTGCTGATGCTGATTTCTAATGTGAGGACAGAGCTGGCAGAGGTCTGAATCTGTATCAGTTTGCACTGTCCAGCTGGTGACCACTTGGCCATTTTTAAAAAGTCAATTCTTCAAAGTATTTTCAGTTTTCACAAGGAGCAGTCAAATTCCCCAGGGAACAAGTCCATCATATTGTTTTCATGCTGCAGGGCCGTAAGCTCAGCAGTTTGGGCTCTGAGTTTAAAAAGTCAAAATGGGAAATAAAATCAATTTACCTTCCACACAAGCAAGAAAAGCACTTAAATTCAATTAAATATTCTGTTAATGAAGAAATCATTGGAAAAGTACATCTTTAGAAGCAGCAGACCAGAGCTATCCCCAGTTTTCTCCATTGACTTGAGTTACATGGGTGTTAATTTGGCCATCAACAGGTAAAACAATGTTAGCTCCTCACATTAAAGCTGCTGTTGAAAAAAAAAAATCTATCCTTCTCAGATGAACTGTAGTAAGTGATCCATCTACATGATGGAAAAGTATTGCTCTAGAAGCAGGGACTAAAATGGGAACTTGTACTGTGATACCTATATGAGTATCAATGAAGTAAAAGCAGATCAAACACTCAAAAAAATCTTTGAGATACCCAAAATAGAAGTTAGTCAAAGTGCCAGTTAAATAAAGCAACAAGGATATGAGCTTCAGTTGACTTAGTTCCTTCATAAAGGAATCTGTAACCACAAATACATTTCACAAGGAATTTCAGGCACTAAAGATGAAGCACCACAAGATATGTGTGGGAACATTTAATCCAGGAGATCACTTTTAGGGCCAGGGCATGGTATTGAGTACTGGGCTGCTGCCAATCATGCTGTCCAGTGAGTAGGAAGCACAGTCCTGGTGCAGCTTTGGCCTTTGACATTGACAAATTTGAGCTTGGTTCAGGGGAGAACATGGACCAGCATCCATGATCCATGTACAGGTGTGGAAGGGAAAGAAAAGGGTTTAGCATTGTCTTCTGAGTTGTGCCTCCTGCCCTTAGTAATAGAGAATAGACTTGGCTTGCTTGATTTATTCACACACACCTGGTCTTTAGGCCTGGGTGAGTCATATGGCACATGTTCCACTCCCCACCTCTTTTCCATGCAGATGGGGACTTCCACGGCCTGCCATTGGAGAACACTGGGTCACCACTCAGCCAGATCACCCTTGTGAGCACCATGTACTTCAAAAGCACATGGCAAAAGAAGTTTTCCTTCATGGATACTCAGATGCTGCCTTTTCTCACAGCGGAAGGCGTAACTCTGAAAGTGCCTACAATGCATCACACCGCGGAAGTTAACTACGGTAACTGTCCTCGATCCAGGTTTGCTTTATGGTACCACATGGACAGTTCTATTTATTTAATTTACTAAGGTGCGTTATATTGCAGAAGTCTCAGAAGAAACCTCATCAAACCTATTGAATTGCCTGCTTCTAAACCCAGGCAACCATGAAACAGATCCTTGGTTCCAAATGGTTCCTACTGCCCTTTACAGACCAACATTTCCCAGTATACAATAGCAAACAAGAGAAAGGCACCAGGATAATGTGTCAGGAGAAGGGAACAGGAAAGACTGCAGGTATCTTGGTGTACAAATTCCTTTGGGTAGAAAACTTCCTAATTCCAAGTCATAAATGTTTTTTAAAAAACACTTATATATCTCTTAGCACTGTGCAGGCTTTATCCTTTAAGCTAAATAGTTTCTCTTCAGATTTGATATTTACTCCCAAGTGTATTTTCTTGACACCAAGTTGCTTCCTATTTTCCTGTTAGCTAAGCAGAAGATGCCAGGCTATTCTAATAGAATAGAAACCCAGATATTCAAATCTCTACCAGTCTTTTTCTGCACTTCTTCAATTTAAATTAATCACTCTTGAAAATAAGCAACTAGGAGTGTATGTAACAGTTTTAATGAGGTCATATCCATGCTTGATAAAATGCTCTGAAGTATTTCTATGACTTGCTAAAAATACCTGGTGTGGTGCACTGCAGAATCAGCTCAGGGTGCTTTCTCGAGGTTGATCCCTTCTGGGCCTTTCTTCTCTCTCCATCTTTTTCCTCCTGATGAGTCCTAAGCACATCAAGAGGAAGGAAATCTCTATGGGTACATGCTTTTTTTGGTGGTTTTGAACCATCATTTGATTTCCACCACCCCTGTCATCGCAATAACCTCACAGTTCGTTTTTATCAAAGCCTTGAGTGTTGGCAATACTTTGAAAAGCCAGTGGCAACCTCTTTTCAACCTGGGAGCCCCACTTTTAACTTGATTCATTGTGGATTCCCCTTCAAGTGTCTGCCTTTCATTTCTTGGTGCAATTGTCATCGCTTCTACCTGTAAATAGTGTCGTAGTGAAACTGTTAAAGTTTTACTTAAAATGAGATGGACGGCTCTATGCCTTGTTATCAAATTAGTTATAAAGTCAAAAGAGCTCATAGATTTGTTTGCTAGGGTCTACCCAATGTTGTAATTTACCTCTCTATATCCCTCTGTGGGTCGATTATTATTTTCTTCATAGTATGTTTAAGAACTCCTCAGAGACCTAGAATTTCCCCAGTCACTTTCTTCTTTCTTTATCAATATACTCCAGCTTTCCAGACATGGGTCACAATTAGATCTACAGGTCTACTAAAAATCTTTGATAACACATTTGCAATTTCACATCCAGGTTTCTTTTGTATTCTGAGCTCTTGATCATCCAGGTCCCAGGTTATTTTTGTCTCTCTCAATTTTGCTTCTCTGTCTCTCGTGTTATAAAACTTCCTGTTCCTTCTGCCTTTCCTTTAGGAACCTCACCATTATCCTTTGCTATATCATCAGATTTTAAATTTCTCACCAGTTCCAGTAAATACTTGGGATAAATTTAAAAAATAAAAACCATTAAAATCAGTGTTCAGCAGCATCACTGTTCTTCTTGTTCTTTCTTCCTTTCCTGTGCAACAATCATGTCAGACAGGGAGCTGGCCACTAATTATTTCTATGCTTATTTATCTCTGACCCATAATTCACCTGACTAAGGAATCACTTTCTTCACTCTTTGCAAGATTGTTTTCACTGTTACCTCCTTCTTTTTGGTGCTCTGTATTGTGGGGATTTCGTGGTGTGTCCACCATGCTGCTTCCTCCTGCTAGATCTGCCAGCTCCTGAGTGCCTTCGTACCTCTGGCTTGGAGTATTCGCATTGTCTTTGCATCTGGATCTTTTATAAGTTAATTGACTTTACTTAGGAGCGCAGTGTTTCCCTTTCCAAAACCCTACTCCTTGCCATCCATGTTACTGAGTAACATAAACTACATCAGCTCATAATCTTTCAGTACCTTGATTTTTTATCACCAGCTCACTGCAGGGCTTTTGCTACTCATGAAATCTACAATAGCATCACCCCTTGTTGCTTCACAAGATATTTAGCAAAGCAAACAGGTTTCTTGGGACTAAGACACAGCTATTGGAAGTGACCTTTTCTCCAAACTTCATCTTTTAGTAGAGTGAGATCAAGAAATGGGAAGTCAAAAACGGTGGAAGGCAGAGGGCTGCCAGTGCTTACTCAAGTGGCTAAAGACCACTGGTCAGCAGCTCAGCAGTGGAGCTCTGGACTGACCATTATATTTGCTCTCGAGTCCCTACAAATCTGATGTGGATCAGATTAGCTGTGCTTGTCTGCCCATTTGCCTAAACACAAGAGCTCCATCCTACCATCCTTAAGTAGGTAGCCGAAGCATTAAATCTTTGCACACAAAGAGAAAGTTAACCCAAATACTGGGATTACCCTTTCATCTTACCTGAAATGTGTGAGCTCTCTGCAGCTGGAGATGCTTTTGAAGAAAGTTGAAATGAGAAGGATCATTTAAAATTTGCTGATTGACAGAGTTGATAAAGCAAATTCTGTCTTTGCCAGTACAAATGCTAAAAACATTTCTGCAAAAGCAGTTTGATATTAATACCAAAGACAGGTCTACTGCAGCAAAATGGACAATGAAAGAACTGCTCTTCATTATCAAATTCAGCAGCTATCAGCAGATTAAAAACACAAAGCAAGAAAGATTAGCTATGGCCTGTTATCGATCTCAGCATTTACAACAGGGTTTATCCTTTTAGCACAAACAGAACAAGTCAGTCTAAGGACAATTAACACTGCTCCAAGAAAATGTCAACATCAATATTTACACAGGCCTTATGAACACTGTAGCTATCTTACATACCATTTTTTTCAAGCAATTTGTTAACTATACTCGCATACTAACTCAGCATAGCATACATATAATCCTTACAGGATGCTCAAAAGCAGTTCAAGTTAGGAAAGCTAAACTTTCTGACTCAATAATGTCAAGTCTTTGATTTTCTTGCTAATTAACAAATAAGATCTGTATAACCTTCGTGCACAATGTGCTGACTTCAAAATACCAGCATGCCCACAGGTTAAACCATTCACATCCAGCACACTATGAACACAAACTTCCCCTGCTTGCCCATTACAGACCAGAAGGTCTTTTCTTTGCACTGTTAAAACCACCTCCCAGCATGTGCCATTCTGTCTCTGCATGGAATGGTGGGAGAGCTAATCAAAGAACCTGATATTTAATTTATCACAATAATCAACACTTGATGAATCCTATCTAATCCATATTAGCAAAACTAACAAGTGCTCTAGACTAAACATCTGAGACATCCTATAGCTTATCAGCGAATATTTAGGTATTGTAAGTAAATATTTAGGTATTATATTGGTGCTTGGTGACATGGCTTAGTAGTGGACTTGGCAACACTAGGATAATCATAGAATCAGAGAATCAGTGAGGTTCGAAGAGACCTGCAAGACCATCCAGTCTAACCATCAACCCAATCTCACTATTCCCACTAAATCATGTTCCCCAAAAGCCATATCATTAAATGGCTGGACTTGATGACCTTAAAGGTCTTTTCCAACCTAAATGATTCTATGATTCTATTTACAATTGTTCACTCAAAAATTGCATCTACCCTTGAAGATGCAACTACTACAGTTGGATCATAAGGGAGTAAGAGGAAACGGCCTCCGATTGTACCTGGGAAGGTTTAGATTGGATATTAAGAAAAATTTCTTCACTGAAAGAGGGGTCAAGTGTTGACCATCAGCCACCACCAGGCTGCCCAGGGAAGTGGTGGAGTTACCATCCCTGGAGGTGTTCAAAAAACATGTAGATGTGGCACTTGGAAACAATGTATAGTGGGCATTGAGGGGATAGTTGGCCTTGAAGATCTTGGAGGTCTCTTCCAACCTTCATGATTATATTCTATAATAAAAATTTTGGGTGATCTAAAGCAATGGTAATGAGAAGTGATTCCCTTGCAACTTGTATTTAACTTGTGGCCTGCTAACTACAGCTGAGTGTTTCTGAAATGCCCTTTGTTGGATTAACAGACGAAACAATAAAGTGAAACTGTGATAAATTACTCTGCTGTTCTGTGTAGCAGGGGACATTAGAAACACCAGGACTAACCATTGAAATATGGTATTAAAATGCTACTTTTAAATGGCTATTACAAATTCTTGCATAACTAATTACAAGTTCGAAAGCCCACTAGCTTTTGAGACCAGTTTTACAATCTTAAACTGATTTTGATGTGTATTAAACCTACATTTTCAAACATAAGAAATTTGGTACTTAAAGAAGTATAACCCTAAGTACTTTATTATTTAATGTAGCTGTTAGTTGAAATAAGATTAAAATTCATTTTTAAAGGTGGTACAGATGGAAACATGAGTCAAAGAAAGTTTCAGTTAATTCACTAGGACACTCCTCATTTTTGTTTTGTAATTCCTTTCAGTAGTTAATTTTTAGTGGAAGGTACTAGAAATCATGGAGAAAACCTAAAGCTTATCCCAAGAACAGGCACTGCAGGAAGAATCACCATAAAGTCCCTGTCATTATCTCAGCAACAATTTTTAATCTGTGAGCAACTATATGAGAAAGTAATAAAATATCCATGCTCTGTTGAAACTGTGTTTCAGGTATTACAGAACCACAGAATTACTGAGGCTGGAAAAGACCTCTAAAATCATCTAGTCCAGCCTACAATCTAACATCACCACATCGGTTAGACCATGCACTAAGTGTCACATCCAGTCTTTTCTTAAAGATCTCCAGGGATGGTAACTCCACCATTTTTCTGCCAAGATATATCTCTAGATATTAAATATTGGTTTGTTTAGACACAAACGCCTCTGTTCAGATGGGACACTGTTGTGAGCCAATAGCAACCTGAGCAGGCTGCAAGAGACCATGAGATAAAGACAGCCCCTTATATCTCACCACTGGGGTTCTGAACCTTCTGCTGACCCACACTTGGGTTGTGAGGTTTGAGGGTTTTTCCCCCACTTGAATGATGAAATAAGATCTATACAACAAGAGATCTTGAAGGTCTTTTCCAACCTTGACGATTCTATGATTCTATATTTGCCCACCCACAGGCCAGTTCCAGACTGCCACCCTGCGGGGTTTCAATGTGGTCGAGTTACCTTACGCAGGGGAGAAACTCAGCATGTTCCTAGTGCTTCCTAGCCACAAAAGAACATCTTTGTCCCAGATCGAGTCTCACCTTTCTGCCAAAACCATAACCCTCTGGGCCAACAGCTTAAGGAGAATGAAGATGGACATTTTTCTACCTAGGTAAGCAATGTTAGTACTCCAAACTGGCTTCAGTTGACAGGATTCTGTGCAGTACACTGACACAAGCAATGTATAAAGCAAAGACAAATTACATGCTTTCAGTTTCATTATTCATCACATGATCACAAAAGCTCTAACCCTTTCGTAAGCCACAAAGATTTCAGTTGGGAACACCAAAACTTTCTGATACGTTCCATACTGGTTTAAAAAACATTTCAGTTGCTCCTACAGCTTTTACTTCGAATTTGTTTGAGGTGTAATAATTCTTAGAGGACCTAAAAAAGAGAAGTGTTCCTGGCCCTTTCCCATGCTGTTTTCACCTTTGCTTAAGGAAGAATAAATAGATAAACTGTTTTTAAAAATGCAATAGCTTATTTTTACAACTTGTTAGCCTACCACAAAAGTATCCTACAAAGAACCTGGAGCCTCCCAGTCATACTTTAAGCAAATCTCAGCCATTCATTTTCCACATTAGCCATTCACCATCGCTAGGAAATACCCATATCCTGGATATATTTTCTATTCTCTGTTCAAATGAAACTGCATAGCAGAAGAATCAGGTGCAGGAGGGCCTGTGCTGGCTATACTGTTACAAGGATTAGCATGAAAGGGTTTCATTACACATCTCTTATTATGCATTCCTCACATTAATGAAGCACTACAAACCAATTTGATCATGAATATTCTTTTGTCTCCAAGCTGAACATCAGCAAGCATTTCAAAAGGGCTCTTTGCTACAGCCAAAAAGATTATTAAAATAGGACACTCGAGGAAATGCAGAGTTCCTATGTGAAGAAGACTGAGAGGCCATCTGATTGCAATAGATGGAGGCAAAGGACTCCTTTTCTTAACATCTTCAGCTGAAGATGGTTGCTTTGCCACAAAGTACACTTAATCAGACAGAATGCACTGGGCTCATACAGAAACAGATGGATGAAATACAAAGGCTTGAAATAAATTGCATCTGTTCCACTTTTAACTCTATGAAACTACAGATCCTGCATTTAAATAAAATCTATCATGTTAATTTCAGGTTCAGTATTCAAAGCCTTTTTGACCTAAAGACTTTTTTTCCTGCCCTGGGAATTAGAGATGCATTTGATCCCGCTGCTGCTAATTTTAAAGGCATTTCAGGTAAGAGGCTTGACTGAATGAAAAAATTATCCGTGACCCAAGAGTTGTAAACTCTAACACTTGAATGGTGCAGTAGACTTGGGTTTTCTGGACCAATTGTACTACTACTTCTGTAAAACTCTGAAGCACAATTCACACTCAACTGTTCTACCTCAGTATTGGCAACTGTATTTTGAGCTGCTGTTTTGAAGGAAGAACAAAATTAAAGGGGATGAAATTAGTTTAGAGTTTTGGTTTGTGTATTTTCCCTTTTTTCTCCTTTCTATAAAACTATCAAGAGTGCACAGGTCTGGAAAATGGTTAACTATGCAGAATTTTAGGATATTTTATTACAACTTGCATTCCTGTTTGTATTTTTTAATAGTAATTTAAATTTAGGGTCCAACAAGTCTATTCCAGCTTCTGACACTGCAAACAATATTGGCATATGCCTGTCCTGTGTTGCCTTGCCAACCCAGTGACCAGATTGGACAAACCTGCTTTTACAGAAAAGTTGCTTATCTGGGATGAACCTCAGAAGACAAGTTACGAAAGAGTGGGGTTTTTTAATACTGCTTTTAAAACTGAACATGGTCCTACTGCAGTATGTGTCTCAAACTGCAAAGAGATGCACATTAAAACAATATATTAGTGCCCACTTTTTTGTTAAAGCCTGCTGCTTGCTTTACTGCAAGCAAAAGCTAACATACCCATAAAGCACACAAGGTCCTGTTTTGTAAAGTTAACATCTGTTTAAATACGATAAATGTTTTGAGGAAATTGGCTTCATAATAAACATTATCATTTAGCAGGATCTTTCCTATGCACTGAATTCAGTGTTACTGTAGAATTATTTGATCCTGCCTGTGACAGGGTTAAAGATCGACAGGAATGTTGGAGTATCTTCTCTTTTTTACTTTTTCACTACTCAGTCATTTATTAAGGTACCTGTAAAGAAGACTTGGAAAGAACAATTGAATAGGGCATGTGACAATAGGAAGAGGGGTAATGGTTTTAAGCTGGAAAAGGGTCGATTTAGGTTAGACATCAGGGGAAAGTTCTTCAGTATGAGGGTGGTAGAACAGATCGCCTAGAGAAGTGGTTGAGGCCCCATCCCTGGAGACATTCAAGGTCAGGTCTGATGGGGCTGTGAGCAATCTGTTCTAGTTAGAGATGTCCTTGCTTGCTGCAGAGGGGGGTTGCACTAGATGACCTTTGGTGGTCCCTTCCAACCCAATACATTCTATGATTCTATAATAGCAGGGTTATAGCTGTGATCACTTGAGAGTTTACACAAGACAGAGTTTGTAAGGAAGGTTTATCAATTTTAACCAATACATACAGCTGGAAGAAGAACAGGGAAGTTTTCAGTTCCATTTCCCTACCAAGCAGAAGTCATGATTTTCAAAGTATTTACTGTCAGATCACATTTAACAAATGCATGTTAACTTCATTTCAGATCTGGGATAACTTCTATATGCCTGAAAGCTTCTATTATTCTCCTCCAAAATATGCATGTAATTCTGTCTAAAATTATATTCCTTCAAGTATTTTGTAAGCGGTGCTATCTTAAAAATAAGATTTTAGAAGTTTGTCTCATTATTAAAAAATGAATAGACCAGAGGCCAGGTATACATCACCGTTTGTCCAAGATCATCATCAGATGGTGACGCAGTCACTGCTGTTCCAGCAAATACCAAGGGACTGGAATCTTTTGGTCTAACCTAACTTCAGAGCAGTTCAGTTTCAGTCACTGAGTTAGTTGCCTATCTGAAACAACTGAATGTTATGCAATGTTTAAGTTCTGCAAAAAAGTGTTTGCAATGACATTCAGGAAACAGTCATTAATTTCTGGGAGTTTTTTTGCAGAGCAAGATAATCTTTATATTTCAGAAGCTATTCACAAAGCAGAGATTGAAATAACAGAAGATGGAACAAAGGCCTCAGGAGCTACAGGTAACTCAACTGTACACTTTAATTCTCACTTCTAGAGCTCAGCACTACAGAAACAACTAGTAGTCTTACGGGGTTTTTCTTTTAAAAAGCATGGTAGCATTTAAATATATGCCTAACCTAAACTTAAACCTCTTTATTTAACACGCTTCCATTTTGCCTTTTTCAATGTGTCCAGTAAGAACTAATTCTTTATCTTAGACTCACACGTAAAGGCCCAGATGAGATCTAGTGTTACCAGTCCAGGGAAAAATAACGAGGAAATAAACTACTTATTTTTCTGTTGGTTGAGTCTGTTTGCTCAGCCTACAGAAGAACGAAAAAGGTTACTAACCTCTTAGCTACAGCTCCTGAACTGTTACAGGTTTTGTTTATCCGAAGACGTTCTCTTGGGCAGCATTGAAGGTAATGAATGACGGGAAAGTTGTGTCTTCATGAAGATGAAGGCAAGCTTGCTTCTTACAAACTTCAAAGTGTGACCTTCATGTGCAGTAGCTTCTGCTGACAGATCATTTCCATGTGTGCAGCTGGGGCTGGCTGAGTAGAGAGGTTCAGAGTAAAACCCCAGCTGTGGACTACAGTCAATAAATGACCTTCATAGGCTGAATGAATTGTCTATAGAAATCCTCCATCACAATTCACATAAAACAGGGCAACTGAAATTACCAAGCTGTGCAATCTCTATTTTTATCCTTTTTCGGCCACAATAGCCTTATCAAAGAAGGCCCCCACTTTTCTGTTTCTTCTGTTTTTGGAAGCCTCAGATGCTCTGGAGATGCTGAGTCAGCGTGGAAGGCAATGGTAGGCCTAGACCCCTGCGTGGCTTTACATAGGCATTACTTGTTAGTTCCTCAAGCTGTTCAAACATCAGTACAGCAGAAAGGTGATGTCTAACCATCTCATCTTCCTGCTTCCCTGGGTAGTACTAACTGTAGATGTGCTCCACACACATCCTGCAAGTGTTGGTGGTCCTAGGCTGCAGATCAGGGCAGGTCTCACTTCTCCTCCTTGCTGTGCTCACGATGTTGGGCTGCTCTGTGAGACAGAAATCCCCTCACTGCAGACATCCCACAGTCACAATGCAAAAGGAACCTGAGCACAGGTCTTTTTGTGCAGTGTTTTTCTAGCAATAACTCTGGATATGACAGGTGTGGCACAGATGTGGGGATACAGTGAAAATTTGACACCATTAAATTAAACTTTTTGCAGAGAGTTGTACAATTTAAATGTGATGACAAGTTTCATCTCCACTAGGGCATTAATGCTTATAAGTAATTTTTCTAGTAACTGCCGTAGAAAAGTTTTAGGTGGCTTCAATTAAATACGAATGACAATAGCAGTCAGAGATCAGACATTGATCTCATTAAAACTAGGGCTGTAACTTCCCTTTGGTCCAGTCAGACCAAGCTAAGCAGCTGATTTTATTTTAAAAGGTATAATTATGTTTATTGTTTACTTTTAAAGCTCTGAATTGAACCACACTCTGGTTTGAAAGGCAAAGTAAGCACTTTTTTTTAGGAGCACTGAAACCAGTCACTCAAACCAGTTTTAATGAATCTTTCTTGATTTTTCAGTAGAGTTCTATTGTTTTAACTGGTCATTAAAAAAAATCCAATTCTGAGTGTTTTTGTTTTGTGGGGTGCTTTACAATGTATCCTTAATGCTATATAGCTACAAGAAAGAAATTATTTTAACAAGATGCATTTTACCAATAGCTGAGACATCACAATTCTTAAGCACTCTTCATTTAATCTAATTACCCACAACCAGGAAGGGAAAAGAGTCATACACTGAAATTGGGGGTACTTAGGTTTTGTTGAGAGCTCTCTCTCAGAGAAATTCCAAGGAGACATAGTTCTCTGTTCTTTGTCTATCATTTGGACAAGGAACATCGATTTCTTGCTTATCTTTTGCACCAGTACAGCAAAGCCAGAAATTGGCTAATAGGTTAGACAATAGCATGATCTAACTTCAGCAGAGTTAGGGCTGTGGTAACAACAGTAAACTAAGTTACCTTTCAAATCCAAAGCCAGAGAGCCACGGAATACACACCGATCACCTACATGTAGTCTCACAACACTTGACTTGTTCATTCACAGTGTCTTATTTCACTGTCGGATAAAATTGTTATTTAATTCTCAAGTCGGAGAAGCAATTCAAAATTCAAGACACCAAACATCAGAGCTTGTTTGGTGTCTTGAGGGCACCATACAGAAGAGGGGATAAAAATGGATGTGCTTTGCTAACATTTTCTTTGTTGCATTACAGCAATGGTGTTACTAAAAAGATCTCGAACACCTATTTTTAAAGCCGACAGACCTTTCACATTTTTCCTGAGAGAAGCTAACACAGGTACGCATGCTTTCATTTCTGTAGCAGAATTCTTTGCAACTACCACTGAAATCAGTAACAAGTTCTTTATAAATTATGCATCATTCTTCAGCCGAGGAAAGTCCAACCACCATGGAAACAGTGGCTTGTAAAATCATAAATAGTTTAATTTCTTCAGAAAGAATGCATGATAGCCATACAGGGTCAGGGAAGCTAGATTAGCTGCTTCTGTATGTACACAAAGTGAGCTCAGAAAGATTTCTACCATAATTATAAGCGCTAGAAAGATCTTTTGGATCTTAAATGCCCAAGGAATAAGGACCAAACTTATCAGGACAATTCAAATTACAAATGTAGTGGATCAGCTGGATTAATATCTAAAGTTGAAACACAAATCTTCCCTTATGAATAAAACTTACTAATGCCTAAGTGGATGGCACACAGCAAACAGGCCTTTGCCTGTACACACCAGGTCCCAGTAACAACTGCTACCTCAACAGTTACCAGAGGGATAGCTCAGAAATTCTGGAGGCGAACAACCTTTTGCCCAGCTACAGCTCAGAGCATGCAGAAGCAAGTTTTTCTTTCCTTGCATCTTGAATGTTGACACCTTAGAGTAATGGTTTTAAGCTGAAAAAGGGTTGATTTAGGCTGGAAATTAGTAAGAACTTATTTAATCTGAAGGTGATACATCACTGGAACAGATGTACCTAGAGAGATGCTGGAGGCCCCACCCCTGGAAATATTCAAAGTCAGGCTTGATGGGGCTCTGGGCAATCTGCTCCAGTTAGAGATGTCCCTGCTTGTTGCAGGGGGGGTTTGAACTTGATGACCTCTGGATGTCTCTTCCAACCCAATACATTCTATGATTCTTCACTACTTAAGTGTTGTAACAAGATATTCAGGTTATCAAAAGCTGTGGATAATCACTGTATGTAATCAGGTAGCTTAGCTCTGCAGAAAGTCTAACTTGAACCTTTACTTTTGCAAGAACTGCCCAAAAATGAATGTTTCTTTTGCAACTGATAACTCTTTCTTGCAAATTAAGTCCCCCAGCTGCCACAAACAAAACTGCAGAGCATATCTGACAGTGATGCATCAGAGTGCTTTTTTAGCTTCTTTATTAGACAGTATGTCTCATTTCCAATGTCTGGTCATTTAAGTTACTTCAAGAGACTGCCAAACAAAACCACCATGCAGGTCATTACAATAATAAAGGATTGCACTACAGACCATTTAGCAGGTGTTTGTTCCTCTGAAGCATCAGGTGACCTCCAACATCTCTTACTGTTCTAACCACTGCAGGAAATTTGCACCTTAAAAGATTTTCCTAAAAAATAAAAAAAAAAAAAATCTCTTAAACAACCAAGTTTCTCTCATAACTGGGATCACAACCATTTAGATTCCCAGGGAACATACAGCCAGTTCTAGGGTTCAGTGAAACACTGGGGCTTGGCAAGAAGACTGAAGACCGAAGAGAATCCTGAAGAGAATCATTGTCTTTAATCCACTTCCAAAGCAACCTGCACTATTCTCTTAGTGAATATCTGTGCATGCTTTAAAAAAAAATCTGAGTGTTCCATTTTGACAGAAATGCAAACACACCTTTTTAGAAGAAAAGCACTACCTTGGTGCAGGCTTTGTTTTGAATATACTTTGGCAATAATTCACATTCAATTAATAGAAGTATGTTCATTTGGCAAAAGCAAGATAAAAAAGGCACTAAAAGTTGATGCATGCAACCTGAGCGATTGACTCTTCAGGATTAAGAACAAACTGACGTCAGTGAATGAAACTATTCAGTTTATAGTACATATCACACAAACAGAAAGCAAACCAGACTGTAAGACAGGATTGTTATATGAAGCAAAACAAAATCTCTACCTTGCAATCACAGAGTTATTTCGGTTGAAAAAGACCTCCAAGATAGAGTCCAACTATTAACCCAACTGAACCAAGCCCGCCATTAAGCCACGTCCCTAAGCTCCATATCTATCCAACTTTTAAACACATCCAGGGATTGCAATTCAACCACCTCCCTGAGCAGCCTCTCTCAAATGTCTGATGATACTTACAACGAAGAAGTTCTTCCTAATGTCCAACCTGAACTTCCCCTCGTGCAACTGAATTCTATTTCCCCTTGTCCTATCACTTGATAATTGGGAGAAGAGACCAACAATCTACCTCTCTACAATCTCCTTTGAGGTAGTTGTACATAACAATAAGGTCTATGTTGATCCTCCTTTCCACCACAAATTCAATGAATCAGAGGCAGCGATTTCATTCAAGAAGTATAATAATCTCTGCTATAACTACAATATCAATACAAAGAAATAAACATAGCCTCTGTTTTGCCAAGTTCAGCACAAATTCTTTCAACCAATGGTTTGAATAAGTTTCAGGTTTTGGCAACTTTATGTGTTGGGCTATCAAGCCTTAGGAAAGGCCTTTTTGTTCTTAATGACGAAATGTACGAGTTATTCTAAGGCAAGCATGCAATTGCAGTCCATTTTTCCACACAAGCAACAAATGGCCATGTATGTGCTAGTTCCTTGTTTAATTTATGTATTTAAAACCGTACTATGCTGTGAAAATGTGGTCCTGAACTGAAATAACATCAGTATTGTTTCATTTACAGGTTCAATACTCTTTATAGGAAGAGTTACAAATCCTTCATAATAAACACTAAACAAATGCACTGTCTTCTGTTTGTCCTATGGTGAGCTTTCCTCCAATGAAATTTAAGGCTATGTTTGTACTTATTAAAACTGTTTCAAACAGCTGCACTTTTGCAAAAGTAAGAGTGAGTGCAAGCCCACCACTACCTTAGTAGGCACCTTTGGAAACTTACAGCTGTCTCAGAATCATTAGCACCACAATCACAGCAAAACCAGTAAGCATATAAACATTTGAGGGAAAACTGAACAGGTTGTGCAACCTAAACAGTTAAGAATACAGGGCAACACTTTCTGCTTAACTTCATCATGGCTAAAATTATCTTCACTGCTGTAGAATATGCAAGGTCATCTGAAAGACAGCATCCCACAAAAAGCTTTATGATATACGCATTGTTTGTCAAGCACAGCTTTATTTTCCCTTCCTAAGTCAAAAACCTAGGAAATTGAAGTTCAGGTGGTCCCAGACTCAGGTAGAATCCAGCTAAGAAAGTAAGGTAACAAGCAAGTCCAGTTGAGAGGCTGTTTCAAGAGACAGAACAGGTAGAAAGCAGCAATACCTACTCAGCCAGTGACCAAACAAATAATACTGGGAAAGAAGGTAGTAGCACTAACTTTACTACCTTTTGACTTTTTTCAAGTGAACAGACTATAGGATGGACATTCCTGAAAAACACCAGCAGCTGGAAAAACATCCCTTTTTTCAGCATCCTGACAAAAACCGGGATACAGTGAGTGTTGTAGTACAAGATTCAGCAACTCTTGGCACAAGTATCAAAAACCCAAGGCCCATAAAGATTTTGGGTGAAGCATCAGAGGGAAGCTGCTCTCACTGAATCAAACTAAGCTTTCCAGACTGTAGGAGCTCCTAGCAAAGATGAAAGACATAACCAATAAAGCATTCAGTGATGTTTTGTGTCCAAGCAGCAGCACATTCTGGTTGTTCCTACATTTGTAAACATTCAAAAACTTGTGACATAAGAATTAAATCAGGATTACGTTATTCAAAGGCGACCGATACCCATCTTTTGTAGAATAATAGAATCATTTAGGTTGAAAAAGACCTTGAAAGATAAGAGTCAAACATTAAGCTCACTCTACCAAGCTTTACCACATCTTATCCCCCCATAAAACACTGGGATTTGTCCTTAATTGTATGTGCATAAAGGACAGCAGTTTGTTGTTAGTCAACACATAGTGATGCTCAACGAACACAAGGACACATCCTACCATAGCTGCAATTCAGCAATTCGACTTCCTTTTCCTTCTCCAATTAAAAACAGAATATTCACTGATAGAAAACTGCTCTTCATGCTTTGACACTGACACTAGAACACACAAGCTCTGGAAAGGGAAAGCAAAACAAATCATTCCAGTAAAAACCGCACTCAGTCCTATACAAAGATTAAAATAGAGCTTTTATTGATGGAATAACAAAAGTGCTTCTCTTAAATATTTTTCAAAATACATTTATACAACTTACAATAATATATCCAAAATAACTGTATATACAAAACATTACCTTGTTTAATGTATGTGCTTTTTTTTTGAAAATTACAAAGCAACTTTTTGGCAAAGTTCAACCTTAAGAGGTGATAATTTTGAAGGTTGGATTAAGAAAAATAGAACCTGAGGGAACGTGACACAAGTCCATGACAAGCAAGAAGTTCTCCATTTAGTTAAATAAATCTTTTTGTCATATTTTTCACATTACAAAAATAACAGAAGTGGAAAAAAAGATGATGGATACTTTTCTCATAATTTTATGAAGCAGCTTCTCATTCTTTCAGATACAGGAACTTGAGATAAGAGTGCATGTCAAAAATGAATGCAAGTGAAGGACAGCAGTGCCCTGCTGTGGCTTTCTCCTTTGTGCAGTATTTCTTAGCTGTTGTTGATATGGTTGACCTGGTTTGATCTGCGATGGATTTCTTCCAGAAAACTCTCAAGCTGTTCTATCAGCATTCGCTTTTTAAACCTGTGTTTAAGAGAAAGCATCATAATGGATACACACAGTAAAACATGACATTACGTTCACAAAACTTTTGTTGAACCTCAAAATCTTTGGTTATAATTTTAGGTCCAGTGCATAAATAAGGTTATAAATACGCACCTCACACGCACTCCCAAAGTTCTGGTAAGCTACAAACTTGCTTTTCTATTTACTAAGATAAAACTGTTACTACAGCCTATTTTAGCACATTTACTGAACATCACTCAGCCCCACCCAGAAGGCCAGGAGAATGAGAGTTCAGTATTTGCTGTTTCCAGAAGTTGTGAAGAATAAAACATATGCCAAAAGAACAAAAATCCTAAAGCTGAAAACAGCTTTTAGGCTTTACTTGCATACCTTCATGGTGCATTGACAAAAGCTAAGTCAAGTTGGTACTGGGGAAGGAATAAACATTAAACAGTGAAGAGATTTCCTGATAAGGAAATACAAATTAAAAGTTCCATAAATAAATTAAATAAAACATGGACTTAATCCATATCTAGAATGCCTGCAGCTCTATTCCATACTGATAACAAAAATTAGAACAGCAGACCACTTTGTCACCTTTGCTTACAGCTCTGCCTTAGGGCACACAACTCCTCTCTGCTTCCAGCTAGCCCTTCCCCTTGTGGTGTTTCTGCATCTGAGAAGCTACTTCTGACCACTGCTTTGGCAGCTGTACACATACTCAGAGGTAGAATCATATAATAATGACAGGTTGGAAGGAGCCTCCGGAGATCATCTAAGTCCAACCTCTCCACTAGAGCAGGATCACCTAGAAGATATTACACACATCCAGGCGGGTTTTGAATGTCTCTAGAGAAGGAAACTTCACAACTTCTCTGAGCATCCTGTTCCAGTGCTCTGCTACCTGCACTGTGGAAAAGTTTTTCCTTATGTTTAGGCAGGCTCCCCCTACATTCCAGTTCGTGCCTATTGCCCCAAGAAGATCCATCCTCTTGAGTCACTTTTTAAATATTTGTAAGCAAGGATCAGATCCCTCTGTTTTCTCCTTGCCAGGCAAAACAGCCCCAGCTCTTTCAGACTCCCCTCCCAAAGGCAGATGCTGCACCTTGGTGGCTCTGCACTGGACTGTTTCAAGTAGCTCACTTTCCTTCTTCAACTGGGATGCCCAGAACTGGATGCATAGCCTATCTAGGGCAAAGTAGAGGGGAGAAGAACCTCCCCTCAGCCTACTGGCTGCATGCAACGCACTCTAGGTAAGAAGAAATGAAAAGAACACATGCTTCGACTCAGTACTATTCATTGCTATAACACTGAGTTCCATCCAGCAAAAGCCTCTACTCCTGGCCATGCCCCCTAGTCCCCATTCCCAGGTCCCAGAAACATGGCATCTGCCCTAATTTCCAGGCCACAAACCTGACAATCCGAGTCTGACTATTATTACTCCTTATTTTGTTGAATACTAATGCTCTGTGCCCTTGCCCATCCTTCTCATTACAGTTCTCGTCTCAGTAGACCCACAGAAACTTCAAGCACTATCTTCTCTGCTTGTTTAGAAGTACAAGAAACAGAAAAGTTAAAATTATTTAAGCTAATAGCAAAATACTACAATACAATCTCAGTGAAGACTTAATGCACCTGCATTCTGTGCAAGTGACAGAGCAATGCTGCTTTCTAGAACACCTTCAAGCCCCCATGAAACAGTTGTACAAGTTAAAAGCAGACACTTCCTAGAAACATAAAACCTGGTGGAAGGTGGAGAAAAAGCATGTAATTATCACATTACTATTGGCACAAAAATTCAGGCTTACAGTGCACTCTGTTAAGCCCTTTACAGTGCATTTCACTGAAAGTTCCTTTCCAAATGCTGAACCCTACAGCAAACAATTTTATTTAAGGCAATAGAAATAATGTCCCACATCAGTAATAATATAATGAATAGAATTATACAGACTAATTCAGTTCTTAGTACCTTTAATAATAAAACTTGGAGTAGTTCTAGCTATTGAGCATGAAGCTTCATTATTATTTTGAAATTGGCTATATTCATTCCCACAGGCACTTTTATCACAAGTGGATATTGCTCAGCATTTTTTCAGGTATACACTTAGGTTTTTGCTATAGGTATTAGCAGCTTAAAGCTCTTAAACTGAAGAATAAATATTAGGGAATTGAATTTCTCATACTGAGAAGTTGGTTGATTTAGAGAATGTTGATATGCGTTTGCTCTAGATTTAGCAGAGAATAAAAAAAATCAAATTATTCATAATACTAAAACCATAAATGTATTGCTAGACCTTTCCATTAGATATGCTATTCCCTTTTAGCACTTTCCTAAATAAAATCTTAATTTTGTGAATCCAAAGGTATAGCCATCTATTGGAATTCATGTCTCTTTCATGGACTGTCATTAAAATCTTCCTCTCTCCTCGCACAGCTGTCTTGTGCATCAGCCTTCAGAATTGAATGGGGTCTGGTTTTAATTACGCACTTTGATGCTGAAATGCTCAAGAGTTAACAAGACTCACAAAACTTAACATTCCTATGTTAAAAAGGAAAATACCATAAGAGCGAAGGAGAGAGATTAAGCTGTTCCTACACTGAGACCAATAAAAAATGAAGTTTAGCAACAGCTAACAGAAACAGAACTGTCCAGCTTTTCCACTAGCACATATAGAAAATAGTTAGCCACTACTGGTAAGAGACAGGATTTAATTCTCATGCACACAAGAGCAACACTCAAAAAACCCCAAATTTTGTAGGAAAAGAGTCAACTGAAGGTAACAGGAACAGTTAAGTCTGTAAGAAGAGTAAATGAGAACTGCACATGATCTAAAGATCTTAATTATGATTTTTATTTAATAGTAAATTTAGTTTTGTTATGCAACACGAAAAAGCCAACTAAAAACCAGATTAGAGAAAGAAATCAACTATTCTTTGAGACTTCTGAAATAAGCTTCAAGATGCTTGAAGCATTGGTCCACTTCAACCAAAACACTATTGGTTTCAATCAAAATTATGTATTTTTTCTTTCCTCTTAGTAAACATGTAGAAGACCAAGCAAGTATAGTCAGTCTAAGGATGCTGCAAGGCATAGTTTCTACCTGAATTAACACCACAGCTTTTAAATCCTCAGCAAGCATCTCTATTGCAGTGACAAACTACCTCACAGCCTCAGACAGGGCTACAATGTCTCTAAAGCAAATACATCTGAAGAGCAGAAACACAGCTTTATGGAGCATGCTTGGATCCCAAAGCTCTTTTTCAGATGGTACTTGAGTTGGTGCACATAATGAATTTCCTGTTTCTGAAATTCACTGTAATAAGCAGTTGTCAGTTTTTCAAATTAGGAGTATGTTTGCACCTGAACTGTGGAAGCCAAATGATGTTCTACAGTTACTTTGTGTAACACTGTCCCTCTACATTTACAATGATCTGGGCAGCTAACCACTGCTAACGTTCTAAAGATAAAATCCAGGCAAAAAGGTAAGCTTGTGCAAACACCACACTTTAGAAATTTTATTTGGGTTTTTTTTTAGGCAGTTGTTTACTTGTACTGCAAAGCACTCCATTCAAGTTTCCGAGATCTGCAACGTTGTCAAGCAGTTATGTTCAAGTTTCATAAGATTAATACAGTTCAGTTACCTACCTTGAAGCTTCTTTAATAATGCTTTGTAAAAATATCAGTCGTGTTTGTAAGCTTCCTTGTACATGCTTCAGTAAAAAAAAGATTCTTTCATATTCTTAAAGAGAAGAGCAAAAATCACAGTTAAGAAATACCTGCATGGATATCTACTGTAATAAAGCTTCTAGGATGCTTTTCCTATCAACCTGGCCTGTATCAATAATGACATGCTGTTTAATGAACACTAAACATCCATTAATGTTTAGGATATTAATGGATCATCTAACAAGTTTATTCTAATCTTGATAATACTAAAGATGAACACTGATACGTGTAACAATGTTTTAATCATCCAGAAGATTTTAGCAGAGGTTTCAAAACAAAACTTTTCAGCTTTAAATTTAAATTTTCCTTCAGTCTCATGCTTCAGTATGTTTCTAAAATAGTGAACTAACAATAATTCTTTGTCTAGCTCTCATGTCTGAAAGATTTGGTATACTTACTCCTTCCAGGTTTTCGGATCTCTTTCATAATTTGTGCTCTTATCTCTATATTAACTTCTCTGGAACTTCTGCAATGCACTGGTTTTTTCCCTTTGCTGGGTGAAGATATGGGCAAGGTCTCTTCAGTACTTTGTTCTTTACTACCCGATTCGTCATGATTCTCCAAAAACCCATCAACATTCAAATTATTCCCTAAGTGTTCATGGCCTGCATCCTCTGTACGAGCTGCTGATCGATCCAATGAATTGAATGGAGAAGAGGACATTGAAAACTCCGAGTCCACATCATTTGGGAAAATGCCTGATGAAAGTGGGTCTGTAACATGATTCTCAACCACATCATCCATTGTAGTCTCATTATTTGTTTCTGATGCTAAAAAAACACAAACATTTCACTTGCCAGTTTCACATTCTTTACCATCTGTTAGAAGTTAACGAGTCAATTCAGTACTAAACTCTTATTAAATTGCTAATTTAGGAAGTCAACCAATAGTATTTCTACATTAGCATTTTTTTTTGCATAAATTAAACAGTAAACTCTCTAAAGATGATGAAGATTCACTTACTTTTGTGAATAGCAATGGGTTTAACAAGGTCGGGCTGTGCTTGTGCAATTGGCATCGGTGGCCCTTTTCCTCCAATGTGGTTATTCACAACTGGAGGAGTTTGTGGTCGACCCCTTAGCAGTGGGGACATACAACGCCTTCTTTTCGGAATCCCTTGCATATTTGGTTCTCCAGGTCGTTTATGTTTATTTTGAGGTCCTGATACAAATTCATCTGCTTCATCTATCATCATTCCCTACAATTAATTTAATGGAGAGAATACTTAAATCTTACACAAAACCATGTAATACAAAACACAATGAACAACTTGATGTTATGGTGTTTACCATATATAAAGCAATGATGTACAACATTCCACTACATACTGAATTCTCAAACATCAACCAAATTCCTCCTGGACTAGAAGGGCTTTTAAAGCCCTTACCCAACTGTCTGCTAAGTAAGGCAACTGAGTCAGCTGTCACTTCCTCTTCAATAATTGCAAAATGACTCAAACATTTAAAAGAAGAGTTATAAATGATACTTGTGATTTGGTCGAGCCCAAAACAGACTTGGAGAAGAGGCCATTTATAACATAATTCAGAGGCAAAAACACTAGTTTTCCGATAGAGACTGCCCTTCATAGGATACTATTGATGGAAAAACATGAGATGCTATCTTGTAAGCAGTACTTTCCAAATACTTCAAAGTGTTTCTCCAATACACTGCTCTTTAAACAGTCTGATCAGCAACATACATACAGTCACAACACCACATTTTAAGAAGCTTTACAGAAAAGTCACCTTTTTGTCCAATTTGAATGGATTGCCAAATGTATGAAGTCTTCGTGGTTGATCAGGATCAAGCTCTCGAAGTGGAGAAGGTACTTGTTTTAGATATTCCTGGTAGTTTCCCATTTGTGCTATAGGTACACTGTGAATTTGATCTATCATAATAGAAGAGTTTATTACTACAGGATACTGTTCACCTCATGAGAATTTAGTCTACATTCACCTCACACCTTCAGTTTTCAGTCTTTCAAACACATTAACAAAACTGATGTGCAAAACACAGCACACTTGCCTAACTGGTATTTATTACATTGTGCTTTGAGAGCAAGAAACTTGCTTAAATGAATCAGTATGTGCCATATGTATTTATCATTATGACAGGGAAATAAGCAATAGCTGTCATGCATGGATCTTTGTTTTGCAGTGTGTCCCATAACTTTTCAACTGGGTAGATGGGTGAAAAAAAAAAAGACTAGGAATAAATTATAACTAAAACATTACTACACACAAGCTACATTAATGGAAAGCAGTAATGTCACACTGCATACAGCTTTGACATAATTCTACCCAATTTTAGCCACACACAATTTAATCAGAGACTAGCGTGTTTTTTAACCCCAAGAATCAACAAATTCTTAAAATCCTTAAGACTCTAAACTTGTTATGGATTTAAAGTTGCCAAGCCTTTGATCAAGCAAAACATACTAGCAAAAACAGTAGAAAAAACTACTGACAATAGTTTTGATGCAGTTTAACCCCCTCCCCAAAAAGCAACATCTCTGCATTTCACATTACATTATCACTTGACCACAGATGTTAATCTGACCCAGGAAGTGGCAGGACTAATATAACATACAATTTCACTTTCTCATTTTCTCCACTTAGTTCATCATTTTGCATTAGATGCTATAAAGCAGTGCCAGAAGACACAGTAGAGATGTAAAGGAATAGATTGGCAGACTATTGAATTATTTGCTGTTGACCTAAAAAGCAAAAGCATCACACTGGCAGCACACAGTGAGCAACCTTACTTTTCCACTGCTCCACTTCTATGGACAGAGATCCTAACATTCAGAACTGCCCTGTGATTTGGTTTTTTTGATGGGGAAAAGCAGTGAATCTTATCTATAGACCGAAGTCTTTTCATACATACTAAAGAACTGGTCAATTTGAAATCTTCCATTTTTTTCCCCCCAATAAGTTATTTAAAAAAACATGCAGTTTAATGGCACTATCAGCAGACATTACCTTTCGAAGAACTACATTAGTTTTAGTACCAATCGCATCACACATAGACAAAAACGAAACTGTTAGCTAACCTTCATCTTGTCCTTTGAGGAACTTGCGAGTGCTCTTCAGTAAATTAGATCTCATTCGTGTTAACTGATCCAAAAGATTTCTTCTGGGTATATCATAAGCATTTCTAAAAGTTTGAGGTTTCAAATCCTATGGTTCCAGTAAATAAAGTTCCAATTAATACCAAGTGTGTGAAACAATATCTAGCATTTCAATGGAAGTATATTGAAAATAACAACATTACACACAGTGGTGCTTACCTTATTCAGCAAAGCTATTTGGAACCCAGCATACTCCTTCATATTGAGGTCTAGAGGTCTATGAGGAATTTCCCCAGTAATCCCCTGTAGCAGATGTTGAAAATCGTTCCTATGTGCCATAGACAGGTTGTGTGATCTGCTTCTGACCTTAATTCCAGTCTCTTGCGCTACCTTTTTGCCTACAGAGCCAATGACTCTATCGGACTCTATTTTGGCCTTAATTTGAAATAAATAAATAAATAAAATTGACAATATACTCTTAAAAGGATTAGTCAGACTTATTCATTTTAAATTCCTACCTAGAAGATTCAACAATGTGCTAATACACTATGATGACCATAACCAGGATGAGTGCTTCAGGAGTGCCTAAATACATAACCACTTAATGCTTACTACAATTGTAAATACAGCCAACAGTTTGAGCCTAGGTCTTCTGCATATTTCTCCTCTGCTGCCCATTATTGTGTCTAAGCACCAATATGCATGCAATGCTTTTATTTTCATAAATTGCCATGATTTAACTCGTAATTCTCTGCAAATCTGTCTGTACTCACAGACTGTTTTCTACAGTAACAGCTGAATACTACAGCTCTGAAGAGACTGATTTTCCCACAACTATAGTTGCAATCAGTCACACAACAGTATCAACTTCTTAAAAGCTCAGCATGAAAAGTCTTAACATTAAAAAATACTTAATATTAGAAAATCCAATTCTGCTTGACTAGACACACTCAATCCTCATTTTTATGTAAAATTTGTACTGAAATTAAACACCAGCTTTTTTGCAGAATACAAGTGAACAAAGAGCCAAAAGTCATTTAGTAATACACCTGCCAATATAGTTTTTGTAGCTTCACATAAAATAGACTACTCAAAATCTGAATATGTTCTTCTTATGAATACTGAATCTCTACCTGCAGCGTCTTTCAGAAGTTAAAAAGGCTTTAAGTACAATTTGCAGCACATGTCATTACATTTTAGGAGTCTAAAATGTCTAGATTGAGAGATCAGTTCACAGAATACTGAGCAGTATAGCTCTGATTTAATAAGACATATTGTAAAGTTCAAGAGGTTTGCCTCCTCAAATTATAATTTACAGTAAAGACTTAAGAAAAAGCTGGTCTATAAAACTATTTAGTTACAAGTACTCACTTCTACTGTTTCTTTAATTTTCAAGCCTGCTGCAGTTATCTTGAACAAGAAAGCTTAACATGCACAGTTCAACAAAATATATGTGGAGGTAGCAGGGCAGAAATGCTTTCGCTGGTGCAGGAGACTAGTCAAAGGTATGGGCACTATGAACACAGTCAACAACTTCAAAAGGTCACTTGCCATGTCTGTATCCTTATTTGAGATTCTGAGTTATGTCAGTTTAATTCACATTTACTGAACACTTTTCATTTCACAAGGCAAAAAAAGGACCCTTTCTGATTCAGATGCACAAAGTATCTATTTTCTGAAAAAATGTTTGAATACCTTTAACGTCTAAGGTAGTACAACAAGCTTTTTGAATAAAATACACTGCTGTCTGTACAAGTAAAATGCTCCTTAAATAAAAAAAATCTCCATTGGTACTTCCATATCTATCTTTTATATATACTCCAGTCTATTAAGTCTATCATGTTACGTTTTCCTTCATTCAGAAAAGTCAAAATTCTTTTTTGCTAATTGCATATGAAAGCTATTAATTTGATATTTATGCTCCTTTTTTCCTTTCAAAGCTACTGAACTGGAGTACTTAAGATTATCTTGATATTAGAATAAGCTTTTACTGTTCTTTTGCTTCAACATTACCTGCTGACTCAACTTTTTGAGATATGAAATGACACTGTAACTAAGTCCGTATTCCACGTTGTCTGCTATAAGGTTTGGTGCTCCCATCATTCTCACAGCTTTCTTCAAAGGCTGAAATATGGAATGTATTGGAAAGTTAAATGTGACTATACAGGCATTATATACATACTTCAACTAACTGTGTCCTAATGTCCAAAAAGTTAGAAAAGAAGAAAAACAGACTTTCAAAGCAGCTTTTCTTTGTTGCCGTTTTTAAGTACTGTTCCAGCCATGCAGAATCAATTATTAACAGATATATCAATTATATACAAGTCACAGCTGATGAAATTTTCTTAACATTCAGGTCTCAAGCCTTCCAAAGGACTCCAGTTAAAATAGTAACATTACACACGAAGTTTAGCTATTTCTCCTTAAATTAATACATTAATACTTGAAACAGGGAATACAGTCATCGTGGAAAAACAACAACAGCTACATAATAAAATACGAGTTTTAACACAGTACATCATCTTACCCCAAGATAATAAGGTGGCATTGTCTTCAAATAGCTTTCAAATGACTGTCGCCATTTCAATGTAGGCTTTGCCTTATGTACTTTAAACAAGTCATCTGATGGTTATGAAGAGACAGAACAAATTGAGTGGCATATCTAGACAGCAGCATTGCATCATTTTTTCTAACAAAGGAAACTATCAAAGAAATGCCAATACCTCAATGCTTAAATTAGTACATTTAAATTAGTTGTATTTTAACGTATATACCACTAAATATACAGACTAAATACACAAACTGGCAATTAAAACAACAAAATTGAGGAAAACTGCTCACAAAATAGTGAAAAAAGTTAGGCCAAAGCATATTGGAAAGAATGATGATTAAACAAGTAGTTTTATACACAGTCAAATCATAAAGATTAGTCGATTGGTGACAAGTAAAACAACCTACTGATGACAAACACATTGCTCAACCGCCCACATTTCTAGAAGTGTGTGATTAATGCTGGCATCAATTGCAGCAGTCTATTTAGATGGGATCAATTTTTCAATTTCCTACCACCTAGGAACATTTATATAACGGGGTATTTACCTAGAAGCGGAAGGAGGACTGGATAATTGTAAGGCATCACAAATAAATTCACACAATTCAGTGCTGTACTAGCTTTCAAGTAACCAAAAGGGTGACCAAGTTCACTGTATTTTGCACTATTGCTCACATATACCTGCAATAAAACACATGTATATAAATACAAAATGCTGCGTGCTGAAATTCTATATACGATTTTGATTATTAAGTCTAAGAAAAACACCATTCTGTAAATAACTCCAATTCAGCATGCACTCTACTTGCCTGCCAGCAGGTCTGAGGGGATTTTCGTTCCAGGATAAACTGGGTCAGTGGTGAAGGTTCCAATTCATATTTATCAAAAGGCAGTTTGTCAATGACCATTGGTTCGCAGTCAGTACAGGAAAATTTCACCACAGGATGAGATGTGCGAGGTGGCTAAACATAAGTATTCCATTGTTAATAATTCTGTACAACAATTAAAAGGCAATCATACTGTAACAACTAAATGCAGAGTAAACAGACAAATTCAAGGAGACATTCAATAAGGGTTTTTATTTACTGTTAATGAGTGCTAAACAATTCTTTTATGACATTAGCACTGACTTAATACCCAAAGGAATATTAGTTTATAAATAAATGCCAATTATTTTACTTAGTAAATCTAGAACAGTACGCAAGTAAAACTTCTTGCATATACACAAACTTTGCAAATGGAAGTAAAGCCCAGTGAGAAGAAAAAAAAATAAACCCCCAAGGCTACTCCGGGGCATGCCAATTTTTATTCCCTACAGAAGCAGGCACTGTACTTTTTGCATTTGCTGACCTCCTCTAGCACTTCTTGACAAATTTAAGAGTTACAAAATTCAAACAGAATTATAATGACCAAAAGCAGCATGAATTGAAAAAAACCCAAAGCTTTAGAAGAACACACATTTTAACTGGGCCTGTGAAAAATTATTCAAATTTAAATGTTTGGATTTAAACCCTTTTATTTACCACAGAGAAAATGAGAATATTGGAAATTTCTGAAACAAAAAGCAGATGTTCTTTGTGATAAAAGTTGGAGCCATATATCTTCTACCTAAAGGTTTTTTCAGGAAGAAGTAAGCTCTTATACTTACCTTGAGCCTCCCCCAAGTCCACTAGAATCTAGGGAAGAGCTCAGTGGTGAAGCCACCTTTCATTTCCTCCCTTCACAAGAAGGTAGCTAATAAATACCTAAGATGAACTAGGGAAATACAGGATTTCCTGGACCTTTCTACCCCTTTACCTTTAAAGTAATTTTTCCTCTGTCTATCTGTAAGCTCTAGCCTCTTCCTTTTACAATAAGCCACCTAAATATCTGCCCACAGAGCTGGTCCTGCCTTGAGAGTCTCCACACTGAGGAAGGTGTGCTGTCCAAGTACATAGAAAACAGGAGGCCCAACAAACTGAAGGAACTGCAATTCTCTTCAAAGATGCCTCCACCAAATAGTTGTGGTGGAATTTTTGACCAAGCCATGAAGTAGTTACACTAGAAATAAAAAGGCTGCGGAAGAAGTTGAATGCTAAAACTTGAAAAATCCAGTAATCCGTGGCTGGACAGCAGAACTAATTTTACCTCAGAGTACGTTAGAGCATCCATTTGTATGTTGATCAGCCAGCATAATTAGCAGCAGACTTTCACATACACTTAGGTACGCCTTGATAGTAAAATTAACCTACAGTGCCTACACCATTCATTGGGGCAGGACTGTTTGAGACAACTATACTGCGGATCAAGTAGTAGGGAGGAAAGATATCTAACTACGAAGTCATAAGTAGACGAGAACTACAACACATGGTAAGTTTCAATGCTCTATTTTTAGAATAGTAAAGAAATTTTTAAAAAAGTTTTGAAGCACTATCAAGCAAACTTAGCTCCTCAGCAGTGAATAAGGAAAGTTCAGTGTGGAATTTCAACTGATGTCAATAGGAATGCAATAATCCAGTGCTTTATGCAGTTAGGAGAGCTATACCTGCTGCAACCAAAAGAACTGTTTCTGAACTTCTTGCCATTTGGGGGAGTCAACCCCATGTTTTTAGGAGATTTAGTTCAACAGCTCTTCACCCAGCAAAGATCTATTTTAGCAATCTCAAACATGATCTGCAGCAGCAAACAAACTACTGTATTTTCCAATCTAAAGTAGTCTATGATTCTAGACAGCACATGGAGGCAGATACACCACTGATAGTGATTATGGGGAGCACACAGGACAGTTCTCCTACAGAGTAGCTTTTTAATATCCAGTACATAATTATGTTTTGGGTTTTTTTAGTTTACTGTAGAAAATTTATTTCTATTCCTATACACTTGCTTGCTTTGTAGTTCAGAAGGGCGTCCACACCCTTCAATGAATGTGGCCACAGATATCAACCTGTAAATATGACTAGTTTCACACTTGTATCACTCCTCATTGGCATTTCAAAGGATTATGTATTTTTCAAAGATAACACTTTTGAAAAAATTCAATGAGTTTGATCGCATACTAGTTTCATTTCAAAAAATGACCCAAGAAATCAATAAAAATCATAAAATGTAGGCAACAATTAGAAATACTTCATTATTTCTAATTTTATTATTCCCAAAGATTAGTATAAATACAAAATTACACTATACTAATGATTAGTTCTCAAACCAAACAAAAAGTAGTGGTATACATTCTTTTATGAAATACAATTAATTCTGTGGGTATTTTAAAAAAGGCAAAACCAAGGTGAGTTTCTCTACTTGAGATAAACTGAAAGTATGGCTAAACTGAACAACAGATGAAGCTCCATTCACCTGCTAGAATGAAGACAGTATCAACAAGGATTCAAAACTGGGAAGATACTATCTTCTATAAACACCATCTGCGAGGCAATAGAATTTGATAGTCTATTACAAAGTGACAAAATTTTTCTGATTTGATATTTTAACAGTTCAAACAAATACTATGTGCATGTACTAGGTCAACAGAATCATGTTACAGCCAGTTTCTTCATGTTTTATAGTAATTAAAAGGCATAACCCATACTACTATTTGCTCACCTGTAATTTATCCAAGATACATGCAACATGGCTTTACATGTGTAATTCCTTATCGGGTCACACTGCTTTTACAGTAGCTACAAGTACAAACCTCAAGTTTAAAAAATACATCCATGTATAGGAAATCTTGGAATATTAACCCATGCACAAACCCTTTGCTTTATCTAACCTCAGTACATACCAATGTTGGAGAATTTTGATCTGGCCAAAAGGATTCAGGAACAGGCCAATGTCCTATAGGAACCCCAGTTTTAGGGTTTGGTCTGACATAAATAAGTTTGTGACAGCTGTGCCAAGGCTGAGGTCCAAAGGGTCTAGATATATCCACCTGCCCATCTACAGAAGAAAAAATAGCATTACAACTCCAGAAGAGTATTAAACAACTTCTGAGAAGAGTCTGAAAACGATCTAGAGGGAATCTCTTCCTGCAGTTAATATTATTTGTAAGAAAGGCAGACAGTTAGCATTTCTGTAAAAAAAAAAACCACCACCCCAGAAAGTATGAGAAACCAAATAAGCACAGAATGTTTACAGGATCAGAGAAGAAAGCCAATTCACTTCATAACAATCAGTTTCTTTGTCCTCCCCACTGTTACCACCACTTAACCTTCACTTAACTTCCCCATGCATTACAAAAAAAAAAAACCCCAAAACCCACTGATCCACTCTAATAATGCTGAAATTTTTATTACAGCAAAGCATGATTTTAAAAGTCCCAAACATTTCCCTTGTAAGACGGACCTAGCTAAGCCATTTACAATGAGAGGGCTGCAAGGTCATGCTTGTTATTTTAACCCATAATGTAGGCACTTCACTATATTAAACAAAAAAGGCAAAGTGTATAAATTCATAGCATTTTCCTATCAAGCTACTTCTCTTTCCGGCTGGTCGAGAACTACTGCTTAAGTCTCATGAACTGATTTACCTACTGTTTGGCATAACTGCATTTGAGACTACCTGAGTTACTTACATAACCAAACAAACTTTACAGAGTCTAGCAGCTATAGCCAGTGTTTTGATGAAGTATAGCAGTTTTTCAGACATACCAGGTTCTCTTTCTAGTCATATCTCTTAAATCACATCAGATTTTCTTTTGTTCTAGCAACTATTACATTAAGTTCACTAAACTACGTTGAGAGTCATTCCTGCCATTTGATACCACAAGTGTAAAAAATTTCAAATACCATCAATTGGTGGTGGATCTGGTCCAGCTTTTTCAAAATTAATTACCACTCCACTTTGTACTTTTTGCACCAATGACTCCAGACACTGATTCAGCATTCTTGGAGAGCACACACAATATGATCGACCTAGAATGAAACAATTATGGTTGTTCAGTGTTAGTGTTTCTGCCCTTATTTTGACTTGCACCATTCAAAACCACTCACCTGCCATACACACTTATTTATGCATGGATCACTGATTTGAAGCTTCTACCCCGCACATCCTCTCTTTGAAAGCAGCAAGGCAGCCTAGCGAAGCAGTGACAATGCTACAAGAACTTGGCTGGAAACGTTTGAGTTTTAGCCTCTCAATGCTTCAGCTCAAATTCTTAGTTGTATTCACGGAAAATGGGCTCCCCCTTGTGACAGACATCAACACTTAATAGTCCAGAATATTTCAGTCAAAGTACTTTTACTATAGCATACACTGCAGCCAGGACACAGCAGAATCAAATCCTTTTGGAATGCTTTTTAAACCCCTTTGCTTGCTTTCTATCACATCCACTCCAATGCATCAAAACAATCGTTATGATTTTAACGTGATATAATTTAAAACTTTTACAGATAGATTATAAAATTAACGCCCAACAGATCTCAAACAGAACTTCTATAAGATTAAGCCTACCAGTTATGATGGAGAAAAAAAATATCAGTTTGGCAGAATCATTCTGCATTGCTGAAGTTCTGCATTGCATTCTGCATGTTCTGGATGAGGAAAAAAAAACCTCAACACAAAATTCCCCCCACACCAAACCAATGCATTTTCTTCACTTTTGGCTTCTTTAGGTCAGAAAGTGACAGGAACTTAGCAACACTGTAAAAACAATCAATTCCTACAACTACTAACTGTGCTAGCAAGATGCCAATAAAAAGTAAATTTTCACTTCTAAAAAACTGGTAAAGAATGTAAGATTCACACTCTTTCAAAACAGTTAAACTGTCTGTACATTAATGCAGAAAGTGTCTTTAATCTTACTGTAAAAACTCAGAACTCTGATACAAGTAATACAAGAACTTAGAAACACCTCTTTCACAAGTATATGATTTATAGAATTTTAATTTTTCATTTTCAGAAGGAAACCAGAGTACTCACCTCCTGTGACTTCACACATAGGTGTGATTGCAGAGTCATCCACTGGTACCCCTGTCACCTGCTCTGATTCAGGTGCTGTAATACCAGGCATACGGAGAACCAAAGCAAACAACCTCTGATCCCATCGAAAGGGTTCCTTAGTCAACTCACTTCCAGGGAGCGGGGAATTGAGAGGTAAATGAAGCTGAAAAGAAATTTCAATTTGTGAATATACTGCTTTTAAAAAAAATAATAAAAACTCAGGTTATAGTGATGCAAATTCACTCTCTTTAAAAACACATTTATAACCCTCTTCAGGTATTTATAATTTTACTCACATATTGTACATTACAAGCAAGACATAATCAACAAACTTTTCAAGGACACATGAGGCACAAGGTTGAGAACTAAAAACTAAGTGAGATCAACTACTTTTTAAAACTGATTTTAACTTCAAAAATCAATAGACCATTTTTAGAATTTCAGCAGGAAGAACTGCTTCACTGCAGCGTTCTTTAATTCAAACAATCTTCTGCAGAATGGGCCTGCTCTCAGCTCAGTCTTTTCCTCAATTCTTGAAGGAAGCATTAGCTTCAAGATAAAAAAAAACCTGAACGAAAAGGTAATGTTAGTCTAAGACTCCTGAGGGAGAAATATAACTTGAGTACAGCTGCTCAAAAAAAACCTCCCCAAACCCAGCTGCAAGAATCACCTGCTCCAAATAACAAAGCTTCAACAAGTAAGTTGAAGTAGTAGCTATTTTATAGAGTCAGAAGGCAGAGGTTTTACATAACTTAGATATAATTATTAAAATCATGGCCATGGTTTAAATGAAAATCAGATATTAAGATTAAAATCAACAATGAAATATGGAATCAGTTCTCAGTTTTATTGAATAGATAACAGTAGCCACAACTACTTATACAGGAAGAATAACAGAATCATAGAACATTAGGGATTGGAAGGGACCTCAAAAGATCATCTAGTCCAATCCCCCTGCCACAGCAGGGTCACCTAGACCAAGTGGCACAGGAACACATTCAGGTGGGTTTTAAACGTCTCCAGAGAAGGAGACTCCACAACCCCCCGGGGCAGCCTCTTCCACTGATCTGTCACCCTCACTGTGAAGAAGATCATTCTGATATTTATATAGAACCTCCTATGTTCCAGCTTACACCCATTGCACCTCATCCTGTCACTGAATGACACTGAGAAGAGCCTGGCTTCATCCTCCTGACACCCATCCTTCACATATTTATAGATGTTGATGAGGTCACTCCTCAGTGTCCTCTTCTCCAAGCTAAAGAGACCCAGCTCCCTCAGCCTTTCCTCATAAGGGAGGTGTTCCACTTCCTTCATCTTCCACTTCCTTCCTCTACGCTGGACTCCCTCCAGCAGCTCTGTGTCCTTCTTGGACTTAGGGGCACAGACTGGACACAATACTCCAGATGTGGTCTCACCAGGGCAGAGGAGAGGAGGAGAAGAACCTCTTTTGATCTGCTAGCCATCCCCCTTCTGATCCACCCCAGGATGCTGTTGGCTCTCTTGGCCACAACAGCACATTGCTGGCTCATGGTCATCCTGCAACCACTGGGACCCCAGGTCCCTTCCTCCTACTCTGCTCTCTAATATGTTGGTCCCCGACCTATACTGGTACCTGTGGTTGTTCTTGCCCATGAACTTCCGCACTTGGTGGTTTTCAACAGCTGAAAGAAGAGAGAATGAAGAATGCTGGCAAGCAGAGTCCTCAAGGTGATTCTTTCCAGCATCCAAATTCTCTACACTAGTGGCACACAGGAGTGAAAAGGCATTCTTTTCTTCTCTGGAAATATCCGTGTACCATCAGTACACAGTACCTGTTTGGGGTGGTGGCTGGTCTAGGCAATCCAAATCCTTCCATCTGGTTACGCACACAAAAGTACCTCAGGGTTAGAAGGTATTTGTGCTTGTCTTGAAGATCACTGATCAGATTCAAGACAAGCTGTCCTGAACAAGCCTTGAACATGCCCACGGGCACGGAAAGGTATTTAAGAGGGATAGTGCTAAGCCTTCTTTGTGTGCCTTTAATCTTAAATCGCTGATAAGGTTTGGGAAGTGTGTGAAAAACCTCATAACATAGTCTGTGCTCTGACACACCACCAAGCCCTTTGTGGAAAGTTCTTGCCCCTGAGGGGGTCAGGCTAATATCTGCATAATGGCAACAAGCTGTCCATACAATTGGTTTAATTGACATCCCTGGAGGTGTTTAAAAGTCATGTAGATACGGAGCTTAGGGACAGGGTTTAGCAGTGGGCTTGGTACAGTCGGGTTAATGGCTGGGCTCAACGGTCTTAAAGGTATTCTCCAACCTAAGGATTTCTGTGATTCTACAATTCCATGATTCTGTGTTCTTTCTTCAGAAGGTACCCAGCGATGCTTTTCACTTGCTTAGTTGTTCCATGGGGCTTGTTATTAAAAATTCCACTGTGGCTACATCTGTACTACTAAATGCAACAGACTAGTGACTGTTGCCTGGCATGAAGTCAAAGGGCTTGTTATGATTCATATCCACATGACTAAACTCCCTTCCCCCTTAAAAACAGGGTGGCCACACCCAGGTTGTCTATTGGGAATGGTCCCAAGAATGTGCTGTTCTCTAGCTGTGCTCAGGTGTTGTCTGCTAGCTGTTGCTAATCCGTGACAAGGGACCATGGAACAGTATAGACAAGCGTGGGCCAGTGTTAGAGCTAGTGCCATGGCCTAGTTTTATTCACTAGTCCAGACACAACCATTAACATAAAGAATTTATATTAATTTTGCAGGAATCCTGAAAAGACCAGCGCATTTATATTGCTGCTAAGACTATCCAGAGGAACAGGAGAAGTATTTGAAAAGCAAAACTAAAACCAGATCAGGTGTTTTGGAAGTGACCAAGTGCTAAACTTCTCTGGCAATAGAATCCACAGAACTGCTTCATACAGAGTTTCTGGTCCTCCCCAACAACGTCTGCTGCAGGTTCTTGGGTAGAAGATAGTGGACATGATGGCCCTCTACCCACTCTGCTGTGGCAGTCCTAGTGCCAACTGCCATATAATCTTACACTTTTGGCAAAAGCTATGGAAAGATTGTGAAAATACCTCTCAGGACCTCTGACTTCCTTGACGTGCTCCCTGACCTGAATAGGGCACCATTTGGAGCAAGAACCTGACCAGTGCTGCATCCACGTTAGCAGGGCTGAGTGCTGAGTGAAGCTGTGCTGTTTCACACCTTGGCTGGTACAAACATTGATCTGGGTTGTAAGGCAGTTTTACTGCCTGGTACCTTTATACTCACGGAAAGTATGCTGCTAAGTTGCATCTGTCGTGATCTTTGAACTGAATCCTTCAACAGATCTGCAGCTTAATTTTTTTTTCTTATATTTTCTTATTTAAATGTAAATAAACAAAGACATTTAGTCTCTGCCATGCACACATACCATGGCTTGCATCCCTTGTCCCTTCTCTTACCTCCAGGATGCAACTGAGGATATTATTCCAAACATGCCTGTGGTGTGATAAGTTGGAGAGTTTTAACAACTTCCACTTGAGCTTCCTTTTGTGAAAAGCAGCGTTTGGAGAAGAAAGGGCCTAAGCACCTCTGTAGAAATGGTACCATGGGCAGACACAGCTAGCAGAGGCACTGGTACTTAAGACCAGCCAACACACAGGATTGTTTTGGCTGGAAATATCAACAGATTCTGGAAAGTTCAGAATAATCACAAACAACATTTGTACCCTCTTTCCTGAGGGCAGAATCTGGGGTAAGAGCTCCATACGAAGAAAATGCCTTAGTGATGTCTTAGCAACCCACGTGAAGTCCCACATCGAATCTGTAGCAGAATCCCAAGGGACCTGGGGTCTGTCTGAATGCCTAGGCTCTCAGCTTGCTCACAGACACATGACTCTTCGTTTGGGAATGAAGACATAGGTTAGGAAATCTTTATGGGATACTGTGAGCCAAAACGACCACTGTCACATCGTCTCCATCAGAGTGGCACTGCGTTTGGTTTGTGGTAGTTGGTCAGCAGATGTGCAATGCTCATTTACTTCAATGAGACAAAAGTATTATCAGGGTTAATAGATCTCAATGCCCCTTTCATTACAAAAGGCAGGTTTTGGCTATGAAGTGAAATGTGAAGCCAGATCCCTACATCTCATGATGAGTCCAAATTCCCCCCAAAAAATAAACAAAAGGCTGTGGAAATGCAAAATCTGACCCAGACAAAATCCAAATGCAGTTTGTCCCTGTTCTTTCTTGTGGGTAGCATGCAATCCATCGCTGAGGCTTAGCACAAAGCCTAGCCAGCTCTTAAGCCCCTCAGCAGGATGTTTAAGTGGTTTCTAGGCTTTGTGCTGGGTTTCCACAGTAGTGTGAATTTTAGCAGAGGGGAGAAGGGCTGCTTTGTCCGTATTGAAATTACACAGCCAGCCTTCGCTGTAGCATGTCTCTTCATTTAGTTTCGATGTAATCTGTTGCGGTGAGGACATGCTGGTTGGATAGGAATAAAAGCTGAAATCTGAGGCATGTGCCTTTTGCTATCAAACGGTGAGATCCAAACCAAAGTGCTTGAAGAGCCCCAGTCAAGATCCATTTTTGTTCACTGCCATGTCAACTTTTAGTTTCTTTTGTTAATATTTTGAGGCAAGTTAAAAGGAGTATTTTAAATGCTGAAGATCAGGCTCAGATGTAAAAATACTCCCACAGGTCTTTCTTCATCTGATCTACTTGATCTCTGGCTAGAAACTACAAGGCTTTGAAGATTGTCCCTAATCCATAGAAGGTGCAATACCTGTATTAGGTGTAGATCACTGTAGAAATACTAAATAGATATCCAGGTAAAAGCTAAAGTTGCCTTTGCTTAGGACTGCATACACAGGTTTCCCTTTGTTTGTATTCTGCTGCCACTAGCAGCTGCTTTTTGAATGCCAGGACATCAGATGCTGGCTATGTTGCCTTTCCATAGTGGGTTTGTAGAGAAAGACTCCAGGATTTGGGCTGTCAAATGGCTGTCATGTAAAAAGAGTGGTTGAAAAGCTCTGAAAAACTGTCAGCTGGGGTATAAAAACAAAGCTTTGGTTTATAAATATAGCTTGGTAAATATTCCAGGAACTGCTCCTCTCTGTAGTATTTGGGGGAGCAATCTGCCCTCATTTTCCCTGTCTTCTTGTGGAAGTGGGTGTATCTGGTAATCATTAGAGGCTGGTTATAGCAGTGGGATGGGAATAGTTCAGATTATAATCGTGAGGCCCTGTGGTCTCCTGGTTCAGGCAGGGGGGCTCTGACTGTGACTCAGACATCCTGACCTGCAATTTGGCTTTGTCACGGTGACTCACAGTCAGGCTAAGGACAAGTCCTGGGTTTCCAGATTCCTTTTACCTATTTGGTATACACAGTGCTTCCCAACTGTGTGCAGAGGCTGGGAGATACATTGGTGAGGAGCAGTATAAATGCAGAGATGTCAGCATCCAGGTGATGAGGGAGAAGCAGTTTACTGAACAGATCTATAGATCTCATGATTCAGGAAGGAAATGGTGGAAAGGAACTGCTGGCAACACTAGACAGAGAGCATGATGACCAGTGACCCAAGAGACCAGCAACAGCTGAGAGCAAGATCCCTCGCTTGTCTCTGGAGGGTCCCAAGTACAAGGCTGTGAGCACAGCATGGGCTTAAATACTGATCTTAAATCAGCTGCTTTCCAAGTGCACTCAGCACCCAAATGAGGTTTTCTTGAGTTGCTTTGAAGTACTTAGCCTATATAGACTTGGCTTGTCAACTTAGATGTTGGTCTGTTCCTCCTTTTTGATGAGTGGGATACGCATACATAGTATCCATAGATAGTATACATAGTATCCATAGTATACATAGATACAAGATGGGAAGAGTTAACCCTACCCCTCACATAGCCATGTTGCCCTAGCACAACTCAGCTAACTTCACTTATCTCACACGTCTAAGGCTATGTCTCCACTAATAAACAAGCCAAGGTGCAGGGATTTGAAATGATGCTGTACCGTTACAAGGGCACTCATGTCCATGTAGTGGAGGGCACTAGCCCTGTCCCAAAGGTCCCTGCCCATGACCTGGGAACCCACCAGGCTGGGGCACCTTGCAGCTGGTTGTCCTTACAAAGACAGCTTGATGAAGAGAGCAGGAAAACTGACTCGTCCGGTTGGCAGCTGTATGGTGCCATCTGGCTTCAGGGCCAGAGCTTGGACATATTTAACTTCCTAATATACCGAGCAATCTAGGATCGAGAAAGACAAAGACACTTCCAGAGTCTGAATCAGACCACCCAGGATCTGGATCGATCCTGAAGGTGTCTGTCTGTCTCTCTGCACCTTCTTAGGCAGCTGCCTCAGGTGCAGGTGTACAGTCAAGGCAGAGAAATCTGGGCAAGTCAGGGTAGTCAACACGTATGGGGTTAGACTGGAGCAATGTATTTTCTCTTGTACTCTGCTGGAAGATCAAGCAATAAAATAATCAATATTGGTTCTAATACTCCTATCCTAAGTCTCCAATCACTGTAATGATAATATTTAGTGCTCAAACAGCTGATCTGGATGGTTTTAGGATAAGAATGTAGTACTTTGCATCCACCCAGGATTACAGAATGTTTTATAGATCGTAATTCACTTCTGTGAGGCTCTCAAGAGGACTTTGAGTACTAGAGTCCATGCTTGATGAATAAGTAAACTGAGGTACAGAGTGCTGAAAGGGCTTTTTGTCATTATTTCCCGACGTAGCCACTCAGAGATGAAGCTGGAAGTGCAGCCCCTGGGGCTCAGTTCCTGCTCTTCCAACCCCGCCAGGCAAGAAAGTGTCTCACTTTGTTTTAATGAAGCTCTGTTTGCCATTTCATTTTACAGATTGTTATCCCAGAATAATGGGAAGTGGATGCCCTGATGGATGACAGGGAGTCTCTCTAATTTGTCAAAGTACAATTAATAGCTGGCAAGCTCAAGAGCAGCTTTTTGTCAGTAAATACAGTTTGGGCCACTGTCACTTAAAGTTTTCCGTTCTTTTGCCTCCAGCTGGCAGGGTTAGCTGCAGCCCAGGCTGGGATTCAAATCCCCAAGTGCAGAAGCAACCCTGATCCTGCAGAGACTTCTTAGAAAAGAGGTACCAGGTCTCCAGGACCACGAGCCTTTTCCATGTGGTCAGAATAAAGACAGAGACAGTCAGCAAAGGGCGAGGTCTGATTTGTGTGTTTTTTTAGCGGAGTTTTGTTGTCCTCAAACTCTTCGGGGTGAATTTTCTTGCCAGACATTAGCTTCAGTGGTTTGGCTCGGGTTTTTGCTCCAGATTCTTTTGTCCTGTTGACTTTTGGATCAACCCTGCACTAGCTCTGTTTTGAAAGTTGCTTTACCCGTATTAATATTTAACTTACACAAGTATTAAATCATAAGTCTAACATGGAAATGTTTTAGTCTCTGGACAGTTCCTTTCCTTACTTCTTTCAAGCTATACATGAACACAGCTTCACTTGGTAGGATTTCGTCTGTTCACTGCTGGTCTCATGACACTCTGTTATTACTGCTGCTTTAATGCAGTGGAAAACAAACATTATAATCCCACTATGGTACTGTAGGCAATGCTGTGGGGTCCTGTGAGTCAAAGTGGCCCAAGGTAGGGGGACAGAAGCCTGAAACTCATTTATTTCATGTTCTATCCACGCGGTCTCCACAGAGAGCGTTTTGGGGCTGAGAACTTGATGATGTGTCTAGAGAGGCTCTATGAGGAAGGAAAATGTCTCTTTCTGATGCCGTATGCCCCTGCACAACTCACCTGCCGTGTTCTGGGCATGAGATGCCAGTTCAAATAGGAATGTGAAAAACTGATATTAGGTGTAACTTAGCTTTTCATGTCGTTACCTACTTCGTGCAGACTTTCTAGGGAACACACTGGTAGAGCTGCTGCTGTTCCCACTGCCTTCAGTTGCCTTCAAAAGGTCAAAGAGGGTTTTCTAAAGGCTTAATACTCTCACCAGCATGGGCTTAACACTATCTTTTTCCAATGCTATTTTGTCAAGGCATCTTGTCAAGGTCCTGGGTAGCTCTCATGATCATAAAATCATGAAACATCACAAGCTGGAAGGGAACCGTTTTGAACCAAATATCATTGTGCTTAGTGAGAGGCAAAGCAGCCTGGAACCGAGGACAAGAGCTCCACACCTTAATATCAGGGTACTATCTTGCTTTTTTATCTCCCTAGACAGTCCCAGCAGAGAGCTCTGCCTTTGTGGAAAGCCATCCTTCTGAGGGACCTTTCTAGACCTTTCTACTGTACAGCATGCCCTGCCTACCAGTTCACATCCATGGCAGATTCTTAAGATACTGAATATAAAGTTCATCAGACTGTCTCTAAGCCATAGACAACCTATGCTGCCGACCACCTCCTGGGGCAGATACGTAGTGCAGGTGCCTGATGTCTACCTTGTTTAGATGAACCAGATGACAATGAAAAGGCCCAGAGTTGTACCTCCCCCTCACAGCACTCTCCAGAGCAGCGAGCATGCTGTTTGTGGTACGGTGATGTTGGGACTCTCTGGGTTCACCAAACCTCTTCCTCACCATTTGGGTTCTGCCTGAATGTATTTTCAGTTCTCATTAAGTTTGCAATGAAGTGTGTAATTCTCCAGGATTTTATATATCTAATGCTTAAAGCACTGCTCGGCACTGAGATACTCTCATATACCTTGGTGCTCAACAGAGCAGCTACTCAGACAGCACTGGTAGAGCTGTTAAGGTTGGAGAGTGACAGGTACACATGCAAATCACAGAATCACAGAATCATCATGGCTGGAAAGGACCTCCAGGGTCATCGAGTCCAACCTTTTTCCTATTATCTGGCTGCTAGACCATATCCCTGAGCGTCGCGTCCACTCGTTCCTTAAACACCTCCAGGGATGGTGACACCACCACCTCCCTGGGCAATCCATTCCAGTATCTAA